>CM019721.1:42173948-42773948 GCA_009760885.1 Achatina immaculata
CCAGAAATGCTACTTGACCCAGAATCAGCAATGGTACGTGACCCTGAAACAGCAATGGCACGTGACCCAAAACCAGCACTGGTACGTGACCCTGAAACAGCAATGGTATGTGACCCTGAACCACAATGGTACGTGACCCAGAACCAGCAGTCGTACGTGACCCAGAACCAGCAATGCTACATGACCCTGAAACAGCAATGACACGTGACCCAGAACTAGCAGTGGTACGTGACCCAGAACCAGCAATGCTACGTGACTCAGAACCAGCAATAGTACGTGGCCCTGAGCCAGCAATGCTACGTGACCCAGAACCAGCAATGGTACGTGACCCAGAACCAGCAATGGTACGTGACCCTGAGCCAGCAGTGGTACGTGACCCAGAACCAGCAATTGTAGGTGACCCAGAACCAGAAGTGGTACGTGATTCTTAACCATCAGTGATACGTGACCCTGAACCAGCAATAGTACGTGATCCTGAACCAGCAATGGTACGTGACCCAGAACCAGCAATGCTACGTGACAGTGAACCTAAATCAGCAGTGGTACGTGTCTCGAAACCTGGATCAGGGACCCATGACCTTAAACCAACAACCCATGAAAAAAAAGGTATTAAAAACTACTGAAATTCTATAAAAATTTAACACGACGTAAAATTGCTACTTTTAATTAAAAATTACTTGAAAACGTCATTTCATAATTATGTGATATTCATCATATCATCTATGTAAAATGCCGTAGTGCTTCTTGCAGAGATGAGAGTGGCATTTGTAACTGTTATTCTAATGTTATATTCTTCTTACTATTTTACTCAAAAAGCACTTCTCTCTTTTTTTTTCAACTTCATATTTTTATTCAGTTGTACATAGTTTCCGAGAACCTAATTTGGGAAGAGAGCTGAGGTTAGAAACCACCATAGTGGATGACATGATAGGAGCACATTGTCCACCAGTTGTGGAGCTGTGCTTAGTCTTTGAGCGTTTATGGGACGTAAGTGTTAAGCAACTTCACTTCCCTACTTCGTGTACAGATCTAGTAACTTAGAATCTCAGTTTATAACTAACTACAGGTGAGTTCATTCTGTTAACCAAGGCAGGCCGTAACCAGATGCCCTGCGTGGATGTAGGGTGGTATCAAGAATAGCTTTTCAGCAGATAACGCTGATCACAACGCTTATCTTTGACATGGCCGTAATTGCTTCTTATAGAGAAGATGGCGGCACCCGTAATTGCTATCCCGATGTTATATTTTTCTCATCATTTTACAGATAACACACTTCTCCAATTAGGCTTTTTTAAAACACTTTTTTTAATTTAGCAGTATCAAGGTCAAGGGCACATGAGACATTAAATCTACAGCCTGGCAAATTTGTTAGCAAATGCTTTTAAAAATAGCAGGAATAGACAGAAAGTATAATTTTCATTAAAACCAAAATCAAGAAAACATAATGAAAGCAAAAACAGCAAAATAATAATAATAATAAATTCAGAGAAAAAAAATCTGACTTCTCTCTGGGAATGAGTTTATAACACTTTCATCACTGCTCCCACGTCTTACTACTGCACCACGTTTTGGGGGAAGAGAATGTAGAATTAGCGAGACAAATAAGTACATCAATACAATTATTGTAAGGTCGATGAAAGTAACTTACAGTAGTTCCAGGTAATATGGCCTTTACCGGTTATTTCCCTTTGGCTTGGGGAAGTTCATGAAAACCTAGAAACAGAATGAAAAAGAACATTACACCCACAGATATCATTCTCCGACCAAGCCAAATGAAAGTCCTGTACATTTAATGGCGCAAGTTAAGCAGACAGACAATAAATAGCAGAATATGAAATTGTACTAGCGGGATTGTTCTTCCAAAACGTTAAGAGCTCGTTTGAGACATAAGCCAAACATGTTTTTGTTTCTGAAAGTGTTTCTTTCAAACTTATGCATGATGGTGAGATTTTTTTGTAATGGGTATATATTTTAGCTAGATCCTCCTTCTCCTCATCCTCCTCCTCCTTCTTCTTCTTCTTCTACTACTACTACTCCTTCTTCTTCTTTTTTCTTCTTGTAGCATAGATCGGTTTCGATAAGACCCTGAAATGATCTGTTGGATCCATGTGATTTAAACGCTTCAAAATGCACTAAATTACGTTAAGTTTTTCTAATGCTAAGATTCAGGAGCTGAAGAATCATTCAAATTAGATTACACTGACAAGAAGATCTTACCTTTTCGTTTTTGTTCTTGTTTATTTGTTTCTCTACTTCAGTATGTCTGCTTTAAAATTCTAAAATTTTTCAAACATATTTTAGTGATACTAAGAGAAATTTAAACTTTCAGGTTGTTTTGTTTGTTTGTTTGTTTTCAGTGTGATAGCAACAGAAATACAAGTTATTCCTTGGTATTACTGTGGCTGGACATGCAGATTCAACTGGTTGAGTCAGCTTTGAGTTTAGCTGTTCAGCAAGATAATTCCAGGCAAAAGAAAGAATTCACAACATGTGATATCTGCTGGCTTCAAAATCGTCTTCTTAGACGAAAAGCAGTGTATACTAATAGATGTAACAACTATATAATTATTACATTTCTAGACAGACAAATTTTATATCATTATATCAATCTCATTTGCAGACATTTCTGGATAACTAATACATTTTATAATTATGCATCATTAAGATATCGTAAAGGTATCTTGATCGGCATCTCCAGTCACGCTACCATATAGCAGGTAGATGTATCTAGATATCACAGCCACTAAGATACCACTGCGATACCGGAATCGATACTAGGACACTGCACACTAATTTTCCGAACTCCATATATATATATATATATATATATATATATATATACATATATATATATAATATTAAAAATACATATAACTTAAATGCGTTACCAACGAAGTATTAAAATAAATGTTATGTTAATTTTTGTTTAAAATTAGTTTAATAATCGGACGTTTTTTACTGTCAAATAACCCTAAGTCCACACCAAAAAAGAATTATAACAAACACAATCGCCATGCTCTACGGCGAAAAGATCGCAGGTCTTCATTTCGCTTGCAAGGTCATTTTAAAATGTGAATCTTCAAAGCGAACGTGGTACACACCAAAAACCGTCCGGGGGTCCACCCAGCCTCTAAAAATTGGCACCAGAGAAATCTGGGAAAGTACATGCAGCCAGGGCGAGATACTGCCCACATCAGACCTTCATGTGTCGAAGGTCATGGAAAATACGGGCCTAACACCGTATCCCCAATATCCCTTAACGACTTGGAAACTGCGATTTTACATTTACCTTTTAAAGCGAAAAAGAATATAGATATTATATAAATGTATTTTTTTGGTAATTGTTTTTAGACAAAAGTCTATTTACACCATCTATTTACACTAAGGTTAAATTTACCTTTCATGTTCCAGGAATGGTTTTACAATTCATTGCTGACAGACCTTAGGTAAACATTACCAGACACTGAAAGCTGAAGACTTGCGTGTGTAAAAAGAAAGGAATGTAGTGCGCTGGGAAGTGAGGCTCGGGTGGGGATGGGAAAGAAAAAAACAACGAAAGAATGATAATAAACATACGCACTATTAACAAAGCAAAGAAGAAGGAAAAACAAAAACAGAGACCGAACTTCCTGCTTGAAGTATAACGTTCGCTACTTCGGGGGATGGGCCGAGATCGATACAGTAACAGGCGTCGAGATAACTCGCAGATATTTAACATGGAGTGGACTGATAGTGGAACCTGATTTCATAACCCAACCTGCCCTTGAATGAAACAGCATAGAAAAATAAGAAAACCATAGAAAACTGTTGTATAAGAAATTTTTGTAACTGCAGAAATTCAATAGTTTTCTTGAAATGAAGTGGCAGGTAACAATCACTGCCAACATACAGAAACTAATATTAGAAATATGCATATTACCGTATTATGTTCCCTGTCCAAAATGGCGCCAGGAGACTGTGAATAAGGCTTTTGTTATTTAAACAGGAAGAAGTTCAGCTGATAGGTAATTTCTTTGTGTGAGGAGATGATGTAATGGTTACTGCACTCGCCTGCCGATCAAAAGATCCCTGGTTTGATTTCGCGTTCGCGCAGATCTTTCTTCGGACACTAGGGTAATCCAACCTAAAGGAAAAAAAAATAAGAGAGAGACAATGTACTTCATAGCACATGCAATGAGAAGAGGGGGCATTGAAAATATTGTAACAACAGGAAAAACAGAGGGAAGAAGATCCAGGGGAAGACCAAGAGAAATGATACTGGACAGTCTGACGGGATGGTGTGAGGGGAGATCACCAAATGAGCTTAATGGCCTGCATGAAGGATTGTGTACTCTGGAGAATCATAACAGCCAACGCCAGTCGGCACGGCACCTGATGATGAAAGAAAAAAAAAACAAAACAAAGTGAGTATCTGAAGTTCCCTTGGGAAAACAAAGGCAGCAAGGACAGATGCTCTCTTCCCAGGTCACAAATGACGTAGTGGTCTAGAAATATGATTAATACTTCACACCCCTAAAGTATGTAAATGCTACGGGAGAAAGATTTTTTTTAAAATTTCTTGTCAGAAAGAACCACAATTAATCATCGAACACTTGTAGACACAGGAGAACTAAATAACCGGCCATTTTTTGACGCCTTGACAGACATCTGCCTAAAACTGTGATAAGAGCTGTGGTCGATAAACATTATTAATATAATTAAACTGGCACATCCAACTATGAGCTGAAAGAAGGCAATTTCATTAAGTCCGTTTTCCTATTTGCTGGACTTTTTCTTACGCTGAAGAGAGTGACTGAAGTCAGCCAAATACATTATGGTAAAATTCATTCTGTTTCTGACCTCCTTCCCTGTATAGCATTCTTTAAAAAATTGAAATTAGCTTTATTGTAAAACATATTATGTTATAGATTCATCGCCTGAGCTAAGAATATGTAGATTATGAAGATAGACATTAAATAGTCAAAAAAAAGACATTAAGTATCGTCTTGTCTTGTCTTCTATCTCCATGGAACTGTGAGCTGGTATTCTTTGCAGCCGATGCTGTGAAGATATTGAGAAACAGCATATGTCGGATTGGGAGCGGGTAATTGTGGCTATTTTTTTCAGTTTCTGAGTGGAATGATTCGCTTGCAAGCTCCACCACCATGGGGATTATGGCGATCCCTGCTACTTTAGCCAGACTAGGCCTGAGAGGTGGGACAGGGTCTTGGTCAGGTATTGGTTGCCAACTCTGACGTTACCATGCCAGCTATGGGTCGCAACTGTCAAATCATGCAGACAGACAGACAGACAGACAGACAGACAGACAGACAGATAGATAGATAGATAGATAGATAGATAGATAGATAGATAGATAGATAGATAGATAGATAGATAGATAGATAGATAGATAGATAGATAGATAGATAGATAGATAGATAGATAGATAACCACGAGGACAGATATATTCCGGGAATTGTCAAAGGACGAGAGAGAGAGAGAGAGAGAGAGAGAGAGAGGAAGCGAGAACATTTGAGTCTGAAAATTTTCTTTAGCACTTTGGTGATTTCCTGTTCGTGTTGTTTGTCTGCTATCTTCGTGATAACTTTCAAAGTTCAAACATGATAACGTAGTGGCAGCTGATGGTTGTGAAAATAACACGAACAAGTAGGAGGTCTGCTTGAGATCAGTTCACGATGGCAATTTTAAATTCACTGAGTGCATCTCATTTAGTCACTCATTTGCATGTCCCTTGCGGAACTTTGGCTCCCTAACAGGTCTCCTGTAGGTCTCTGATTGTAAGCAAGATGCCCTGCTGCTGATGCATCCATCTGCAAATTATCAGCGATGTCTTGCAGCCATCTTCGCCTTGGTTTTCCTCTCTTTCTTTTTCCCATTATGCATCCTTCCAGGACGGTCCTCCTTAAATTCTCATTACGTTTAATGTGTTCAAAATATTTTAAGTTTTCTTTGTTTAATCCTCTTTACTAGCCAGCCTTCTTCAATATTAAGTTCTTGTAGTATGGATACATTTGTTCTATTTTGTGTCCATGATATTTGAAGAACTCTTCTGTAGCATTTACATCCAAATGCATTTATGTGTTTCTCAGCTGTTTTGTTAAGTGCCTAGATGTCACAGGCATATGTTGCAATGGGAAAGATGCACGCCCTTAAAAATGTTACTTTTGTAGTTATGTCTGTTCCTCTCCGCAGCTTATTTTACCTTTTCAAGAGCGATAGATGTCCTCCTTCTAACTTTCCTCATTATATCTCCATTATATAAGGAATGGACTAATAAATGGACTTTTCTGCACAGCGCCTCAATCCTACAGAATACGCCCAGTGTGTACACATGTGGCTGCTTTCAACAGTAAGTAATTTCAGTTGACCATATCTTTCGCATCTCACAGAAAAAAAAGGTGGAACCAGTTAAATCTTTCACACCTGTGAATTAATTTCCAAGCCCCTTCGAAATACATTTTGATGAGAAATTTGGATAAAAAGAAACTCGAAGGAAGTTAGTCCATAATTTAAGGAAAAATTATGGGTTGAGTTAGGAATGTACTACTTTTAATTTTATGTAGACTGTGCTTAAATATCGCTGTAATATTGATTCAGATAGGCGTGGAAAGCATATCAATACTGTCAGTGTTGTACTGGAGCGGAAGGGAAACATCTAATCTAAAGCGTTTCTTCGGCGTTTCCAAACAGTGGTAATAAGAGTAAACAAAGAAGTACAGTGCAGTTTTGCGAACAAAAGGTAAAAGGTAAAAATTATGTAAATTATGAACAAAAAATATGAACAGTGAACTGGTTTTGAAAAATTAGCAACAACAAACCAATATTTCTAAAAAAAAAAAATTCTGTCAAGGACAGTTGAGAAGACTAACCATGTAGACAGATCGAACATACAAAAGAAAAAACATACAGAAGAAAGAACAGTTTACAACAATTTAGTTTTATAGCTAGTTTATTTAGGGAGAAAAACAATAACAACATCAACAACAACTACAATAACAACAAAGCGTATATCAGTTCATCTCTGACTGAAAGTCGGAAACAGATTGTCCTCTCAAACCAAAACGGAAATTGGAGAAGTGAGAAGAGCAGTCAAGCTCGGAATCCGGTCAGCTGAAGAATGGAAAACACCAGCCCCCGACGAGGCTAGTTTTCAGTATTTTAGTCACAGCATTACTCAAATGCGGGGGGGGGGGGGGGGTTGTCTTCTGTTTTCCCTGAAAGAGGCATTTTTAAAAAAACGAAATATCGGGTTGTTTTTCATAACAATTTCACTGTTCTCAACTTCATCACTAATTTCCTTCCTTTTTCTTTTTTTTTTTTTTTGGTAAAACTACACCACGCACCTTCGTTTGACTCTTCTAGAACCAGTTTTACCTCAGCCATTATCACATGTATATTGCGCCTGACAACGTGTTAAAGAAAGGAAGATTAAACTTTGCGCGGTAAACATCAATTTTTTAAAAGATTTTGCCTTATTCAAGTCAATCAATCATTTAAATGTCTCTTTCGGAACTTTGGCTCCCTAAGAGCTCTCCTGTAGGCCTCTCGGTTGTAAGCAAGATGGCCTGCTGCTGATGCATCCATTGGCAGATCACCAACGATGTCTTGCAGCCATCTTAGCCTTGGTCTTCCTTTCTTTCTTTTTCCCATTGTGTACTCTTCCGACACTGCATTCTCTAAATTCTCATGACGTTCAATATGTCCAAAATATTTAAGTTTCCTCTGTTTAATCTTCCTGACTTGCCATCCTTCTTCAATAGTGAGTTCTTATAGTATGGATAAAAGAATTCTTGAAGCATCATGGAAGCAGAAAAAAAAATATCCAAACTACAAGAAGCATCAGGGCATCTTGCTTACAACCAAGAGGTCTATAGGAGTGCTGTTTGGAAGGCAAAGTTCCGCAAGGGACATGCAAATGACTGACTAACTGACTGACTACTGAAAATATAATGAGGAATGTTAGAGAAGATGTAGATAAAGAATAATACGATGGCATAAAAATTGGGGGTTATGAAATACCAGAGATTAGATATGCTGATGACACAGTATTACTGTCCACAACACAAAAAGGAATGTAAAAACTAATTATGTCAGTCCTTAAGAATAGTGAAGAGCAAAACCTATATCTTATTGCGAAGAAAACTAAACTGATGACAACTGACAAAACAAATAAGGCAGCTGAAATATATATCAATGAGGAAAAATTGGAAGAGGTGGAGAGTTTCGAATACCTTGTATCATTACTAACTAATAATGGCGATACAATGAGGGAAATTAAAAGAATGACATCTATCGCTCTTCTTCAAGTAAAACAAGAAAATCTCCTTTCATTTTTTCGTTACATCTCGCTCGCTCTCTGCTCTTGCAAACACATAGATTTATGTGTTAACAGGTGACCTACGTACCACATGGGCGGCTTTCTTACATTTTTTTTCCTTTAATTAAATTCTTCAATTAAATTTGGATGTCCTTCGTTTGCATCTAGACTCCAATTCTCTGTCCGCTAAGCATGGTTCTTTTCGCCGTCAACCTTCTGAGACAGTTCACAGGAGGACGTGTCTCAATTATTTTAATAAACAGTCTTGTGTTGTTAACGAAGAAAGTAAATGCGTAAAAGGCCGGAGATAGAAATCATGCCCGATTGGGCGAGGCGTGACTTCTGTTTGCTTCACGCCATTATGATCACGTGACTTCCGTTCCGGAAACAAGATCCGTTCTGTAATCCACCTTCAAAACGACAATAAGTGAGCCAAGCTCAGACCAGCCACCACTTGTCCCAGGCTAAAGCCTGATGTGACATGCTGCAAGACTATTTCCAGTAAAAGTCTGACATACTGTTCATAATGTAGCTTGCAGTTACCTGTCCTGTGTGTTTCTAAGGAGGAGATTACTAGGTTTATGAGGAGGGGATAACGTATGTTTATAAGGACGAGATTACTAGGTTTGTGAGGAGGAGATAACTTATAAGTAGGAGATTACTAGGTTTATGTGGAGGGGATAACTTGTGTTATAAGGTGGAGATTTCTAGGTTTATGAGGAGCAGATAACTTATAAGATGGAGATTGCCAGGTTTATGAAGAGGAGATAATTTATAAGGAGGATATTAGTAGCAGTAGATAACTTATAAGGAAATGGATAGTTTTATGAGGAGGGGATAACCTATATTTATAAGGTGGAGAGTGCTATGTTTATGAGGAGGAGATAACTTATAAGGAGAAGATAATAGGTTTATGAGTAAGAGATAACTTATAAGGTGGAGATTGCTAGATTTATGGGGAGGAGATAACTTATAAAGAGTAGATTAGTAGGTTTAGCAGACTTAATAGGGCAAACCAGGCTTTTGCAGTGCTCCGGACTATATGGAAATCTAAAAAAACTAAGCATGAATACGAAAATCAAGATATTTAAGAGTAATGTTCTAAGTGTACTACTCTATGGAAGTGAATGCTGGAAAATCACCAAAACTATAGAAAACAAGTTGAATTCTTTCCAGACTAAATGTTTATGAAGAATTAGAAAAAATATTTTGGCCAAACACCACAAGAACAATATCTTGTTGGCAGAAATGCAGATGAAACCACTGACAACAATTATTGAGGAAAGACGCTGGCGATGGTTGGGACATGTGCTCCGAATGACTGACAATTCACTACCAAAAATAGCACTAAGATGGACACCACAGGGGAACAGAAGTAAGGGTAAACCAAAAGAAACATGGAGAAGAACAACAGAAAGGATGTTGAGCAATAGATGGGTCACCTGGGCAAGAACAAAAAAAAAAGGCAAATAACAGGCATTTGTGCAAAACCCTTTCGGAAGCCCTATGTGCCCTGGGCATTTAAGGTACAGAGAGAGAGAAAGTAGGTGTCTGAGGAGAGGATAACATGTGTTTATAAGGGGGAGAGTACTATTTTGATCAGGAGGGAATAACTAGGTTTATGATTACTATGTTTATGATTATTATGTTTATGAGGAGAGGATAACCTATGTTTATAAAAGAGGAGATTACTAGGTTTATGAAGAGGGGATAGCATATGTCTATAAGGAGATTACTAGGTTTATGAAGAGGGGATAACTTATGTTTATAAGGAGGAGATTACTAGGTTTATGAGGAGGGGATAACCTATGTTTATAAGGAGGAGATTACTAGGTTTATGAAGAGGGGATAACCTATATTTATAAGGTGGAGATTGCAAGGTTTATGAGGAGGAGATAACTTATGAGGGGGAGATTAGTAGGTTTTTGAGGAAAGGATAACGTAAGTTTATAAGGAGGAGATTACTATTTTTTTAAAGAGGGGATCACATATGTTTATAAGAGGAGATTACTAGGTTTATTAAGAGGGGATAATCTATGTTTATAAGGAAGAGATTACTAGGTTTATGATGAGGGGATAACCTATGTTTATAAGGAAGAGATTACTAGGTCTATGAAGAGGGGATAACCTATGTTTATAAGGAAGAGATTACTAGGTCTATGAAGAGGGGATAACCTATGTTTATAAGGAAGAGATTACTAGGTTTATGATGAGGGGATAACCTATGTTATAAGGAAGAGATTACTAGGTTATGATGAGGGGATAACCTATGTTTATAAGGAAGAGATTACTAGGTTTATGATGAGGGGATAGCCTATGTTTATAAGGAAGAGATTACTAGGTTTATGATGAGGGGATAACCTATGTTTATAAGGAAGAGATTACTAGGTTTATGATGAGGGGATAACCTATGTTTATAAGGAAGAGATTACTAGGTCTATGAAGAGGGGATAACCTATGTTTATAAGGAGGAGATTACTAGGTCTATGAAGGGGGGATAACCTATGTTTATAAGGAAGAGATTACTAGGTCTATGAAGAGGGGATAACCTATGTTTATAAGGAGGAGATTACTAGGTCTATGAAGAGGGGATAACCTATGTTTATAAGGAAGAGATTACTAGGTCTATGAAGAGGGGATAACCTATGTTTATAAGGAAGAGATTACTAGGTCTATGAAGAGGGGATAACCTATGTTTATAAGGAGGAGATTACTAGGTCTATGAAGAGGGGATAACCTATGCTTATAAGGAAGAGATTACTAGGTCTATGAAGAGGGGATAACCTATGTTTATAAGGAGGAGATTACTCTGCTTGTAAGGAGAAGATCACTATACAAATATTTAGAAGCCGTCACTTAGAAATGCTCCAGAATTATAGGCAATAGTTGCCTTATTACATCAAGAGTTTCTAGCTAAACTGGGGACAGTTCTGTCCCGGGGACAATAAACCCTGGTTGCTCCTGGCAATAATTCTTTGTGTTTCATATGTTTGTTGTAATTATTGTGTGTGTGTGTGGTGGAGCGGAGAGCACATGAGAGAATTTGTCTGCCTTGGGCTGAGACTCGAGTAGGCGACAAAAGGCTAAGCACCTCATTTCCCCTGGTAGGGGTTGGGCAACGGTTAAGATCCTCAGCCTTCTCCAAGAAGTCACAAATCGCCACATCCTCGTCCTTCTGTCCGTCCCGCCTACAAAACCCTACAGTCTCCCAGCACCAACATTCCCTACTCCCTATATCCCAGTCCAGTCCCGCCCCATCGCACTTCCATCACGGAGATGGCTTCATGCGGGAAAATAACCAGTAAATCTCCTCAGCATCAGCCAGGCAACGCCGGATAACCCATATTAGTCTTCATCGCTTGAGGAGGCTTATGAATAAAGAAATGAAAGGGCTTACTGGAAGTGACGTTCTTTGTCTGTCTATGCCAGTTATAAATAGCTGTGTTCTTGCTTCATTTTAACTTTTGCCCTAGTATTTTTTTTTGCACGGGTAATTCCATCAAATTTCAATCATATTCACGCTATTGCTTGTTCCACTGAGGGCAGTGAATATGTGTATGGAACGGATATACCTATATTATGAATCATTTACAGCTGGTAGTCTTGAGCATTGTGTGAAACAAGGATGTATACTGTCTCCTTTACTTTTTTGTGATTACAATAGACTTCATAATGAAAAAAATGCTGCACAGGTAACACAGGTATCGACTGGGTACATGGGACCCAACTAGAAGATCTTGATTTTGCTGATGACATAACTCTTATCAGTAATAATGTGAATTCCATGCAAGAAAAAACAGATAGCCTGTCTTCACTGGCTAGCAAAATAGGACTTGAAATTAACAAGGACAAAACAAAAATAATGAAAATTCCCTTTAATCAAAATGGAAAAATACACATAGAAGGGACAGATATTGAAGACGTCAATCAATTTGCATGCCTTGGCAGCTACATAGACCAGGATGGTGACACTAGAAAGGAAGTTAGGATCAGAATTTCAAAAGCAGCATCAATCTTCAAGAATCTTGAGAACATATGGAATTCAAAAGTTATAAGCACAAAAACCAAGTTAAGACTATTCAATTCGAATGTAATATCCACCCTCATTTATGCATGTGAAAGCTGGAAAACAACTAAAGAAATAGAAAAGAAATTGGACTCTTCTGAAAACAAATGCATAAGGAAAATACTCGGCATCAAGTGTAACAAATTCAAGAACAATGCAGAGATAAGACAGATGACTGAACAACAACCAGTCTCATGGGTGATCAGGAAAAGGAGATGGACATATGTTGGTCACTTGATGAGAAGAAATGATCAGAGAATCCCAAAACAAGCTATCAAGTGGAACACAACAGGCCAAAGAAAAAGAGGCAGACCGCGTGAAACTCTGAAGAGGACATTGTTAAGAGAGGCCATATATATATGCTTCATGACCTTCTAGCTGAAGTCAAAGTGTCCTCTTGGCAAGTACCCTGATCAACATGCCCTTTGGTTAAACAAAAGCGTCATTATTTATTAACTAAACGAGATGCATGACGCCTGCCGAGGGTATGGTCCACATCTCGTTACGGGTGGACCCGGTTTGCAGTACCACCGGGTCACGGCCTGTTGTTTTCGTCGTCTTAAAAAAATAGAGCATATCCCTTAGACATAAAAGAAAACAAAGAAGTGAAAAAAAGAAATATTGAAAATCTTAAACAAACAAACAAACAAGACAGCCAAGAAACGTTAGGCACGTCAAATGACATAACGCTATACTGAAGACCCTTCTTGACGGCAAGATCGACGGGAAGAGAACAAGAGCGCGACAACGACATAGACAGGTGCACAACATCAAGAGATGGACAGAAACCAGCCGGGACGAACGCAATGCGAAAGCAAGCAGCAGAGCAAAGTGGAGATTCATTGCAGCCAGCCCTTCCTTGGGAAGACGGCACAAGATGATGATGATGATCTGTTCCTTCATCATTTGCAATATAGGCCTCAAGTTTTATGTACATTTCCAGCATTTCCATCTAAGTAATAAGAGACGAGGCAAGAAATTCACACCCCCCCCCCCCAACCCTCTACAGTAATCTTCAGATTTATTCATGACTGCGTAATTCCCACTTCTGAACTCCATGGTCTGTCGAAACATGAAGGAAATTGCATGCAGTAATAGGATCTGCATTAGCTTCCCCCCTCCTCCCTCCCCTCACCTTCTCTCTCTCTCCCCCCCTCCGCCCGCCCAGAGAAAGCATTCATGCTGATGTGATGCTGGATCTTATCGCAATGCTAATGTATCTTCCGCTTTTTTTTGCATTCTCGTTAATTATTGCATCTTTCTATCTATTGTCTGTGTGTCTATTTATCTATCTATCTATCTATCTATCTATCTATCTATCTATCTATCTATCTATCTATCTATCTATCTATCTATCTATCTACGTCTTTCTCTGTCTGTGTATTACGTGTGTCTTCTCTCTTTGTAATTCATTCCAAGACTTTCATTGTTTCCTCAGTATATATCCTAGTTTAAGGGACACTGACGGGCCGCTGTTAAACGATGGCAACACGGTTGTCCTCGCTGCTAGAATTTGGGGTTCGATTCGCGGAGGTTCTATGATGTTTTTCCCCCTATTCCTCGAGTCCACAAAGCTTTTTTTTATTATACTGGCATTATTTAGTTAACATTTCAAGGTTAGAATATAGCATTTCAGATAAATTCTTCTTTCTCAGAAGGCAGGCAGGCAGGCAGGCAGGCAGGCAGGCAGGCAGACAGACAGATAGATAGATAGATAGATGCCCTTTCCTCTAGTTTTCATTTAGTTTTTTTTTATTCTTAAATTTTATTGGTGCGTTAAAAATGTAAGATACATTTCAATTCCTACATGTTCCCCTAAATTTGAAACATGATGTAACTGTCTTTCAGCATTATTATGGAAACTGGTTCTTAATACACAGATCAAATATATCCAAAATCACTTAAAGAGCTATATTGTAGTTTGGAACGATGTATGGCACAATGATATATTTTCTCAAATGTCAGCTTTATAGACTTTCAACAAACAACTGTCTTTGTAAAACGAATTATCAATGAATTCAGGACGCCATTGTTTGCGTGTTTGAACTTAACAGCTTATTTAAATCACAGCGGATTATAAACGTCTTGAAACTGAACAAGTTACGATGGTTGGGCCATGTAGAAAAATTGGAAGAGAACAGGTAAACGAAATTGATGTAAGTACAAGGGATGTAGGAAATAAGATCGAGAGGTAGACCGAGACAGAGATGGAGAGACAACACAGAAGATGATATACAAGAAACTGATATGACCAATTGGAGAGAGAAGATTAGGAATAGAGAGGAATGGAGGCGAACTCTCCTATCTGCAGCAATTAGCCCTAATGGCCAAGAAAGAAAGACAGAAAGACAGAAAGAAAGAAAGAAAGAAAGAAAGAAAACGAAGAAGAAGAAGATTGTTTACAAATCTATGTTTACAAATTACAAATTTGTTAAGACGAAACCAAATCTGTCTGTTACCAGCCTGGGCTGTAAACACTTCTTTTCATGTACATTTAACGAGATACTGGTAAGGTAGACTAGTTCTGCCTTACACCTGGCAAGAACACACTGTTAAGTAACCTTCAAACTTCCGTAAGTAATGTTTCTCTGTGGTCTCGTTCAAGGTTAAATCAGTGCATGTCCATCAGATGAAGGTAACCCGAGGTTAGCATCTTCAGGACAGGCTTGTGACAGGGCATCATGTTTTTGTCTGGAGCTCAAAACCTTATGAACTCATATAAGGGCATAAGAAAACTTCTTGTGCCCAGATCGTACATCAAACTCAGGCATGAAAACTGGGTCAAGGAAACGAATGGATTAACTTTATTTCCAAACAATGAAGAAAGTATAAAGATTAAAAGAACATAGTTCTGTAAGTACACAGTAACAATGTTCAGTTAGCTCCAACTTTATAAGAGATGATATAAGGGCTAGAATAGAAGCTGAAAATTAGACATATTTTGCCCTTAGACATTTAAATATTCTATTCCTCAACATCAAAATAAACATATACATACGGATAAGACATAAGGTGTAGACCATTTGTACTATATGGGTCAGAAACACGGAGTACAACTAAATAAGATGTATTTTCAACCAAATACAAACATTTGAGAATAAAATCATCCTGAGAAGAATTTATAGACCGGTAGGAGATCCTATAGCACAACAGTGGAAGCTACGAAGTAACAAACAAATCTGTATATTGTTTAACTCTCCGTTAATAACAGGCAATTATGAAAAACACATGACTGAGGTGTCTCTAGCTTTTAGAGAGAATGGAGGAGGATAGACGAACAAAAATGGTCTACACAAAAGTGATGAAAGGGGATAGACCAAGCGATAGACCTAGACAGCAATGGCGAGACAACTTAGAAGAAGACAAATGGCAAGAAAAGATAAAAAAAAAAAGGAGAGAGGAGTGGAGACATGTCTTGTCTGCAGCAGTCAGCCTCAATAGCTCGGTAAACTACTCAATTCAGCACAGCTGCTCAAAGAAGAAGAAGGTGAAAGAGAAGAATAAGAAGAAGAAGAAGAAGAAGAAGGAGGAGGAGGAGGAGGAGGAGGAGAATTGAGCATTCAACAGACTTTCAGTCAAACTCAAATTCTCAGCATCAGCTCAGTAAACCCCAATATAAACATATAGAAGCAATAATAAATAGCGAAAACTATTACAAATAATGATAACAGTGGGAAACAACGAAGCTTTCGCGCAGTGAAGTGATTTAGCGCAGTGTTGCGTGGTTCTTCATCATCATCATCGTCATCATCATCATCAGCTCTCTGTACTCCTAATGGAGCTTAAGACATCAACAAAGGTTCTCCAGCCAATCCTGTATTGAGCAAGCCGGGATACCTCAGACCATGTCTTTCTCGCTTCCTCTAGTTCTTCCTGTAGTGTGCGTCTCCCATGTTTCTGATGGCCTGTCCCTCTTTCTGTTTTTTTTTCTCCTTAAGGTGTCCAAGTCAAGGCGATATAGAGGTGTCTTTTTTTGGGGGGGGGGGGGGAGGGGAGTTTGTCCATTCGCAACATGTGCCCCGGGCATTTCCACTTTCATCTTTTGACCTCTTTAGTAATATTCTCAACGCCTGTTCATGTGGTCATCTCCTCGTTTGTGACACGTTCTTCCTAGTGTATGTTTAGAATTTTCCCCGAGGCATCTTCCTTCAGATCCTCTCAGTCCGCTTGTGATTCTCCAAGTGGCTCTCCGTACTTCGGCTGCATGTAATAGAATGTTGCATGGTTAGCATTAGAAAACAGTAGACGGACTGACAGACAGACTGACAGACAGACAGACAGAGACTCCCACTTCAGGTGTGATAGAACGAAATATGACAAGAGAGCCTGTGGGTTCCAGACCCCGGGGAAATTCCGTTCATTTTTTTTTGTGTGTCTATCTCTCACCCCCAAATGTCCTTTGTCTACTAGCTTTCGAAACGCTAACCACGCGAAACTGTCCTAAATTGCTTTACTATACATTAACAGGCACACAGTTGTAACGTTTCGGCTCCGATTATCATGAGATGATAAAATAAATGCACTTTTATATCATGCACAAATCAAAACGGAGGGTGGGGAGGGGAGAGCGATATATATATATATATATATATATATATATATATATAATACATACACGTGAACAGCTATTGTCTTTCCCATGCCACATGAACGAACAATGAAAACGATTTTTTTCTGCGAAATGAAAATTTCCACAGCGAACAAGAAAACAAGATCGGATGGAATAGATAAGATTTCAATGGAGTCGTTGGCCAAGGGCCAAATGCTGATTTCGTAAACAAGGCAGAGGCAAGAACAGAACGGTAGCAATGAACAGCAAAAAGAACAAAACAGATCGGAGATCTAAACAATTTCCAGAAAAGAAAAGTACGACCATACAGGGTTTCCCAAAAAGTTCAGCATTATGGAGAATTGTTTTTTTGATACCCAACAATGATAATGATCCCCCGTGTGGTACAAGGGATCTGCAAAGAATAGGACCACTGTACCCTACCAAGCATGATCGTAAAAGGCGACTAAGGAGGGTTCGGCATAGGGCCAGCAACCCGATTTGGTTAAAAAAAACTATCAGACTGCTACAGAAACAGAAGCAAGGGAAAAAAACAAATGCAGGTGGAAGGAGAAATGCTTATCAGGAAACTGAGCCCATGAAGGTTGTGGATGAAAGCCAGCCACTGGAAGTCTCCAGCCCGACTGGAGACCTCCTGGAACCTAAACACAAGATGCAAATAGGCACCTGGAATGTAAGAACACTTAACCAG
Organism: Achatina immaculata; assembly: GCA_009760885.1. NCBI lineage: Eukaryota > Metazoa > Mollusca > Gastropoda > Stylommatophora > Achatinidae > Lissachatina > Lissachatina immaculata. The sequence goes on from CM019721.1 coordinate 42,191,593, forward strand.
ACTGGAAAACTAGCACAAACCGTCAAGGAAATGCACAGATACAAACTAGACATATTAGGAATACAAGAAGCAAGATGGACAGGACAAGGCAGAAGGAAATTAACAACACAGAACACAGAAGATCATCATGAAGGAGTAGCACTGATTATAACAAAAGAAGCATCAAGAGTACTGCTGGAATGGAACTCCATAAATGAGAGATTATTATATGCACTCTTCAATTCAAGATTCACGAAGCTGTCTATTATAGTTTGTTATGCACCAACAGAAGCAGCTGAAGAGGAATTAAAAGAAGATTTTTACAATAGCCTCCAACCCACAGTAGAAACAATTCCCAAGCATGATATGCTACTCATCTTGGGCGATTTCAATGCTAAAGTAGGTGAGGGAAATGAATATAGAAGAAGAATCATGGGAAGAGAAGGAATCAGGGAAATAAATGAAAATGGAGAAAGACTGTGCAGTTTCTGAGAAGAAAACATGATGATCATCGGAGGGACAATTTTCCAACATAAAAACGTCCATAAAGTGACTTGGAGGTCCCCAAATAAAACCACAGTAAACCAAATCGATCACATACTAATAAACAACAAGTGGAAACGGTCACTACAAGATGTGCGAGCAAGGAAAAGAGCAGATGTAGGAAGTGATCAAGGAAAGCCAAAATCGGAGAACACAGAAAGACACGTTTTGATACAACAAAACTGAAAGACCAGCAAACAAGGAATGAATTCTCAATAGTATTTAAAAACCGCTTCAGTGTCCTACAAGACGAAGCAGAAATGCCCATACTAGAGTTCAATAAAACACTACAATAAACAGCAAAAGAGGTGCTGGGATATCGGAAACGGAGAAAAGAGGAATGGATAAGCAAGACCACATGGGAAAAGATAGAGCAAAGAAAAGAAATCAAGAAAACATTACTGAACACCAAATCACAAAGGCTTAAAGAACAAGTTTTAAGTAATTATGCACAAAAAGACAAAAGAAATGAAGGAATCATGCCGTCAAGATAAACGTCAACTTAGCAGAAGCAGCAGAGAAAGCAGCATATGCAAATGACATGAAAAACATATACAAAATCACAAAGCAGTTGACAGGCAGCTTCAACACAAGATGTGAGAGTGCAATAAGGACACATAAGGGACAACTGATCAGTGGAGAAATAGAAAAAATTGAAAGATGGAGGGAACACTTTACCACCCTACTAAACAGAACACAAGCAGCACAAACAATAGACATACCTGAAGCAAACACGGAACTAAACATCAATACAGGACCAATAACAATAAGTGAAGTAAAGGAGGCGATAAAGAAGCTAAAATTAGACAGGGCACCAGGTGAAGATGGAAGTGACTGCTGAGATGTTGAAAGCAGAAGAAACAGAAACACCAAAACAACTTTGCCGGATATTACAACAAATTTGGGATCTAGAAAAAGCCCCAGAGGAGTGGAAAACTGGGCTTATAGTAAAACTACCAAAGAAGGGTGACCCCAGAGATTGCGGGAACTGGGGAGGCGTTACACTGCTACCACTCACCAGTAAAGTATTTTGCAGAATAATCATCAACAAAATTGTACCAGCACTTGAGGGAAAACTTCGGAAAGAGCAGGCAGGATTTAGGAAAGGAAGATCATCCATAGACCACATATTTGTACTTAGACAAATATTAGAACAGGCAAATGAGTGGCATAGCACAACATATGCATTGTTTATAGATTTTGAGAAAGCCTTTGACAGTGTCAACAGAGATGCACTGTGGAAAATCCTAAGATGGCATGGCCTCCCCCCTAAGATAGTGAATGTAATCAAACGAGGGTTTTCAGTGCAAAGTTATCTGTGGAGAACATACCTCCAGCAGCTTTAGGGTACAAACAGGAATGAAGCAGGGATGTGTACTATCACCAACATTATTTATCTTGGCAACAGACTGGTTAATGAAGGAGGCAACATCAGACAAACGCAGAGGATTACAATGGACCCTTGACACAGTGCTGGAGGACCTTGACTTGCGGACGACATTTGTCTACTATCAAGCAGCCACAAAGATATGCAAGATAAAATAAAAAATTGTACTCAGAGTAGATAGCAAGTTAGTGGAGGAGGCCAACGAATTTGTATATTTTGGTAGTAGAGTAGTAGAAAATGGAGACAGCACAGAGGACATCAACAGCAGATTTACTAGAGCAAACCAGGCTTTTGCAATGCTGCAGACTATATGGAAATCTAAAAAAAACTAAGCATGAGTACGGATATTTAAGAGTAATGTTCTAAGTGTACCACTCTATGGAAGTGAATGTTGGAAAATCACCAAAACCATAGAAAACAAGTTGAATTCTTTCTAGACTACATTAATTAGAAAAACATATTTTGGCCAAACACCGTAAGAAATAACATCTTGTTGGCAGAAATCCAGATGAAGCCATTGACAGCAATTATTGAGGAAAGACACTGGCGATGGTTGGGACATGTGCTTCGAATGACTGACAGCTCACTACCAAAAAACAGCACTAAGATGGACACCACAGGGGAACAGAAGTAAGGGTAGATCAAAAGAGACATGGAGAAGAACAACAGAAAGGATGTTGAGCAATAGAGGGCTCACCTGGGCAAGAGCAGAAAAAAAGGCAAGGACAGGCGTTTGTGCCCTGGGCACTTAAGGTTCAGAGAGAGAGAGAGAGAGAGAGAGAAAGAGAAACTGAGAGAGAGAGAGAGAATGATAATGATTCATAAATCTTTACTTGCATGTCTAATGTGTTATCTGTTTCAGTGTGTAGATTAAGCTGTAACAGCCAGCTAACAAGCGTACGTTCTACCACTATCTTGAGTGATTACGTTTCACGAACTTGGTAACAAGTCTGCTAACACAAATTTGGATCACTTGGCCACGCTTTGGATAAACGAACGAATGAATTTTGTTAAAATTTTTAACAGGTAAAGAGTAATGTAAAGCTTTTATTTGAACCAGGTGAAGAATTAGGTGATTAGACCTCGAAAAAATCATAGACAAAGCACTTTAGTGAGACGTGAGAGAAAGAAAAATCACAAGAGAATTACCTGGGATTCGAACACGGACTCCGGTAGGACGAGCAGCCGTCTAGCCACGAGAGAACAGCTTACTATCGACTTAGCCAAATAGCAGTCTCTTGTGATTTTTCTTTCTCTCACGTCTCACTAAAGTGCTTTGTCTATGATTTTTTCGAGGTCTAATCATACAAAATTTGTTCTCTTACTTTACTATACCAAAGTCTCGTAGTTTCCTATTTATAAAAAATTATAAAGAATTAGGTGACAGTTTATTTTCGGCAGGTGAAAAATCGGATAGAGGTTTATTTGCAACAATTGAAGAATAGGGTAGAGGTTTATTTTCTTCAGGTGAAGAAACTGTTAGATGTTTATTTTCGACAGGTGAAGAATGCAGCAGAGGTTTATTTTCAACAAGTGAAGAATCGGATATAGGTTATTTTCAATAGGCGAAGAAACTGATGGGGGTTTATTTTCAACATGAGAAGAATCAGGTATAGGTTTTCTTTCGTGAGGTGATGAATAAGGTTGTCTGTTAACCTCATAAGCGGTCTGTCATAGAGTTTGTGTATGATTTTGAATAGTCAACACTCCCTCTTTATAGAACGTCGAATTTCTTGGACTTCCCGCAGTCCTACAATTATTGAAAAGTTTCCAGCAGTCTTTTTGCACAAAATTCTAGAAAGCGGGATTGGATAATTTTTCTTTTTTACCGGTAGACAATTCTTCTCTCGCAGTGTCTACCTCCATCTTCTTCTTTTGCCTAACATGGCGAGTTTTACCTTTTTACTTTTATTGCACTAGCACAATGAGGGGACGCTGAAAATATTGAAACAACAGGAAAAATAGAGGGAAGAAGAGTCAGGGGAAGACGTGTTGCCCACTCCCTCCCTCTCTATATGGCGAACAATTAAAGTAGTATACTGCTGACCAGTGTGCTACGCAGCAACACTAAACAGTAACTGCTATGAAAGTACTTCGCAATTAACTCAAACTGGTTTATATTGCTTTTCTATCTCTACTGATTAAATCTGAGAAATTTCAATGTGTAAATGAGAACGGACACATTTCAACTGTTTGAGAACCACTGGACACCCACTTTAGAAACAGCAAAAACATAAGTTTATTATGGAGATAATTGGTGGTGATAAGCGAGGTTATGGCAAAATATAGAATATACAGATGAACAAACCGCTCCTCTCCCTGGTGAGAACTAGTTCGCCATATAGGGAGGGAGTGGGCAATACACACTCTCTGATAGGATAGCAGACATACAATGTGATGTAATTATAGAGCCAACTTGCAGTCTCAATGAAAGTTTCCATGGATCCACAAGAAAAACATCACATCACAAAATATCGGACTTACCAAGTCCTGCTAAGTCTCAAAAGAGAGCTATTTTCACATTCTTCAGTTTACATTCTCTATGATAAACAACTGTAGCAACATCAAAAATGCTACACGAATCCATGAAAAAAAAAAAAAAAACTAGATCAACGTTCACATCATACTAATGCTATTACCACTTCAGCTAAAACCTCATAAACTGATTCTAATCAACTTCAATAATAAAAACTCTCTTAACGACAGTCACATAATAATCTCACATAATGAACTTCCGTTACCTAAAACTTCAGTGCTTAAATATGATCTATAAATTCTACTTTCCTTTGTCCGTGAACTTTCCTTCACGAGAAAGTCTAAACTTCATGAAATCGCCTGTTTACAGACCTTGGGCTAGTCTCTGAAAAACAACCTAAATTTAGCTAGCAGTAAAAACATATCCAGAGAAAGTTCAATAAAAGTCGTTAAAATCTCGGGATGTCAACGTCCAAAAATGACCTTCAGTGAAAAACTAACTGGACATTCCAAATTCAACTTTCATAAAACATGCCAGGATAAAGTTCATAATCCTCCGTGATTTTTCAAGGTAGCCTGAACTGTCTTTGACCTGTCTTACAACAATGATCAAACCGTCAAAAATACTAGATCTATCACGGATTATATCCCTTAGATAGAAAAAAACTTTTTAAAGGTAGTTAAAAAAAAGATCTAAGGATCTTTTAAAGATAGTCTTATTTCACTAAGTGTTTTATTTCACTAAGTTAATTAAAGGATACTGTCACACGTTAGTGAAATAAGTGCAGTATTCAAGGATACTGTCACACGTTAGTGAAATAAGTGCAGTATTCAAGGATACTGTCACACGTTAGTGAAATAAGTGCAGTATTCAAGGATACTGTCACACGTTAGTGAAATAAGTGCAGTATTCAAGGATACTGTCACACAGTACGTATCTGTTAAGCTCTCAGTGTGAGAGTGTGAATGTGTGGAACAATATACAGGTAGGAGTGTGAATGTGTGGAACAATATACAGGTAGGAGTGTGAATGTGTGGAACAATATACAGGTAGGAGTGTGAATGTGTGGAACAATATACAGGTAGGAGTGTGAATGTGTGGAACAATATACAGGTAGGAGTGTGAATGTGTGGAACAATATACAGGTAGGAGTGTGAATGTGTGGAACAATATACAGGTTTCACGGCTTCCTAGAATTCCCTTCTTGGTCTGGCTGATAGCTTTTTATCATCACACCTTAATAAGGACTAGTAACATCGAACTTTTCAAGACATATTAGCAAAGAAAGCTCCAGATAATCCAACAACTTGCGACATGCATCTGAACTCAGCTTTGTGACCTAAATCCTAACTACTAAGGGAAGTAATAACTTTCCCCCGTTCTGTGTTACACACCAGCCATTTAGTACTGGCTCTAGATAACCTGTTAAAACCAAGCTATATAAACATGGGAGAACACATCTCACGGAGCTGTATCACAAGAACAACATAGATCCATTCTCACTGTTTACAAAAATATAACAGAAACCACGAAACGACAAAAGAAATAGGTCGTTGATTTGTCTTCTCTTCTCTTCCATCTCCTTGGAACTGCGAACTGGTGTTATTTTGCAGCCGATGCTGTGAAGGTGTTGAGACACAGCGTCCTGTCGCCTTGGGAACGGGTTATACCGGGATATTTTTTTGTTCAGTCCCTGAATGGAGTTTATTATGAAAGCAAGGGGGGTGGGGGATGTGATATACTTCTTTAGCAGATTCCACCACCATGGAGACTATGGCGATCCCTGCACCGTTAGCTAGGAAAGATCTGTTACTGGGGATGCCAACGAAGAGGTGGGACAGGGTCTTGATCAGCTATAGTTTGCCAACCCTGATGCCAGTATATCAGCTATGGGTTGCTGATTGCCAAAACGGGATGCTTCTTCCTCTCTAAGCATGTCGATAAAGCTGCTGTACATACAAATTTCAGTACAGGAGATGATGTTTCCTAGAAAACTCACCAGAAATCTTCAAAAGTAGATTTTTTAAAATGGGAACTGTTCTATTCTGTTTCAGAAAAACTATCATTTGTAGCTTATTTAATATAAAAAAATAATAACTTTCAAGAGAAGCAACATAGTAAGCGAGGAAATTAAAAGCAGAGTACAGATAGGGAATAAAATATACTTCGCCTTGCAACACCTGTTAAAATCCAAAAATCCTGTCCCAAAACACCAAAATAACGATCTACAAAACTATAATAAAACCAGCTGTCATGTATGGTTCAGAAACGTAGAGTACAACAAAGAAAGATGAACAACAATTCCAGAACTTTGAGAACAAGATCCTAATAAGAATCTTTGGGCCCACAAAGGATACCAACAGTAGAGAGTGGAGACCTAGAAAGAAAACTGAACAGCTTATTTAAATCTCAGCGAATTATAAATGTCTTGAAACTGAACAGACTACGCTGGTTGGGTCATATAGAAAGAATGGAAGAGAACAGACAAACGAAAATGATGTATGCACAAGAGATGTGGGGAAATAAAGCCAGGGGGTAAACCAATGCAGAGATGGAAAGACAACATAGAAGAGGATATAAAAGAAATTGATGTGACCAACTGGAGAGAGAAGATTAGGAATAGAGAGGAATGGAGGTGACCTTTATCTGCAGCAGTGAGCCTTAATGGCTCGGAAAGCTAAAGACGAAGAAGAAGAAGAAGAAGAGGAGGAGGAGGAAGAAGAAGAATAATTAACAGAGCATGTTTTAAGAAATTCGTATAAAATTCATAATACGCCATGATTGTGACTGGTTGTTCCGCCAATACAGCCACATTTATCTAGAGGTAGGAACACAACATTAGTTCCTCGGGGCCTCCCTCCCCCCTGGTTCTTCTAGAATAGTTTCAGATTCATCTGACGATGAAAATGACACCAGGGGCCAGAAAAAGAAATTGACCAGCCAGTTAAAATGTGATATTTTGTGCTAGGGGCCAGTGTCAGATTTGTACCTTGACAAAGAAAAAAAAATTTCGTGCTATCAGTGTCAGATCTGGACCCTGACTAAGAATACAACTTTTGTGCTAACAGTGTCATATTTGAACCTTGATTAAGAATACAACTTTTGTGCTAACAGTGTCATATTTGGACCTTGACTAAGAATACAACTGTGTGCTAACAGTGTCATATTTGGACCTTGACTAAGAATACAACTTTGTGCTAACAGTGTCATATTTGGACCTTGACTAAGAATACAACTTTGTGCTAACAGTGTCATATTTGGACCTTGACTAAGAATACAACTTTGTGCTAACAGTGTCATATTTGGACCTTGACTAAGAATACAACTTTGTGCTAACAGTGTCATATTTGGACCTTGACTAAGAATACAACTTTGTGCTAACAGTGTCATATTTGGACCCCGACTAATAATACAACTTTGTGCTAACAGTGTCATATTTGGACCCTGACTAATAATACAACTTTGTGCTAACAGTGTCATATTTGGACCCTGACTAAGAATACAACTTTGGTGCTAACAGTGTCATAATTGGACCTTGCCAAAGAATAAAACTTTGTTTTACCAGTGTTAGATTTGGACCTTGACAAAGAATAAAACTGTACTGACAGTTCCAAATTTGGACCCTGATAAAGAAAACAAAATTTTGTGCTATCAGTCACAGATTTGGACCCTGAAAAACTTTGTACTACCAATGCTAAATGTGCATCCTGAAAACAAAACACGGTACACGAAACACGGACGTCTGAGAAAAATCAATCAGCAAGCATCTGAGAGACCGCAAATGAAATGAACAGAAACATGTTAGGCACAAAACGAGTCCTCGCATTGCAGATTAAGGTGATGAATGACGTGCTTTTGACACTTGTTCAGAATGAGATTTAGTGCTACAGCACCAAAAATAGAAGCAAACTAGAAGTAGGGGAATTTCCAGAATACAATGGATGCTAGGGATAAAGAGCATAACAGAGAGATCACATATGTGGGTTTATCAAGCAGGGCCAGTTGCGTTACAGCAGTGGGGAAAAGAAATTCTCGGAAACTACAAGTTTACAAGGGCAAAGAAAGAAAGAAAGAGAAGAGAGAAAGGAGAAAAAAAAGGGACAGAGAAAAAGAGAGAGAGAGAGATAAGAGAGAAAGAGAAGAGAGAGAGAGCCAGAGGAGATAGACAGAACGTTGAAAGACAGTATAATACACTGAAGATCTGTTTATATATTTTAGAGTTGAATTGCTCTCTTTGTAATTCTGTCTTGTAATTCTGCCACTTAAATCCATGATACTGCTGATATCTGAATGATCGCTACTGTCAAGTATAGCAACTCACTTTGGTCGTTTAAGTGTTATCAAACTAATGCGCGTTCGTACAGCATTGTTACCACGATGTGACGGCGACGACATTCGATATTCCTTCTCACTTTTAAGTTATTAACACACATTCCTAATTCTTCCTTTTGTTCACTTCACAAGTTCTGAATGTCGCTATACCTGATACTGTATGATTCACCACAAGACTGAAATCTTGACTCACAAAATCACTATAGAATTCAGATGGTTCGTTCCTGAATCAAATTATAGTTCACCTTTAATGTTCACCCACAAAAATTCACAAGTATCAAATCCAGGCATATCCGAAAGCATTTTACACAAAGTTTCAAAAATATTAAATCTTCTGCATTTCTTGCATAGTGCTAATAGTCCTTTTCCATATTGAAATACTGTCTTCTATTTGTCCTAAAGTACATCTGGTTCTACAATGGTTTTCTGTCTCCTGAATATCGATTGGCTATACTTGTCCATCTGTTCTATCTGTCTTTGCTCTCCTATCTTTCTATTCTTTGTCCATCTGTTCTATCTGTCTATGTTCTCCTATCTTTCTATTCTTCTTTTTCTCTATTTCTGTATTCTGTATTTTGCCTTATTTTGTCCTTCTTTGGTATTCTTCTGTTCTTGGTTTTTTTTCTTCCTATTCTCCCTTCCAAAACTGCATGCCTGGTACATATCGTAAGTCAGTTGTCCAACAGGGCACACATCTAGATCTTTCTATTGGTCAGCTGGTTGACTGAACAATGACTGGACTCTGACTGGAATTCGGAATGAGTCAGTTCACTCCATTTTTTTTTCAAAACTGTGTGCAAATTGCGTCCTAAGATTCGCAAATATGTCTCACCTGTCACTTGTCTGTTGCGTCATATCCGTCTATTCAATTGTCATTGGGAATATTATTTAAGTCAGCTATCTCTTTCATGTCGTGAGTATCAGAAACTAAGTCCGTTCTCTACTTTTATTGTGTCCTGGCTATTCACTGTGTCGCGTATTTTTGGTATCTACTTAGTCTGATTACTCTTCTGAGCCCTCCTGTCGTAATGTTACTACTAATGCCGTGGGCGTGTTCTTCTCTCACCGGATCTCAAACTTTCCATAATTTGACCTACTTTCTACATATCAGTAATAATAATAACTATAATAAAAATGCTAATAGTAATAATAATAATAACAACACTAATAATAACAATCATAATATACAATAATATACAATGTTACAATAAAAAGAAAGAAAGGAGCGAACAAAAATGTTTAAATGATACATCATATCTGAGACATAAAAGCGAAGGTAAAAGACTTTGTTGTAGGAACGTACACATAAATAAATCTGTGTTCTAGACTCAGCAGCAGCTACCACCTGGAGCAGGCTTCAAGCACTTGTTGTTTCCTAACCAGAACTGCTGACCTCATCTTTCTCTTTATAACCCCGCCCCCCGCCCCAGGTTTTCTGAATTTTCGCGAGCTCTGCAGGTTCTTAAGTTGAATTAGATGTTTGTTGTGGCTGTAGCGTCAGGTAAAAACCTTTTTTTTTCCCCATTTACTTTTCAGAGATGAGACCTGGGAAATTCCATTTTAAATAAAAGCCTGGCTGTTCTATTAGGGCTGGGCAGTTGTAGTGAGACCTCGGGGGGGGGGGGGGAGAGGTTAACTTAAACCGAGATACTTGTGCCTCTCTTAAATATTTATTCACATTAAAGAAAGAAAGTCTGCATTTTCTTGGACACGTGGGTAGTAACAGGAAATATGTGTATGTTCTTGCAGGACCCCAGGTGGGTTTTCAAGAACTTTGAGTGACATGTCAGTGAAAAGTAGATTTCTGCTTTTGTTTTTTGTTTTTTTTTTAAAGGCCACCCTAAACCAGAAATAACCGCGACCCATGTGAAAAGATTTTTTTAAAAACAATATTGAACTTCTAGAAAAAATTATTTAAATAACAAGTAGCGAGTGTGGTTGTTATTTCAATGTTTAAGCGTGAGTGCATGGAGTAGTAAGATTTTACTTACTGCTCTGGCATTTAACTCTGGTATTCTTACATATTAATTTATGATTTCTGGTTTTTTTTTTTCGTTTTTTAAAACTGCTTTCTTATGATCACAGGCCATCTTTCTATCTCTCTCCCTCTCTCCCCCTCTTTCCCTTTCTCTCTCCCTCTCTCTCTCCCTTTCTCTCTCCCTCTCCCTCTCATCCTCTCTCTCTTTCCCTTTCTCTCCCTCTCTCTCCCTCTCCCTCTCTTTCTCTCTCCCTCTCTCTCTTTCCCTTTCTCTCTCTCCCTCTCTCCCTTTCTCTCTCTCCCTCTCTCTCACCCTCTCTCTCTTTCCCTTTCTCTCCCTCTCTCTCTCCCTCTCCCTCTCTCTCTCCCTTTCTCTCTCCCTCTCTCTCCCTTTCTCTCCCTTTCTCTCTCATCCTCTCTCTCTTTCCCTTTCTCTCCCTCTCCCTCTCTCTCCCTCTCCCTCTCTCTCCCTCTCTCTCCCTTTTTCTCCCTTTTTCTCCCTCTCCTTCTCTCTCCCTCTCTCTCTCTCTCTCTCTCTCTCACTCACCTTCATCTGTTACCCTACCTGGGTCGCGACTTGAGGATTTGATTCGCTAACAGAAGTCAGAGAACTTGGCAATGACAGGAAAATTGAAGAAGAAAAAGAAATAGAGGAAGATCAGACTGACCAAGTGGCACTGTAAAAAGGTGGGGGGGGGGGGCACTTGAACCGATCAAAACAAATCAATGATGGCACAAGATGAAATAAGCAAGATCACCAGCTGCTGTCTAACCACGGCACGTAATGAACGGTGACTGGACAAAGAAAGGTTAGCCCCTGCCGTTACAGTTGGATACAAGGACGAGAGTGGAGCAAAACGAGACATTTCTAGCGCATGAGCAAAAGTTGTTGTCGACGGTGGATGCTCTTGACCTCTAGGTCAACAGCGCTTCCCGTCTAAAGAAGATCCATCAAAGACAAATATTTTCCAATAAACTTTTTTTTCTACATAATTAATACAATACTTTGAACAGCTGGCCACTCAGTTTTCCAGAAATTCTTTTGTACGGCGTCTCCTTCAGTTCGTGAGAAAATGCTTCAGTTAGGTATTCTGGAAGGCCAACAAATGGCACTGTTTAGCAACACATGGATATTATCCAGTCCAACTACCTCTTTAATGTCGTACGTATCAGGGACTAACTCCGTTCTCTACGTTTATTGTGTCATCGCTTTTCACTGTGTCTCGTATTTCTGGCATCTACTTAGTCTGAAGTAAATGCTACAGAAGAGTTCTCCAAATATCGTGGACACAAAAAAGAACAAATATATCTATACTACAAGAGCTTAATATTGAAGAAGGCTGGCTAGTAAAGAGGATTAAACAGAGAAAACTTAAATATTTTGGACACATTAAACGTCATGATAATTTAGAGAAGACCGTATTGGAAGGATACATAATGGGAAAAAGAAAAAGAGGAAGACCAAAACGAAGATGGCTGCAAGAAATCGTTGACGATCTGCAAATGAACGCAGCAGCAGCAGGCCATCTTGCTCACAACCGAGAGGCCTAAAGGAGTGCTGTTTGGGAGGCAAAGTTCCACAAGGGACATGCAAATGAATGAATGAATGAATGACTTAGTCTGATTACTCCTCTGGGCATCCCGTCGTAGTATTACTACTAATGCCGTAGGAGTGTTCCTCTCCCACCGGATCCTCTGTCAAGAGACTGATTTAAATTTTATTTTTAAATTACCATTCGTGGTATGCACATTTCACAGTTTTTGTCTTAGTTCCAGTACTTCATATTTATTAATGATTATTACTACGAAAGTAACACCCGTTTAAAACTCCTACTATGAAACCTTTTCGCGACATCTTTTAAACCAGCGAGAGAATCAGTCTCGAAGCTAATGAAAAACGTTTGCCGGAAAATTGGTGTTGGCGTATATTTTTAGAAAGTGATAATTCTGTATCAGACCACATGAAATGAAGTTTAGAAGTTCTGTGTTTAGAAATGATTAATTCACAAATGATTTTTAGTCTTTTTCCATATCGAAACAGGGGGCTATTTGTTCTTGTCCCTGTGTCATCATCATCATCAGGTGCCGTGCCGACTGGCGTTGGCTATTATGCTTCTCCAGAGTACACGATCCTTCATGTAGGCCATCAGCTCAGTTCGTGATCTCCTCTAACACCATCCCGTCACACTGTCCAGTATCATTTCTCTTGGTCTTCCTCTTGATCTTCTTCCTTCTACTTTTCCTGTTGTTATAATATTTTCAATGCCCCCTCTTCTCACTGCATGCCCTATGAAAGGACATGTGTAATAAAGTAATATGCCCGTGCTGCACGTAATTCCATTTCCTCTCAAAATATACACACTTTCTACTGTTCTCTTTAATTTATTACTATTATGTGCCACGCCCGGATAGCGTTGACGATCATGTTTCTCCGTCTTGTTCGGTCCTTGGTGCTTCCGATTAATTCAGAAGCTTTCTCCTGTACTCTTCTATGCCACTTGTTCATAAACTTTTCTCTTTGTTACGCGTGACTTGGTACGGCGGTGGTTTCCCTTTGCCTTCCGCTCTCTTTGTATGTTGTCGCTGCTAGCCTGTGTCTAAAACAGTGTTTCCCAGACTTTTTCCAGCTGCCGCCCCCTTTTCTCCCAGGTCACATCCTCAACGCACCCTTCCCCCCACTTTTTATGTATACTCTTACACTGGCCTGTTTAAGTAGAATATGCATTACGCAACTAAAAACTGACACTAGCAATTCTATTTATTTAACAATATAAAGTAGTACATCTAAAACTCTACTGCATTATTTTCTCAACTATTAATGTGATGGATGAGTTTCATGTAGGGACACAAGTTTCTCAATTTCAGTTTGAAAGGTGTTAAGAAGGGGAGGTGTTACTGCCCATGTCTGCTGCTTCGTTCCCCCCTCCCCCACTGGCCCCTTTTCTTCCGCTGCCTTATTGACCCTTATTCTTTCATCGCCCCCTAGTCCTTTCCAAATCCAACAAGGGGGGGGGGGGGGGGGGTTATCTCCCACTTTGGTAAACTGAAGAGACCGACCCGCAAGACGGTAGGGTACCTGTTCTAGTCTCTAGTCTGTTGTTTATTCAGGTATTCACAGTTGACCTCTATATCTAAAGGCCGTTTCATTGTGGGCGCACCTGATAGAAGGACAGGTCCCTCCCCACAGGTCTATTTAAAAATAAGTAAAATATCGTTTCATCATCATTTGTTAAAAAGTGGGAATAAAAAACAAATTATATTAGTAGACCTACTGCGAAAACAACAAATATATTCATACTACGTGAACTTAATATTGAAGAAGGTTGGCTAGTATAGAGGATTAAAGAGAGAAAACTTAAATATTTTGGATACATTTAAACGCCAAGATAATTTAGAGAAGACCGTCTTGGAAGGGTACATAATGGGAAAAAAGAAAGAGGAATACCAAGGCGAAGACGGCTGCAAGACATCGTTGATAATCTGCAAATAGATTCATCAGCAGCAGGGCATTCTTGCTTACAACCGAGAGGCCTACAGGAGCGCTGTTAGGGAGGCTAAGTTCAGAAAGGGACATGCAAATGACTGACTAAGATCTGCTGCATGTAACAGATCTATACATCTTAAAGTACAGAGGGTGGTTACGCGGCAAAGAGTTGAAGGACTTCACGCGGCTTCTTGTGTACTGTGGTTCACATCCTTGCTATGTTATCTTTGAAACTAAAGAGTTTTGAGACGTATAGTCGATCGTTCTATCTATCTATCTATCTATCTATCTATCTATCTATCTATCTATCTATCTATCTATCTATCTATCTATCTGTCTGTCTGTCTGTCTATCCATCCATACATACATCCGCCCATACATTTGTCCATACATCCATCCATCAATAAACACCATATCTATTTATCTATCTATCTATCTATCTATCTATCTATCTATCTATCTATCTATAAACAGCTCCTTGTCGTTGTTTTACACCCATGAAACGTTTTCACTAAGTTGATATTGATTTATGCCAATCTGTACCTGGCAGATATGCTCGTTCGACAGTGCGTGCATTGTTGTCATCACGGCCGTAATTCGGAAGCAAAAAACCAACAACGCTTCTCGTCAGTGTTTTTCATAATTACTCTTTGGTTCCAATAGATCAGTTCCCATAAACACCACAAACATCTAGCCCTGGTTCCAATATTGATGAATAATTATCTCCAGTTCTCGATCGTCCCTTGGTTTGTCTGTGTTTTTGTGCGGTATACTAACACCAACTGTTTTCTAGTTTCCATTCGCAGCCAATGGGAGAACAGTTTGCTGTGAGTGTATGATACAGTGATTGCTATAACAGAATCATTTTTTCGGCCCCCTCTCCTACTCTTCCCTCCCCCCTCTTTCCCTCCCCTTGCCCTTTAGACGTAGCGAACTGATGCAGACGTCCCCCGCTTATTCGACTGGTCACGAAAATCTGTTCGTGTCGAAAACCGAAACTGTTCTAAAAGTGGAATCCAGGCTTCTATTACTTTGTAAATGCGATTTGCTGGCCGAAATAAGTAAATAACTGATTAGACATCACTTCGAATGCACGAGAAAGATAAATAAACAGAAGCAAAAGCTTGGCATAAATAACCAACAGTTTCTCCGAACGGTGTACGTAAGCATCGACTTAAGCTTGCACCCGTCACCTGCATCACCCCCTAGAAAGTGTGTTAATCTGTCTTCTGCTGCCTTGAAATCAGGCAAAGATATCTCTTCGTTTGCAAACAAAAATTGTAGCTGGGAATTTCTCGCAATATAGGTCCTCTTCATGTCATGTCTGTTGCTTGTTATAGACGTCTTTTTGCTTCTTCTTCTTCTTCTTTGCTATAATTGATTCTGTTATAGCAATGTCAGACGGGCCTGCATGCCCAGTTCTTTTGAAATAAAGATCAATCAATCAATCAATCAATCAATCTTCTTCTTCTTCTTCTTTTTCTTCTGCCTTCCTGGAACTGCGAGTTGGTGTTTTTTTTTATAGCCAATGCGGTGAAGATGTTGAAACGCAGCACTGAGTCGGACTGGGAGCGGGTTACGGCGGCTATTCTGTTCAGCCTCTGAGTGCAGCTAAAAAGCAGGGTGTATGCAGTACTTGTTTAGCTGACTCCACCACCGTGGGGACTATGGCGATCCCTGCCCCGTTAGCGCGAGACTAGACCTGTTACTTGAGGCAGCAACGGAGAGGTGGAGCTAGCTCTTGACCAGCTACAGCTTGATAACCCTTGCGCTAGCATGTCAGCAATGAGTCGATGATAGTCTTCACCGCGTCATATAGCCACAATCTTCTATAGTTTTATCAAGTTCTGTCGGTTAAGTTTCTCAAACTGCAGTGCCTGCGATAGCTCCTCCCTGTATCATGTAAATCTGACCTAGCCTTGAATCTTTTAAATCAGCCTTTGCTTGCCTCAAATTTTTCATCTGCCGATGTCTCTCCTCTTTCAGCCTTCTTTGCATTAAAAAATTTTAAGCCATAGGCCTGTGAAATGGGCTGTGCTAACATGAATTCTGTGGATGAGTTGGTTTTGAACTAATGCATTTAGCACTTCTTCCATGTCAGCAATTAGGCTGTCCCGTTTGCTAATGACATTAATATGAACTTTAGTAGCGCTTCCTCTAACACTATGGCTTTGGCCTTAAAAATTACTTAAGAGGTATGCTAGCTTGCGACTTAGATCAGCCAACTACTGCATTAGGCACTCAATAAGTTTGATTAATTCTAACTTTTCTTGGAAATTGAGAACCTTACGAGTTCTTTAGCTCTAATACCATATTTACGAGATATTTTGCGTTTTATTCTTACATCTTACATCCTTCCCGTGCTGTTAAACGTTACACGGGGCTCCCAAGGTAGTTCGGCACGTTTTCTTGTTTTCGGCGAGTTTTTCAAGCTCATTACGGGATTTTATGTCTACTAATTTGGTGTCTCTTAACAATGTCCTCTTTAGAGTTTAAAGTGGCCGACCTCTTTTTCTTCGACCTGGTGTGTTCCACTTGATAGCTTGTTCTGGGATTCTCTGACTGTTTCTTCTCATCACGTGACCGACATACAAGCTATGTCCGTTATGTAATGAGACTGATTTCATAAAATTCGATTTGCTCAAGATATACTTACATATACAGTACTTAAAATTCCTCGAAATAATATCCTTGAGCATCAATGCACCGTTGCCAGCGGTTCTGTCACGCGTCGTAGCTCGCTTGGAAATCTTGAACAGGGATCTATTTCAAAGCACTCGTCACGGCAGCGTGCACGTCATTAACAGTCCCAAAATGGTGGCCATTTCAAGCTTGATTTGAGCCGGGGGAACAAAAAGAAGTCAGCCGGGGCCAAGTCCGGGCTGTAGGGATGTTGGCACAGCGTTGTCACAGTTTGTTTCGCCCAAAACTCTCTCACTAGTAGCGACGCATGGCTCGCCGCATTGTCTTGGTGAAGAACCCAGGTGTTGGCGATCTCCGGGCGGACGCGCGCGCGACTCATGGCTTCAGCCGTTTAAACACTTCCTTGTAAAATGCTGTGTAAAATGCTGGGTTGCACGAACTCCTTATCGACAACACTTTTAGAGTAAAAAAAGACATTGAGCATCGATTTCATCTTCGATTTGCTCAAATTCGAGCCTTCTTTGATCGAGGAGATTCTGTAGTGTGCCACTCAGAGCACTGTCTTTTCGTTGAACGTCTTGTGGCACCGAAACACTTATGCTTTCGATAAAGCATTCTTCCTGTAGACTTTCTGTATCATAGCAAACGTCTCGGTAGTGGATTTTTCAAGTTTAACATAAAACGTTATCGTGTATCGCCTGCTCGACACTCCTCTGCATTTTGACCGTTAAACAACGCTTAAACAGCGATCCGCACTCTGTAAAACCCCAGAGCCAAATGACGAGATATCGACCCTTTACTTAACATCCCCCACTATCCTTCATGTCTGGAGAATCCGCCCCTCGGCTCTGCTGATTGGTTGGACAAAATAAGTCTCATTACTTGCCGGACACACCTTGTATATCCATCTCCTTTTTCTGATCATCCATTACAGAAGTTGTTGTTCGCTCATCTGCCTTATCTCTGCGTTGTTCTTAAATTCGTTCCATTTTATACTGAATATTTTCCTTACGAATTTTATTACCACTAATATAAATGTATTATAAGCATAAATATATTACAAATACAACATTCATTCTGAAAACAAACTGAAGGCGCCGTGTAGAATAGGTCAGAGTAGAAAGCTGGGTTGCTAGGTTGGCTTTTTATGTGTTCTTTGTTATTTTGTTGCTTTTTATTTAAAAGAATATATTCAAATTTTTTTTGCCTTTTTTCCTGTATTTTAATAAGTATTGTTTGGCTTTAAGTCAAAATTTTAATCTGGTAGGTCAGGTAGAATCGCGTGAAAGGTGGCTGAAATCTACTTCTTCTTCTTCTTCTTCTTCGTTCACTTCTACCACCAAAACCGCACTGTGAACCTACTGAATTCACGCCTGTGGTCCTCGTTAGGTCCCGTGGTCCCCTGTGTGGTCCAAAATAGACCACACGAGATCCACGAAAGGACCACAAGGGGTTCGGAGTATCACAGTGCTTTAGCCTGTATTCTTGGTAGGTCTCGGAAGCGGGATTGCGTGACACCGTGGTTTTCATTGCACCAGTTTAGTCTAGGGTTGGACTTTCTCACCGGAAGACCTCGACGTTTTTAGGATATCAGTGCATCCCCGCTGGGTGAGAGGCGGTAGCCCACCCAGGCCAGAGTTGGACTTTCTCACCGGAAAACCTCGACGTGTTTTGAGATACCCGTGTATCACCGCCGGGTGAGAGGTGGTTGCCCATCCAGTCCAGGGTTGGACTTTCTCACCGGAAAACCTCAGCGTGATTAGGATACGCAAATATCCCCGCCGGGTGAGAGGTGGTTGCCTATCTAGACTTCCCTGGTCCAGTGTCTCCGACTTCAGCATTTTGCGGTCGTGGCCGCTACCTTTCCTAGTTGTGACCAGGATGGAGCTTTTGTCCAGAAGGACGAATCCTCGCCACTAGTGACTTCTACCCCTGGGTTGAGCCGGTTTAGGCATTATCCCAGTATGGGCGTGTTTGGGACGGGACCGACCTCTAGGGCAGAGGTACTGTGACATGCATAGCCTTCAATATTCACCCCTGGTATGAGCCGGTTTAGGCAAAATTCACCAATATGGGTGTTTATCAGGCGTTACCGACCTCTAGAGCAGAGGTGGCATGACATGTCTAGCCATCAAGTTCCACCCCTGGTGTGTGCCGGTTTAGGCATATTTCACCAGTGTAGGTGTATTTTGGACGTAGGCGGCCTCTAGAGCAGAGGTGCCGTGGTATAGCTCTCGTAGCGATACTACTGGACATACCGGTTAAACTTCACTTTCCACCACCTTTCCCATCGGCGCCGCACAGCAACCTTTATTTCTTTTCCGCATTTACTTCCTTAACCGGGAGGAGCTTCACTCCACGCGCGGCATTTAAAGAGTCTCGCCAGCAGTGTCTTAACCTCTGGGACAAGCTGGTTCATGCATTTCACCCGATATGACTGCACTCAGGACGTGGCCGACCTCCAGACCAGAGGTGCCGTGATTTGACTGTTTGCTTCGCTTTATCCTTTCTACCACCTTTTCCGCAGTGATGCTGCGCGGCAACCTCATTTGCAAATTTCTTCATTGGCCGGGAGGAGCACCGCTCCACGCACGGCAGTTGAAGATCTCGCCAACAACAGCAGATGAGCTACCAAACGTGTCACTCATCTACCCAAAGAACTGGTTTTCAGGCGCCAGATATTCGCCCTCGCCCCTTCTCCTGTCAGTTTAAACAGTTCTGCCACGGGAAGGCCAGGAGCTGGACTTGACTGCCAGAGGCTGTTTGTGGCGCGCTTGCAGTCCTTAGAACCTGAAATCTACTTAAACAGCCGACCACTCGGTCGAATACGTGGGTTCCGAATATAATTTACCGCTGTCGAAAGAGCGAACCGTCGAAAAGCGGAAGATACCTGTACTCATAACTGCTCATCAGGAATGTTACAACAATGCATCGAATGTCATCCAGTGTGCCGCAAAGGGTCTGCAGTTGTTGCGAAAGTTACGAATAGAATTGAAAATGAAGGACACAGCAAGTTGGAGTATCACTGCAGCCAATTTTCTCTGGGGAAACAGCACATGATGATGATTTGATGATGATGATGACTGCTTCTGAGTACTTCATGGGTGTATTAAGTTAATTGTGATAATATAAATATATCGACTGATTGACTGATTGATTGAACTTTATTTACAAAGGATGAATAATTGAACACGAAGGTCAGTCTGACATTCTGTTCTTTATCGTACAACTTTCTCTCCTTTCCAGGCATTCTACATCAGATAGTACTAATATGCTTTGCATATTATAAACATCATTAAGACCTGAGTAGCAAAACTGAAACTAAGTTGATAACAAACCTGTTTACATTTCACTCGTACCCACGCTCTCAGTGCAAGGGGAACAAGAACTTCCTTACACGCAGCAACGTTCCTACTGTAGTCCTGTACACTTAAGGTATATCTACCAAACTACTGTGCAGTAGGAGGGTTTAGTATAAATCTATATCGTTTACATTGAGTACTTGCAATAAAGGTCTAAAGTGCTGTAAAATGTACATCACATAGACGCTTGTAAATGCTCACAACAGTTTCCTTCTCTGCAACGAGAAATTCTATCACAATTCGCTGCTTATACCGCAAGTTGCTAACACTTTCCATTTCAACGGTTAGGGCAGCCATATTCTTTGGCCGGTTGCCGTGCAATTTGGTTCAAACAATCGGCACATGCCATATTTAAAGTGTACAAAATTTCATGCTTCTATCTTCATTCTTAGCTGAAAAAAAAAAACGATGTGGTCCATTACTTTCTGAACGCCCCTCGTACATGGACAGACAGATAATCAGACACAGATGGATGGATGGATGGATGGATGGATGGATTTCCAAAGGATTAAGAACTGGGCAGGCATGTTTTATCAAAATGTCAGTTTGTTCCTCCAACACTGAAAGGTACACAAGACTGGAGACAAGATAAGACAATGATACAGACTGGTGGACAAACTATATAGACTGGTAGACAACGATACAAAATGCTGGACAATACAGACTGGTGGACAAACTATATAGACTGGTAGACAACGATACAAAATGCTGGACAATACAGACTGGTGGACAAACGATACAGATTGCTAGACAACAATATAAACTGGTGGACAAACGATACAGATTGCTAGACAACAATATAAACTGGTAGACAAACGATACAGATTGCTAGACAACAATATAAACTGGTGGACAAACGATACAGATTGGCAGACAAAACGATACAGACTGATAGACAAACGATACAGACTCATGGACAACTATACAAAATGGTGGACAAACGATACAAACTAGTGGACAAACGATACAAACTAGTGGACAAACGATACAAACTAGTGGACAGACGATACAAACCAGTGGACAAACGATATAGACCGGTGGACAACGATACAAAATACTGGACAACGATACAAACTTGTGGACAAACGATACAGACTGGTGAACAAATGATACAGACTGGTGGACAAACGATACAGACTGGTGAACAAATGATACAGACTGGTGAACAAATGATACAGACTGGTGAACAAATGATACAGACTGGTGAACAAATGATACAGACTGGTGAACAAATGATACGGACTGGTGGACAAACGATACAAAATGGTGGGCAAACAATACAAGCTAGTGGACAAACGATACAGACCGGTGGACAACGATTGCTGGACAACATAAAGAAAATGGACTGGTCTGAGCTTGGCCGGATGCTCTGTAAAAACAACAGACTGAGCACGCTGGAAGACCATTGCTAGGCGGCACATGATGATGGTGAAGAAACTTAAATAGTATGTGTTTTTTTTTCACTTTTGCAGTGGAAACATTTAAGAGCTTAGCCTCTGTCTTTTCACATTTGTTTTTGTCCAACCTCCCCCCCCCCCAAACAAAAAAACAAAAAAAAACAGGGAGATGAAAGAGTGCCGCCAAGAAAATTGAGATTACCGTATCAGTTTCTGTGTTACTGCTTCGTTCATGTGGATTTTTAAGCTTTCTGTTATTTCATCCGTTCACCTCTTTTGTAGACGGCTTTTCCTTTTCCTACCATGAATGTTTTATGTGGTGTTCTGTCTGATGGTAGTCGTGTCACGTGACCAAACCACGTGCCTTATTGTTTCTGGATGTGGTAATACTGGTGTTACCAAGGTGAAAAAAAATCTATGATCTTTCTGTTTTAAGTGCAGAAGACTAATAGAATTCTTTCGACAGACTGAACTATTGATTAAAAGAAACTTAAAAGCTTCAAAACTTGGTAGGATATGGGCTTTGTCCAACTGTTTCGATAATACAACGCTAAACTGATCTTTGTTCTGTTAGACGCCATTGTTTACATCTGTTACATGTACTGACTTAGTGGTACTAATTAATCCATACGAAAGTATAAACCACTTTTCCTTTTGTGTTAGACACGTTTCTATTCTTGTGTTTTGTGGTGTCTTGTTTTGTTTTGTCTAGTCTTGTCTGCTTATCAATGTTTGTTAGCTGTGGCATTTATTGAAAGATAGGCGTGGCTTTATGGAAAGACAGGTGCGTCTTTATTGGAAGATAGGCGTGGCGTTGTTAAGTAAAGTCTGTGTGTTTAATTTGGATGTGATTCTGGCACTCAGTATTTCCTGAATGTTGTACTCCACTCTCCTAGGGCTATTTGGTTGTAAAGTCAAAACCCCGTGCCCGGTTGTAAAGTAATGTTGAAGACAAAAGTTCACTAAAATGGTAAATTACAGGGCTAATGCAGGAGTGTTGGTTGCTTGCGAACTATATCCTGGTATAGAATAGTGTATATAATAGATACTAACAAGCGTCCCCAAAAGCCAGATAAGGTCAGACAAGAATAGAAGTTCCCCAAACCTCAAGTAATGTCAGACGATAAGTTCCCAAACCTCAGATAATGTCAGACAAGATGTCCCCAAACCTCAAATAATGTCAGACAAGAAGTCCCCAAACCTCAAATAATGTCAGACAAGAAGTCCCCAAACCTCAGATAATGTCAGACAAGAAGTTCCCAAACCTCAGATAATGTCAGACAAGAAGTTCCCCAAACCTCAGATAATGCCAAACAATAAGTTCCCAAACCTCAGGTAATGTCAGACAAGAAGTTCCCAAACCCCAGATAATGTCAGACAACTACAGAAGTCCCCAAATACCAGGCAATGTCAGACAAAGAAGTCTTCATATCCCAGGCAATGTCAGACAAAGAAGTCCCCAAACCCCATGTAATATCAAACAATGACAGACTTCACCAAACCCCAGGTACAATATGCTAAAACTAGTTGTGAAGAAATAGTTTCTTTAAAATCCCAACCACTGCTTGCCTCGCGAAAAGGAGATTATCCTGCTGGAACTAATGCACTTTATGGTGTATGTACTAATCATCTACTTGGGACAAAAGGGCTATACAGATGATTCAGTGGTGGTGCTGCTTGATAAACGTTACTTTTTTCTGGAACATTTCCAGCCCCTACATACAAAATTATATGTGATCAAGCAGATTCATTGAATAGTGTATGAATAATTGATACTCATCTAAACAAGCTTGTAACATGCTAGCACAGACTTGAGATCAATACTTTCCTATAGCACAGGAGAGTCAGCTGTAGGGTCTTGGAAAAGAAATAAGCCAACGAGGCCTTAGTAACATGGCGAACAGTTGTCAGTCCTCAGTTTTTTACTATTCCGCATTTTTCGAAAAAAAAGTGTATACATTTTAGATAATTATACCATGATAAAAATATATTAGGTTCCGAGAATGAAATAAAACAAGGATTTGAATATACTCTTCGCGCGGCAGCCTTATCATATAGCTCCTTGGGTTGCGTGCTAGGGCTGGAGATAGAGGAAGAAAAAAGGAAAAGAGAAGATAATGTACGTGTTTTAGTAGACCATAAGCGTCTGCAGGCCAGGTGTTTGAAATTCCCTGTTGACGTGGAATGCCTTGTTGCATTGTTTGTAGACAAAACAGTTTATCAAAATGACATTGTATGAGATCACTACATAATTATGTGGTAAATCGGTAATAGATGAATAGTTTAAAACTATTCTGCATCCTCTCTCTCTCTCTCTCTCTCTCTCACACACACACACACATGTACGTTTTTCTTGATGTTATTTCTAATGTTTCGTGGTGCTGGTATATTAGGCTGTTTTACGTTGATATGCGAGGCTGTTGTACGTTGATATGTGAGGCTATTTTACGTTGATATGCGAGGCTGTTGTACGTTGATATGTGAGGCTATTTTACGTTGATATGCGAGGCTGTTGTACGTTGATATGTGAGGCTATTTTACGTTGATATGCGATGCTGTTATACGTTGATATGTGAGTCTATTTTACGTTGATATGCGATGCTGTTGCACGTTGATATGTGAGGCTGTAGTATGTTGATATGCGAGACTGTTATACTTTCACATGCGTGGCTGCTACATTGAAATGAAAAAAAAAGATACACTGTAAACTGCCCACACTGACAGCTTTTCTTTCGTGTTTTTGTTATTAAAATTGTGTTTTGTTATTGCTGAGAGTGTCACGTGACTGTGTATACTCTACATTACTTTATTTTACAGAGAGATGAACGCTCGAGAAGAGAATTGCAAATTTACATAAGTGCGAGGAGCATTTTAGAATACTAATAATTTAAAATAAAAATAGTGAAAAACGTTCCAGCCTGTCAGTCAGTCAGTCACTTGCAAGTCCCATGTGGAATTTGCCTCCCTGACAGCTCTCCTGTAGGCCTCTCAGTTATAAGCAAGATGCCCTGCTACTGATGCGTCCATTTATAGATCATCAACGATGTTTCCAGCCATCTTCGCCTTGGTCTTCCTCTCTTTCTTTTTATTATATTCCATTATGTACTCTTCCAATACGGTCTTGTCTAAATTCTCATGACGTTTAATATCACCAAAATATTTAAGTTTCCTCTATTTAATCTTCCTTATTAGTCAACCTTCTTCAGTATTTCGTTCTTGTAGTTCTTTTTTGTGTCCATGATATATAATAGGATTTTTTTAGTGGTCTTGTTCTTTCTGTCAGTACTGCTGGTGTGTACAGTGTGTTAGTGAGGCTTTACTTAGGCCTTATCGTATCGTAATATGATCATGTTACGGACGTGAATAACAGGGTAGACTTTCATCTTGATCTTCGTGAGTTGAGGTTACTGGACTAGTTATACACAGAATACCAGCTCTCACTCTCACTTACTGGAATAATTAAACACTGTTCCAGACATACTTCTCATCCAGGCTCTTCAAAACCTCACGTTGACGACAACTGGTACAGATAGTCAAGTAAATCCTGGGTAACGGTAACTTGGAACATTTATTGATGGAAGGATGATAATGTTGATGAAAATAACATTAAATCCGACTGCCGGCTGGTTATCCCTGCCATCTGGCCAGTCCATTCATACGTACAACTGCAGTACAACTATACCGTTCATATGTTCCACGAAGACATCACACCGCACAAAAAAACGTCCACAAAGTTACACGTTCAAACCAAAACTGACCCCATTCACTCAGCCTTGCCCCCACAATTCCCTGTCACGGGTTCTGCAGCCCCGTGACCTTCTCGAAGGATCTCAACAGGAGAAAATTCAAAAAGAAAAATCCATAATAATTCCCTTACTATTAAGCCAACAGTTGTTACACGAATACTGCTATAGATATTTGAAGAACTCTTCTATAGTATTTACATTCAAAGGCATTTATGTGTTTCTCAGCTGTTTTGTTAAGTGTCCAGGTCTCACAGGCATATGTTGCGATGGGAAAGATGCATGCCCTTAAAATTCTTATTTTTGTAATTCTGTCTATTCCTCTACACAGCTTCTTTAGTTGTTTTACTTTTCGAAGAGCAATAGATGTCCTCCTTTTAATTTCCCTCATTGTATCTCCATTATTAGTTAATGGTGATCCAAGATATTCAAAACTCTCTACCTCTTCCAATTTTCCCCCATTGATACATATTTTAGCTGACAATTAAATATCATCATTAAATTTAAAGGCGTAATAATACTTTAAAGAAAACTGGTGGTGAAAGAAATAGAGGACGACTGTGACATGGATTGCTGAAGAAAATCATATGATGGACAAGAAGCCTTGTTGACTTGAAAACACCACTAAGATGCTCGAGGAAGAAGGCTGGATAATGTTGCAGACAATCTTTTCTCAGGATATAACAAAACTGTGATACAGTTTTCTTCATATTTTGTTTGCAAGTCAGTAGGCACGAAAACTGCGCCTCACTTTGCCTGCTGTGTTATAATAAGAAGTATATATTTAGCAATATAGGCAACGACGAAGATTGCTAACAGTAAAGTTATGGAGCTCTGTACTAAGCTCTCAATCAATCAAGTGCTGTGCCGCTTGGCGTAAACAATCATTTCTCTCTACAATTCCCTGTCTTTAGACTTGATTATGAGATACGCCGGTGACTTTCTTCCTAGTCACACTGACAGCCCATACAGTAATTTCTCTCTCTATCTTCTTCCCTCAGTTTTCCCAGTTGCCACAATGTGTTCCAGTTTTCCTCTTCTCAGAAAATGCCCTACAAATCTCGCTTGTTTGCCTCTGATTTTTGCTATAATTTGCCTTTTAACTCCAGCCTCTCTTAAGACTTCTTCGTTGGTTTTCTTAGCTGTCCATGGTACCTTCAACATCCTTTTTATTAACCACATATCCATGACCTCCATTTCTTACTCTACTCTCTTATTCATGGACCATGCTTCACATCCATAAAAAAATTGGCTCGATGTAACATTTAAGTAGTCGGAATCTTGTTTCCATTGATATGGATCTGTTGCACAAGATGTTTCTCATTTTCTGGAATGCTGACTTGGCCTGAGCACGTCTACTTCTTATTCCGTTGTGACATTTCCCATCAGCTGTTGTAATTGTTCCTAAGTACTTGAATCTATCAACTTGTTTCAGTTCTGTGCCATCGATGGTAATGCTACATTTTGGTGGCATTCTTTTTCTTTGAGATGACCATCACTTCAGTCTTCAGGCTGAGACCTTTACTTTTACTTTCACGAACCACGATGTCCAGAAGAGCCTGTAGTTCCTGTTCAGTTTTAGAAATCAGAACTGTGTCGTCTGCATATCTTAAGTTATAAAGGTTGTACTCGCCAATTGATATTCATGGCAAGCTCTCTATATTTCTCATTATGTTTTCGCTGTACAAGGAAAAGAGGTCAGGAGATAGAACACATCCTTGTCTCACTCCAATTTTATGTCTTGTAATGCTCCTATTTGGTTCTCAACCTTCATTGCTGCTGATTGCTGCCAGTATATGTTTTTAATGAGTTTCAGATCTTTCATTTCCTGCATTCTTATCATTTCTGTGTGTCTCACTTTATCGAATGTTTTACAATAGTCTGTGAAGCATAAGTATAGGTCCGTCTTTACTTCTATTGATCTTTCCATCAATGTTCTCAATACATATATGGTATTACTTGTCCCTTTTCTTTCGACGAAGCCACGCTGTTCTTCAGAGATTTCTGGTTTTATTTTGCCCCTGACTCTTCTCAGAACAGTATGAAGCAGGATTTTAGTAACAGGCTCATAAGACTAATGGTACGATGGATTTCACATTCAACTGCACCTTGTTTCTTTTGTAGGGCAATGAAAAATGATTGCAAAAGGTCTGATGGGACATAGTTATTATTATAGATTCATTCAACAGTCTGCCAACCTCTCCTAATGTTTCCAATTCTTCCTTGGTGATTTTATCTGGTTCTGATGCTTTGTTGTTCTTCATGAGTTTGACGGCTTCTTCCACTTCTGCTTTTAATATGGGAGGCTCTTCATTATTAACACACACACAAATATATATATATAATATATATATATACATATATATGCATACACATACACACACATACACATACATATATATATATATAATCGATTACTCTTGCTTTAGTTTGATCACCTTCTGCGTGCAGTGCATGTCTTAAAGTTTCATAGAGACAGCGCACATGTCTGTCCTGCTGTTGACTGAGTATTCTCATAGTCTGCGGCATTGTTGTAACTACAGCACAAACTCTCATTCCTGTTGACAGTTCTTGGACTGTAAACGTTTTTTACAAACGTTGCGTCTTTATTCCCTTAATCATCTTTATGTTCTCGCCTGTCTAGAGAGCTTTGTTCCCATCAGCAGCACGGAGAATTTAAAGCACTTTTGATAATTAAATGTGTGTCTTTCCTTGTCGTTTTTTCTAAGCCAGTGGTTCCCAAACTGCTGCTCCACAGAACCTTCCTTGGGGGCCCGTGACAAGAACTCGAAGTTCATTTTTTTAAAATGTATATTCTTTGTGAAATGTTTAACAGCCGATGTTTCGGTGAAGTCTGTGTGGAGGAAAGAACTTTTTTCACGTTTTATTTATGCCAAAGATTTTGTAGCCTCGGTGACAAACTAATTTTCATGAATAGGAATCCTTTTGCACGTAGTGATATTGCATAGGTAGCGAATCTATTCGTGGAAGAGCAAGATGAAGTTCTTAACATATATTGTGATGGTTCATTGAAAATAATTTTCAGGGAATGCAAAACTAGTTCTACATACCTTTATGAACAAGCGTTTTCGACACATGGTCACACGAAGAACAAGCGCAGGAATCAGCTTAATTTTGATCAAAATATAAGACTAAACGTAGGAAATATTGAACCAGATGTGGGAGTGATTGTTCTAAATAAAAAGAGGCACGATTTCTCTCTGCATATTTAGGTTGGTTGGCTGTCACACATTTCATATTCTGCTCATTTGTCAGAACAAGTTGGAATGTTAATTGCTGTCTATTTTTTCTTAACCACAGTGTTGTCATTTCGAAAATTCACAAAGTCTGTACTGAGTTTTTAGTGTAGTATAGCGTTTACTCGTTAAAGGTTACCCACATTTTCTGAATAAAATTATTTTGTATTTAAAGCACAAAGCTACCATACATATATGAAACTTTTCCAAAGTATGGGGGTCCGTGGCCTGTATTTTGAAACAGTAATGGGTCTGCGGATATATATATATATATATATATATATATACGGAGGTAGATACAGCCCGTAGAAGACAAGGAAATAGGTAGGCAAATATATAGCTAGGTATGCTTGTAGGTAGGTAGATAGGTAGGTAGGTAGGTAGGTAGGCAGGTAGGTAGGTAGGTAGGTAGGTAGGTAGGTAGGTAGGTAGGTAGGTAGGTGGGTAGATAGATAGGCAGACAGATCGGTAGTCAGCAGGTAAGCAGGTATGTGTATGTACAGCTTGTTTGTAGGTAGGTAGATAGACATGTAGGTAGTAGACAAGCAGGTAGGTAGATATTTCTAAGTAGGTAGGTAGACAGGTAGGCAGGTATGTAAGGAAATAAGGGGATAGGCAATTGAGTAATAGGTATCTGGATAGTTAGTCATGTATATGAATAGGTGTGCAGGTATATAATTATTTAACCAGATGGTACGTCGCGAATGCCTGGCCAAATAAAAGAATCGCAGATCTGCACCATAACATGAATTTATTGTCCAGGACATGCCGACGCCAAAGGCAATGAAATGGCAGATCAGCTGCAAGCAAAGCAAAAATCCTGGGCAACTCACAATTGGACAAAGCAGACTCATGACAACTACCCTATCAAAGTTACAGGAAGATGAGCAAAACAATTTCGAATGCAGCACTTGTCACCAAAAACTATGAGAAAGAGGAATAACGAAGGGCAGTGGCAGACAGCTTTGCGGAAAAGATCGCGCTGTGTACAAACAATGTGTTATTGGCACCATTGCCAAACATACTACGAGCAACGCTGAGGTTAAAACCCGAGCACGTAAGGAAGTGCCTTGGGTGTAAGGAAGCCCATCTCTAGGACAACAGCAGAGCATGAAAAGCACGGTCGTTCTTCTAGTTCAAGTAATTATTTGGGAAGGTAGAAATAGTTAGGAAGAGAGAGAGAGAGAGAGAGAGAAATAAGGGGGGGGGGGGGAGAGAGAGAGAGAGATTTGTGTACTTTCCGAGTATTCCTAAATTTATCTAATTTGATAGCAAGAATTCTCATTTGTTTGTATTTTTTTGCCTTGGTTTTCAAATTAAAATCATTGGGGGCTTGGATTATCAAGACATTCATTCCTGAAAAGAAACAAATAACATTCGTTTCAGATTTTGTGACACCAGCAAGTAGGGGAAATAAAATACACAATAGCGCTTAAAATAGATAAATATAAAAATGTATTCGCCCATGAAATCTGACAGCTTCCAGAAATACCACGTGTCTCTCTCTCTCCCCGGGTGCATTAATTTGAAGCAAATTTGATGGGTATTTTTCTCTCAGCGACGGGATTAACAGGGCTTTTCTCAGAGTATTGTTAACTCCCCCCCTCTCTCTCTCTCTCTTTCTCTCTTTCTTTCTCTATCTATCTCTCTCTTTCCCTCTCTCTCTCTCTCTCTTTCTCTATTTCTCTCGTTCTCTCTCTTTTTCTCTCAGAAAGAATCTCAGTTTGGGACAAGAGAAGAGAAAGTACAACACCTGAAGTACCCTGGAAGCCTAATTTCAGCAAACGGCAACGTTGAGAAGGAAATATCCGCATAATGGAACGGGCATCTTAGGCCTTCAACAAATTGCAAACATGGAAATCTATTATTCTCCACGCGAATCTCAAGCTCAGAAACTACAAATCTAATGTACGCTCCATTTTATTACATGGAGCTGAAACACAGAGAACCCCCTCAGAGAACAGGCAGCAGACCGGGAGAATTTGAAGGAAGACGCCTCGTGAAAATTGTAAGAATACATCGGGAAGAGCGCGTGACAAACGAACGGGCGCTGAGAATGCCCTAAGCGTCACTAAAGAGGCCAAAAGACGAAGAAGATGGAAATGGCTGGGCCACACGCTATGAATGGAAAGAACAAGACACCTTTATACTGCCTTGACCTGGATACCCGCAGATGCCAGGCAGCTGAGGACATGAAGACGCACAATGCAGGATGAACTAAAGGAAACGCGAAAGGTATGGTTTGAGGTATCCCGATTTGCTCAAGGCAAGATCGGCTGGAGAACCTTTGCTGATGCCTTATGCTCCACTGGTAATACGGAGGGCTGCTGCTGCTGGTAATGATAAACTGGATCATCACTGAGAATTTAATCCACCCTCTTGTCAAAATGCTTCCGCGCCGTAAAACTGGGGAGGGGGGGGGGGGGGGGGCTAGTTCGGAGCTGGGATTCTTTATTTTCTTGACTTTTACTTAAAACCGGACCCATAACCATAGTTAGACTGGCGGCAGCATGGTAGGACTGTATCTTGGTCAGCTATAATTCCTGTCTTTGCATGCCGGTGAAGGGTTAGATCACTTGTAGAACATTGCGGGTGTTCTCACTCTGTGTCTCTCTCTCAATTTATCTCCCTCTCATTCTATCTCTCTCTCAGTGTATCTCTTTCAGTCTCTCCTTAAATCTCTCCCAGGCTCCTCTCTCTCTCTCTCTCTCTCTCTCTCTGACACACACTTTCAAGTCTTTCTCACATTCTCTTTCTCACACTTTCTCTCATGCTCTCTCACAAACTCTATCACACTCTCTCACTCTCTCTCTCTCTCACACTCTCTCCCACACACTCTCTCACTCTTTCTCACACACTCTCTCTCTTACACACACACACACACTCTCTCTTTCTCTCTCATGTACAAGTACAAATACAAGAGTGCTTTTCAGTATAAATTCTCGTGTGACCTCGGTTCACTTTCGCGTAACGTCGTTTCAACATCAACATCCTGTGATATCTCCCTAGGGAAAATTGCATGAAACGGATCTCCAGCTTTCTCTATATCCAGTTCCCCTGTGCACGCTTCCATGGAGATGCCTGAGCAATTACTGGTGTTGTCTTTGTGTTTTCATTGTTTACATACAGTTGTGAGATTATTTTTATGCGTATTTATATGACCGAAATATGTTAAAAATGAGCGGTGATGACCTATTTCTTTTTTTTCACATTTTCATTACGAAATACTTCTTCATTTCGCTTCCATCTATTTGTATGTCTATCTATCGATCTATCTATCTATCTATCTATCTATCTATCTATCTATCTATCTATCTATCTATCTATCTATCTATCTATCTATCTATCTATAAAACAAAAAGTAACGGAAGTCTCCAAAGACATAATCTGCAAATTTTATGTATTTTCCAATTTAAAACAAACTATATGGTCTTATCTTGTCTCGCCTCCTTCTTCATGTACCTTTCGGTGTTGAGGGGTCAAATAGAAATCATGATAGGGCTCGGCGATTTTCTTCATATAATTGGATATTTAATGCTGCTTTAATTTCCTCTCTCCATCTCCTGCGTGGGCGGCCTCTTCCTCTGTTACCTAGAAATCTTAGTGTGAATGTTGTCTGTGATATACTGTCTGGTGGTAACCGTGTAGCATGGCCAAGCCATTTGACTTGCTGTATTATGACAGTCTAATCAAAACTATTCAGTTTGAACTGTGAACTTTCACAAATTGGGGGGGGGGGGGAGGGGGAGGGGGGATTGTGGGTGTGAGGGGGGAAAGAAAACAGAAACATAACTTTTCAAATGACCTCATCTCACAGACATATCTGGGGAGGAAGATGTCAACACATCATTAACATGTCATTCAAAAGCTTAAGTAAACACAGAGCACGACAGAGTGTGTTCTCCGACGATTTATGGTTTGTGTCAAGTGCATGAAACCAGTCGTAAAGAAATCTAGAGCAGGCTCTGCAGGCGTTTTCCTGGGCAGAAAGTTGAAGCAACGGGAACTGACAATAGAAAGAATTTAAATGTAAAATTATAACCAAAAAAAAAAAAAAGTTAACGAAGCTAAACAATTTTAAGCTAAATTTACTTTTAAAAGCAAAGATATAGGCAGTCCCCGAGTTACGGACGTCCAACTTAAAGAGCAACCCGTAAATATGAAGGAACCCCCGTAAAGCTTATTATGTTGAAAATATGAGTTACATGCAATCGTTCATAATAACAAACGGGAGCTACTTTGCTGAGCGCGTCTATAGCGGTTCGCTGGTGTGTTTTTGTTTTTGTTTTTTTTCAACAGACAGGCACGCTGTATACTAATAAACTGACGTTAGTTAAGAACCGTACCTAAGTGTTTCGACTTACGTACAAACTCGACTTACGAACAGTGTTAGGAAACCAGATTAGATCGTAACTCGAGGACTATATATCTTTATTTAGTAGTGAAACACTTTATCATTTCAACGTCGTGCATCCTTCACGGAGAAAGTTGTGTTGGCCTCTACCATATTCTGCCGTCTGTTTTAATGCTGCACCCGAATAAACAGATCATCTCTTTATGTTATTCATCCATCTGTATTGTTGTCGCCCTTTCTGTTGTTTTTCCCTTCAGATTTTCCTTTAAGCGCGGTTTTCATTACTTTTTTTTTTAATATCTCTTGATATAACCATCAACTTTTATTGTTTGGTTCTTATGTTCTTCATTATGTCTCTTATCAGTTTCAAATTTAGTCCCTATATATATAAAAAAAGGCGAAGGACAGGCATTTGTGGAAAACCCTTGCGGAAGCCCCATGTGCCCTGGGCACTTAAGGTTCAGAGAGAGATATATATATTTTTTGCATTTGCTTTCTTTTCTGTCCACGAAATTCGCTCCATTCTTCTGTATATTCACATTTCAATGGCATCAATTTTCTTTTGCATTTTCTAATTTAATGCCCATGCTTTTAACATAGGTCTGTGAAAAGTTTGTAGAGTTTACATAAAGGTGAAGGTAAAATCCCCGTTTTCCAATGCCATTAAGGCACACTTGGGATACGGTGTTAGGCCCGTATTTCCATTGGCACACTGGGGATACGGTGTTAGGCCCGTATTTCCATTGGCACACTGGGGATACGGTGTTAGGCCCGTATTTCCATTGGCACACTGGGGATACGGTGTTAGGCCCGTATTTCCAAGACCTTTGGGACATGAAAATGGGATGTGGTCGGTATAACGCCTGGCAGCATTTATCTTCCCAGATTTGCCACCCATTTTTAGAGGCTGGGTGGATCCCCCGAGGCCTTTTTTGGTGTGGTGGTACCAGAAAAGGTTCCCCACTGCTGGTACTTGAACCCGGTCCCAACGGATTAGTAGACCCAGCGTCTAACTACTCAGCCACCCAGGCCGTCCTGGTGGAGCTCACACAGCATGTGACGATTCTCATCATCATATTATCATTCATATAACTATGCTAACGAGCACAAAGACACGTTATTTTAAATAAAATCTTCACGTGAAATGAGAACGCTGAACGACGAATTTTGAGAACTGTTTGAAGAAGTCTGCCTTCAAGCAATGAAGACTATTTGAAGAAGTCTGCCTTCAAGCAATGAAGACTATTTGAAGAAGTCTGCCTTCAAGCAATGAAGACTCATCTTTAATTAAGAACTAAGCGAGCCCCGGAATAAAAAGCAAACATTAAGCAAAACCACCATCCCTTGGATGTAGCGGGGCCTGTATTTAACGGATAAAATGTAAATCTGTCGTGTCTGACTGACAAGAAATAAAGCTAGAGTACTTGTCTGAAATAGTTTGCACATTTCAGTAAACAGCAACATCTGAAAGTAATGAAGCTATCATTTTTTTTCTTTACTAAGCTTATGGCATGCAACGTGTTTCATGGTTTTTATACGCAGTTTGTCTCTTGTGCGTTGTTAAATGTGTACATTTAACGTATGTTTAGTTGTGTACATTTAACGTATGTTTAGTTGTGTACATTTAACGTATGTTTAGTTGTGTACATTTAACGTATGTTTAGTTGTGTACATTTGACGTATGTTTAGTTGTGTACATTTAACGTATGTTTAGTTGTGTACATTTAACGTATGTTTAGTTGTGTACATTTGACGTATGTTTAGTTGTGTACATTTAACGTATGTTTAGTTGTGTACATTTAACGTATGTTTAGTTGTGTACATTTAACGTATGTTTAGCGTTGACGGATATTCCTGATCGTCATTCCTGTCTTTGGAATCAAGGAGACTCTGCGCTGTAAATATCTATAGATAAAATTTTAGTGAAAGTTAAAAGTATGGGTAAGTAAGGTTGAAAACTCCATCTCGGTTAAAAAGAGATTAGTGTTATGGAACGATAGAGAAGCCTCGAAATTGGACGGATAAAACCAGATTATAAATGTCTTGTAACTGAACAGACTACGCTGGTTGGGATGAAAGAAACAAGACCAAGGGGTAGACAAAGACGGGGATGGAAAGTCAACATAGAAGAGGATATAAAGTAAATTGATGCCACCAGGTGGAGAGAGAGGATTATGAATAACGAGGAATGGAGGCGAACTTTATCTGCAGCAATGAGCCTTAATAACTTGGAAAGAAGAAGAAGAAGAAGAAGAAGAAGAAGCAAACAGTTAAAATTAAAACTGAAAAAAAGTCATTTTTACCTGTCAGTAACCAAGAGAAACTGACCTAAAATGAAGACCAGTAAATATTTGTGACTGAAGGAACCAACGCTCGCACATTAAGATTTCAAGTACCTGATCAATAAATTCAGTGAGAATATTTTTATATATCTCTGACGAAGATCATTACCGAAAATTATAAAAACTGGGAAAATATACGGGTTTAATAGAAGGAAAGAATGAAAGATTGGGTGGGGGGATGTTATTTTCAGTAGCTTACAAATAAATCTTGGCTACAAAAGAACGAATGAATTTTATTTTGAAAGGGGGAAGAACTGGGCAGCAGGACAGCTTGACATTCTTCTCTCTTTATCATTAAATTTTCACTCATCTTTTAAATATTCCGTTTAATACAAGGGGTATTAAACGGAGGCAAAATAATGACAAAATTCGCACATGTAGCAGTGGAGTTCAGACTCCAGAACATATCCTTCAAGAGTGCCCAGAACATGCGGACCTGAGACGAGAGACATGGCCAGAGGACATAAGCTTGGGGAAAACCTTTGGGGCTCCTGTCAGGATCTGGAGAGGACTGTGAGCTTTGCCATGTCGACAGGGATCAGGATCTGATGTGACAAACAAGCTTGAAGAAGAAGAAGAAGAAGAAGAAGAAGACGAAGATGAAGAACACTGAAACTTTGATTCACGCATTTAATAATATATACAAATAATAAATACACGTGAAATGTAATTATTATCACATTCACACACATCCGTTATAGTTATCTTGCTAACACAAATTAGTATACATTAATAAAACAATAGCCGGTACTCTATAAACGTATTCTGCGTGTTAATAAATGTAAACTGAAAATATAATGAGGAACGTTAGAGAAGATGTAGATAAAGAATATTTAAGTAAGGCGACAATATGCACACCTGACGGACCCCTTGTTTTAAGTCAAACCAAGTTGTTGTTTCATCACTTATTCTTACTGCTGCCTGTTGGTCTAGATACAACAGTCATGTTAATTGTATCAAATGTGTTGGAAATCCCATTTTTTCCATTATTTCCCAAAGTATCTGGTGTTGTACACAATCAAATGCTTTTGAGTAGTCTATAAAAGATAAATATAGATTCACATTAAACTCTCTGCATTTCTCTATTATTAAACTTATATTGAATATATGATCTCTTGAGCCTCTTCCTTGCCTGAAACCATCTTGTACCATATTGACTTCTTCCTCTTCTGTTTTCTTACGAAGTCTACCTGTATGATTTTTAACAGAATTTCACTGGCATGACCAATCAGAGCAACAGTTCTGTAGTTTGTGCATAAAAAATGTCTCCTATTTTGAAAAAAAAAAAAATAAACCCACGAGTCCAATACTATCCTGTATTCTTACCTTAGATCACTGGATGTTCGAAAATATCCAAAATTATAATGGCGAAATTTTGCTATTTCGAAGAAAATTCTTCCTTTGGACAAGTAAAGCATGCAGGCTTGATTGGCACATTTGTAAGTGAAGTTATAAACATAGGCAAATTGTTAAACTTTTAGGTTAATATATATATATATATATATATATATATATATATATATATATATCACACACAAACGCGCGCGCTTGACTGAGCGTCCAGTATATGAACTTAGAAAAGATGGTCAGGTTATTCTCAGGTGATATGGAAGGGTATCCCAAAAATGAGTAGCAGAGTAAGCAAGGTAGAGAGACAGGGCACTAAAAATATCCTCTATATTTTGCTTCTAACTCTTTCACTCGTGAACTAACCTCCATGCCCGTCAGAATAAATGTTAATGAAAAGTTTTGGTAAAAGGAAATCGGAAGGAAATTGCTGTATACTTTAAAAATATGAACTGGGTTTTTTTTTAAAATGTGCTGTTTC
The DNA here is from genome assembly GCA_009760885.1 of Achatina immaculata. Taxonomy (NCBI): domain Eukaryota; kingdom Metazoa; phylum Mollusca; class Gastropoda; order Stylommatophora; family Achatinidae; genus Lissachatina; species Lissachatina immaculata. Next base: position 42,228,698 of record CM019721.1, read on the forward strand.
GTGTTATGCAGACTTTGCGAAAATATTTGCTCTCAGTATTAATATGCTTAGGTGTCCTAGATCTATCATCACTGCTAGTTTTGCTTTGGAGCTAAATAGCTGTGAGTAGAAGAACGAATAAAGTTTAGACTCGAGTCTTTCGTGAGATTATATTTATGCAAACCTTTACAATATGTAAAATTCATTTTTAAATAAACCTCGTAACAAATGTGAATACAATTATATTCTAAACAAGGCCGAAAACTCCGGCTTACTTACTTTATTTCTTCTTCCAAAGTTATCCAAATGTTTCTGCATTAACATTCAGTTCGGATAGCTCCAAAGCGGACAATTATTTCTGCGCGAGCAGACAATGAACTTCAATCGGAATTGCTCAGTCTGTTATGGCACACAGCGTTGACAAGAGGATTACTATGGCCAATCTTTTTCTCTTTAACTTCCAAAATTCGCGTAGTAACACAAGAGCGTACTACATGAAACTGACAACATGCGTGAAAAATAGAGTTTATACTCGCGTACTTTCCCTCCTTGAGAAATGCCTGTTTAACTATTTCTTTGAGCAGATTCTTTGAGCAGAAAAATGCAGGAAAATTTCGCTTAAACAAATTTGCTCGAATAAAGAAACTCCGCATGCTAATACTGATTTTTCTGCCCGTCTTGCCTGGCGAGCCATGTGCATTGCAAGTGCTGCTAGAGCGGGCAAAGCCGATTTTTAGGATATCAAGTCACAGAGGAAAAACAAAAACGAAAAAGGAAAAAAAAACACAAAGAGGTAATCAAAGAAACACTCTACCAAGCCCGCATGTACCTGTCCGTTGGCTGAAATTATCCCGGGATTCTATTGTGCATGAAATCAATAGACAACTGCCTCGGCCAACGCACAAGTTAATAGATGATTCCTGCATAAATGTTTGTCTTGCTGAATATGACTAGCTCGCCAGCAAACAGCACGAACGTGTTAGTCATAAAACTTCTTTTGTGCTAGATCAAGTACAAGGAGAGGCCAGTGGCTACATAAAAGAGGATGGCGAGCAGGGGATGGTAATTTCGGTAGCAATTTTTGGACCTGTTAACCTAGTGCATTTAGCATGGAAGCAGGACTTTATATTGATCAAGCTTTCATGTTACAGCGGAACAGAGGTGCAGCGCACTTTTCAAGCTTTCTGGATACCCAGAATGTAGGACACAATAAAAGCAATCTCTTGAGAATAATGTTTTTGGTAGCAGAAGGGAGGGCGAGAGAATTTCTGGTGGAATAACAAAAAATTACTTTTCTTATATATATATATATATATATATATATATATAATATCCTTCCCGTGGCGTTAAACGTCACATAGGGCTCGCAAAGTAGTTCGCTAATTTTTCCTGTCTTCGGCGAGTCTTTCAACCTCATCAAAGTATTTTATCCCTACTAATTTGGCCTCTCTTAACGATGTCCTCTTCAGAGTTTCACGCGGTCTGCCTCTTTTTCTTCGGCCTGTTGTGTTCCACTTGATAGCTTGCTTTGGGATTCTCTGATCATTTCTTCTCATCAAGTGACCAACATATGTCCATCTCCTTTTCCTGATCACCCATGAGACTGGTTGTTGCTCAGCCATCTGTCTTATCTCTGCATTGCTCTTGAATTCGTTCCAATTCATGCCGAGCATATACATATATATATATACTCGGTATATATATATATATATATATACATGACACACTTGGGGTGAAGACGGTGTTCTATTAGACAATTACCGACCCATAGCTGATATGCTATCGTCAGGGTTAGCGAACTATAGCTGACAAAGACCCTGTCCCACCTCTCCGTTGGTACCCCTAGTAACAGACCTAGGGATCGCCATAGTCTCCCATGGTGGTGGAGTCTGCTAAAGAAGCATTCACATCTCCCTGCTTTTTATCTGTACTCCGAGATTGAAAAAAAAATAGCTGCCGTAACCCGCTCACGCGCAGATACGATGTTGTGCCTCAACACCTCCACAGCATCGACTGCAAAGAACACCAGCTCGCAGTTACAGGGAGACAGCACAATAAAAGACAAGATAAAGAACACACGACGGTGTTGAGATTTGAAAACCCATATGAAATGTGAGAGAAGATGCCCCATTCTGTTTGCCGCACAAGTGAAAGGAGTAATCTAATACTACAGATGGATGGTTTAAATATCACAAGGGCCTCTGAGCTGAATTTTGTAATCAGGTTCAGAAATATTTTCAGGTTCATTATCGTATCTGCTCTTCTTCTGTAGAGTCCTCGGGGCTTCTTTAATTGGCTCTCCTTTACTCTCTGCCAATCTTAGTCTTTAATTGGCTCTCCTTCACTTTGGCAATCTTAGCCTTTAATTGGCTCTCCTTTAATCTCTGCCAATCTTAGTCTTTAATTGGCTCTCCTTCACTTTGGCAATCTTAGCCTTTCATTGGCTCTCCTTCACTTTGGCCATCTTAGCCTTTAATTGGCTCTCCTTCACTCTTTGACCTTCTTAGGCTTTAATTGGCTCTCCCTCACTCTTTGGCAATCTTAGCCTTCAATTGACTCTCCTTCTCTCTTTGACCTACTTAGCCTTTAAATGGCTCTCCTTCACTCTCTAGGAAATCTTAGCCTTTAATGGCTTTTCCTCATTCTCTGGCAATCTTAGCCTTTAATTGGCTCTCCTTCACTCTCTGGGAAATCTTAGCCTCCCAGTTTTCCCCTTCTCTTGTAACACACAGTCCACAGTATACACGTGTTCTTCTCTGACTGCACGTGTGTGTCTTCTGGCGTGTGTTTCTTTAATTCTGTATAAGTTATTGAATAATAGAGAAGATGTATTCAGTGAAGTCTCTCTTCGGTTGTGGTAGCGCCTGCGACAACTGCAGGAACATCCACTATGCAGGACACCGAAAGATAAAAACACTCGTTGGTTAGAAGGAGTTGTTTAATGCTGGAAGATAGAGACTGACGATAAACAAATTCTCAGGAAACACGATAAGAAAGCAGATAAAAACACCCGTTAGTTAGAAGGAGTTGTTTAATGCTGGAAGATAAAGACTGACGATAAACAAATTCTCAGGAAACACGATAAGAAAGCAGATAAAAACACCCGTTAGTTATAACGAGTTGTTTAATGATGGAAGATAAATACTGACGATAAACAAGTTCTCAGGAAACATGGTACCTACCTCAGACGTGCTCTCCTAGCTTAAAACACAAGCACAGACAGTCATCATCACAAGCAGCATGCTCCAATCAGCCATCTTCGGACGTCCATCATAGGCCACTCATTCTCCCCATTCTTCAACTGCCTGGTTTCTTAGCTTAACTTCTCTTGCCAGATCTTAACATCTCTTAACTTAACACATCTCGAACCTACTCTCACATTACGTGGTGAGCAATGCTCTACTTTTTTTTTTTTTTTACCAGTCTTTGTTCGTTTCGTTAAGTTTTGTAACCAAAGTGCAGCCAGTACTACTATACACTTCCCAGTTCGTGAGGAATTCACCAACTGCTTTCCCCCCACCCCGATCCCATCCTCTCCCCCCCCCCCTTTTCCCAAAAAATAACATAATGCTCATTCCCTGTAAAACACCTTAAAACATATATATATATGTCAGTACAAGACGCTATACATCCAATGCACCTCACGTTGTATGTATGTTAAAAGGAAACTACTATTAACATAAAATCAGTCTCATATACAAATTTAATAATAGACAACTGGATAGTAAACGAAAGAAGGATGTTGTTTCATACTTTATGATACGTAAATAGATTCCTGCTTGGTTTATCTTACCGCCAAAAATGTAGCATTACCATCGATGGCACAGAACTGAAACAAGTTGATAGATTCAAGTACTTAGAAACAATTATAACAGCTGGTGGGAAATGTCACAACGAAATAAAAAGCAGACGCGCTCAGGCCAAGTCCGCATTCCAGAAAATGAGAAACATCTTGTACAACAGATCCATATCAATGGAAACAAGATTCCGAGCATGGAGCCAATTTTTTATGGATGTGAAGCATGGTCCATGAATAAGAGAGTACAGCGAGAAATGGAGGCTATGGAAATGTGGTTCATAAGAAGGATGTTGAAGGTACCATGGACAGATAAGAAAACCAACGAAGAAGTCTTAAGAGAGGCTGGAGTTAAAAGGCAAATTACAACAAAGATCAGAGTCAGACAAACGAGATTTATAGGCCATTTTCTGAGAAGAGGAAAACTGGAACAATTATGGCACCTGGGGAAAACTGAGGGAAGAAGAGACAGAGGAAGACAGAGAGAGAAGTTACTGTATGTGCTGTCAGTGTGGCTAGGAAGAATGTCACCGACGGATCTCATAATCAAGTCTAAAGACAGGGACTTGTGGAGAGAAATGATCGCCTACGCCACACGGCGTTTATCTACCCTACTTTCCTCAATCCAAACAAATTTTCAAAGACAGATTTTTGCTTGGTTTATCTACCCTACGTTCCTCATTTCAAACACATTTTCAAAGATAGATTCCTGCTTGGTTTATCTACCCTACTTTCCTCAATCCAAACAAATTTTCATAGACAGATTTTTGCTTGGTTTATCTACCCTACATTCCTCATTTCAAACAAATTTGAAAGATAGATTCCTGCTTGGTTTATCTATCCTACGTTCCTCATTTCAAAGAAATTTTCAAAGATAGATTCCTGCCTGGTCCATTGCAGTGTTTCCTAGGCTTGTTCTGGCAGCCGCCCAATTTTCTCCCAGGCCATATCCTCAACGCCCCCTCTCTTCCTCTCCTCCAACTCCCCCCCCCCCCCCCACCAATCCCCCAATCCGTTCGTGCAATGACTTGTTAAACTAGAATATACATTACTCAACTAAAAACTTCACAAAGCAAACCAATTTAACAATATGAAGTTGTACATTTATAACTCACCTACTGTATTATTTTCTCAACTTTTAATGTGATGGATGAGTTTCATGTAGGGACACACGTTTCTCAATATCAGTTTGAAAAGTGCTAAGAAGGAAGGTAAAACTGCCCCCGTCTGTTGCTTCGTTTTTCCCTCAACGCCGCCCCCTCCCCCCTCCATCCTACTGCCCCATTTTCTTCCACTGCCCACCTACTGACACTTCTTCCTTCTCCCCCACCCCCGGTCCTTTCCAACGCCCACTTTGGGAAACTACTGCATTAGAGCAAGGTTACTTACTAGACCACGTGCTGACAAGACTTTGTTAAACTGCAGCACTTCTAGTTTTCGATGTGTACGTAAATATTTATACACAAAACACAAATGTTATGACACCTCACCTTCCTGAAATCATCATCAGGTGCCGTGTCGGTAGGCGTTGGTGGTCATCCTTTTTTCCACAAATCCTGATCTTTGATATTTTCCATCAGGCTGAGTTGTTGTTTTTTTTGTTTTTTGTATGTTGTTTTATCGGGTTAGACTGTCCATTATTTTTTTTTCTTTTGGCTTTCCCCTGCCTTGGGTTGCTAGATTCTGTAAAGGAAAAACCGGGATATTTTCTCAGACTGATTAACAAAAGAAGACGTGTCTGAAGATCGAAGAATTTCGTTTTCAAATAGTTTATCCAAAGAAAGAATATAAGTTACGCCACACTCGTGTTATCGTTCAGCCCGGAAAAGAAGAAACTATTAGTATTCCATGTATATATAATACCTGTGTTTAATGTTTTATACTTTGCATGCATTTTGAAATTAAAATAGATGAAAATTAACTCATGGGACGTAGAACATTCTTTATCTGAGTACGAATGTGTTTTGCTGTCGGATGTATACCTTCAAGATCCTCCATCATCCTGCCGCTGATATATACCTTCAAGATCCTCCAATATCCTGCCGCTGATATATACCTTCAAGATCCTCCATCATCCTGCCGCTGATATATACCTTCAAGATCCTCCATCATCCTGCCGCTGATACTTACCTTCAAGATCCTCCATCATCCTGCCGCTGATATATACCTTCAAGATCCTCCATCATCCTGCCGCTGATATATACCTTCAAGATCCTCCATCATCCTGCCGCTGATACTTACCTTCAAGATCCTCCATCATCCTGCCGTCCTGCTTCTTGCTCCTAGTATTTAATCGACTTTTAAGTTCTGGAAAGAAGATCTTGCCACTGACTGACATAAACATGGAATTCTGAGCAGCTCATTCGATAATTAGAAGCAGGTTTAACTGTTGCTTCAGCTGCTGAGACGAGAAAGCGATTTCGTTCCTCTGTTCATTGCACATTTATGGGGGTGGGCGGGGGGGGGGGGATACCTTTTCCGCATCGGCATTTTGCCCAGGAATACTGAAGATAAATTCACAGTTTTAGTAACTCTGAGTACTGTTCCAAAGATTCAGACTGTCCAATGAAAATGGTACACTTCTCCCGACCGGATTTGCTATTCCAATTGTCCTTCTCCTTTGTGAGTACTGCTTCAATGCAGTGGTTCAGATATGTGAACTGATCAAGCAACAGTGAATAGTCAGTTGATTGCCTCTTGTCTTGCAGAAAATTTACAGTCACTTCCACTTCAGACCATCCTGGTACGGAGCCTATAACCATCCACCTACAAGTGGAAAATTCATTCAAAAGTGTCATCCACCTCTATACATTACGTGTGAAGGTCTTATATCATCATCATCATCATCATCATCATCATCGCCTTTCACTCCCTTGAGAGTATAGGTCCTTTTTTTCTCTAGTCATCCCTGTTCTTGGAATTATTCTCTGCTTCCTTCCTTGTGCATCCCTTGTCTCTGAGCGTTGTCATAATTTCTCTTCTCCAAGTAAGTCTAGGTCTTCCTCGTTTTCTCTGTCTTGCTATGCTGGTGTCGAGTTTCCTCAGAGTGTGGCCAATCCACCTCCACTTCCTGGATATGATTTGTATGTTTATTGGTTCTTGTCCTGCCCTTTCCAAACCTCCTCGTTCCTGATCTTGTCCTGCTGTTTGATGTTTAAAATTCTCCTCAAGCTATAGTTCATGAATCTTTGTATCCTCTGTTGTATTGTCTTGGTCATAAAGCTCTTACACCTCAACATAAAACTTATTTGTATCAACAGCTGAAAAGTCTACTTATCTTCTGCATGTTTCGCAATAGATTTCACTTTTAGAGGAAGAAATTTTTCTTCTTTCCTTGATTTGCCAGTGTAATATGTTTCTCACGTGTTTTAAAGCTGTTCTGGTCTTGATTTCAGAGATGTATTTTCCGTCTACTGTTAACTCGAGTGCCGAGATTTTAAGTGTATGTGCTTGTCTCAAGATTGTTTCTTGTGCTTTAACATTGAATATAAATGGGCTCTTCTTTCATGAGATGACAACGTTTCTGTTTTCTTCTATTAAAGGTAGATAGAAGTGTATGGTTCCTTTTTTTTCATAGAAAACAACACAATGGATAAAAAACGGAAAAAAAAAGTTTTTTTAAATTCCCTTTTCTGTCTGTCTTTCTTACGAAAAGCCAAGTGTTTAATTTTTAATCAATTTTTCGCGTTTTTATCGTTGGGTTGTTATTTTTTGTGATCCTTGAACAAAGCTTTTACCGAAATATTGGATGATTGTACGTTCTCATTGTATTTACTCATTTTAATTTCTGCAACTGTCGTTCTTTTTTTCCTTGCTCTTTCTATCTTTTAAAAATCTGAACAGTACATCGCTGGCTATTTTTATTACTGGAACTTGTTTCTACCGTGGGCGTCTTTTCAGTTATCTTTCACCTTTTTTTTTTTTTTTGCTATTTAGATCATGTCCTTCCTTCTCGCTTTCTTTCACTACTGTACCTGACAATTTCTGTTCACTCTTTTCGGCCTTTTTTTTTTTTACTATTAGCACATTATCATCTGCACAACATAGGCTGTTCATGTTGTAAACCTCCAACTCGAATTCCCGGTTTATATATATATATGTTTTAAAAATTTGTCTCATGATGTTCTCAGTGTACAAGGAAGCCAGTCCTTTCGACAAATTCCATTACCATGGAATCACAGCGAACCTTGCTCTGTCACCCAAGATGAGCCTGTTATTTGGAACACCAAAGGATAAATGGAACAAGATCTTGGCTATACATTGTTCGCTGGCTCCGAAAAAAAAAACCATCTGTCACTCTGTACGTTCCTGTATACTAAAACCAAAAAAATGTCAATGGAATCATCAAAAGTTTCTCCCAGCTTTCATTTGACCTGTCTAAAGACACACACACAAAAAAAAACGTGTAAATAGATTACTTTTAAAACTGGAGGGGAAAAAATGTTCATGTGGATACACTGAAGGTTAGATTAGTTTCTGTAACCCAGCTTTAGTTATCATCCATGGATGTAGTATCCACGTGATTACGTGACAAAGATCACGTTTGCCACTTCCGTGATATGTGCCCGTGAGCAGGACTTCCCCTTCTTCTAAGCACAGCGCGACACCGCTCTTGTAAAAAAAGTACGCTAACGTTTCTCAACTCACGTTCATCTCAGCGTAGATCTCACCCTCCTCTAGACACCAGATGAAAAGAATGGTTTGACCTGGGAAGATTGTCCAGATCTCCTCTCCCTTTTTTTTTTCCTCCGATCTACCCGCCAGATAGTTTCTATCTCACCAGACTATCACCAGGAATCCTGGCTATATCAGATTTTAGTGAATCTCCCAGCGTACATAACCTGAGAAAATCTAATAAAAACAACAGCATATATGGCGCTATCATCATCATAATCATAATCATCATCATCATTAATTTGCTGTCCTTTTTTTCTACGATCCATAGAGATGGAGTTCTCTTCATCTTATTAATAACGGTTTATGACGTTTTGAAGTGTGCACGCTTATCTTTTCCTCAGAGCTTGACCTTCCATAAGAGAACAAAAACAGATAAGGCGCTGACCTCTAGGTCACGAACGTGACAAATATGAATAGAGAAAAGAACTCTATGAGTCGGGAACACAAGTCTTTTGTCTTCAAGTGTTAATCTTCTGTTATTTCATGGCCTCTTCCTTACTTTAATAAGTGTGATAGCACACGGAAGAATCATGCCCCACATCAAATTTTATATGACGAAAGAAAAATATTTGTAAAACTGCTACATTTATTTTTTTTTTCAATTTCCTGATGTTACTCTGTGCTGCAGTAACGCTGAAGACAAATAAGATAGTCTTACATGAGTTTGTTTTCTTGACTTTTTTTGTGGGGGATGGGGGTGGGAGAGAGAATTTAATATTCTCTTTTATGAAACTTAAAACTTTTATGAACTTTAAATTATACTTCTTAATTTAACGTTACCAGGTACATTTGAGCACAGGACTTTTTTTTGTTGAGAATATGAGTGTGACAGTCTGGAGGATGTCTCAAGTATTTCAAGGGCAGGAAATTTCGAATTCCTGTCCGTACGAAGAGAAAGCCGAAGAGAAACGAAGAAAGCCGAATTGGGGAAAGCACGTGTCGGTCTCGCGAGACTTGATATTACGTGATTTCCGATAGGGGAGAATAGATTCTTTTTTTTTTTTTCTGCCAGACTTCTGGTCCAAGAAAATGCCCGACTGAAATGCTCCGGGCTAAATAGGGTGCAGGTCTGTGTTAAACCACAACAAACCCTGTTACCTGTGACAGCGATCGTTTTTATTCATTTTATTCTGCATTTTGTCTAGTTTATTATTTTTTTTGTGGTGATCGGGCTTAAAGAAGAGTGAAATCGGGTAGGAGCAGAAAGCTTACTCACCTAAGCTCCCTCACCTAAGCTCCCTCACCTAAGCTCCCTCACCTAAGCTCCCTCACCTAAGCTCACTCACCTAAGCTCCCTCACCTAAGCTCCCTCACCTAAGCTCCCCTGGGTAGGGTTAGGCAACAGACACGATTTAATAGGTCACAAGTCTTCATCCTCGTCCTGCTATCCGCCGTGTCTACAAAGTCCCCACAGCTACAGCCGCCACTTATGAGCCACACGACAACGACAACCACGCGCTCAGCACCAGCACATCGTCTAAGTCTCTCAATGTTAGATTATCATTATTCATTCTCTCCCTCTTCTCGCATTCATCCATTCCACGCCACCACATAACTACACAGGGGGTTGAATCCCAAAACATTAGAGAAAAGGTTTCCAAGCTTTTTAATCCAAGGGCCACTCTTTTATAGGTCACGGACCACCATCTTGCAAAATTTGCAGTAGTGTAATGCCATAAACCCTTACTTATTTTCATTCAATAAATAGCATTTTATACCAAATAGTCGCGGACTACATGTGTGTTCTTTCAGGAAAACATTTGGCCTGCAAATGACACATGGGGAACCACTGACTTAGATGACACACTGGTGGCAATAATAGATTATCATTGTTGCTGTTATTATTATTATTATTATGTGCCGTCCCGGATAATGTTGGATATCATGCTTCGCCATATTGTGCTGTCCTTAGTGTTCCCGATTAATTCAGATGCTTTTCTTTTTCCAGATCACTTAGCCTGTACACTGAGAACTTTTACTCTTGTCCCTCCTCTCCTTCTTCCCTTGAGTTTTCCTGTTATTTCTAGGCTCTCCAGGTTCTGTCTTCTCACGACACGTCCAAGAAGTTTGGATTGTCTGTTTCTTGTCGTTTTAACTAGTTTTCGTTGTTTCGAAACTTCTTTAATGACCTCTTCGTTTGTTTTTTATGTTTGTCCCGGGTATTTGGTGCATCTTTCGCCAAAACCACATCTCTGGTGCTTCCAGTTTCTTCGTCATATTTTTGCTAACTGTCCAGGTTTCAACTGTTTTTATGAGATTTTCTCAGGTTATGTATGCTGGGAGATTCACTAAAATCTGATATAGATTCCTTGGCTCTATTTGCCCTATTATCTTCTTCATGTCATAAAAAAGTTGCCTTTGTCTTGCCTTTTCGTGATTTTATTCGTGTTTCAACGCCATGTATGTAATAATATAGGTCTATTTTACAGATCAGTTTGTTGACCCTTGACTCTGCCATTTACACCATAGAAAATATGTTATACAAGTAATGACAGGTATGTACTCAAATGCTCACCCCACCTAATAGCTTACTCATGCATAAACTCATAAACACACATGGAGCATAGGCACATACACACATATAAATACACGTGCAGCGACACATAAACACCGACACATATAAATATCATGCACCAAACATAAACACAGACCTATACGTTCATAAACACACATGAACACTGGGGACATTTTCGTGACCAGAGAAAAATACAAGAAAAATAAAACTGTCTTGTACGGAACCAGAAATTTAAATAAATCAATATTCTACAGCTCCTCAAAACTTGATCGTAATGAACAAATTAAAATTTGGATGAAATGTTGGCTTTTAGAGCTAATGAATATTCAAAACCATGAAATATTTCATATGCAAGAAAAAATATAATGGCATGTCTTTGTAAAGGGCATGATGGCCGTATTTTTTTCCCATATTTTTCCCCTACATTATCTGAAATTATCCTGCGTGATAAAGCCTCTAATTGCTCAAATGGAGTGATGTATTTTTTTCGCTGTAGCATTGATGGAGAATACGACAAATTAGTCGACACTGTCATGTTCTAAAGATCCTTCTGTCATTTCTTACAGCCTTTAAAAATGTACAAAGCCACAGTTTGATATCTTATAACATTGTTTTCGCCAGTTTTTATACATGGAGCGTGCTCATGTTAACTGATACTGACTTTTATTAGAATTTCATTTTTTTTAAAAAGACATTTAATTTACATTACCATTCGTTCACTCACTCACTCACTCACTCTTAACCTTTAGGTGCCCAAAGCACGTCGGGCTTCCGCAAAGGTTTTCCACAAACGCCTGGCCCTCGTCTTCTGTTTTCCCTGCTTTTGTCCAGGTGAGCATCTCCTTCTCCACGTGTTCTTTGCTCTGCTCTTATTCCTGTTTCTCTGATGTGTCTCACCTTTCGTTCTGACATTCTGCATTTTCGGAGATAGTTTACCCAACACGCGTTTTAATAACCATTTTTATTGTTTGACTGAATGGAACGCGTGGAAGTCCATTCAATCCCATCATCCTGAGAAGACAAGTAGCTATCAGCTGCGCTGCTTTTGTGTTTCGAAGGTATTAGCAGAGTATAATTGTAGGGCAAAAGTTGTATAGGTTCTCAGCTTTACCCCCCTTGGAGTCCTCTTGTCTCTTTGGTCTTTGGTTTCTTCTCGATCAATTTATTTAGTTAAAATCTTCATGCAGAATATTACCATAATTTTTTTCCATATGACTATTAGGTTTGTGGTGCCTAGTTAGCAAATCCCTCCCCCCCCCCCTTTTTTTTTGCACTTTCAACACCATATAGATTCATTACGCACCCTTTTCGTTTATAGGAAACAAAACTAGGCACTTTAAATTTTGCATTTCAAACGTTTAGAATTAATTATTTTTCTAATGAAAGGAGTTGTTATCTTGCTGTTAGTAGCGTTCAACATCTGACGATGCGATGAGGGGCAGGCAATAAGAGTATCAAGTTGGACTGGACGTGATTTGGCGATTATCTTTCCTTCCTTCCAGAACAGAGGACCATGGAAGCACATTTTTTCAGCGTTCTTATTTAGTACATTGATGGTCAGCATGTAATAATTCGCAACATGTGACCAAATGAGTGATTTTGAGTCTGGAATAAATAAGGCCATGGTACCATTCATGCTTCTTGATAAAATATGGGCAGCAAAAAAAAAACAAAACATAACGACCAGAACCAAACTTAAGACTTTTCAATATAGCTAGAAAATGTGTTACCCTACGGCTCGGAGACATGGAAAATTACAAAGACAACACAGCAAAAGTTGTTTCAGGCGTTTAAGACAATTACCTGAGAGAAAATCCTTAAGAACAAGGGTTTTTTTTTCTAAAAAGGAGGATTTTGAGGCAAACAGATCAAGAACCAAACAGTGTACAGATAACAACTAGAAAATGAAGGTGGACTGGGCATCCAGTGAGAAAACAGACAGGCAACATGGTAAGATAGGCTTTGACATGGGGTCTTGAAGGGAAACGAGAACACAGAGAATACCAAGTATAGGCGGTGAACGAGAGGAAGGCTTTGAATGTAAGTGCTGCAGAAGAGTTCTTCAAATACCATGGACACAAAAAGAACAAATTTATCCAGACTCATAATAAAGATAGCAAAAACATGCACAAACGAATTAGTGAACTCACAGGCAGGAAAACAAAATATACCACAGGATGCGTGAAATCAAAAGATGGTAAAATGTTAATGGGAAAAGAAGACATTGTGGACAGGTGAACAGAATATATCGGTGAGCCATATGGAGGAGAAGGACCAGAATTAACACCAGATACTGAAAACTGTGATGGACCACCAATACTTGAAGATGAAATCATAGATGCCATCAAACACATGAAGAAAGGAAAAGCGACTGGGCCTGATAATATAACAATAGTAGAAATAGAGGCACTAGAGGAGACAAGAATAAAAATAATAACCAAGTTACTGAATGACATTTACAACAGTGGTTATATTCCCAGTGACTTGATTAAATCCACGTTTATAACACTACCAAAGAAATCAGGTGCAAAGGAATGTGATCACCACCGGACTATCAGCCTCTCATATCACATAACGAAGCTACTTCTGAGAATCATTATGAGAAGAACAAGGAAAAAGATAAAAACTGAAATAGCAGATGAACAGTTTGGATTTGTTGAAGGAAAGGGAACACACAATGCCATTTATGCTTTACGAACACTAACAGAAAGAGCTTTAGAAGTACAGAAAGACTTATGCTTCATTGATTACACCAAGGCATTCGACAAGGTGAAACATAATGAAATTATTAAAATGCTTGAAGACATCAAAATAGATGCCAAAGACCTGAGGATTGTAAAACATCTATACTGACAGCAAGAAGCAGCAATTCGAGTTGAAAATAGAAATGGAAAATATCAACCTATAAAACAAGGGGTGCGACAAGGATGTGTACTATCTCCAGACCTTTTTTCTCTATAAATCGAGAATATTCTAAGAACGATCATCACAGAACCAGGCATAAAAATTGGAGGAAACAATATTAACAACCTTCGGTATGCTGACGACACAGTACTGATAGATGAGAACCAACAAGACCTGCAAAATCTCTTGGATAAAATCGCCAAAGAAAGTGAACAGAAAGGCTTTACTTTGAACATCAAAAGGACAGAGACTATGGTTATATCTAAGAAACAGAATCCACCAACACGCAGTATAAAATTAAACGGAACTATTCTAAAGCAGACGCAGAAATTCAAATACCTTAGGGCAGTAATAAATTCAGATGGGAAATGCAGAATAGAAATTAGGAACAAAATAGGCAAAGCAAAGACTGCATTTCAGAGAATGAGAAACATATTATCTAATACATCCTTATCAATGAATGTTAGAAAACGAGTCCTAAAATGCTATATTTAACCTATCTTGTTATATGGAACTGAATCATGGACAATAGGCAAGTCTGCACAAAAATCATTGAAAGCAGCAGAAATGTGGTTTATTAGAAGAATGTTGCGAATCCCCTGGACAGCAAAAATAACTAATGAAGAATGTAGGAGAAGAGCTGGAGAGACAAAAAATTTTGTCAAAAAGATAAGAGAGAGACAATGTACTTTCATAGGACATGCAATGAGAAGAGGGGGCATTGAAAATATTATAACAATATGAAAAATAGAAGGAAGAAGATCAAGAGGAAGACCAAGAAAAATGATACTGGACAGTCTGATGAGATGGTATGAGAGGGAGATCACCAACTGATTTAATGGCCTGCATGAAGGATCGTGTACTCTGGAGAAGCATAATAGCCAACGCCAGTCGACACGACATCTGATGATGATGATATCCATACTATAAAAACTTAATATTGAAGAAGGTTGCCTAGTAAAGAGGATTAAGCAGAGAAAACTTAAATATTTTGGACACATTAAACGTCATGAGAATTTAGAGAAGACCGTCTTGTAAGGATACATAATGGGAAAAAAAGAAAAAGAGGAAGACCAGGGCGAGACATCGTTGATAATTAGCAGATGAATGCATCAGCAGCAGGGCATCTTGCTTACAACCGAGAGACCTACAGGAGAGCTGTTAGGGAGGCAAAGTTCCGCAAGGGACATGAATATGACTGACTGACTGAAGCGAGGAAGACGAAGCGGTGGTACTCACGTCATGGTCAAAGATAGAAATGACTGAAAAGTCTCTGTGTATGTGGCTCAGTCAGTCAGTCAGTCATTTGCTTGTCCCTTGCTTAACTTTGCCTCCCTAACAGCTCTCCTGTAGGCCTCTTGGTTGTAAGCAAGAAATCTTCCATGTTGGTGTTTGTGTTTCTTGGCAGATTTTCAGATGTTGCCATTGCTTTCCTTCCGGGCAGTGACTATACTAGCCAGTGATCGTAGCCATTGTCCCTACATTGAGATCATATGCCTACCATCATAGAATGGTGACCATAACCAACATTATCTGTCAGCTGCTCTCCCATTCCATCCACCACCTGCTCCCATGGCTTCACGTCACCCTGATCGGGAGGCTACACGGGTACTCCACCTTGCCCAAGGGTGCCCCGTAGACTATGTGATGTATGTGGCTATGGGTATAAATTGTGACTAAGTACAGTATGTAGAACTGGGGTGGACAAGTTCAACGTTGACAACTTTTAGAATAGCGTCATTTATGCAAGCCTCTTTCTCACGACCTCTCTCAGTCCATGGCTCGTCAGCTATCAAGTTCTAAAAGGACAGTTCTAAATGTAACTTGTTAGATCTTGTTAGAAATCATTTTAGAAGAACTATACCCAAAATGTATTTTTGTTTACTTATTAGCCTGCGTGTGTGTGCGTGGGTGTGTCTGCGCTCGCTCTATTTTGTTAGGTTAATTACGTCGTCTCTTATACTATGAATGTAATAGTTTAATTCTACACTCTTTTGGTATCTTTTTTCTTAATGTGATATGTACATTTGTATTAAATCGAATGTTTGGGAAGAATGAAATATAGAGTGATGGAGGGCAGAATGTAAGACGCCTCTGCGTGACCAATTCTTTACATTTTAAAAATAAAGATCATTCATTCAAAGATCATTCTTTCTAGGCATTTATTTTTTTTCCCTTTTATTATATAGCAAATGTACCCAACTTCAAAGGGTCCGATGGTCACAACTGTATTCACAAGATGAATGGCGGTTCTAATCTACGCGAACTAGTTTTGTTTGTTTGTTTGTTTGTTTAATATTTTCATTAACAAACAAACAAAAAACTGGGCGGCAAAGGAAGGCACATGGGCTGTATGTGGATACAACTTGTTCCATGGCGTCATTTATACAATTCGTTCTCTCGGCCTCTCTCAGCCTAGCCTCTTATCTGTGGAATCTAAATGTTCCCTTACAGCTCATAGGGGAAAATAAAAACAGTTCTTTCATTCCATTTTCTTTACGTTACCTCTCCCAACACTATCAATTATTTTTTATAAACCATTTCCTGCTTTAGTTTAATCCTACGCCCTATACTAAATCAGCTGTAGAAATGGGTACCCGACTTCTTCTGGAGTTGGGGAAGGGAAGGCAGCCAGGCGTGGTACTGACCATATCACCCTCTAGTGTGCTGACAGGTCAAGGAAAATATGGGCACTAACACCATATCCCTATGTGCCTCCAAGGCATGACAGGGTCACCTTTACCTTACCTATACTAAATGCCCAAGTCTCTGACATCGTCTCCATGGATTTAATCAACAAACTTTAAATATGTTGTTTTTTATCAGTTTCTTTACTCGTTGAGTTGATGCATGTTGTTGAGGTTTTTTTTTTTAAAAATCTGGTTATGAAAGATTAATGTCTTAACTTTTATTCTTTCTTTCACTCATAAATATCATGTGACGGTGGAATTGCCAGAGATAGCCAGCAGTGGAAATATTCAGTTTCCTCGAAGTTATATTTTCTCATCTATGATTTATCTGGTATAAATTATAGATTGATAGGGAATCAAGAGGCACTTGCAACCAGTGATCGCGTTAATCAGCAATTACTGGTAAATTACAGATAGAAGCGAACGAAGAGAGAAAAAATGCGAAACTTTTGTAGATTACCGTAACCGGTATATATATATATATATATATATATATATATATATATATATATATATATATATATATAAACTAGTAAAAATCAACCAGCGAAATCGGTTGCAGAATAATCAGGCCATTAGGATGATGATGATGATGATGATGATGATGACTTTGCATGGACGAGAATCAACCAGTTTTGACCAGTACTTCATAAAGATTAAATCTCGCCGTAAATAAAGTAAGAAAAAATAAATTCACATGAACATTTAATTTCCGGTAATTTTTGTAAAGCGTGTTTAGCTGTTACGTGTGGAGATGAAATACTGGTAGAACACGTTGCTCCTCTCACGAGAGAAGCTCTTCTGCAGAATGAAGCTCGGCAAGCAACACATGCAGCTAACATCTTATCTTATCTTTAAACGCCACATAGGGCTCGCAAAGTAGTTCGCCAATTTTTCTTGTCTTCGGCGAGTCTTTCAACCTCATCAAAGGATTTTATGCCTGTTAATTTGGCCTCACTTTTTTTGTATTAAGCTAACATCTACCTCCTCCAAAACTGCACTCTAACAAGAAATGTGTCGTTTTTTCTGCGTGCATTTATACGTTATATTATGCTAACGTTTTTTTTTCAACATGGAACATATTAGTATATCGATTTTTACGCTATTGTCAGGACCGCTGGGCAAACCAATGCACTGTGGGCTCCATACTCCCATTCATTCATTTGCATGTCCCTTGCGGAACTTTGCCTCCCAAACAGCACTCCTGTAGGCCTCTCGGTTGTGAGCAAGATGGCCTGCTGCTGCTGTATCCATTTCCAGATCGTCAACAATGTCTTGCAGCCATCTTCGTCTTGGTCTTCCTCTTTTTTCCATACTCCCACTGAGCATTATTTAACCTACATAAGAGGAGAGTTACACGTTATCCCACGTGATAAGACAGTACTGACTATTTGGTGTTTCCGATCAGTTCAAATGTTTTTCTCTTTTTCAATGCCACTTAGTAGGTCCAATGAGATATTTTTCTCTAGGCCTTCATCTCTTCCTTTTTTTTTCCTCTGAATTTTCAAGTCATTACAAAGTTCTCTAACTCCTGTATTCTCATGACAGTTCCAAGAAATTTTGACTGTGTTTTTCTTTATATATATATATATATATATATATATATATACTGGTTTCCATTAATCTGAAAATTTGTTTTTCTGTCTGTCCAAGGTAAGTGTTGTATCTTTAGACAAAACCACATCTTTGTTGGTTCCAATTTCCGTGTCATCTTCTTCTTAGTTGTCCAAGTTCCCCAACCATACAGCAACATTGGTTCTGTATCGTGCAGTGCAAGAAAAAACAGATACTAGCAAAGTAGGACTTGAAATTAGCAAGGAAAAAAAAGCAAAAATAATGAAACTTCTCGTTAATCACGATGGAAAAATATACATAGAAGGAACAGCTGGTTTAGAAGTAAACGATTTTGCATACCTCGGCAGCTACATAGATCAGGATGGTGACACCAGAAAGGAAGTTAGAATTAGAATCACAAAGCAGCATTAACCTTCAAGGATCTGGAGAACATATGGCATTCAAAAGTTATAAGCGCAAAAACCAAGTTCAGATTATTCAATTCAAATGTAATATCTACCCTCATTTATGCATAGACAAGCTGGAAAACAACTAAAGAAACAGACAAGAAATTAGACTCTTTTGAAAGCAAATGCCTAAAGAAAATACTCGGTATAAAGTGGAACGAATTCAAGAACAATGCAGAGATAAAACAGACGAGCAAACAACAACCAGTCTCATGGGTGATCAGAGAAAGGTGATGGACATATGTCGGTCAGGTTTGAGGAAAAAAAACAGAGAATCCCAAAACAAGCTATCAAGTGGAACACAACAGGACGAAGAAAAATAGGTTGACCACTTGAAACTCTAAAGAGGACATTGTTAAGAGAGGTCAGTTTAGTGGGCATAACATCCCTTGATGGTGTTGAAAAGCTCGCCAAAAACAGGAAAACTTGGCAAACTACCATGCGAGCCCTATGTGACGTTTAACGCCACGGGAAGAGTGTAAGATGTAAGATAGTACAGTAATACTCGTTTCCTCTGTTGTAGAGATAACTCAATTGCTAATATATTCTTCATGTCATTAAAATCTGCTTTTGCCTTACCTATTCGTTCGCTTGTGCACTTGCTATCAATTGCTACGTTTTTTTTTTCTGAGGTAATTGAATTTATTTACTTGTGACAGTATCTTCCCGTTTGAAAGGATATTGTATACTGACTCTTTTTTTTAATATGACCATTGTTTCTGCCTTGTTGCTGTTTAGCACTGAACCATGACGTAGGAAGTACACAGTCTGATCCGTACAAATCAGTTTTTATTGCACTTCCAAAGAAAGTTGAAACAAAAGACCGCGACCAACATCGCACCATCAGTTTAACTAGTCACATTACATAACACTATTAAGAATCATTAACCTACGAATATGAAATAATATTAAAAACTAGAATCATAGATGAAAGATGTGGTTGTGTTGAAGGGAAAAAAGCATAAGTGATGCAACTTTTATATTAACTATAACAGAATAGGTTACAGTAACTATAATCCACTCACTATTCTATACTACGCATGTACTTCAACATCACCACATCGCGTATAAAGATCAAGAAATGGCAGTTTCAGAAAGGTTTCTTTTGTTCTTCTTAAAGGGCAGAATGTCAGATAGGCCTGTGGTTACAATTCTTCATCATTTGCAAATAAAGTTGAATCTATCAATCTTCTTCTTCTTCTTCATCGGAACTACAAAGCTGATGTTCTTTGCAGCTGGTGCAGTGAAGGTGTTGTGGCACAGCAACGTGTCGGATTGGGAGGGGGTTATGGTGGCTAGTTTCCCAATTCCTGAATTGAGCTAGAAGCAGGAGGTGTGCAATATTTCTTTAGCAGACTCCCCCACCATGGTAAACTATTACGATCCTTGCCCCGTTAGCTAGACTGAGCCTGTTATTAGGGAGATGTGAGGCAGGTTTTTGATTAGTCATGGTTTGCCAACCCTAATTCTTGCATATCAGCTATGGTTTGCTGACTCCCAAGTTGGACAGCATCTTCACCCTGATTTCCTTTTATTTGTTGATCAACGATGTTGCGATCTCCGTGGTCCAAATGGTGACGATGCCTGCCAAGAAGCTTAGGTCCACTTCGATTCTTTATGCAAAAGCAAATTTAGTCCATTCACCATCTATTCTCGGCCGTGCCGCAACATTATCACACAGTCTGGCGTAAAAGACAAGAATTCGCAGTTCCGGAGAGATCGGAACAATATCAACTGAGAACTTCTATATCAACTGAGCCAAGAAAAATTAATAGAGTAGCATCCCTTCACAACGATTCCCATTGTTTCATTACCCTCTTTTCACCAAGTTTCAGCATAAATTTCCTTAAATTCAGACGGAGCCATTTCATATTTTATGCACAACAAACAAATTCTGTGCATGGTTGTCTCACAAATGCGGACAGTTTAAAGAGCTCTTGATTGAGCACTTTGGCGTTCAAGAAGTGCGAATCTCGTCGGGGTCAGACAAGATGGCTGCCAAGGATGGACGGGATCTTGACGATCCCCCAAACAGTCGGCTGTTTATTCTTTGTCAGAAAGGCACTACTGAACAGGAGTTTCGCGATGCATTTGGGAAATATGGAAACATTGAGGACGTTTGGATTATCAAAGACAAGAGAACAAACGAAGACAGAGGTAAAGATAGTGGCCTTAGTACTAGAGAGACAAACTTTTCCCACGTAATTTGCTCTCGACGCATTAGCACTAACACCATGTTCCGTACATACGCTTGAGCCACGGATTTTTTTTTGGGGGGGGGAGAGAAAGAGCCTGATTTATTATTTCAGTATATATTCATGGAAGATTTACGCTTCAACTGGATTTAAATGTTTTATGGGTCTTTTTCTTCCATATGAATTCTTATTTGATGATAACCCAATTTGAAACCTTTATAAGAATTCCAAGAAAACTGTAGTAGAGAGCGAAGCAGTTATACAGCTACTCACATCGTCTTCTTTGTGTCTTCTAAGACATTGTGTACTCGTCCAACTAATCCTTCATCATCATCATCTAGTGCTCTTTCTTCATCGGAGATTGTATGCTGTGGATCATCCAACTCACTCATTCATCTCTTGCTATGGGCGAAGTGCCAGCTGTGCCATCTCTAATTGAATGCATGAAAGAAATTGATGTATAAGGGAAGTCATACCACCGGATCCCTGTGCCAAGCTTTCACCCATGATGACAACACTAAACATCAGAAGATTGAGATGTAGCAAAAAATGGATGATAGCTATATCTGCAAGGACATTTTAGATGCACATTTGTGGAGGGAAGAAAACTATATTGTGGAGCAAAACTGAGATTTAAAAAAAGATATTTGTGGATCATCCATGGGATATTTTTCAGTCAGTATTGTGGACTGAGGCAGCCTGGTTAACCGAGTGGTTAGGCCCTCAGTTTACTAATCAGGTTCAGTCCCAGCAGTGGGATTTTTTTTCTGGTACACATCAAAGACACGAGGGGCCACCCAGCCTCTAAAAATAGGTACCAAAGTAAAAAAAATTTCACTTTCATGTGCCATAGGACATGGAAAATAATAGACCCAACACCATATCCCCAATATGCCTTAATGGCATGGAAATGGGAATTTTACCTCTGTTTTTTTTAAATGTGGACTGGGAAGAATTAACAATATACTGAATAACACCTGGAATGATTTTATTTAAGACTGTAGCATTTGAGGAGGAATTAAGGGCCAAATTTAAAGACAAAAGGTGTAAAGCACAAGGAGACTGGTGTTTAGAACACAAACATTTTTTGCTATTACTGTGTCACAGTGAGCAAACCCAACACTGGTAGAGTCAATCATGAGAGAAATTGTTCAGCAGAAAGATGTTTGGCAAAAACCCACATAATCTGCCTGCTTCAAAACCACCTTCCATAATGAAGAAATTACAGTATAAAGAGGAAATAAAGTGTATAATCTTCAGTGAAAATCTTGGTCTAAAAATCGGAGCAGAGCAGTTAACATCCTCAGATATGCTGAAGACACATAACTTGTCTTGTCTTCTTCCTCATCTACCTTTCAGTGTTGAGGGGACAAATAGATGTCCTGATAGTGCTTAGCAGTTTGATTCATATAATGGAATATTTAATGCTTCTCTTCATCTCATGTGAGAGTGGCCACTTCCTTTCTTGCCTACAAATTTTAGTGTGAATGTTGTCTGTGATATACTGTCTGGTGGTAACCGTGTGACATGAGCAAACCAAATGTTACCCCAACCTTTGCGCTGATGGTGTCGTTTCTGATTTGGTCTCTTCTTGTCACATTTAGTATTCTCCTTAAACCAACAATGTATTTTTGTTTATGTATATGTCTGCGTGTGTATGTGTGCGTGAGTGCTATTTTATTAGGTTAATTACTTCTTCTCTTTTACTTTGAGTGTATTAGTTAAATCTTACAGTCTTTTGATATGTTTTTCCTAATTTAATTTGTATATTTGTACTAAATCAAGTGTGTGGGAAGAATGAAAGATGGAGTGATGAAGGGCAGAATGTAAGACGCGCCTGCATGCCCAATTCTTTACCCTTTAAAAATAAAGATTATTCATTCATTCTCATTTCTGTCATGATGGTTTTCCTTTTGTTTTTGGCTGTTAGTGTCTATGTTTGACATTGATAGTATAGAGCAGGGAGGAAAATTGTGTTGTACAGTGCTCTTTTTGTTTCATTTTTGATGTATTTGTTTTGCAGTAAAGGAGTCATTTGTTCAGTGACCTGATTTGGTTTATTGTGTCTGTTCTCAATCTCAGTGTCAGTTTTCTCCTGAAGAGACACTAGCGCCAGAAAGTCTAAGACCTGATCCATAATGTCCCTCCAAATGTATAGCCTTTTCAAGGATGGAACTTTGTTTCATCATTTGATTTCTTGATTTTATCATTTGATTTCTTGACAGGTTGGGAGCAGAAGTATCAGGCTTTTGTGCCAGAACTGGCAGGCTATACTTAATTACAGGTCTTTCTTACTTCCAGCATCATGTGTTTCTTAGAAAGCCATGAAAGCATATTACTACTACATATCACCAGAAGTCATCATGTGTTTCTTAGGAAATTAAGAAAGCCATGAAAGCATATTACTACTACATATCACCAGAAGTCATCATGTGTTTCTTAGGAAATTAAGAAAGCCATGACAGCATATTACTACTACATATCACCAGAAGTCATCATGGGGGAGTCCAAGAATTACACATTCATTTTGACAGCATTCAGAATGGCAGTAATTTGCAGGCTAGGAAAATGTTTTTGTAATTAACTGAGCTAACTGGAGATATCAGATAGGGAAACAAGTACCTGATATATTAGAATATCAAACCATCTTATGTATTCTCTAGAAAATTATTGGAAAATTGTTGCATTGGTTTAGAATTTTTTTTGTTATCTATTGGAATTGTAGAGAAAACTTAAATATTTTGGACACATTAAACGTCATGATAATCTAGAGAAGAATGTCTTGGAAGGGTACTTAATGGGAAAAAGAAAGAGAGGAAGACCAAGGCGAAGATGGCTGCAAGACATTGTTGGTGATCTGCAAATGGATGCATCAGCAGCAGGCCATCTTGCTCACAACCAAGAGGCCTACAGGAGTGCTGTTAGGGAGGCAAAGTTCCACAAGGGACATGCAAATGAATGAATGAATTGGAATTGTGGATTAGAATTTGAATGTAAAAGTTTCTGGTTTTTTTTTTCCAAAATTTTACCTGTGTTCATTTTGAATTTAGTGTACTTGTTTACAAAACTAAACGTTTGTGGCACAGTGAAAGTGGAGTGTTGAAGGGCAGGAGGTCATTAGGGTCTGGGTGCTCAATTTATCACTCTTTGAAAAGAAAAGCTTGTTCTTTCCTTTGAGCTCTGTAGTGAAAGAAAAGCTAATAATGCCACAGATTTTTCCCATAAGTATCTTGGAAACTGTATAGTATGTGGAAGGAATTTAAAATGTAGATTTTGAAATTATATTGGTAATTTTTTTCCAGTAATTTATACATTAACTACATTTAATAGTAGGAAGAGTTGGGCGTGAGAGGAGGTGCTGAGCAACATGATGATGCTTAACAAAAAACCCACAGCAGCTGATATTTCCCTGTTTCAAAGCTGTCTTCTTAGATGAACAGTTCCAATAATAAACATTCTAAATTATTTTATATTTGTATGAACTCCCTGTAACTGCAAGCTGTTGTTCTTTGCAGCCGACACTGTAGAGGTGTTGAAGCACAGCTTCGTATCAGCGTGGGAGTGAGTTATGGTGGTTACTTTTCAGTTCTGGAGTACAGCTAAAAAGCAGGGGGTATGCAGTGCTTCTTTAGCTGACTCCACCACCATGGGGACTACAGTGATCCTTGTCCCGTTAGTCAGGCTAGGCCTGTTACTGGGGGTACCAATGGAAAGTTGGAACAGGGTCTTGGTCAGCTATGGTTCGTTAACACTGACTTTGGTGTATCAGCTATGGGTCGCTGATTGCTTAATCAGACAGAGTCTGAATTATTATCGTGTACAGTGCTGGATAGTGTTGGCTTCTCCATCTTGTGCAGTCCTTGGTGCTGTTTATGAATATTTAGATGCTTTTCTTTTTCCATGCCACTTAGTCAGTCCAGTAAATTGGGGGAAAAGAGTATTACATTGTTATACAGAGCCAGTATTGCTGCATGGTTGTGAAATTTGGACAGTTAACAAAATGTTGACGAAGAAACTGGAAGCACCAGAGATGTGATTGTGAAACAACTTGCAATAAATACGCTGGGCTGACAGAAAAGCAAACAAACAGGTCCACAAAGAAGTTTCAGAACAGTGGAAGAAAAAAATCTAGTTAAAGTGATAAGAAAAAGACACATTGAAAACCTCTCCTTTGAGGTGGTGTAATTTAATAATCTTTGTTTTATTGTTGCAGTCTGCTATTTATTTTCATTAATGTAAATTTCTTAAAACTTAAGGAAATGGGCATAACAACAGTTTCTTAACATTTTTTGTATCCATTAAATTTTATATTTGTGATAGGCATCGTGTATATCAAGTTTGCAAAGACTTCTGAAGCTATGCAGGCAATGGAGGAAATGAACGGCAGGGCTTTGTCCGGTACAAACAAGGGGCTTAAGGTATGTGAAAGGTAGAGGTAACCTTGTCATGCCTTAGAGGCACATAGGGATATGGTGTTATATTTTCCTTGACCTGTCAGCACACTAGAGAGTGATATGGTCAGCATCACGCCTGGCGCCCTACCTTCCCCAAACTCCAGAAGAACTCGGGTACCCATTCTATAGCTGGGTGACTGGAGTGCCTCTGGCCAGGTTCGAACCCCCGACCTTCACCATGAGAGACCAGTAAACTAACCACCACCATTCAGACACCCTGGGAGGGTGTTTAAAATGAGATCAGCTTTGATATTTTGAAATTATGACTTATTGTATTTTGTAGACAGGTTTTCTTTTTTTTCCTTTTAAATGACTTCTGTTGTAGTTAAAAAGTTTATTGCCAACATTTAGATGAAAAATTATGCTTCTTTGATGGTAATACATCATTAATGTCACTTTGTGATCTGTCTGTTTTGTAATTTGGTTGACCTGTGTCAAAAGAAAAAAGTGCAAAGGAAGGGCTACTTTTCATTCATTTTACACTCATTTGTTATGACTTTTGAGCAGGGGTCATTTACATTGTCGTGAGTCTTGATGAGAAAGCTGAGGTACTTGAACTAATTTTGGGACTGGTAGACTATAGCTAGCCAGTACCTACCTCATTTCCTTGTGCCTGTACCATGGAAACAAACTGTATCAGCCCATCATGGAAGACTATGGTTTGGTTGTGTTGGAAATTCCTGAGAAACCTAGAATTGCTGCTCATTGGGAGAACATTGATATATATAGTAAGAATTAGAGAAGGCCTTGATAATCTGATACCACATCCACCTTCCACAAACAAAAAAACAAAAACACCACCATAATAAAAACTGGTTATTTCTCAGATTCATGAGATTTATGGTTTGGCTGAGATATAATTCATACTTTCAGGTCATTAATAATGACTCAATCAGTCAGTCATTTGCATGTCCCTTGTGGAACTTTGCCTCCCTAACAGTTTTCCTGTAGGCCTCTCAGTTGTAAGCAAGTTGCCCTGCTGCTGATGCATCCATTCGCAGATCATCAACGATGTATTGTAGTCACATCTTTGCCTTGGTCTTTCTCTCTCTCTTTTTCCCATTATGCACCCTTCCAAAACTATCATCTCTAAATTCTCATGACATATGTCCAAAATATTTAAATTTTCTCTGTTTAATTTTCTTTACTAGCCAACCTTATTATTAATAATGACTGCTGTGTAATTATTGATGTAAGGGCGAGCTAATGAGCTGAACATTGCTGGTGAATCAAGAGGTCTGCTGAAAGATGGATGGCCACATAGGGAGTATAAACTCATGACTAACGAGGAAGAAAGATTTAAGAATGACAAAAAAACCTGACATCTAATTTGTTAATCCATCACAGAAAGCTTAAGAATATTTAGTTACATGACAGCCTTAAGTTTGTTGTTCACATTGGAGTAACACCAGTATTACACCATATCAAGAAACAAGTCACATGGTTTGGCCATATTACGCAACTACGCCCAGTTTGTTGCTGATATTGAATTAATGGATGGTTGTGTTTAATTTTTTTTTAGGTAGTCGTGGCAAACAGTAAGCGAGATGGCTCAACAAGAGATCCCAGAGAGGATGAGAGATTGGTTCGGCTCTTTGTTATAATTCCCAAGCATTATACAGAGAAGGATCTGAGAGATGAGTTTTCTGTAGGTTTTTGATCATGAATTATCTTTGAGACTTTATTTTTTTGCAATTTTCTATAAGATTCTCATCATGAATTATCTTTCAGATTTACTTGTGCATTTTTCTGTAAGTTTCTGACCATGAAATATCTTTTAAATTAACAGTACTTTTGTAGTTTCCTGTAGGTTTCAAATCATGAAATCTTTTGAGATTTATATTTTGTAGTGTCCTGTACATTTTTAATCATGAAATATCTTGAGATTTGTTTTTGTGGTTTTTTTTGTTGTTGTGTGTTTGTAATCACGAAATCACAAGAAAATCGTGTGAACTTATAGACAGTTTATACAACAGTTTAAATGTTTACATTGATGCTAGTGATATAAACTTTTGTCTACATTTTGATGGACATAGTGAATGTGCTCTAAAAATTTCAAATTGACCCAATACAGATTTGAGATTGAATGGCTGTGTCAGTATGGAATTCAGTGATTTTGCAGGGCCATTTCATATTTGTCTCAGAACATGCAAATGTTTCTAGAAATGAAAGAGTAGAAATAAAAAGGAGCATCATCATGACAGAAGTGAGATGGGTGAGGAGAATACTAGGTGTAACAAGAAGGCACAAAATCAGGGTCAGGTCTGGAATACCACCAGTATTACCCTACATCCAGAAACAAGTCAAATGGGTTTGGCACATTACATGACTACTGCCAGAAATTGTAGCATGGAAAGCGTGCATGCAAAGAATTGCAGGAAACAGAGGAAGAGGCCACCCAGGCAAGAGGTGAAGGGAGGAAGTTACAGAAACCTTAAATATCCTGCTACAAGAAGCAGATCTCCAAGCCCTGTTGTCCCCTCAACACTAAAAGCCATCTGAGGAAGGAGGCAAGGCAAGACAAGATAATAGTAGAAAGGTTGGTGGGGTTAGATATATATATACTGTCCAAAAGAAGAAACGCATAACTACTGATGACCCAATTTTAGCCATAACTTTGATATTCTATAGGTTTTTAAATTGAGTGAATAAAATTTTCAAATTGCACACAACAATACCTAAGGGTTTAAACACTCACTTGACAGTTTCTTGCATCTGTGTGATGAGAATTTGTTAGTCCCAGGGGTTCTCAACTTAGTATGGTGTGTGGTCTCTGCTTGTATTGATCAGCGACTGGCATCTCCTGGGCATAGATGCGATCAGATGTCTGATGTGGGCCTGTGGGATGGCTGCCCACTCTTCCTGGAGTGCCTGGCACAGATCACAATGATTGGCTGGAGAAACGTTTTGGCCACAAACATGTCTTTGCAGCTCACCCCATAGGTGCTCGATCAGATTCATGTCTGGAGACAGGGAAGGGTGAGAATGTTGTTGGCAGTCAGGAACTGTGTGGTGAACCTTGCAGCATGGGGTCTGGCGTTGTCCTGTCAAAACACAGACCTTTACGCAGCCAAAAATGGAAGGACATGAGTTCGAAAAATTTCATTGACATATCTTTGCGCACTCAAGCCTACTTCAGTCTGCACCAATGGACTCCTTCCATTGAAATTGATCATTCCCCATACCATTACACCTCCACCACCGTGCAGCTGAGCGTCATCAACGTTTTGGGCAAAACGTTCATTTGGCCTACAGTAGACACTTCTCTGCATATCATGGTGGTGCAGCAAAAAGGAAGATTCATTGATTGTCACTTGTCCAGGGCTGATGCTGGTTGGCCCAAACAAGTTGATTTTGGCAATGGCGTCTCGTTAAGATAGGACCTCGGTGAGGTCGTCGTGCCACCAGTCCAGCTTCATGCAGTCTATTCCGGACAGTTTGATCAGACACACAACGTCCTGCAAGCAGTGACTGGTCACTTAAGGAAGCTGTTGTAAACCTGAGGTGATGAACCAGAATAAAGCGATCATCAGCTGCTGTTGTCACCCTGGGTCGTCCACTGAGGTCTTGGTCTTCAGTTGAGCCAGTGGCTTGGAAATGGTGCCAAAGTTGACCAATGGTACTCTGCTGCACATTTAAATGCCTGGCAACCTGACTTTGACTTTCGCCTGCTTGCAGGCTACCAATAGCAATGTTTTGTAAATTGTGCGATAGGCACGCCATAATTGTCTGCTTGAAAATTAACTGAATTTGTTTGTGTAACCTCATCCTTTTATAGAGTTTCATTTGTGTGGGAAGTGAGTTTTGCTCACCACTTTTCCATAAACCCAACGTGAGTTATGGTAAAAAAAATGTGTGATTAGCAAAGGCAGCTACTACGTTCTGACTATACATGAGACTAGCAAAATTCACGTTAAATCATGGACCTGATATCTTGGTGACAATTTCTGGTTTGGTTTGAGATACCCCGGGTAACAAATTTTTGTCATAACATATATAAAAAAATGAAGCTTATATAAACTATGTGTTTTTTTTTTTTTGGACAATATATATATTATCTGCTGGACAGATAATTTGACAAGTACACATTATTAATGTCTTTATGGAGTTCTAGCACAGAATATTTCAGTGCAAGAATCTTTGCTTTTGATGAAAGAGCTTGGATTAAAGTTGTTTAGTGTCAAGCTGAAACATTATATTAAGGACACTATTGTCAACAGTCTCTGTATGCTGAAGAGGAGATTAGGGCACATCTGGATTTGTCTGGTGGTTGATGATAATGATGCCAGTTGTGGTTGATCTGTCATATAGGTCTCACTGCTGACAGTTACTGTCATTCTTTTCACGTATCAGTTTTGTGAATGTACCATAGTTTTAGTGTGTTAGGTAGGATTATCAGTCATTGCACTCTTTAACAAGTCAGTAGGTGTTCCTGCTGGCCTCTTAATAATATCCCTTAGAGCATTAGCAGTTGATGACATTGGTTGATGTACTAGGCCTGGTTGTGCTTCTGATGTGATATTCTGTGACATCAGCACGTTACTCCCAGATTTTTCATCCAAAGGAGAGATGCTCTGTCATAAAGTGTTGTAATCTTCAGTCCTGCCAGCTTTAGCAAGGGTAGCAGTGATGTTATCAGCTTGTTTCAGTATCTTGTCCATCAGCCTTTAGTTACACACATTTGGATGCTTTCACTCCTTGGAGTGATCGGGATGACAGAGGCTAAGTTTGTTATTTGACACTAGTGATATTTTCGTGACAAGTCCTCTCAGTTCAGGCTCACAGAATAATCATGTTTTATTATGCTTAATTCTGATGCTTGCATTATACCATTCCTGATGCTTGCATTATACCATTCCTGATGTATACCATTCCTGATGCTTGCATTATACCATTCCTGATGTATACCATTCCTGATGCTTGCATTATACCATTCCTGATGTATACCATTCCTGATGCTTGCATTATACCATTCCTGATGTATACCATTCCTGATGCTTGAACCACTAACTCACATTTATAAGTCTGGCACACTGATGTCATGACCATTACACACATTTTTGTGACAGTCTACCTCACTGATGTCACCCAGCCACATTCAGATTTTGTGACAATCTACCTTGCTTATGCTAGGCCTGCTGTAGTCACATTTTATGAGTAAGCACATTTTATAGCAGCCTTCCTTCAGTCTAGCCTTTCTGTGCCCAGTTTTACAACATCAACCAGTAAGGTACAGAGGTATATCTTGCACCACTGTGCATAGGAATATAACTTATTTATAATTTTTTTCTGTAAACAGCAGTCCACTTGTTCTCCTTTTCTTCCAGAAATTTGGAGATGTGGAGTCAGTGACTGTCTTGAAAGATCGTAGTACGGGAGAAAGTAAAGGATTTGGCTATGTTCGTTTCTTCAAGCCTCTCCATGCTGCATTAGCTTATGAAAATTGTGACAGCTGTAAGTTGTTGACATATTTTCAGATGTACATGATAGTAATGTAACAAAAGATGTAATGATTGATGTAATAATAGAAAACGTGATTTTCAGTTATTCTTGTAATTTTTAGTTACATGTGTGTTATATTGTTTTTATTTTGCTCAGTTGTTTTTTACATCTTACATCCTTCCCATACCATTAAACGTCACATAGGGTTCGCATGGTAGTTCACCAAGTTTTCCTGTTTTTGGCGAGCTTTTCAGCCTCATCAACGGACTTTATGCCTACTAATTTTCCTCTCTTAACAATGTCCTCTTTAGAGTTTCATGTGGTTGACTTCTTTTTCTTGAACCTGTTGTGTTCCGCTTGATAACTTGTTTTGGGATTCTCTGTTTCTTCTCATCACATGACCAATTATGTCCATCTCCTTTTTCTGATTACCCATGAGAGAGGATGCTGTTCGCTCATCTGCCTTATCTCTGTGTTGTTCTTGTATTCGTTCCACTTTATTTGTTTATGCTGCATTAAATCGTCAAAGAAACTGTTTATTAGTTGTTTTTTTTTTGCCAGATTCCTCTGGTCAAGAAAATTACACAGTGTAATGTAATCATTAGGAATGGACGAATGCTTATAAATGTATTGCAGTCAATAACATTTTATTTTTCTCTTGTTGCAGCATTTAGACCTAAGTTTGCTGAGCCACAACGCTCAAGAGATGAGATTGAAAACCATGGTTTTGCCCATCATTTAGGGACAGGTGAGCAGATGTATATGTATTTTTGTGTGTACTTGGCTTGTGGTGGTATGAAACAGTTCCGCAGATACTCTTTCAGAATTTGGAGCAGTCTGTGATCTTTTGCCCACAGAAGTAGTAAAGTTGACCTTGTGTCGTGAGGCAAGGGGGGGGTTGGGCTCCAGGTTGGCTACCTTGCACTTCTGTTGGTGAAGAGCTATAAAAATATGAGTGTCTTGCACTTACAAGTATAATCTCAGAATTGTCTGAAGATGGGTCATGCTGGTCTGGGGAGGCATACCAGGGTGTTTAGGTATCAGTGTATTAAGGGCAAATTGCAGTAATTGAGTAGAAGTCAGTTATTTTGGTCTATGCCTGGGTTGAGGATGAGAGAATGGGCATAGAAAGCCTTTCTGGTGTAGTTAGTTCTTGTAGTTAGCTATTGTAGTTAGTTCTTGTAGTTAGCTGTTGTAGTTAGTTCTTGTAGTTAGCTGTTGTAGTTAGTTCTTGTAGTTAGTTCTTGTAGTTAGCTATTGTAGTTAGCTCTTGTAGTTAGCTCTTGTAGTTATTTCTTGTAGTTAGCTCTTGTAGTTATTTCTTGTAGTTATTTCTTGTAGTTAGCTCTTGTAGTTATTTCTTGTAGTTAGCTCTTGTAGTTAGTTCTTGTAGTTATTTCTTGTAGTTAGCTCTTGTAGTTATTTCTTGTAGTTATCTCTTGTAGTTAGCTCTTGTAGTTAGTTCTTGTAGACCTGCACTCAGAATAAGGATAATTTGTATATGAGCACTTAGTTTGTGTCATTTATCATTCTTCACATTTGGTGTGGCACATTGTGTCATTTTACCTCCTTCACATTAAGTGATATATTGTGTCGGGCTTTTATCTTCCATTCTCATCTCTACTATATAATTGTTGCACAGTAAAACTGCATGTTTTTGTTGAGTGACTGTCAGTCTCTGTTTATGAGCAACCTTTTGGCTGTTTTTGGTAACGGTCATTGGTTAACATTTTGAAACCACAGTACCGCAGTATGTTAGAGACACAAGTCACGAAAAAGAATTTGAAAAAAAAAAAGTTTTGACATTGTTATGCAAAATTTAAAAAGAACACTTCCAGTGTGAGAATATTGCATCAAGAATAGGCCACTGAAAGACTACAAAAATATTATCAGTCTTTTTATAGGCTTTGCATCATGTGATCAGTGTTGGCAAATTACATTATGTGTTCACTTGACTGTGGACACAGTGAATCAGAGTGAAGTAGTACTTTTTTGCTTCTTAAACACATAAAAAACATTTTATGAAAACTTTTACCATATGCCAGAAAGAAAGTGAAATATGTAGCAAAACACAAAAAAAAAAATCCCAGAACTTGCATTTCACGTGAAGGCTTTTTCATGTCTTGTTTATAAAAATATACAAAATATAATGAATGCAGAAATACAACACAAGAAAGCAAATTGAATTACTGTAACGTTTTTTTTTTTTTAGTAAAAGTTTAGTGTTTATAATATTTTTATATCATTGTGAAGTTTATTGTTTGTGTTTGGTGTTGGATAATCAATCCTTCCATTATTATTCTTTTTATTTATTATATAATTATGCCCAGTGTCTCTATATTACTCTGTCAGTCATTCAGTTATAAGAGGTAAGAATTTCACAATAAATTAAGAATTGAGTTTGTTTATCCTTCAGTTTGACAGGTCTCCAAGGATTTTATTCAGCATACAGTAAAGAAGGTGTATCTGTTACTTTTGTAAACTGATTTCGAAGGAAAAAAATAGTACATTGAATTAAATTTTGCTAGAAGTTATAATCCTGATAATCAGGATTAAAAGAGTGTATAAACTGTAACTGATTTTTTCCATGCTACATTTCTACCTACTCTGGCCGACCTATACTAGTTTGTTATGCCTTCTGGCCAGCTGTCTCTTATCTTCGTCTACGCTTTGTAAACTGTGAACTTCCACTTACCTAGAGTTCTGATCACTATCTCCGTGATCGTAGCCAAGATTGCTAGTCAGAAAGACTGAGTTCTGATCACTATCTCCATGATCGTAGCCAAGATTGCTAGTCAGAAGGACCGAGTTCTGATCACTATCTCCATGATCGTAGCCAAGATTGCTAGTCAGAAGGACCGAGTTCTGATCACTATCTCCATGATTGTAGCCAAGATTGCTAGTCAGAAAGACTGAGTTCTGATCACTGTCTCCATGATCATAGCCAAGATTGCTAGTCAGAAAGACCGATAGACCAAAATTTTTATTATTCTTAGCTGGACAAAATGCTGGTCAGAAAGACCAACAGGTGAAAAGTTTTAGATTTTTAAGAGAACTTACTAGCTGGCCTTATGTATTTAGGTAACTTCAGCAGATAGGTCAAAGGAGATTTCTTCAATTAGTCTGCTTTGCCTATTCCTGGCAGTGTTATACACTTACTAGCATCAGCCCAGCTGTTAAAATGAGTGCCTGACAAATCCTGCTAGGGCAGATGTCTCTGAAGACAGAAATATCTTCCGCTGTGTTAAAGTATGCCAGAATACATAGTACCACACAACTGTCAGTGCATTAAGGGATAAACATATTCATGTAAAAGTCAGTTTCATATACATGGCACTAAACCAGAGTACAGAGTGCATGTAAGCTTTAAAAAAAAAAACAAAAAAAACTACTAAACTAAACACAAAAAAAGATAAACTCGTGTGGTTTCATTTTATGTTTTTTTGTAGTACAAAACCTGGACTAAAAGGTGAAACTTTAAAATCTCCTCTCTACAACCAGGTCAGAAACGAATATATGAAGAAGAATACCATTCTGGGTACTATGCCAATGAGGGATGTGGCTTTCCAGGCAAGTGTACATGATGTTATTAGCTTTTTTTTTTTTTTTTTAATGTGTTTATACTAACAGAGATAAAAACGGTAGGTAAATGTAAGAAATTACTGGAGGCTTAATTTTAGAAGTGAAGAATCAG
The DNA here is from genome assembly GCA_009760885.1 of Achatina immaculata. Taxonomy (NCBI): domain Eukaryota; kingdom Metazoa; phylum Mollusca; class Gastropoda; order Stylommatophora; family Achatinidae; genus Lissachatina; species Lissachatina immaculata. Next base: position 42,263,065 of record CM019721.1, read on the forward strand.
TCAGTCAGTCATTTGCATGTCTCTTTGGAACTTTGACTCCCTAACAGCTCTCCTATCGGTTGTAAGCAAGATCCCCTGCTGCTGATGCATCCATTTGCAGATTATCAACAATATCTTCAACCATATTCACCTTTGGTCTTCCTCTCTTTCTTTTTCCCATTATGTACCATTCCAAGATGGTCTTCTCTAAATTCTCATGACATTTAATGTGTCCAAAATATTTAAGTTTTATTTACTAGCAAATCTTCTTTGATATTAAGTTCTTGTAGTATGGATATATTTGTTCTTTTTTTTTGTGTCCATGTTATTTGAAGGACTCTTCTGTGACCTGTGCTTACAGTTATGTTTAATTGAGGATGAGTCAAAACTGATGTCCATGAAGTTTCTTGAATGAAAAACTGGATTAAAATACCATTGCTGTTGTTTTCAAATTGACCCGATGGTACCAGTCCACATTTGGCATATTGTGTTGAGGAAAATGATCTTCAGAACTGAAGAATATCCTCCTGCATGCACAATGGCTTACAGAGGATGAGGAAAAATAGAATACTGCAGTCTTCTCACTTCTATGAATATGTTACTTTGTCTGAATCACAGCCACGAGCCGAACCAACAAGAAATACATATTTTACATACTTTCAGGTTTGAGGCCCATGGACATTCTCCAAGAGTATCCAGCTCCAAGCAACTGTTCACGCCTGATCATACAAGCCCCAATTGGTTTGACACAAGGTTATCTGTCCAGGCTACTTAATCTCATTCCGGGTATGGAGTATTGTGACCTCAATGAAGTGACAGGTAAGCTAGGCCTGTGATTGAGAAGAAAAGAAGTTGCTTATAAGATAACCAGTTCAGAATACAGTAAATGTCACATGTGTCAGATGAGAATAGTTAGGACATGTCAGTAAAGTTGATGTGGCTCCCTGGAATGGTAAACTTAAGTTATTTGTCAGCCAGTTCTCTGCTGAAGATACTTAAAATGGGCAAAAAATGAAAATGGCCTACTGTGTCATTCAGTAAGTCCTAAAGGGAATGGAGTCAGACAAACCATGTGGGATGTGACCATCTCTGATGTAATCATCTGGCTGAAGTAATGCAGGGACACCCAAGGGAAGAAGCAGAATAGGGTCTTGAGCAGCTCTGATTTATTAGCCCTGTTTACTGCACTTTCTGTTTGGTACAGTTACTTTCACTCCCTGGCATGCGCTTGCCCTACAGGCAATGAGGACAGAGTATAAGCACCTGCTAAAGAGATTTGATTGCCTGTGGTCATGTCCAGAATGTAATGATGATAACAAGGCTTTTTTTTTTGTTGTTCGTAACTTTAGTAGTGATCATCTAAGGCAATACGAAGGGACAGAGGAAAACAAAGATGAGATACTTGACGGACTAAAAGAGTGGCATGGAGCACAGTCCAACATATTATAGAAAGAGCAAAGGATAGAGGTTGTGGAAATTAGTGCTGACCAGTGCCCAGTTGGTATGGACCAGAGAGAGAGAGAGTGATTATTATTATGTTATCTCTGTATACTTAGAGGATTTCAGCAGAAAATATCTGTAACTGACCTGGTCAATGCTTTTTTTGGCCAGTTTACACTTCTTGACCTTAAGCTTGTTGTTTGCCCTCATGAGCTTTGTTCCAGGTATGATCCTCTGCTTTTCACGGCCATTTTGTTTTTCTGTCTCACTAGTCCTTGTAGGTTTAAACTGGTGGTGCTAGGTCATCGTTTGTTTTGTAATTTCTCTTCACTTGAGCATCTTGGGAGCAAAGATGATAGTGCCCCTGTGTTATCAGGACCTGTAAACAAGCTGGTCAAGACCATGCTTCACTTTTCTGTTGGTGCCTCTAGCAACAGGTTTAGCCTGGCTAGTGAGGCATGGCTTCACCATTGAAGCCTGCTAAAAAGCTATGAGTCTTCAAGCTGGTCACTGTAACCAACTCCAGGTTTGATTTGACACGTATATTTTAACTCTTTTACTGCATCAGCTGATAAGAACACGGTGTTTTCAGTTCCAGGGTTATACATCAACACTTGAGCATCTTTTACCAGCTGTTGTTTATATCCCTTGCCACTTTCTTGTTTTATATTGTTTCCAGAGAGTCAGTCTTCCATATTCATCATCATTAGGCATTATGTCCAGGGGATCATGATGCGAATTCCCCTCCATCAAAACACATTTTGTGCATCTCTTTATTTCTCATATTGTCTCGTGAATTTCTACCTGAGTGGCATCTCTTCTTTTTTCCTTTGAGTGTGCACTGTCATGTTCTTCTTCTTAATTCTTTGTAAAAAATAAGCAGTTGTTAAAATTTGTATAAGTAAAACAGTCCACAGTATTCTCTAACAGGCATCGCCTACGCTAGATACAGTAGTCCCCAGTGTGCAGCTTATGCCAGAGACAAACTGAGTGGATTTGAGTACCCTTTGGGCAGTGCCTTGTTTGTTCAGCTGGCGGGTGATTTAGTGAGGCAGGAATCTCCAATGAAGGTGGATGCTAGTGGTCATGCCCCACATTCAAAGTAAGATATTACTTGTGATGAGTAAGGCAAATTATTCAGACATAGGCCTTTAAATGAGTCATATAGTACCCCACACACACAGCTTTACAGCTCCTCCAAGTTTGCCACTTACCATCATACAGCAGTGGGAAGACTTTATCTAACAAATTTCTAATGTTTTTATTATATAATTTCTGATGCATATATTTAAGTAGAAAATGAATGTGTATTAAAACAAAGTCTTACAGTATCATTATTAACATAGTTGTGACCCATTGAAAATGAAAATATCAGTTGTTTTCAGAATCTGAAACCAGAGAAGTGAATTTTTAATAAATGTTGTTTGTTGAGCCTTTTGAAAAAAAATAATGATTAAAAAATCTTTTCCAAAAATGATAAGTTTATTGCCAAGTTGTTGCTGGCTGTTTATGGTTTCCTTAGAACAGTATCTGTTATTCAAGCTGAATGAGTTGACACCTTTGAAATATTGTCAGTAATTCAGTATTAATGCTAATTGTTGAATCAATAAATGAAATTTGCATATTAGATATCAAAGATACTGAATTACGGTTATACAGTGCGGGCAGTGGCACCTTACTGTTCTCACAAAGAAGCGCCCATTTTTGCATTATTAGCAGACATATGCTATTAGAGTTAGGATGACATGCATGCACACTGAAAGTAGGTCAGTGATGTTGAAATGTCAGGGCTGCAGTCAGATTGAGGAAATAATATAGTAAGATTGTCAAAAAAGCATAGTGAATTAAGATGGATGTATGCTTTTTGTGAATATACATCTTAGTTAATGATGTAAGTTTCTATGAGCAGAAAACACTCATCAAATGGCATTGTACTATAAGCAGTGAAACATTTCTTACACCTTTCAGCTCATTTAGGCCATTTAACAACCAGATCCCACCAGCAAATGTGGATTCAATGGATATTAGACAAAAGGTAATACATTTCAAGTATGACATCTTTCTTTAGTTTCATAAGCCTATACTGTATATCTGTATATTTATGTCTGTATATTTATGTCTGTATGTAATGTGTTCTTGACCAATCTTTGTCTGCCTTTAAGTTCTCAGTGTATGTTCTTTCTGTCTTCTTCTTCTACTACTTAACCCTGGAACTGCAAGCTGGTGCTCATTGCAGCCAGTGCAGTGATGATGTTGAGGCACAGCATTGTGTCGGGCTGGGAGCAGGTTATGGCAGCTTATTTATTTTCAGTCCCTGAATGCAGGCTGAAAAGCAGAGGATGTAAAGTACTTCTTTAACAGACTTCACCACCATGGAGACTATGGCGATTCCTGCCCTGTTAGCCAGGCTAGATTGCTGATTTGCCAAATAGGACAGTGTTTTTGTCTCCCTTTCTTTCTGTCTTACTGAAGTTAATACATTCTCTTATAAATGCTTAATATCATAGATTTGGTCATCCCATCCACCTTCCTCATGGAGTTCCAAAAGAGCAGGCTGGTTTATTATTTCAGCTTGAGGATCAGCAGGAGCCCTGTGGTGTGTGTGCCTGCCATGAAAACTGATCATTTTGGAAATTGAAACAGACATTCTCCTTGTCTAATGTGATGCCTGTGTTTTCTGGATCTTCCTCACAATGTGGACTGCAAATAACTGAAGCTTGAAGTTAAAGAGAGACTTAACAGCCAACCAACCATAGTGGGTTGACAGCCTCATCATGTGAAAGTTGCCGGATGGAAAGAAGTGCAAGAATATGCATAGTGTAGTTTTCTTTCTTGTGTCACATGCCATGATCAGTGAAATAGCTTATCTGATATTCTTGGATATATAGTGTTTTTAGCCATTATTAATTACTGAATATGGTGACAGAGCTAGAATGACATGCAGAGTATGCTGATTTGATATTCTGACATATTGGATATATGATGTAGTAGTGTGATATGATGATTATAGAATATAGCCATAGGGACATGATGATACAGTAATTCATTCGTTCAGCTTTCTGAGCCATTGCTGCTCATTGCTGCAGATAAGATTTATTTCCATTCCTTTCTGTTCTTAGTCCTCTCCTGCCAGTTGTCTGGGGCTCTGAGGGCTCATAGGTCATCTTCCAGGTCGTAACACCACTGTTATCTTTGTCTGCCTCTTGGTCTGTCTCTGTTTATCACTTCTGTATAAGCCCTTTTTGTCTGTGATGTAATAATACAGCAGTGTAATATCTTATCTTATATCTTATATCCTTCCCATGCCATTAAACGTCACATAGGGCTCTCAAGGTAGTTCACCAATTTTTCCTTTCTTTGGCGAGCCTTTCAGCCTCATCAGGGGATTTTATGCCTGTTAATTTGGCCTCTCTTACCAATGTCCTCTTCAGAGTTTCATGCAGTCTGCCTCTTTTTCTTTGTGTAATGTGCTGGTTACAAAATATGGTCATGGTGATGTGATAGTTGAATATAGAATATAGCCAGTGTGACATGACAGATGCCGTTATACAACATAATAGGCTGGTTGCAGTATTTGAAGCAGTTAAGGGCATGTAGGCTTCAGTGATATATCCAGTGTGGTAAAATATATATGCTGTAATTAATAAGATATCTTGCTGTTAGAAATATGTTATCTTCATAGTCTCTTTTTACAAGTATGGACTTTCTTTAAAAAAAAAAAGATTGCACATTTTCCAAGAAATGTTTCTAAAAAAATTATTATTATTTTGTGTTTAATCATATAACATGTATAATGTTTTAGTTTATGATAAAGTAATGGAAAAGTTGAACATTATTAAATTAGATGAAAATGATTTGAAATAAAAGAAATATCAAATAGGTAAAAATAGTTCATTATAATTAATTAACACATTTACCATAGGTATTCCCAGTGGCAGCATATAGATGCGAAACATGGACACTTAACAAATCACTAGAAAAGAGAATAACAGCATTTGAAATACACAGTGTTAGAGAAGGACACTTAGAATATCATGGATAGAACGAAAATCAGTAGATCAAGAGATAATAATGGGATTAGGTGTTGTAGAAAACTGGCTCATTAACAACATAAAAATGAGAAAGCTGAGATACTTTTTGGCCACATCAAAAGACGCAGTAGCTTGGAGAAGGTTGCTAGTAGAAGGCATAATGCCTGGCAAAAGAGAAAAGGGACGACCTCGCCACAAGTGGACTCAGGACATCACGGAAAGTTTGAATGTGTCATTGTGAGATGCTGGTCATCGTACGCTCATAAAACTGTATTTCGTTCAGGGAGGCTGTAAGAGGGACAAGGCTCTGAAAATGATGTGTCACATGAGTGAATGAATACCATAGGTAGATGGTTGGTAGACATAAGTTTTTTTAATGTGACAAAAATGTCTCCAAAAATAAAATGTAACAAAAATGTTTCTCCATGCACAAACAGGCAGCCTTGATCTTGGAGAAAGCAGGCATCAACCCGCATAATCTACTTAACCTGGCCAGTTCTATTGGATCAGTAGGTGATGGTCGCAAGGAGCGGGTCCCATACTGCAGCATCCCCCTTCCTCCACCTCAACCCACTGTTGCTGAGGATGGGAAAAACATGGCCCAAAGACTTTTCGTTGTTTGCCAGCCTTCTGGTGTGTCTGAACGAATTCTGAAGGATGCATTTTGCCGATTTGGCAACTTGATTGATGTCTATCTTCTTGCAGGTATAATCTTGTGGATGACCATGTATGAAGCACCAGCTTCTTGAGAATCTGTGAGCGGTCAGATGCTAACTTTATCAGTTTGGTTGACTGAATCCATTCACTTCTATTAATACTGGGCTACAAAAAAAAAAAAGAACAAACAATCCTCCATTTTTTTTTTTCATTTGTGTTATCTATTGTACTTTGTTTCAAGGTATCATCTTACCCCAGATCTTTTCCCCAGTTAACCACCATTATGGTGTGGTTTATGTATGTAGGAGTTGATTCACATGCAGATATTTTACCTTCTGTGCAGTCACAGTTATGTAGAATTTACTGTGGTATGCCACACATTTCAGGAGGATGCATATCTCAGGGAAGGTTTTAGAATACAAGTACCATCTACTCAATTTTACACTCAGATTAACTCTATTGTACTGAGAGTTTTTACCTCAAATGACCAAGGGGGTAACCAGTGGGGTAAATTCCATAAAGTGGAATGAGATGGTTGTCATATTTAAAAGGATCACAAAAGGCAAAGTCTGATTTGCAGTATGACATATATATTAGTTTAAACAGGAAAAGTTGTATATTGTTTTTCTAATAAAATTGTTAGTAGGTTGTTAGTATAGGAAAAAAAAAGAGCTAAGAATTGAGAAGAAAGAATGGAAAATGATGATGAAAGATTTTCTCACTTATCCCTCAAGTTAATCCACTGTACTGGGTCCAGTATATCCAAAGTGAATAGAATTTTACACAAACACCATTTCCTCACAGAAAATATACACTAATTATTTGTTTATACTCATGGACAAAAGTAAGTGTGCAGTGGTGTCAAGCGCACCAATCACATTGTCATGAGTGAAATGAAATCAAATGTGGCACAAAGTTTTTGTCTGAGTGTTATCCACTTCCCCGTGCTGCACAAAGTTCATGCACTATTCATGGGGAGATAACCACAGCTCCAGTAAAATCACATGCGGTGATCCATGATTGGTTATTGACCATGGATAAAATGAAGGTAAATGTGTAATTCTGTTCTCAGAGATCTCTTCACGTAATCATTGAAGAAAGGAGTAGTGGAATTCCAACATAAACATCTTTTTTCATCATGCCAAGATTGGATGAACATCAGCGAGAAGTAGCTGTTGGGATGTTAATTGCTGGATCAACAGTAGCAGCAGTATCTCAATATTTTAATGTTCACAGAAACACAATATCACACCTTCAAAATCGTTTTAACCAAAATGGTTCCGTTGCTGACCGCCATAGAAGCGGTAGACCACAAGTTACCACCCATGCACAAGACCACTACATCCACCTCATGCACCTTTGTAACAGGTTTCTCCAGGTAACATGGACTGCCAGCAACATTCCAGGTTTGAGACGTGTGTCGGGCAGGACAGTGCGGAACAGACTCAGAGAGGTAAATCTTTTACCTCATAGGCCTGCAGTTAGACCAGTACTGACAGTTCACCACAGACAAACCCGCTTGACCTGGGCCAAGCACCACGTGGTATGGCCTTATCATCAATGAAGATGGATCCTATTCACTGATGAGTCCAGATTCTCTCTGCAAGGCCATGATGGCCATGCTTTAGTGTACAGGCGAAGAGAAGAATGCTTTGCGAATAACTGTGTGCTAGAGGTAGATAGGAGAAGAGGAGGGAGTGTAATGGTTTGGGGAGGAATTTCCTATGCTGGCCGAACAAACCTAGTCTTCCTCAATGGCATCCGTACAAGTTTACAGTATAGGGACTAAATCATTACATACCACGTAATGCCTTTTCTGGATGCTAATGGACAGGGCTTGATACTGCAGCAGGATAATGCTCATCCACATGTCACATGTACGATCAGGGACCACTTTCAACAGCATCAGATTACTGTCTTTCCATGGCCAGCAGTTTCACTGGACCTATCAGCTATCGAACACATTTGGGATGAACTGGACCGCAGATTGCAAAGACAACACAGTCGTTCTGGAAACCGCCACGAATTAGCCCAAACATTTCCTCAAGAATGTATATCAGCAAAGTATTCTACCACATTTAGAGTATGGCTCAACATCTTGGTGCACAGCATCAAACACTATGCTGCATAATCTAGACAAGGTTCAAAATCAGTCACTATGGATTATCACAGGTGCCATGAAGTCCACACCAATAGTAGAAATGCAGAAAATAGTTGGTGTTCAAGTGCTAAAGGAACGTAGAGACACAAAGGTCATGACCATGGGAGAGAAATTCCTTAGATTCAATAACTTGGCATTAAGCCGGCTTAAAAGAAGCAGCTTCATTCACCAGGCCAAGCGTATGCGTAAGCTGATACCTGACCTTCCAACTGTAGTCACTCTATTATCATCTGTACCAGAGCATACACCATGGAAAGAAGCAGATTATACACAAATAACTATTCAGACTGAAGTGAAAGGTGTGCAGAATGGTGAGATGCAAAGCAGCTTTGTAAGGTCAACAGACACACTTAGTGGGCTAGATGACAAATATCCATGTGACACCTGGATACGTGTGTATACAGACGGATCTGCACACAATGCCATAAAGAATGGAGGGGCAGGAGCACATATTGAATATCCAAACATCTCTGGCAAGATTTCCATACCCACTGGAAAATACTGCAACAACTTTGATGCAGAAGTTAGGGCAATTATTGCTGCAGTTGAAAAACTATCAGACTCCAGAATTGATACATGTCCTGAAGTCATATGAATACAAAGTTTAAGGTTGGTACTACTAATCTATGTACATGTGCCCAGGTGCCCCAGACTGTGGAACATATCCTCCAGAACTGCACCAACTATGAAACACTGAGAAATAATTACTGGCCCTGTGAAACCACTAAAGAAGATAAGCTCTACGGTTCCATACATGAATTACAAAAAACAGTGAAATTTATCCAAGAGACAGGACTGCAGGTATAGACAGACAATGCGAACGAAGAAGAAGCCCAAACATTGCAAGAAGAATGGAATAACATGCCTCAACAATTGATACAATGTGTCATTGGTTCGATGAGAAGGCGGTGTCAAGCAGTGATAACTGCCTAAAGAGGACACACATGATACTGAAACCCTGATTTTCTTTTCTTGAAGTGGTGGCCCACATTAGGTGAGTTTTTTTTTTTTTTTGTGACATGTGACTGGCCTGAAAGTTATCATTTTATCTGTTATTGGATAATCAAATAGTATGTGCCAAATTTTATTTCAGTTATCACCTGAGCACATTCTTAGTGCTTTTTAAAGCAGTGCACACTTACTTTTTTCCATGAATATGCAATTAATTTACAATGTACAATAATCTGAAAACGTGAAAACACAAGTGGGCTTAGAAAAATGTTTTAAAACTTTTTAATTTTGTAACACAACATGGCTCTCAATTCAACATGCAGGACAGTGTGTCAATGCTTGTAACATGCCAGAAAGCAGTAATACTACCAATTTGGCCAGATTTTTAATTATAGTTCGATTAAATTCACAATTAGAGACCAACGCACTACCATCGCACTATGTTTTTCCTAGACCTCTGATGAGGATTGAATCAACACACGGCGTGTCCAGTAGGATAAAAAGAGTTAACTAGAGCACATCAGAGCTAACTCTAGTAGTACAAGTTTTACTGTAGCTATTATCACACTATTATAATAGGCATAAAATCCCTTGATGAGGTTGAAAAGCTCGCAGAAAACAGGAAAAATTGGCTAACTACCTTGCGAGCCCTATGTGACGTTTAACGGCACGGAAAAGATATAAGATTATCACACTTGCATACAAGGATGCAAAGAGAAATTTTTAGCAGATAAATGGAAATACCCAGATTAGCAGATAAAACAAAATACCCATTTGAGTAGATAAAATAAAATATCCAGATAAGCAGTTATAAGGAAATATCAAATTGAGCAAATGAAAGGAAATACCCAGATTAGCGGATGAAAATAAAAACACAGATCAGCAGATAAAAGGAAATACCCAGATTAGCAGGTAAAAGGAAATGCCTAGATAGCAGATAAAAGGAAATACCCAGATTAGCAGGTAAAAGGAAATGCCCAGATTAGCAGGTAAGAGAGGTCTAAGAGATGGCAAGATGTGAAGCAGATTGTTGTTTTCATGAGATGTTTGTGAACTTCATGTCTCACCTGCCAGTGCCTGAAGACTTGAAGCAGAAGTGTTACTTACTAACCCACCAACATTACAAGTGTTACTTATTAACCCACCAACAGCTGTTTAAAAAAAACTAAAATAACTACAGTGATATGGTTTTGGTCTGTAATCGATAGCTTATATTTTAAGCTGTTATTAAGCATCACCTGTCATTAGAAGGTGAAACATCATAGTTAAGTTGTTTTTTTTGTTACAAGAAATGCTTATTGCTCACAGATGTTTGCTAGGTTGAGAGTTGAGTTAGATGAGAAGCAGGGTAGTGTGACTTGTCTCAAAGCCCTCAGCATTCATTTTTCTGGTGAGCTTATAATGTGAGGGTGTCTGAGTGGCGAAGTGGTTAGTGCACTGGTCTCTCATGGCGAAGGTCGGGAGTTCGAATCCGACCGGAGGCACCCCAGTCACCCAGTTGTAGAAATGGGTACCCGACTTCTTCTGGAAAGAAAGTTCATCTTTCTGGGGAAGGAAAGGCAGCCAGGCGTGATACTGACCATATCACCCTCTAGTGTGCTGACAGGTCAAGGAAAATATGGGCACTAACACCATATCCCTATGTGCCTCTAAGGCATGACAGGGTTACATATACTACTACTTATAATGTGAACTTTTTTTCATGTGACCCACTGTATGACAGGTCGTAACTATGGCTATGCAAAGTTTGCCTCCAAAGACTGTGCCAAGAAAGCTATTGAAACACTGCATGGACAGACTCTGGCCGGACAGAAGCTGAAAGTTTTAGAAGCTGAGCCGCCCAAAACTTACCAGGGTCATCCGGGAGTGGTGCAGGGCGAGGAAGGTCCATCCAAGAAACAGAAGCTCTGAGCAGATTTTCAGGTAAATGTTGTATGTGGTTACAGTGCTCGGAGGTTTTAGAGCTGTGTACGTTTTAAAATGATGTTGTCACAAGTTTTAAAACCATGAAGTGTATAAGTTTTAAAACAAAAACCCCCCTGAATTGAGTCACAAGTTTTAAACCCATTCATTGAAGTCATTAGTCTTAAAACTGATGACTTATGATTATTGAAGGAATAAATTTTAACAAGTATGATCTTTGAAAATAACAGATTCTGATTTTATCATTAGAATATGAATATCAACTTTTAATGTGTCAGGAGATTGTTCATAAAATATAACAAAATCAGGGATCATAAATTTTATAAAAACCTTGTGCATGCAACAAAATAATATTTTATTTTTTTAAAAGCTGTGAATGTTTTGGGAAATATGTGGAAAACAGCACATGAGCTTCTTAATGAAGCTAGGGGGAAAACTAGCATGCGAGCATGGCTGTTATGAATTCAGAACAAATTCTGAATAATAATCACAGAAGTAATCCATAATAATTGAATGTAATGTTGCATCGATTGTTAGCATAAAATGAATACGGCACAGTGATAAAATCTGGTTACGTTACTCTTATGTGTTTCTATTTATACTTAGAGCACAATAGCAAGAAACATCCCTGAATGTTGATGTTCTGTGTTTCTTTTCATGCTTTGTACATTTACTGACTTGTGAATGTGAGCCGCTGATTCAGTGTAGATGGGATAGATTTTTATGTGAATATGTTTGTTTTTTTTTCATTTAAATACTCTCAGCAGGTTATGGTAGCCATTTTTTTCAGTCCCTTAGTGGATCGAAAAAGCTGGGGGTGTATAGTGCTTTCTTAGCAGGCTCAGCTGCCATGGGGACTTGATGATCCCTATTTCAGTAGGCAGGCTAGGCCTGTTACTAGGGGTATCAATGGAAAAGTGGTACAGGGTCTTGGTCAGCTGTGGTTCATCAACCCTGATGCTGGCATATCAGCTGTGGTTCACCAGCCCTGATGCTGGCATATCAGCTATGGTTCACCAACCCTGATGCTGGCATATCAGCTGTGGTTCACCAGCCCTGATGCTGGCATATCAGCTGTGGTTCACCAGCCCTGATGCTGGCATATCAGCTGTGGTTCACCAGCCCTGATGCTGGCATATCAGCTGTGGTTCACCAACCCTGATGCTGGCATATCAGCTTTGGGCCTGCTAGCTTTACTACCAGAAAGGAACAGGGTATCAAATTATGGGTTATGTTTCTGTTTCTTTTATGTATGTCCCAGGGGAGTGACTCATGATCTTTACCTGAAACAGGTGTTTGCTTCTCTCTCCTCCTTGTAACAGGTGACAAAGAAGACTTTAACATAACTAAACTTAATGAACAAACCACAGGCGACAGAGTAAAGACCTGCTAGTGTACTGCAGAAAATAAATGACAAGACCTAACTGGAAGTCCACTGATTTCAAAGTCTTTCATGAAGACCTGTAACTTAATGGACAACAATTGAGCCTTTCCATTAAAAAAAAAAACCAAACCTTTTTTCATCAATGATGTATTTTTGTCTGTTTTTGTTGTCTTGTTTGTTTAGAAATAAACTGAGCATGTATAATGTTTTATTATTTTCTTAATGAGCTGCCAGGGTAGAAGTTGTTATTTTAGAAGTTTTATCTGGTTCTTTTTTTGTTTGTTTAAACTTGTAACTTTTTCTGTCCTTTGTTACGTGTGCTTGCTTAACATTAAACTTTTCTTTTCTCTCATTTTTCTTTATATTACACGATGCTTGAATATCTTAAGTTTATGATTTTCTTTAAAAAAAAAATAATGAAAATTGCGATCTTTCCAGAAAAAAAAGTGTTCAGACTCTTAGAATGGAGAGAGTAAAGGAGAAATATATGTAAATGTGTTCTGGATGAGTATTAACAATAACAGAATGGGCAGATGTTGCCATTTGATGTTTATTTCATGTTATAACAGCGTGAAACAAGTTATTTGAGTAATAGTACTGTTCTGTTGTGTTACATAATTTTTAGAGCTAAGAAGTTTGGTATGAAAAACTGATTGTGATTAGAAGTTTGTCAGGGCATTCATAATTCAAAGGATATCTGGCTGATAAAGCAAAGACCTGTAACAATTGTGTGAGCAGTTAGTGAGAGAGTATATTTTTTGTGTGTATCTGTGAGCACAAATTTAAACATATATGGACTCACAACAGTGAAGCTTTAATTAAAAAAAAAAACCAAAAAAAACAAATTAGTAGTACAAACAAGTAGAATTGTGATCAAGTCAGAGTGGCTGTATTATGTTAGCCACATATGATGTTGAAACATATGCATAACCGTCATATGTCCAGTATTCTTAACCATCATATTTCCAGTATCCTTCCCCCCAAAAAACAAATACAGAATGTTTTGTAATGCTGTTTCAAGATTCATCTCTGAAAGATTATCTTAATCTTTTGTTTACATCTCACCCGGTCTGTACATCTTTGCCAGCGTTTCCTGTAATTCCTCCTTTCTGACTGCCTGTAGAAGAGATAATGACTGCGGTAAAACTGGTCCTAGTAATACGGGTAGACAGAAGTCTATGGTTCTGTTTTACAAAGCGACAGAGGGAGTGAGGAAAGTGAGAAAAAAAAACACAAATGGTAGAAAGCTTGAAAGTAAGATGAGGATATATAAATGAAAAACATACAACATCCAATATTTTGTCATGAGCCTTTTTCAAGGATTACATACAGTAACAACACAACACATAAATAAAATCCCCCCTTAGTACAGAATGCCACAAGCTAAGTTTTTCATTTTTCTTCTTTCAGTAGTGTTTCTTTTCCCCATTTATATGTACTGGTGTTTTGATGATGTTTAGGTCACAACTTTCATTTTGTCTAATGAAAACATATTGGAGTCTTTCACTGTCTAGACTGTGGGAGTTTGAAATCTGGAATTTTAGTTTAATAGGATTTTTATTGATTGAGATACATAATGGTTTTAACCTGTTGGTTATTTAGTGTGATCTATAAAGAATCACGCTACAAATATTTAACTAGTGATTATGAATATCACATTTGATGGCAATTTTTATGCTTTTAAACTTGGAAGGGGGGGAATTCCGTGTAAGATGTAAGTCCATGGGCATGAATCATTTTTCTTTTATTACCATCATGTTGGGTGGTAATATGTGGCAGGTTTCATCGTTCATTATTTCTGTCTTTGTTACTTCATGTAATGTTGCTGAGGAGTGTGTAAATATGAATATGTGTGTGTGCGCGTTGTTTTTTTAGCATAGGGGTGAAAGTTTGACACGAAGATGTATTTTTATCTGTTATAGACTGATAATTGTGCACACTATTTAGTTTTAAAATAACTTTGAAATAGTTTAAATATCATTGATTGTGTTCCGTGTTTCATCGAAAAATTGGCAGCACAGGGTTCCGTGAACAGAAGGGTTGTATTTCAGTCCAGGTCAAACTCTACAGAGTGCCAGCAGGTGGATGAGAAGAGAGCAGAGTGACATTCTGAGATACAGCAGTAATGATATAATGTTGAATTCCTGATCAACAGCTGCTTCTTGTTTTTTAAAGTAGTGTAATAGTTTATTGTTTATTCACGCTTAAAGTGTGGAAATTGAAGTGGCCAGCATTTGTAGACCTGGTATAGCAGTTTGTTCATCTCACTTCTGTAGTGAAAGGGTTAATTTAATATAACAAGCGGAGAAGCCCATCCTCCTAAAATTATTTCAAATTGTTAATAATTCTGACATTATTTACTATAGACTCCAGGTGGCTGCCATTGCAGTTCAGGTAGAACTGCAGCAGAATTTGAGAGCATAGTGCACACAATGTATTCATCCCACTTTTGTGGAAATTTGAGTTTTTTGACTGATTATTACATCTGAGCAGATGTAAATTATTACAACTGTTGAAAAAAAGTTCCATTTCTTTTATTTATTATTTTTTAAAATATGTTTCACATCTTGAAAGGACATCCATCATCTTGTCATATTCTGACATTAAAGTTTTGAAAAAGTTCATCTGTCCTGTTTTGAATATATGTACATTTGTTGTAAGGTGTTCAGAACATTTTTTTGTTTCATGTGGTCATAGTTTTAGTTTTCTCACAATTAACATTCTTTCTCTGTGTCTTCTTCTCCTTTCTCTCTCTCTTTTCTCTCTCTCTCTCTCTTATCCCCCTCTTCCCCCCCCCCCCCAAATTATGATTGTTTATAGCTCTTATTAATGGAAGTTGTGACTGGGTATAACAAAATTATGCTTTCATCAGCATCTTCAGATTGTTAAGATGTCAGCATCACAAGGCGGTTCATCCAGATATCTGTGCAATGGTTAATGATGAGTCTTGAATTCTTAACTGACGAAAAGCCTTGTTTGAAGCTTTGAATGTCATGCAGAAACAGTATGGAAAAATTTGATACGGAAAGAGGTCATTTGGCTATTTTAAGAAAGATATCAGTTTCAGATAAGAATCATCAAACATCATAATAAAAAAAAAAAATTGTTGTGTACTAATCATACTCTGTTCCTTGCACAGTTGGACCAATTTTTCAGAGTGGATTGGCACTTTTCTTGCATTGAAGATTGTTCTTTACAACTGGGTTTGCACATTTCAACTCTAGAATTTTTTTTTTTTTTTAAAGAAAACATCAAAATCTTCAAAAATATATTACATTTTCTTAAATATTTGTCTTGCTGAACAGTACATTTTGAACATTCAAGCCATGGTAGAAAATGATAGAGAGATAAGTATAAAATGTTACAAGGATTTACAGAATTCGGTGACCACTTTTAATAAATGTATAAGATTAAAGTCACTTGTAGCAACCATCTGCTGGTGTGTGGACATCCAGAAGTAGAGTATGAAGTATCATTTTAAAGCTCTTACAGTTCTGAGATAGGGTAAGGTTACACTTAATAATGTGGCACTTAATCACTGCCACATTGTTATGTGACATGTAATCACACAACACTTAATTATGTGACAGTCATAACATTTAATTATACAACACTTAATCACTGACACTGTTACATGACACTAGTCTCATAACACTTAATTATATTACATTTAATCACCAACACTTAAAATAATAAACTAACTCTAAACCCTACTCCATGTGATTATGTGCAGAAGATTAAGTGTCAGAACATCCAGAGAGGGTACCCAAGTAGGTAGATTGTTAGTGCATTCCTCTTTCTATGGCTGTGGATGGTGGTTCAACCTTGGCAGGTGATGCTCCAAGACAACTAAGCTAATGGTGGTTCAGCCTTGACCAGTGATGCTCCAAGAAAACTAAGCTAATGGTGGTTCAACCTTGGCCAGTGATGCTCCAAGACAACTAAGCTAATGGTGGTTCAACCTTGACCAGTGATGCTCCAAAACAACTAAGCTAATGGTGGTTCAACCTTGACCAGTGATGCTCCAAGACAGCTAAGCTAATGGTGGTTCATCCTTGACCAGTGATGCTCCAAGACAACTAAGCTAATGGTGGTTCAACCTTGGCCAGTGATGCTCCAAGACAGCTAAGCTAATGGTGGTTCAACCTTGGCCAGTGATGCTCCAAGACAACTAAACTTATGGTGGTTCAACCATGGCTGGTGATGCTCCAAGACAACTAAACTTATGGTGGTTCAACTTTGGCCAGTGATGCTCCAAGACAACTAAACTAATGGTGGTTCAACCATAGCTGGTGATGCTCCAAGACAACTAAACTAATGGTGGTTTAACTTTGGCCGGTGATGCTCCAAGACAACTAAGCTAATGGCTACCTGGATTCACCTGCCCAGAGCCAGGCCTAATGTTGAGCACATTGTCCTCAGTTTGGCACAGAAATCCTATCACCAAGTCCCCTTAATTATGTAAAAATTAATCCCTTTTAAGATTTCCCATAATTTTAATCAGAGATAGAGAAATGCAGCTGCAGGAGTTTGGTTTATATATGAAAAGATGCTCAATAAATCTTGTGGATATGAAAATTTAATATAATGAAATGATATAAAAACATATGTAGAAGAAGAATACTTCCGCTTGATTCCAACTTCCTGGATCCATGAACTGTATTTCAGAGTTCCTAGGAAGGGGGCAGCACTCCAGTATAAAACTTCTGCTCTTTAACGCTGAATACTTCAGTCTAGGCGTTTATTATGAATGATGTCAAAATTTATTGATCAGTTTTAACATAGCTGAAATTGTTGATCCAAACAGAGCCAAATCCTACATTTGTGGATTGTGGGAAACATGAATTACAGCAGAACGTTGATTGTTCAAACATCAATCATCTGGACTGCCAGAAACACTGATGTACCGAAAAATAATTATGTAGCTTTGAGTCCAAAAAAAAAAAATAATTTATAGATTTCAGTCAAAAAAGAATTTAAAACTTTGAATACTAACGTTACAAAAGTTCTCAACACTCTTTGAACTTTGGTGCAGTCTTTTGGGTGGCACTGCAGAGGGCATACTAATTTTAGGCATAACTGTAGTTATAAAGTGCATGTTTAATTATCTGAACTATTTAACTAACTGAACCATCTTGGTCCCAATATAGTTTGGATAATAGATATTCTACTATTTTTGTTCTTGTATTTTTTGGGAGTATCGGTGCCTCAAGAGACCCAAAACAAAAGGTATAATATTAGAAAGAAGAAATGTAATTTGACTTCCCAGTCAGTAAAATTTCACGCTTTCAGTCTGTATATACGTGGTATATTCTGTTTCAGTACAGGCAAACTTCTGTAACTGATGCTGACTGTCTGTCTTATTACGCACTGTTGTTAAGTATAACACAGTCTAGACCAGTGAAAAATATTTGCAACTTGAAAATTATATATTAGCTTCATTTTATAAGAAGGATTTGTGCATGTATGGTTCAATATCCCTGATGGGAAACTGGATTTTAATGCTCACTTCTGGGGTTGAAAAGTTGATCCTGCAAGCTTTTGCACTTGATATTCATAAAGCACTTTGACATAAGAGACTAAGACACGTCTGGACATTAGCCAGACTTTGGATGTTGTCTGTTCCTTTTAATGGAATTCAGAATGTGATACTTCGAAAAATGTAAATTAGTGACTGAAATTAGTTTTTTTAAAATTTTTTTTTTCTGTTCACCTACTGTTGACTCAAACATGAGTCAGACATTCACTTGACTGAATTTTATGTAATGTCCTAGTTTTTTTCTTCTGTCCACCTACTGTTGACTCAAACATGAGTCAGACATTCACTTTATTGAATTTTATGTAATGTCCTAATTTTTTTTTGCCTTCACTAATGAAGGCCTTGTGTACAGCAGATGTCAGTGTGGCTTTCTCTGTGGGCTCAGTTTTCAATAGATTTAGGGTTAATAGATAGAATTTCTGATCTACAGCTTTACATGATAAGACAGTTTGCTATCAATTCTGCTACCTGCTCACAAAATCTGTCAACAAAATGAAGTGATGTTTACACTATCATGGACACTATATATATATATATATATATAGACGCACACATCCTGAAAAATCAGAAAAACAACTATTTGTGAACAGAGTTGAGGAAAGTGTAGCATGATTATCATGGCAGACCTCACACACTGCACAGTATGGGAGAATGATATTAAATGGTTTCTATGTTGCTGTGTGTGTTAAACATTTCAATAAGCAGAAGGTGATAAAGGATACCAGCAGTGGAGAATGGAGACCTAGAAAGAACACTGAACTGAACAGCTTATTTAAATCCCAATAAATTATAAATGTCTTGAAGTTGAACAGACTACGCTGGCTGGGGCATGTAGGAAGAATGGAAGAGAGCAGATAAACGAAAATGATATATGCACAAGAGATGAGGGAAACAAGACCAAGGAGTAGACCAATACAGAGATGGAAAGACAACATCTTCCATGCTTCCCATGCCATTAAATGTCACTTAGGGCTCGTATAGTTGTTTGGCAAGTTTTCCTGTTCTCGGCGAGTCTTTCAACTTCATCAAGGGATGTTGTGTCCACTAAATTGGCTTCTCTTAACAATGTCCTCTTTAGAGCTTCACGTGGTCAGCCTATTTTTCTTCAGCCTGTTGTGCTCCACTTGATAGCTTGTTTTGGTATTGTTTCTCTGATTGTTTCTTCTCATCACATGGCCTACATATGTCCATCTTTTTCTGATCACCCATGAGACAGGTTGTTGTTTGCTCATCTGTCTTATCTCTGCTTTGTTCTTGAATTTGTTCCACTTTATACCAAGTATTTTCCTGAGGCATTTGTTTTCAAAAAGAGTCTAAGACAACATAGAAAGGGATTAAAAAAGAAATTGGTGTCACCAACTGGAGAGAGAAGATTAGGAATGGAGGCGAACTTTATCTGCCGCAATGAGTCTTAATGGCTCAGAAAGCGCTGAAGAGGAAGAAGAAGAAGAAGAAGCAGGTGCAGGTTTTGAATAACATGTTACATTCAAGGATTCTTACATTTTGCTGCTTAGAAAGGCTGTAGATCAGAATTTAGAATTTTTCTTTGAAACAGTGAGAACAATATTAACACATAGTTTTAAAGAACCATTCTAATGGGTATGAAATGGAAGACCTTTGTTTGTTTTTTTTTTCTTTTTTTTTAAAATCAGACTCAGTGATTGGTCTGTCAACTTGGAAACCTCGTGTGAGTGATCCCTGTTGTTGTCATCATGTTGCTCCTTTTTTTTAAAGCAGAATTTAAGTGAAAAACGGGTTTTAATATTTCTCTAATTGTCAGAGATTCTTTTTATACTCTCTCTCTCTCCCTTTTTCTCTCCCTCTCTCTCTCCCATCGTTATCTTCCTCTCCGGTGATGTACATAATCCGTGTTTGGCAAAGCCTTCTCTTCCACTCTTGGGATGTACATGAATTCTTGAATTTAAATTTTACTCTCTCTTACTTCTTTCTCCCTCTCTCTCATTCCATTATTTTGCTCGATCTTTGCTGGACCAGTCCCGAAAATGTGGCAGGACTAAACGTACAGAAATGAAAACAAGCCTTTGACAGTTGACTTTGTTTAATATAAATTGAGCAGTTGGTCTTGGCTGGTGATGAAAGTTTGAAGTAAATTTTTTCTTTGTTGAAGGAACACATGTTTATTTCCTTGCCTTTGACTGCACCAGTATTACATTTGGTGATTTTCAGTGCTAATAAACTATAAGTACACAAAACTATTTTAAAACATCGAGTTGTCCAGTTTGTGTTACAGTTCATTGCATTAGTTGTTTTTAGACTCATTCAGTTATATAATTTGATTTAGAACTCTTTGAGTTACCTAACTTGCTTTGTCTGCTTTCTGAGTTACCTAATTTGCTTTGACGCTTTCTGAGCTACCTAACTTGCTTTGTCACATTCTGAGTTACCTAACTTGCTTTGTCACATTCTGAGTTACCTACCTTCCTTTGTCTGCTTTCTGAGTTACCTAACTTGCTTTGTCTGCTTTCTGAGTTACCTAACTTGCTTTATCTGCTTTCTGAGTTACCTAACTTGCTTTGACGCTTTCTGAGTTACCTAACTTGCTTTAACGCTTTCTGAGTTACCTAACTTGCTTTGACGCTTTCTGAGTTACCTAACTTGCTTTAACGCTTTCTGAGTTACCTATCTTGCTTTGGCGTTTTCTGAGTTACCTAACTTGCTTTGACGCTTTCTGAGTTACCTAACTTGCTTTAACGCTTTCTGAGTTACCTAACTTGCTTTGGCGCTTTCTGAGATACCTAACTTGCTTTGTCACATTCTGAGTTAACCTAACTTGCTTTGATGCTTTCTGAGATACCTAACTTGCTTTGACGCTTTCTGAGTTACCTAACTTGCTTTGTCACATTCTGAGTTAACCTAACTTGCTTTGAAACTTTCCTTGAGTAATTTAAGTTTCTTAAACTTACTTTAGTTACCAAACTTCTGTTTGAAACTTTCTAATGAAACTAATTTTTTTGAAATTCTTCAAGTTAGTCTTTTTGTAAACTTAGTTGCTTTATTTGTTTTAAAAGGATTGATCTACTTACTTAGATTGATCAAATTTGAAATTAGGAATATGAGTTCAAAACACAGTTCAAGATTTAACTGTAATAAATGACAGATAAAGATGTGCCATTTGTTAGTAGTGCTGGTAAACCAAATGATTCTCTTTAAACTCTCTCATTATTATTTTCATTAATTTAAATAACAATGATAAAACGGCTTATTTAATGAACGTTATTAACCAATTTTGTTTTTTCAAAGAAAATAACGCTGCCATGAAACTGTAAGCTGATGTTTAAATCTAAGTTTTGGGGGAATGAAAGCTTCTAATTTATTTATGATATGAATGCACATTGTAATTTACTTTCTTATGTCCTCTTTCTTATATTGTGGCGGTACTTGGTCCCAGCGGTGGGATTTTTTTCTGGTACACACCAAAAATGTCCAAGAGTCCACCCAGCCTAAAAAAAATGGGTATCAGAGAAACTTGGAAAGGTAAATGCAGTCAGGCGTGATACTGACTATATCACATTTTTCATGTGCCGATCATCATCATCATCAGGTTCCGTGCCGACTGGCGTTGGCTATTATGCTTCTCCAGAGTATACGATCCTTCATACAAGCCATCAGCTCAGTTGGTGATCTCCTCTCACACCATCCCGTCAGACTGTCCAGTATCATTTCTCTTGGTCTTCCTCTTGATCTTCTTCCTTCTATTTTTCCTGTTGTTATAATATTTTCAATGCCCCCTCTTCTCGTTTCATGTACTATGAAAGTACATTGTCTCTCTCTTATCTTTTTGACAAGATTTTTTTGTCTCTCCAGCTCTTCTCATACATTCTTCATTAGTTATTTTTGCTGTCCAGGGGATTTGCAACATTCTTCTAATAAACCACATTTCTGCTGCTTCCGATAATTTTTTTTCATGGAAATATGGCCTAACACCTTATCTCCAGTATGCCTTTAATGGTGTGGAAACTGGAATTTTACCTTTACCTTTATATCCACACCACATTCTTTTACAAGATTTTTTTAGATGAAGAATTCTTTAAAATTCTGAAATAAAAGGGCAACAGGAAAAAAATGTATGTAACTGTGATCAAAGTATGTGAAAAAAAAATGTGTTTTCTTGTGACCTGCCCTTCTTAAAATATTACTCACTTGATGGTCAGTCTGAAAAGAAAAGGCTAGCTATCTATCCAGGATGCCTGCATCATTGAATGTGGTGTTTAAAATTTCAGAGATTTCTTTGGTATGGAGTCTCTTCAGCTGATCTCTTCCATATTTCCCATGAGCCATATTCTCCATTATTATTCTCTATCAGCCATTGTGTTATTTTAATATAAACTTTCTTTTATTTCGATGGAGGCAAGCAAACAATTTTCATCTGCAGCGCAAAACGTGAAAAAAAACTGCAGGCACAAGTTACGTGAGAGCTTTGAGCTCAGTGGTTTTGAAGAGTTGTAAGTTAATTTGTTAATGGCTTTCAGTGACTGCCAGTTTTTCTTTTCTGCCTACACCGTTAAACTGTTTGAAATCAAAGACCTCAGAGAATGGGTTATGATATCTTTCAATTCCTGGAGTTAATTTTTAAAAAAATAAGAGAAAAAAACAATCTTTTCAACAGATTCCTTGCTACAAGGAACATATAATTCCCAATCCCTTTAGCTGGGCTAACTCCTTGCTACAAGGAACATATAATTCCTGGTCCTTTTAACCAGGTTACCTTCCTGCTACAAGGAACATATAATTCCTGGTCCTTTTAACCAGGTTACCTTCCTGCTACAAGGAACATATAATTCCCAATCCTTTTAGCCAGATTAACTTCCTGGTATGAGGAATGTATAATTCCTAATCCTTTTAGCTTGGTTAACTCCCTGCAGCAAGAATGATTCCCAATCTTATTAGCTGGGCTAACGCTCTGCTACAAGGAACATATATTCTCCAAATCATTATAGCCAGGCTAACTACGAGGAACATATAATTCCCATTCAACCAGGATAACTGCCTGCTATGAGGAGCATGTAATTTCCATTCTTTTTAACCAGATTAAGACACTGCTGCAAGGAACTTATAATTATCAGTCATTTTAGCTTGGGTAAAGTAACACTGGAGTCCTCTTCTAGTACGCTGAAGGAAGGTAATAACAGACTCGGTCGGTTTTGGTTCACTGGGTCTTATAACTAAATGTTTGAACACTGCCTCAATGCTCACTTGACAACCTATGCCCAGTACAAGCCAGGAAAACTGATAACGGTGAACCAAAAGAAGACTTCACATAACAGAACTGAAAGAACAGAGTGCAGTGGACAAAATGAAGACGTGATGGAATACTGCTAATAATATTCAAAATCCATTTTGTTATATCTTTAAATCCCAAACTACTCTGTGTTCTGTGCAAACAAAATGGAGATCAGATGCACAGTTTGTTTTGTCTTGAATTTTTTTTAAAGGCTGTTTCACCACATCAGAAGGCTTCCTGATCATCATCATCATCAGGTGCCGTGCCGACTGGCGTTGGCTATTATGCTTCTCCAGAGTACCCGATCCTTCATGCAGGCCATCAGTTCAGTTGGTGATCTCCTCTCACACCATCCCGTCAGACTGTCCAGTATCATTTCTCTTGGTCTTCCTCTTGATCTTCTTCCTTCTATTTTTCCTGTTGTTATAATATTTTCAATGCCCCCTCTTCTCATTTCATGTCCTATGAAAGTACATTGTCTCTCTCTTATCTTTCTGACAAGGTTTTTTGTCTCTCCAGCTCTTCTCATACATTCTTCATTAGTTATTTTTGCTGTCCAGGGGATTCGCAACATTCTTCTAATAAACCACATTTCTGCTGCTTCCAATGATTTTTGTGCAGACTTGCCTATTGTCCATGATTCACTTCCATATAACAAGATAGGTTCAATATAGCATTTTAGGGCTTGTTTTCTAACATTCAGGCTTCCTGACTACAGCAAAACTGACTCTGATATGACTACTTGACTTTGACTTGAAATCAGACATAATATAGTAATTATCTCAGTCAATCAGTCATTTGCATGTCCCTTATGGAACTTTGCCTCCCTAACAGCTCTCCTGTAGGCTTCTTGGTTGTAAGAAAGATGCCCTGCTATTGATGCATCCATTTTCGGATTATCAATTACGTCTTGCAGCCGTCTTCACCGTGGTCTTCCTCACTTTCTTGTTCCCATTCCAAGACCTTCCAAGACTGTCTTCTCTAAATTATCAAGACATTTAATGTGTCCAGAATATTTGAATTTTCTCTGCTTAATCTGCAGAGAACAGGAAAACTTGGCAAACAACAATGCGAGCCCTATGTGATGTTTAACGGCACAGGAAGGATGTAAGTATGGATATAATTGTTCTTTGTGTCCATGGTATTTGAAGAACTCTTCTATAGCATTTACATTCAAAGGCATTTATGTGTTTCTCAGCTGTTTTGTTAAGTGTCCAGGTCATACGGGCATATGTTGCGATGGGAAAGATGCATGCCCTTAAAAATCTTATTTTTGTAGTTCTGTCTGTTTCTCTCCATAGCTTCTTTAGTTGTTTTACTTGAAGAAGAGTGATAGATGTTCTCTTTTTAATTTCCCTCATTGTATCTCCATTATTAGTTAGTAATGATCCAACACATTCAGAACTCTCCATTTCTTCCAATTTTCCCTAATTGATACATATTTCAGCTACCTTATTTGTTTCGTCAGTTGTCATCAGTTTAGTATTTTTCATATTAAGATAGAGATTTTGCTCTTCACTACTCTTACGGACTGACAATTAGTTTCTCCATTCCTTTTAAATCATCTCAGCATTCCTTTTTTTCATAATGCCATAGATTTATTTTAACAAGACACCATCTGAAAGACCATGTCACTGCTGTATGAAATCTCTGTTGCATTTTCTTTTCTTTCATTCTTCTATCTTCATTTCATGGGTAGTTCCACATAAATGAGACTTATTTCTGAATGAAAATCTGATTATGGCTTTGTCCTCTGACAGCACAGGTAAAGAAAGAGTCTGAACCAAAACTAGCTGTTTAATCTGTCTAAAGCCATGTCCTTAAATATAAGCTCTATGCTAATCAAAAGTCCCTAATCATCTAGTGGACTTCATGGTAGTGGCAGCCACACATATGGTGTTCTAAGCAGACATATTATCTCTGATGGCAGAATCATTTCCATTAACATAACTGTTGGATGGGAGCAGGACATTGGTTTTACTAACACAGGAGTTAACTGGATTGATAGGCGCAGGGCACCAGTTTTACTAGCAGAAGTGTTGACTGGATTGATAGGAACAGAGCATCAGCTTTACTATTGAAGTGTTTGCTGGGATGATAGGGGCAGGGAACTGGTTTTACTGACAGAAGGGTTTGCTGGGTTGATAGGAGCATTTTGTCTTCAGCTTTATTACCATAATTGTTAGCTGGGTTGATATGAGCATGTCTTCAGTTTTACTAACATGATTGTTAGCTGGGTTGATAGAAGCAGGGCATTGGTTTTACCAACACAGTTGTTAGTTGGTTTGGTGGGAGCAGTGCATCAGTCCTACAAATAGAAGTATTACCTACGTTGATAAGAGCCAAGCAAACTTAGATTACAATCCATTTTCTTTATGTCAGTTAATGCCCACATTTATGATATTTTCAAGTGCAGATTTTTATTCCTATCAGCCTATCAGCTGCAGCAGTCATCTACAGAAAGTTTTGGAGAAGGTTATTATGGTATGTTGTAATGAAAGGACATGAGATATAAGTACTTTTTCTTACAATTTTGTTTTGTTTGTTTTCAAATGACAGCTAAAACAAATGTTGATTGTCAAAGTACATGCAGATTTTCTGAGTTACTAGCTCCTTTTTAAGCATCATATGATAAATCTACAGATGTCTTAATTTCTCTTCTGCACCTTCATTGCCCAAAACATGCAAGGCTGCTTATAATGAGGTAAGTGAAATTTTCAGAACTGAATTTGATCAAGAAGATATGAAAAATTTGAACATACACTTTGCATCAGCATAAAACCTACATGAAAGAGGCTGAAGAGAGAAATTCAATTCAATTCAAGTGCCATGCTGCGTGGTGTAGGCAATCATTTCTCTCCACAATTCCCTGTCTTTAGACTTGATTATGAGATCCGCCAGTGACTTTCTTCCAAGCTACAATGACAACCCATCCAGTAACTTCTCTCTCTGTCTTCCTCTGTCTCTTCTTCCTTCAATTTTTCCAGTTGCTACAGTGTGTTCCAATTTTCCTCTTCTCAGGAAATGTCCTATAAATCTCGCTTGTCTGCCTCTGATCCTTGCTATAATTTGCTTTTTAACTCCAACCTCTCTTAAGACTTCTTCATTGGTTTTCTTGGCTGTCCATGGTACCTTCAACATCCTTCTTATAAACCACATCTCCATGGCCTCCATTTTTCGCTGTACTCTCTTATTCATAGACAATGCTTCACACCCATAAAACAAAATTGGCTCGATGTAACATTTAAGTACTCAGAATCTTGATTCCATTGATACGGATCTGTTGCACAAGATGTGTCTCATTGTCTGGAAAACTGACTTGGCCTGAGCACGTCTGCTTTTTATTTCATTGTGACATGTCACATCAGTTGTTATAATCGTTCCTAAGTACTTGAATCTATCAACTTGTTTCAGATTTGTGCCATCGATGGTAATGCTACATTTTGGTGGTATTCTTTTCTTTGAGATGACCATCACTTAAGTCTTCTTTTTGTTCAGACTGAGACCTTTATTTTTACTTTCACAAACTACAACATCCAGAAGAGCCTGTAGCTCCCCTTCACTTTTAACAATCAGGACTGTGTCGTCTGCATGTTAAGATTATACCCGCCAATGACATTCCTGGCATGTTCTCTATATTTCTCCTTACATTTTTGCTGTACAAGGAGAAGAGGTCAGGAGATAAAACACATCCTTGTAAAGAGAGAAATTTTTTTTAAAGGTCTGAAATGATCTGAAGGACTGAGATCATGTATATAGAAAGAGAAGGAATAACAATGAAATGTTATAAAAGAAAGCAACTGACAGATCTAAAGTTTACGTTTGATTGTTAGTATTCAGTCAACCCTAATATGCCTTCCCATGAGGGATGTTGTTAAAGGAAGTGGCTGTTGAAGCTAAAGTTTACATCTGATTGTTGGCATGGCATCCAACCCAGATCTAACCCTTGTATATCTCCACATAATAATCCTGGATGTCTTTTGCATTACATGAACTGGCCAACAACTCAGAGCTGAAAGCGTGTGACTTAAACTGAAGGCATTATGTTCCATCCTTGCAACCATTACACTGCATTCTGTATACTGTGTAAAAGATTATGTTACCTGGGCCAAGACCCACCTTCTGAGGAGGAGATTGAAGCTTATGTGAACCTGTCTGGAATGCAGAGATAAAAATCCTAAAAGATGTAGCATTAGTGAAAATGTACTCATTTATTAGTCTTCATAGGGCTTATTATTATTTTTGTTGTTGTTGAGAAGGCAGAATGAAAAATAGATTTAGAGTGTAATAAGTTGTGCAGAAATATGTAATTGTAAAACTGTAGCAACTTTTAATTTTTAAACTGGGTGAAGGCATAAAGCAACCTATAAACCTGTTGTGCCTTCCTATGTTGCTTCTGGATGCTGTATTTTGCATTGCTTTATCTTGGTCAAAATGATTGGTGTGTTTCCATTATGCTGGAGCTGCTGTAAAGACTGCTGCTTGAGGACACTTCAGAATTTTAAAAAAAACGATGATGGTTACTTCCAGTCCAACTGTATGCCCATTTTTCAAGATTGTTCTGCAGAACAATCACAGAGAACCAGAGTTTTTCCATTAAAGAAAAGATAAACCAAAACAGACTTTATTTTCAAAGGGTTAAGAATCGAACATGCAGGCCCATCTACCATTCTGCCCTTCTGGACTGAGGGACACTGACAGACAAATTGCAAAAATGCAGATAAATAATAATAATAAAGGTAAGGTAAAAAGATAAATCTGGAATGGGAAAAAAGAAAAGATATAATACTCATAAAGCTGGAGTTGGACAAAAAGAAAAGATATAATACTCATAAAGCTGGAGTTGGACAAAAAGAAAAGATATAATACTCATAAAACTGGAGTTGGATAAAAACAAAAGATATAATACTCATAAAGCTGGAGTTGGACAAAAAGAAAAGATATAATACTCATAAAGCTGGAGTTGGATAAAAAGAAAGATATAATACTCATAAAGCTGGAGTTGGGAAAAACAAAAGATATAATACTCATAAAGCTGGAGTTGGAAAAAAGAAAAGATATAATGCTCATAAAGCTGGATTGGGAAAAAAGAAAAGATATAATACTCATAAAGCTGAACTGGGAAAAAAAAGAAAATATACAATACTCATAAAGCTGGATGGGAAAAGAAAATGAGTTTCGAGTGAAAGGTGGAAATTTAAATGAGTCTTTGAAATTCATCTTTTTGTATTCATCATCATCATGTGCCGTGCCGACTGGCGTTGGCTATTATGCTTCTCCAGAGTATCCGATCCTTCATGCAGGCCATCAGCTCATTTGGTGATCTCCTCTCACACCATCCCGTCAGACTGTCCAGTATCATTTCTCTTGGTCTTCCTCTTGATCTTCTTCCTTCTATTTTTCCTGTTGTTATAATATTTTCAATGCCCCCTCTTCTCATTGCATGTCCTATGAAGGTACATTGTCTCTCTCTTATCTTTTTGATAAAAGTACTTTTTGTATTAGTACACAGAAAGAGAGTTACTTCAGTGGTTTTTTAAGTAAATTATCTGTGTACGTTAGACAGTATATTGAATGATTCTGAGCATACATTTTCACACCAGATGGGACCTGAAGTGATCTTAGAGACAATCTATAATTAGTGTATAAGTATACAACTATACACGAAGCACTGCAGTAAAGCTGTGATACCAAAATGTATAAACTAGAAAAAAGTATGAGCAGCTTTATTACTTAACAATTACAAAATTGTGACGTTTCGGCGCGAGCCTTAATCATACAAAAACATATAGGACGAAGAAACAGAGATAGGAGATAAAGTATAGATTCACATGAATGTTATTTTTAAACAAATTAATAATGATTAGAGTACTTAGCTGTAACTGTAAGATGTGGCTTGTTCGACTATGTGTGTCAGAAATGAGCATTGTAGGGTGTATAGACTGTTTAAATATGATGATGATGACCCTAACTATAATAATAATCTATTTCACCTTCTCCTGGTTAGGCTAACACTGTACCACTCTCTCTCCCCTCCATGGTTTCCCCACCCACCACCCTCAGTTACGACCCACATCACAGGTCTCTATTTAAACAGTCTCTACACCCTACAATGCTCATTTCTGACACACACAGCGTCGGACAAGCCACATCTTTCACTTACAGCTAAGTGCTCTATTCATTATTAATTTTTTTAAAAAATAACATTCATGTGAATCTATACTTTATCTCCTCTCTCTATTTTTTCGTCCTGTACGTTTTTGTATGATTAAAGCTCGCGCCGAAACGTCACAAATTTGTAATTGTTAAGTAATAAAGCTGCTCCTACTTTTTTCTAGTTTATACATTATAGACAATCTGTCTTTGTTTTCACAATTTTACAGTGTCATATTACATTTGAAGTTCAGATGATATAGTTACATAGTTGTAAAGTCATTTTTTTTTAATTAATTGTGAATTTACAGTACAGTATTCATCATTCTCATCGTCATCATCATATGCATCTCCAGAACAAAGGTTGACGTTAATGAATCTCCAGTTCCCTTGCCTTGACGATGCATTCAACAAGGCTGTATCCTGTCCATTCTCTATGTTATCTTCCAATCCACATCTCTGTCTTCCTCTTGCTTTCCCCCCCCCCCCCTTCCACCTTTCCTTCTAATATGGTCTTCAGTATGTTGTTATATCTTTCGATATGATGAAAGTATTTTGTTTTCTTCATCCTTACTTCTTTAAGAATTTCACATTGCACTTGGAGCTGTTCTAAAACTTGTGCATTTGTTCTTTTCATACCCCATATTATATGACCTAATTTCCTTAGAAACAAATTTCTGCTGCATTAATCTTTCTCTCCATAGTTTTGGTTAGAGTCCATGTTTCTGCTCCATACAGGATTCTTTTTTTTCCCCATAGATAGAGTTCTTGATGGTTTTGACCTCTCACTTGTACCTTCTGTGTCAAACACCAGAAATTGTTTTTGCATTTATACATTTTACAGACAGATTAAAATCTCTCTTAGTGAAGTTTTGTTTTAATGTACTAAAACTGAAGGTAAGAGCTCATGCAAGATTTTAGCCTGTTTTTCTGTCTTGTTTCAGATAAATATGTTTGCTGTTAGAGCAAAGATTTTTCCACTCATGGACCGAGATAAATCAGTTTAGAACCAACATGTGAGCCGGCGGAGCTGTTTTGTATTACTGAAAGAAATCCTGTCTGATCTACAAATTGTGTATTAGTCATTTTGAGCATTTTGTATGTTTTTTTTCCCAACATCTCTGTTATACCCATTTTTTTTTCCTACTTTTTGTCATCGTCCTCTGTTAAATGCTGCTTTTTTTTTTCTTACCTTTTATCATCCTTCTCTGTTATATCCTTTTTTTTTTCTTTCTTGTATCATCTTCCTGTGTTAAATACTGTTTTTTTCCCTTACCTTTTATCATCTTTCTCTGTTATATCCTGTTCTTTTTTTTCCCTTTCTTGTATCATCTTTCTCCGTTAAATGCTGTTTTTTTCCTACTTTTGTCATCTTCCTCTGTTAAATGCTGTTTTTTTTCTGACATTTTATCATCATTCTCTGTTATATCCTGTTTTTTTTTCTTTCTTGTATCATCTTTCTCTGTTTTCCTCATCCATTCAACGCATCCATCATCTTGTTCTTTTAGATCTCTTTCCACCTAAAAGTTACCGTATTTGATGGAAGCTCTGCTTACATCAGAATCCTCTTGAGAAAGCAGATCATTCTTGCTAGAGTTTGCAAACCATAAACTGGCCAAGATTATATCTCATTTCATCAAAGTTCTCCTTGGAAAAGGCTATGCCATAACATTCTGATGAATTATGAAAGTTTTGCATTGCAAAACCTTGAAAGGGAATCATCTTTTTTTATTTGCAATTCCCTAAGAGGGTATCATCTTTTATTGCACTATCCTGAGAGGGTATCATCTTTTATTACAAAACAAATAGAGGGTATTATCTTTTATTACAAAACAAACAGAGGGTATCATCTTTTATTGTACTATCCTGAGAGGGTATAATCTTTTATAGCAAAACCCTGAGAGGGTATCATCTTTTATTGCACTACCTTGAGAGGATATCATCTTTTATTGATTCCTTAGGAAGTCATGAAAGTGGTGGCAGTGAGTTATCATTGCAGTTGTTGTCAAGAACGTTATCTTGGCTGTTATCAAGAACATTATCATAGCTGTTATCAAGAACATTATCATACCTGTTATCAAGAACATTATCATAGCTGTTATGAAGACCATTATCATAGTTTTTGTCAAGAACATTATCATAGCTGTTGCCAGAAACATTATCATTGTACTCCCTGATAAAAGTATAAAGCTCTATGTCCTTTAGCATTCATTCATTCATTCATTCATGTGTCCTGTGCTGTGTAGGACTGATCCTCTTGAAGTAACACACAATAATCAGTGTATGAGTATATAAATATACAC
This sequence comes from Achatina immaculata, assembly GCA_009760885.1. Lineage (NCBI taxonomy): Eukaryota > Metazoa > Mollusca > Gastropoda > Stylommatophora > Achatinidae > Lissachatina > Lissachatina immaculata. The sequence goes on from CM019721.1 coordinate 42,294,828, forward strand.
GGAGCCAATGAAGAAAAGCTGTGATACCAACATGTATAAACTAGTAAAAAAGTAGATTTCTGACACGCAGCGTCGGACAAGTCACCGCTTCTTACAAGTTACAGCTAAGAGCTCTATTCATTTTTTTAAACATAGCATTCATGTGAATTTATACTTTATCTCCTCACACTATTTCTTCGTCCTGCGTGTTTTTGTATGATTTAAGGCTCACGCCGAAACGTCACAACTGTGTACTCGTTAAGTAATAAAGGTGCTCCTACTGTTTTTCCTAGTTCATAGATGAACCTTTTGGATGCCATTTGTGTCTCCTGCATCAGGAGGCGTTTTATGTGTCAGAGATAGTCTATCGTCTCGTCCCATCGTCTATTCAGCTGGTTCACTTCCTCATATTGGCAGGAACCATAACCAGGCTGCTTTTTTATATTCTGCTTCACGTGTTTCAGTACGGCCTTAGAAAATTAACTCCCTTTTCTTGATGGAGCCATGGGGCGTGTTGGCCTTCCAAGTTTTTGTTGCTCATCTCATCCTTTCGTGATATGTGATATTCTGGGGGGGGGGGGGGGGGGGGGAGAGAGAGAGAGAGAGAAAAGGGGGCCTTCTATAACCTTCACTAGCATTAGGGAAAAAAGTAATAAGAAAGAGCACTCTTGTGAATTTTTACATGGGGGGGGGGGGCAGTTTTATCATCATCATAGTGCCATGACAACATTATGCATTTCTAATTTCTGTATCTCAGATGATTGTCATGAATTATTTGGTCCTTAACCACGTAAGAACACATAAACCAAAGAAGCAAAAAAAAAAAAAAACAAGACAAAAATGCTCATCCAGAAAAAGTACAGAAATGCATGGAGACAAAGAATTTTACAGGAGATACCTCCACAAGGCTCCATTGTAAAGTTGAATAAAACTCACAAAAGCAAGTCCACCTACATCAGTGTTTCCCAGGCTTGTTCAGGCTGCTGTCTCCTTGTCTCCCGGGCCACATCCTCCAGCTCTCCCCCCACTCCCATATGCTACTCGTGCAATGATATGGCAAACTAGGACATGCGTTACACAATTAAACATTTATTTAACAGTTTGAAAGAATATATTTATAACCCACCTACTGCATTATTTTGTCAACTTTGAGTGTGATGAATGAAGTTCACGAAGGGGCACAAGTTTCCCAGTATCAGGTTTAAAAGTGCTAAGAAGGAAGGCATTAGAGCCCCGTCTGTTGCTTCTTTTTCCCTCAACGCCCCTCCCCCCCCCCCCCATTTCCCTCTTTTCTTCTATCGCTCCCTGGTCCTTTCCATCGCCCACTTTGGGAGACATTGATCTACATAAACAAGCCACTCTGTTGACACACAGTTACCCGAACACATCTTGCAAACCTGTGATCTGTACAAAGACTTTAGAGCCTAGACTTGGAACCAGTAAAATATCATGACAGGAGAAAAAGTGAGGCACACATAGAGAACTACTGATGGTGGGATTCTTGGAGGTGACCTGCCATTTTGTCTAGATGGCAGAGTTTGTGAAACTCAGTGTGGAAGATTTTTATCGCTTAATACCATTTTGAAGAGAGGAAGACCAAGGCGAAGATGGCTGCAAGACATCGTTGATGATCTGCAAATGGATGCATCAGCAGCAGGGCGTCTTGCTCACAACAGAGAGACCTACAGGAGTGCTGTTAGGGAGGCAAAGTTCCGCAAGGGACATGCAAATGAATGAATGACCATTTTGTGATAGTAAAGCACTTGTTTTTCTTGGTATGCGCTTTGTGGAGTCGGTCTGCGACGCACTAAATTGCAGTTTCTGTGCAGTCTTTATTATAAAACTACAAGTTGTTTTTCATAAATCATTTGTCTAATGTTATATCTTAAACTGAAACTATGATATGAATTGCTCTTTTGAGTTCAATTTATTTGTTAAAGATTAAGACTGACCCATTCGGCGATGATGTCTCGCTGCCAGACTCGGACAGAAGATGTTTGGATTGACCTTCTCACCTGTAACCTTCCAGTTAAATTTGTGTATATGCTACATATAACGATGCCTGCTTCCGCCACACCTATGTTACGACTTATCTTCAGTTAATGGAGAGTTACAGGCGATTTGTGGAGTTAACTTTTGGGCATTCAGTTATTAACTATATAAATTGTTTGAACGGGCACTTGGCAGGTTCTGTTGATGAAGTCTCTGTGAAACAGAGTGCGTGGCGACTGTTTGGAGCCTGCCTGTGCTATACATGAATATATTGTGTGAATTACTGGGTTAACAAGGTGTCTAGTGGGATAACTAATTGCTAGTTAGTTTACTCTCAAGATCACGTTTAATAGAGTGATCTATGAATCTTAAAGCTCTGTTTCTGTGATATACGCTTAGAAACACATCACGACCCAAGTACTTCTCCTTCTCCACTAAATAACAACAGTACAACAGGACTAAACTCTGCAAGCGTCCAATATGACGGCATCTCATGGCGTGAGGAATAACCAAGAATGTGGTTTCAGATCTCATGGCATGAATTTATTGAGTGAGAAATTGGACGATGAGTTATGAGGATGAGAAAAAAAAGCTGCCAAGTTGGCAGGGCGACCATACAAAACAATAGTCAACTCCCCGGCAAGACATCGTTTGCCATGTGGGTAGGAAACATAAGACATAGAATTCTATGAAAATTTTCCATATTTACAACTCTCATGAAACACCACAACAACTGGAAAATCCACACATCCCAATGTTCTATGTTGAAAAAAAAGACTAACACTAGGATAGGAACATGTCTGACAGTAAAACAACCTAACATAGATTCACTCTAAATGTCCAAGGAAGGACAACTAATAATACAACTACAAAATTGTCCTAAAGAGGACAAATAAGTACTATACCCTAGATTTTGGAAACCACTGGGCCCGAAAAGAACATAGATGAATACAAGTCCACCTACATCAGTGTTTCCCAGGCTTGTTCAGGCTGCTGTCCCCTTGTCTCCCGGGCCACATCCTCCAGCTCCCCCCACTCCCAAATGCTACTCGTGCAATGATCTGGCAAACTAGGACATGCATTACACAATTAAACATTTATTTAACAGTTTGAAAGGATATATTTATAACCCACATACTGCATTATTTTGTCAACTTTGAGTGTGATGGATGAAGTTCACAAAGGGGCACAAGTTTCCCAGAATCAGGTTTAAAAGTGCTAAAAAGGAAGGCATTAGAGCCCCGTCTGTTGCTTCTTTTTCCCTCAACGCCCCTCCCCCCCCCCCCCATTTCCCTCTTTTCTTCTATCGCTCCCTGGTCCTTTCCATCGCCCACTTTGGGAGACATTGATCTACATAAACAAGCCACTCTGTTGACACACAGGTATCCGAACACATCTTGCAAACCTGTGATCTGTACAAAGACTTTAGAGCCTAGACTTGGAACCAGTAAAATATCATGACAGGAGAAAAAGTGAGGCACACATAGAGAACTACTGATGGTGGGATTCTTGGAGGTGACCTGCCATTTTGTCTAGATGGCAGAGTTTGTGAAACTCAGTGTGGAAGATTTTATCGCTTAATACCATTTTGAAGAGAGGAAGACCAAGGCGAAGATGGCTGCAAGACATCGTTGATGATCTGCAAATGGATGCATCAGCAGCAGGGCGTCTTGCTCACAACAGAGAGACCTACAGGAGTGCTGTTAGGGAGGCAAAGTTCCGCAAGGGACATGCAAATGAATGAATGACCATTTTGTGATAGTAAAGCACTTGTTTTTCTTGGTATGCGCTTTGTGGAGTCGGTCTGCGACGCACTAAATTGCAGTTTCTGTGCAGTCTTTATTATAAAACTACAAGTTGTTTTTCATAAATCATTTGTCTAATGTTATATCTTAAACTGAAACTATGATATGAATTGCTCTTTTGAGTTCAATTTATTTGTTAAAGATTAAGACTGACCCATTCGGCGATGATGTCTCGCTGCCAGACTCGGACAGAAGATGTTTGGATTGACCTTCTCACCTGTAACCTTCCAGTTAAATTTGTGTATATGCTACATATAACGATGCCTGCTTCCGCCACACCTATGTTACGACTTATCTTCAGTTAATGGAGAGTTACAGGCGATTTGTGGAGTTAACTTTTGGGCATTCAGTTATTAACTATATAAATTGTTTGAACGGGCACTTGGCAGGTTCTGTTGATGAAGTCTCTGTGAAACAGAGTGCGTGGCGACTGTTTGGAGCCTGCCTGTGCTATACATGAATATATTGTGTGAATTACTGGGTTAACAAGGTGTCTAGTGGGATAACTAATTGCTAGTTAGTTTCTCTCAAGATCACGTTTAATAGAGTGATCTATGAATCTTAAAGCTCTGTTTCTGTGATATACGCTTAGAAACACATCACGACCCAAGTACTTCTCCTTCTCCACTAAATAACAACAGTACAACAGGACTAAACTCTGCAAGCGTCCAATATGACGGCATCTCATGGCGTGAGGAATAACCAAGAATGTGGTTTCAGATCTCATGGCATGAATTTATTGAGTGAGAAATTGGACGATGAGTTATGAGGATGAGAAAAAAAAGCTGCCAAGTTGGCAGGGCGACCATACAAAACAATAGTCAACTCCCCGGCAAGACATCGTTTGCCATGTGGGTAGGAAACATAAGACATAGAATTCTATGAAAATTTTCCATATTTACAACTCTCATGAAACACCACAACAACTGGAAAATCCACACATCCCAATGTTCTATGTTGAAAAAAAAGACTAACACTAGGATAGGAACATGTCTGACAGTAAAACAACCTAACATAGATTCACTCTAAATGTCCAAGGAAGGACAACTAATAATACAACTACAAAATTGTCCTAAAGAGGACAAATAAGTACTATACCCTAGATTTTGGAAACCACTGGGCCCGAAAACCGACTCTAACAAACGACCTTTCCTATCCGAACCTTTCCTAACAACCATGTATCAGTCGTCATCCTTCCTCTCTTTCCACCTTAGTTTTTATATAGCTGACTTTTCTCACCATCCTTCCTGAACTTTTATATAGCTGACTTTCCTCATCATCCTTCTTGAACTTTTATATAGCTGACTTTTCTCACCATCCTTCCTGAACTTTTATACAGCTGACTTTCCTCATCATCCTTCCTGAACTTTTATACAGCTGACTTTCCTCATCATCCTTCCTGAACTTTTATATAGCTGACTTTTCTCACCATCCTTCCTGAACTTTTATATAACTGACTTTCCTAATCATCCTTCCTGAATTTTTATATAGCTGACTTTCCTCATCATCCTTCCTGAACTTTTATATAGCTGACTTTCCTCATCATCCTTCCTGAACTTTTATATAGCTGATTTTCCCTATCATTCCTCCTAAACTTTTATATAGCTCACTTTCCCTACCATCCTTCCTGAACTTTTATATAGCTCACTTTCCCTACCATCCTTCCTGAACTTTTATATAGCTCACTTTCCCAACCATCCTTCCTGAACTTTTATATAGCTTACTTTCCCTACCATCCTTCCTGAACTTTTATATAGCTCACTTTCCCTACCATCCTTCCTGAACTTTTATATAGCTCACTTTCCCTACTATCCTTCCTGAACTTTTATATAGCTCACTTTCCCTACCATCCTTCCTGAACTTTTATACAGCTGACTTTCCCTACATTCCTTCCTAAAGTTTTGTATAGCTGACTTATCCTACCATCCTTCCTAAAGTTTTATATATAGCTGACTTTCCCTACCATCCTTCCTGAACTTTCTCTCCGTGAAATTCAGACTCACCGGAAAAACTGCTGTTCTGTGCTTTAAAAAGTCATAACTCCGTGCGAGTTCACAAAACTTAACTAACGCACTTTATAACCCTGAAATGTTTAGTCTCTCGTTACTAAATAGAGTTTCTACCTCAGACTATTATGAAAAAACAAAACAGTCACAGGAGAAATTTACTCTTCCTTGACCACTTTTCTTCCGAATTATCTCCCTTCGCTCAGACTAGCTTTAATTTATGTCAAATTCTTCCACATCTGAAGCTGAGAATATCTGTCTACCCGGTGAAGTATACTTCATTTCACTGCGTATAGCAATGTGTACTGCTAGTAAGGTTACATATCATTTAACCAAGCGTTTAAAGAGTGGAGCACCACTCACTGCGTCACGTGAGTGTAGTTTCAAGGTTTGGACAACCCTGGGGCGGCAGAAAAGGGGCTTGGGGGGGAGGGGGTTGGTAGAGGTTGAATTTAAGTTAAGAAAGTGGGCAGTTGAAGAGTGAGAGAATGAACGGCGTGTGATGAAAGTCCAAAGATGGCTGCTTGGAGTACCTTGCCGTGATGATGGCTGTTTCTGTCCACGTGAAGCAAAAAGAATTTGCCTGAAGTAAGTATCGTTGCCCATCACTGCAGTGTTATCATGTTCCGCGAGAACTTGTTTATCGTCAGTATTTACTTTGCAGTATTAAACAATTAAAGTAACATATGGCATTCAAAAATTATAAGCACAAAAACCAGGTTAAGACTATTCAATTGAAATGTAATATCCACACCCTCATTTATGCATGCAAAAACTGGAAAACAACTAAAGAAATTAGACAAGAAATTAGACTCTTTTGAAAACAAATGCTTAAGACTCGGCATCAAGTGGTACGAATTTAAGAACAATGCAGAGATTAGACAGATGAGCGAACAACAACCAGTCTCATGGGTGATCAGGAAAAGGAGATGGGCATATGTTGGTCACGTGATGAGAAGAAACGATCGGAGAATCCCAAAATAAGCTATCAAGTGGAACACAAAAGGCCGGAGAAAAAAAGGCAGACCGTGTGAAACTCTGAAGAGGACATTGTTAAGAGAGGCCAAATTAATAGGCATAAAATCCCTTGATGAGGTTGAAAGACTCGCCGAAAACAGGAAAAATTGGCGAACTACCTTGCGAGCCCTATGCGACGTTTAACGGCACGGGAAGGATATAAGATAATATTAAACAATTGCATATGTCCTGACCAACGGTTGTTGTTTATCTGCTTTTGAGTGTCGTGCATGGAGCATGTTCCTGTAAGTTGTCGCACGCTCTACCACAATCGAAGAAAGACTCACGTGCACTAAATACGTTTTCTCTCTTATTCTATAGCTTACATAGAGTCAAAGAGACACACGGGCACACACATGCATTCAGAGGAGAGCGTGAATATGTTGAGTTATAGTGTTAGATGCATGCCTAATGTGTCAGTAGATGAAACACTGCCGGGGTGGCAACAAGAGCGACAAATAATGTTTTATGCATAATTCATCGTTGGTATTCTTTGTTCTGGAAGAAAAGAAAAAGAAAGCGGTTGACCTGATGGAATTTGTGGAGCGGAATCTTATAATGTCCCTGCAATCGAGTAAGTTTGTTAATCGTGAATTATTTTGTCTCCAAGACCGCTGATAAGTAACGAATTTTGAAGCCCCGTTCAGATACTGTAACATTGAAAGTTTATATTCCGATTAATAAATATAAGAAGAAATACTATTTTTAAAGTTTGTATTCTGATTAATAAATATGAAAACCAAGACTATTTTTTTACAGTAAGGAATGTTACATAATCTCAAATGATTGTGTTTAAGGTGTAGAGTATGACATGATTTCAGCGACTGCTGTTTTTCGGCATAGAATGTTACAGGATCTCAAATGATGATCCTTCTGGCTTAGAATTGTTGCAGGTTCTCAAATGATGGTAGTTAGGGCATAAAATGTTAAAGGATCCCAAATTATGGTCGTTCCGGGCACAATATGTTACAGAATCTCAAATGATAGCCTTTCCGGGGCGTAGAATGTTACAGGATTTCTGTACTGAAGAAGGAAGTAAATGGCCGTGCATAAGCTGAAATGTTTTTTTGCAGAGACAAAATCTCCAAATACTTGACTCCTAAATAACTGAGCACTTTCTCTTGCCTTTCTCCCAGCTTAATTCTAACGGGCCAGGATCGTGTTTCTGTTATGAGCAGACCCAGGAATCGATTCTGGCATTAATTTCGTGAGACTTTTATTGCGAGTGTATTTTGTCAGGCCGCTGGTTCACAGCCAGGGTTTCTTCTTTTTTTTTTTTTTGGTATTCTGCGAGAGTTCGAATCTTTGGGCTGTTACGAAGTTTTTTTTTTAATTTTAAAACTTGACGCCCATTCTCTCGTTAGAGTTCTTGCCTGGGGGATATGCGTTCATCTTCATTATGTCATCCTATCTTAATGTTTTTTTTAGTGTTTTTTTTTTAACTTTTAAAAATATTTATAAATAGTGGCCAACTGGATGTATTTGATACGCGTTTTCTTAACGTTTGCAATCTCTCCTTTCTTCCGTTCTGTCATTCTGCTCTTGCTAACCTTCCTTTTCCTAAATGTCGGAGAACACGCATCGACCAAGTTTATGGCGCATTAAAAAAAAAAATTATACGAAGCGTTTCTGTGATTGACATTTTTGTTCCGTGCGCCCAATCTCCTGTACTGCCCCGGGCCCTACGTCAAACAAACTTGGGAACCTGAAGAGGTACTGGAGAGTTCGCAGTTCGAATGGGAATACAGGTTCGGACGGGGATTCCGTTCTTCGAGTCGATTTGATTTGCCCTACTTGGCCAAACAGGGTGAGCTTCTTTGAAGACTGGGGGCTCCAGGATAAGAGTCCACGACGATTGTTAAGACGAGCTAGAGCTTGTGCTGTGTCTAAACAAAATAAGAGGACAAATTCGATTAGCAAGGTCCCTGTGACAAGATGCAGCGCTGTTGACATAAGCGGAAGGAAGGAAAGAACTGTTTGTTGTTTTTCGGTTTCACTGCACAAGAAAAAAAATATGTTTGCCGTGTGCTATTTGTTTTCTTCCTTATTTAGCAACGGCAGCCGCATGTTTACCCGCTTAAAAGGAGCCATACCCCAACATGGCGCAGGCTGTAGAATACGTTTCGTGTACAGAGTGTCCAGTGTTCAGCTTTAGTGAGGCTGAGCAATTGATTCAGGATTTTCTTCTGTACACACAAGAGGTTAAGGTGAGCACAAATACACGTGTACATAAAAGCTCACACAAACATATGAATACAAAATCTAACACAAACTCACGAATGTAAAAGCTCGCACGAACACATGAATATATATATATATATATATATATATATATATATATATATATATATATATATATATATGGGAATATTGTGCCTCCAATGACCATGCCCTCTGTTAGACATACTTCAATTAATCTTTCTCCATTCTGGTTAACCAATATTCCCACACAAAGAGATACATAAAACAACATGGATATCTCCAGATGATAGAACTAGAAACTAGATAGACCATTTTTGTATTAGAAAGCAATACAGAACATCTCTCATGGATGTAAGGGCTTATAGGGGTGCAGATGTCAACAGTGATCACAACCTGTGCATAGGGAAAATAAAACTAAAATTGAAAAGTCAACACAAGAAATCAGTACACAGAAAGATAAACAGCCACAGCCTACAAGAAGAAAATACTAACATTAATTTCAATCAGGAACTTGCCAATCATTCCAAAACACCCAGTGAAGTTGAGGAGATAGGTATAGATGAGTTATGGAATTCTTACAACACAGCCATAATCACAGCAGCAAAAGTAAGCGCTGGATTGGAAAAACCAAATAGAAAAGCATGGATATCAGATAAAACATGGAAGTATATACATGAAAGACTAGCAGTCAAATTAGACATGTTGAATGCAAAAGCAGATCATGAAAGAGATTTGGCAAAAGCAAAATACAAAGACATAGACAAGAAAGTAAAAAGTTCAGCTAGAAGGGATAAAAGAGAATACATAGACAATATGGCGAAAGAGGCAGAAAAAGCAGCAAAAACAGGAGACAGCAAAACTTTATATAACATACAAAAGAGGCTAACAGGTACTATTACATCTAAAGAAAGACCAATCCTTAGCAAAACTGGAACACTATTAACATCAAATAAAGACCAAAAGCAAAGATGGGCTGAACACTTCCAAGAAATACTCAATCGACCACACCCAAAAGAATTGTTAAACCTTGAAACTGACTTACCAGCCCCACAACTAAATGTCAACCTAGATGAAATTAAATTGCATGAAATTGAAACAGCAGTGAATTTAATGGCTAACAACAAAGCTGCAGGTGAAGATGAAATAACAGCCGAGATGCTGAAAGCTATCAATAGTGACAACATGAGACAACTACAGAGAATGTTTAACAAGATTTGGAAAGAAGAAAAGGTCCCTTCTAATTGGAAGAAAGGAATCATTGTTAAAATACCAAAAAAGGGCAACCTTAGTGACTGTAACAACTGGAGAGGAGTAACCTTAATATCAGTTGTGTCAAAAGTATTTTGCAAGGTCATTTTGAATAGACTCAAAGATAGTGATACTGCAATGAGAGAAGAACAAGCAGGATTTCAAAAAGGGAGAAGCTGTCTCGACCAGATCTTTACTCTCAAAATAATACTTGAAGAACATATTGAAAAGCAGAAACCATTAATACTGAACTTCATAGATTTTAAAAAAGGCATTTGATAGCATACACAGAGATTCATTATGGAGAATTTTATGTCTATATGGAATACCATCTAAAATTGTCAACATCATTAAGGACTTATACAATGGATATGGTTGTGCAGTCAAGACAGAAGAAGGGATGAGTGAATGGTTCCAGATTGAAACAGGCGTGAAACAAGGATGTATACTGTCTCCTTTACCTTTTGGGATTACAATAGACTTCATAATGAAAAAATGCTGCACAGGTAACACAGGTATTGACTGGGTACATGGGACCCAACTAGAAGATCTTGATTTTGCTGATGACATAACTCTTATCAGTAATAATGTGAATTCCATGCAAGAAAAAACAGATAGCCTGTCTTCACTGGCTAGCAAAATAGGACTTGAAATTAACAAGGACAAAACAAAAATAATGAAAATTCCCATCAATCAAAATGGAAAAATACACATAGAAGGGACAGATATTGAAGAAGTCAATCAATTTGCATACCTTGGCAGCTACATAGACCAGGATGGTGACACCAGAAAGAAAGTTAGGATCAGAATTGCAAAAGCAGCATCAATCTTCAAGAATCTTGAGAACATATGGAATTCAAAAGTTATAAGCACAAAAACCAAGTTAAGACTATTCAATTCAAATGTACTATCCACCCTCATTTATGCATGCGAAAGCTGGAAAACAACTAAAGAAATAGAAAAGAAATTAGACTCTTTTGAAAACAAATGCCTAAGGAAAATACCTGAATTCAAGAACAATGCAGAGATAAGACAGATGACTGAACAACAACCAGTCTCATAGGTGATCAGGAAAAGGAGATGAACATATGTTGGTCACTTGATGAAAAGAAATGATCAGAGAATCCCAAAACAAGCTATCAAGTGAAACACAACAGGCCAAAGAAAAAGAGGCAGACCGCGTGAAACTCTGAAGATGACATTGTTAAGAGAGGCCAAATTAACAGGTATAAAATCCCTTGATGAGGTTGAAAGACTCGCCGAAAACAGGAAAAATTGGCGAACTACCTTGCGAGCCCTATGTGACGTTTAACAGCACGGAAAGGATATAAGATAAAGAATTAGAAGCAAAGTAAGATCAAATAAAGACGAGCTTAACTTAATGTATCACAGTTTTATTATAAAAAAAAACAGTTTTGTGAGTGCAGTGTCTGCTAAATGAGTCAATAAACTTTTCAAATTAATGTACTTCAATAAACATATCAATAAACATTTTAAAAAATTTTTTTAAAAAAATTTCAAATAACTTTGGAAGCAAACAAAAACAACCAACCCCCCCCCCCCCACACACACACACACTTACTTATGTAAGACTTTTACAGGAGGGGTGCAGAGTTTACTAAGAGGACATCGCATCAGGATCTGATGATGATAGAGCTGGAACAGGATTAGAAAAATTAGTTGAGGATGGTTTTGGATGCACATCAATAGATGATGCTCTACTGGCAAACTTGCCTGCAGCTTTCTTGGAAAAAAAATGAACGAATATCAGCTTGCTTTGAGGCGAGGTCAAGTTTAAACATTTCTGCTAGATTTTTTTTTTTTTGAGGGGGTGGAGTGGGGTGGGGGTTAAGAAGAGATTCATTTGAAGTATTATTTCTTCGATTTTTTGGCCGGTTGAGTCTCAGTTACTGGAGAGCCCCACTATGTATATATACTAGTATATATACCTCTTACACTCTGCCCGCGCCGTTAAACGTCATATACGGCTCGCATGGCAGTTCGCCAAGTTCTCCTGTTTTCGGCGAGCTTTTCAACCTCCTTGAGGGATTTTATGCCTACTAGTTTGGCCTCTCTTAACAATGTCCTTTTTTTTAGAGTTTCACGTGGTCTACCTCTTTTTCTTCGGCTTGTTATGTTCCACTTTATAGCTTTTTTTGGGATTCTCTGACCGTTTATTCCTACCACATGACCGACGTATGCCCATCTTCTTTTTTTCTGATCAGCCATGAGACTTCTTGTTGTTCGTTCATCTGTCTTATCTCTGCGTTGTTCTTGAATTCGTTCCGCTTTATACCGAGTATTTTCCTTAGACAGTTGTTTTCAAAAGAGTCTAATTTGTTGTTTGTTTCTTTAGTTGTTTTCCAGCTTTCAGTTACATAAATGAGGATAGATAAAAAAAACAGACTGTATAAATATAGTCTTTTTTTCAAATAGTATTACTATCACCGCTAAGTCTTCTACTGATTTACAGGATTCGTTTATCTTCTTGTCTTTCTGCCTGACTGTTTCTTACCTCTGAACTTTTATCCTAAGACCTATCGCTAAATAATTTGTTAAGAAAGAAAGAGAACATTAATGAACGGCGAGGAAAACAAAATGTTAATGTCCGATTTTTTATCGTGGCCTTTTGTTGTCTCTTTATTTCACTTGGTTCTGTCTAGTGAAGGAAGGGGCATAACTCACTGAGGACTATCACATCAAAGCTGTACAGTTTCTCAGGAACCATAACCCGTGACTTTCAATGACGATAAAACAGGATCGAATGTGATATTGAGCGCCCTTTTTATCCATCTCCCTCTACTCCTTTTCTCCCCGTGCAATAAAAACGCTGTACGCGTGTACAGAAAAGCAAGGACAGACATCGCAAAGCAAACGTCGACCAAGTGTTGAAAATTTGTCAGAACCTCAGTGCATGTGATCGATTGTAAATTAGATCAGTTCATATATTATTTTCTATCCAGTTCTTGTCTAGACGGATATTTCTTTGAATTGAAAAAAAAAAAACCACAAGGGAAATGACTGCAGCACGAAGTGTCTTCCACAGCCTTATATCGTTCATATGAAAGATAAAGTTTCGTGTTGTTTTGGTATTGTATTCCCCGTGCGTATGAATACAAGTTTCTTCATTACCTCTAATATGGAATGCTGTTTGTGTAGATTCTGATCTCGTTGTGGAGAAATGTTCATAGTTTGTATTTCAATCTTTCTAATTTGTACAGGATATATAGAATTACAGGTGTTGGTCGCCACACAGGATTGTCTCTGAGGGGTGTAGAAAAAGGATTTAGGGGGAGGGGGGTTTGAATATCGATGACCAGGGCCTCGCAGTGACATATTCAGACTTCCCATGACGTTCTGTGTCCACCTGCGGCCACTTATTTCATTATTTGATTTTATGCGCAGCTTTCCTGTATGGTTCCTAGCTACAAATGTCACGGCAGGACCGCCTGCAGCTGTATGGCAGTAAATGGTACTATGGCTAACAGAAACAGTACTATAATAGACTTAGGAAGAATCAAAGGCTGAATAGCACTGTAAATCTAGACAGCCCCCGATGAATGGGGGAAGGGAATGCAATGATGCCCTCTCCTGTTTTATGAACGGGTTTAGAAGGTTTCCGGTTTTTTCTATTTGGGGGGGGGGGGCGTAGTGCATGAAAACAGAATGTGCTCAATATGGTAAACAAGAGGGCTGATAGGACCCGTAGTAGATAAAAACAGTAGAATTAATCAATAAACAACAGGGCTGATAGGACCCGTAGTAGATAAAAACAGAAGAACTGATCAATATGGTAAACAAGAGGGCTGATGGGACCCGTAGTAAATAAAAACACAAGAACTAATCAATAAACAAGAGAGCTGATGGGACCCGTAGTAGATAAAAACACAAGAACTAATCAATATGGTAAACAAGAGGGCTGATAGGACCCGTAGTAGATAAAAACAGAAGAACTAATCAATATGGTAAATAAGAGGGCTGATGGGACCCGTAGTAGATAAAAACAGAAGAACTAATCAATATGGTAAACAAGAGGGCTGATGGGACCCGTAGTAGATAAAAACAGAAGAACTAATCAATAAACAAGAGGTCGGATGGGACTCGTAGTGGATAAAAACACAAGAACTAATCAATATGGTAAACAGGAGGGCTGATGGGACCCGTAATGGATAAAAATAGAATAGCTAATCAATATGGTAAACAAGAAGGTTGAGGGGCCCATAGTGGATACAAGCAGAATAGCTAATCAATAAGGTAAACAAGAGGGTTGAGGGGCCCATAGTGGATAAAACCGTAATGGATAATCAATATGGTAAAGGGGGGAGGAGAGGGAGGAAGAGAGACAGCTTTGCCGCGGAGTTTCAATATTCTCCACGGAGGTAGTTGTAGTGGTAGCAACAGCAACAGTGGTAGCTGCCCTTTGTTGTCGCGGTTACCATGAAAGAAGACAAATAAAAATGTAAATGAAAATGTGGAGAACGCACTACGGTAAGAAGACGTAACGCGCGACAATGGAAGCAGGAATGACGTTTGTGTTCAGAGAACAGGAACGCGCCCACCGGCCATGGAGCACTTCCAGATCTGAAGCAATCCTAGACATTTCAATCCGTGTCTCATTTCAAATGAACTTCTTTTTTTTCGTGCAATCAAACTCCATCTGGGCCCAAACTCTTCCCCAGCTTGGTTTAATAATTGTTGCTTCGTCCGATTCTTCATATTTTTTTCTTCTTCTAATTTCTTTAAACTTTCCCGCGCATCTTCGGATGTATCTTTTTTTTTTCTTGTGCTCTCCCCCCAGCAAGCAAGCATAGGCTTCTCTTCCAAGACACATCCGCCCCGGGTCACCTTGAGATTATCATCGATTTGCCGGTTATTGAAACAGCAAAATGACCTCATAAACTGAGGTGTTTGATATAAAAACATAACCGGCCTTTCCTCCTCCAGTCCACACACGCTCTTTCTGTCAAGTTTACTCTTTCTGTCTGTCTGTCTCTCTCTCTCTATTTTTCTGTCGCTCTCACACTCTGTCACTCTTTCTTTATCTCTCTCACTCTCTCTCTCTCTCATTAAAAATAAACATCATTTATTCATTCATTCATTCAAACATTCTCTATCTCTCTCACACACTCTCTCACTCTCTCACACACTCTCTCACTCTCTGCTTCTCTCTCACTCTTTCTCTGTCTCTCTCACTCTCTCTCTCTTTCTATCTCTCTCACTGTCTCTATCTCTCTATCTCTCTCTCACTGTCTCACTCTCTCACACTCTCTGTCTCTCTCACTCTCTCTCACTCTGTCTGTCTGTCTCACTCTATCTCTCTCTATCTATCTATCTCTCTCACTTTCTCTATCTCTCTCACTGTCTCTCTCTCACATACTCTCCCTCACACATTCTCTCTCATACACTCTCTCATTCTCTATCTCTCTATCACACTCTCTCACTCTCTCTATCTTGCTCTATCTATCTCTCTCTCTCTCTCTCTCTGTGTCTCACTCAGTCTCTCTTTTAATTTGCTTAACAATGATGGCATAATGTCTTCTTTGAGGAGTTCAAATGTCCTACAATTCAATGGATTATTTCGTTTCAAGCTATAAACTGAGGAATAAACGATTCAGTAAATCGCTAGAGAAAAGTATCTGAGATCAGCTTCGAAAAAAATAAAGCAGACGAAGAATTTTAGACGCTTTTCTTTTGTCTGCTAGTTCTCCGAAGCTAATTCTTTACTGTACCCAAGCCTCATTGTTTCCAGCTTGCTACAAACTGTAGCAGCAAACGAGGACGACAGGTTCTAGAGGGCTGTTTCTCTGTTTTCTACCTATTTTTGCCCTATAAATAATGTAGGCAGGATACTCTGTTGCAGACAGAGAAACATCGACTCAGTTCCTCGGATCTTCAGAGAAGTACAGGTACTAGCTGTTTCGGCCAGTCGTAAACTTCTGACGGTCTAAGAGGCGGATCATGGCTGCCAGAACTCTGTCAGTCGTTAGTCTCTAGCCGCTTCACCAGACTGGAGATAGTACTCCAACGTTCAAGTCCACAACTTAGCAAAATTCTTTACTGTTTGTTCTGTGAATCCTTTATTTCTACTTATATTCCGCATCTTTCCCATCGCAACATATGCCTGTGAGACCTGGACACTTAACAAAACAGCTGAGAAAAACATAAATGCCTTTGAATGTAAATGCTAAAGAAGAGTTCTTCAAATATCATGGACACAAAAAAAAAGAACAAATGTATCCATACTACAAGAACTTAATACTGAAGAAGGCTGGCTAGTAAAGAGGATTAAACAGAGAAAACTTAAATATTTTGGACACATTAAACGTCATGATAATCTAGAGAAGACCGTATTTTAAAGGGCACATAATGGGAAAAAAGAGAGAGAGGAAGACCAAGGCGAAGATGGCTACAAGACATCGTTGATAATCTGCAAATGGATGCATCAGCAGCAGGGCATCTTACTTACAACCGAGAGGCCAACAGGGAGAGCTGTTAGGGAGGCAAAGTTCCTCAAGGGACAGGCAAATGAATGACTGACTTATTCCACAGCGAACTGTAACCAAGCTCAATATTGTCCTTGTTCACGCTGGAAATAACATTAATGCCATCGAGCCTCCAGATCTCGCATTCTGAAGATCATAAAATTATATTAATAACACAAAAATGTTCAAACAATCAAATAATAAAAAAAATCGGTCCAGTTTTTTTTTCCTTAGTTTGTTCGCAAAGAACAGTTCTTCACGAAACCGTTGTCCCAAAAGAGTGAAGCTGTCATGTTTTTCATGGTTATTTTGTGTTTCTTCTGCAAGAGCTCTGATTTAGAGCCCTGGTTAACGGATCAGTACATGCTCTGAGCACCTTAGATGTCATGTTCATGGACGCGTGTCACAGAAATCAATGAAACGATTACACACCATCCCAGCATTCAGCGGACAAGCGACAACCATAAACGTAAGTTTTTTGTTATTTTTTAAAGTTGTTGTTAAAAGGTTGTGACTTCAGAGTTGATACAAGTAGCAAAGTTTGTGCGGTTAATCTTCTTGCTCTCTTTCAGACTGAAAGTATATTTGTGTGCTGCGCTTGCCTCCTTAGATCTGTTAGGAGGATGGTTTTTTTTTTTTAGCCGATGCCGTAAAGATAGAACTGCTGCTGCAGGATTGCGCGTGGGTTACAGTGGTTTGGTTAAAAAAAACCAGAGTGGACGTAAAGAAACAAGCTACTCTATAGCCTAAGTCATCGTTGTGTTTGGTTTAAGAACCCAGAATGGACGTAAAGAAACAAGCTACACTATAGCCTAAGTCACCGCTGTGTTTGGTTAAAAAAAACCCACAGTGGACGTAAAGAAACAAACTACTCTCTAGCCTCAATCATCGCTGGGACCAATGGGGAGCCGCTCCTCCGTTAGCCGGTCTCAGCTTATAGTCAGAAGCACAAACGGCGAAGTGAGACAGGATCCTGACAAGCCTCTAATGCCCGTCACGCTAGCACACTGATCATCACCAGAGCATCAAGTGGCTGGCCCAGCAGGAATTCTAAGTCTAAGGGGAGGAATGAATGAAAAAAAGAGAACGAATGTTTTGATATTTGAGAATTACCGAAAACGATGACAAAGAAACTGAAAGCGTCATACGTGTGATTTAGGAGAAAGATTCAAGAAATTCTCAGGACAGACAGAAAAAGAAGAAGAAGAAGAAGAGTCCCGAGAAAAGTTCCAGAGCAACGGAAATTAGTTAAAATTATGAGGAAAAGACACAACTTCCTGGACATGCCATGAGAAGGCAGAATTTGGAGAAACCAGTAATGACTGGAAAATTCAAAGGAAAAAGAAAAGAGAGGGAGGGCAAGAGAAAATAATATCTCAGTAGACTGCCTAAGTGGCATGGGACGAGAGAAGCATGTGAACAGATTGGAAACATGAAGGATCGAACAATATAGAAAGGCATGATCGCCAACAATGTCCAGTACGACATATAATAATAATAATGATAATGCAAATTCTTTCTAGGTTATGATGTAATATGGGCAGCCTGGGTTGACTGGGACTTGTGACGCTGAGAAACATTGGCACAGTCGTTTTAACTCCATAACATTTCTGTGCAAGACACCATGACCTTCTCACACTGGATCGGGTCTGTACGTCACCACCGTCACGGGTTTAGACAACAAAAAAGACCGCTACAGGCAAATGATCACAAGGAGAAGTAGCAGAAGAAAGTGTTCATTTTGTCGTTTACCTTTTATCCTTTGTCGTTTACATTTTATCCGTTGTCGTTTACGTTTTATCCTTTGTTGTTTACCTTTTATCCTTTGTCGTTTACCTTTTATCCAACAGATAGCTCTTGCCCAACGTATCCCCACGCATAGCCCAGGTTGGTTAGAAAACGAAATCTATTGGTCTCCCACTTCAGTTTGATAAATAGTGATCTAAATCATGCGGGAATTTGAGGTCACTCGTTTTATTTTATGTACATTTTCTACAGGATCAAAAGCTTTAGACACATTTTCCGAGAAGGTGTTCGGTGTCATACGTTTAACCACCGTAATGAAAGCTTTAAAGTAGGAAAATGAGAAACGGAAAATTAAATCTGAATCAAGGGGGGAAAAAAACTCTTACAACCTGGCACTCATCTTCCCTTTTTCCAAGTTTCGAAGACAATTGTTAGGCAATTATACGACTATTATACGACTATTATACAGGCGACTTTCCGCCCTATGCAAGGCTAACCGCGTACAAGTTTAATCTATATTAAACTGTTCCACTAATGGTCAGTACTAAGTTCCCCTGAGGTCTGCTTCAAATGTTGGTACCTAGTTTGCCTAATCACAAATCTGGAGTGCAAAGAATAGGGCCAAAAGAAACATCAGACGGCTACAGAAACCGAAACACGGCGGGGGGGGGGGGGGGGGGGGGGAAGGGAGGGAGGGGGACGCAGGTGGAAGGAGAAACGGGTATCAGGAAAATAAGTTCATGAATACTATGGATGAAAGTAATGCTGTATCTCGGGAGTCGTTTGTCCTAGTTGATACAGCATTGTATAATTCCTCTGAATCAGTGTTCTGAATACTGAGTAGTTTTGAATTAGTTACACACGGTCTCAAGAATCAGTTTCACACCCCTCACCCCACCCCCTTTCCAAGATTCTTTCTAACCTTTGTGTTGGCACGAACAGATATGGAAGACCAAGCCAATCCTGGGTGATAAGTGGATATAACGTTTATTCAATGGGCTTGATAATAATAGTAACTGCCGGCAGGTCACCATGCCACATGGCAAGTCCAAACATACGTTCCGCTAACTTAACACAAGAATTCACATCTTCACGACAGTAACATAAATCCATCCACACAACTTCACAATCAGACGTAGGCTGACTGTAACTCAACAGTATTTCCCACAATTCACTTGTCACGGGGATTCTTATCTCACGAGACTTTCTATAAAGTCTCGAACTCAGGAAGTTCAAAAGGAAAATCACAAGGGCGACAAATGCCCTTACTATAAAAAAAAAACCCAGTTATCTCCTGTATTCTGCTACAAAAGCAAGCCATTGGAAGTCTCCAGCACGACAGAAGACCTTCTGAAATCTAAACATGGAGTAAAGACGTTGGCCATGGCTGGAGCATGTACTCCATTTAGAAATGGACACGGCAAGAAAATAGAAGTAAAGGAAGAAATACACTTAGAAGAACAACAGAGAGGATGTTGTGTAACATAGGGCTTACCTGGTCAAGAGCAGTTTTTAAAAGGCGAAAGAAGCGAAGGACAGGCGTTAGTGGAAAACCCTCGCAGAAGATCCATGTGACTTGGGCAATTAAAGGTCCAGAGAGTGAGAGAGAGAGAGAGAGAGAGAGAGAGTGAGAGAGAGAGAGAGAGAAAGAGGAGAACAGAGGGGGGAAGAGAGTTTGCTTAATGGTTGAATATATGACAACATCTGGATATGTAGCAACATCTGGATCATTGACAAACATTTGAATATATGACAACATCTGGATATGTTACAACATCTGGATCATTGACAAACATTTGAATATATGACATCTGGACATGTGACAACATTTGGATCCGTGACAACAAAGTCGTGTGTCTTCATGACTGAGAATTACAAAAGACATGGAAAGGTTTCAGATGACAATTAACATTTCTATTTCAAAGACATTTCTTCTTTCTTTCTTTCTTTTTACTCTCTTTTTCTCTTTCTTTTTTCCCGTTTCTCTCTCTCTCTCTCTCTGATTGACATCCAAAGTCTTTTCTTACTTGGTCATTCGGTTCTGACCTAGAGCCTACCTTATGATGTGACCAAACAATGCTGCTGCCAATATCGAGAATGTTAAGTTAGTGTGACACTCTCCTCACATTTCCTAGTATCACTGCTATTTGTTGCGGACGAGAGGGGGGTCGCAGATATTGAACAGAGAGAGAGAGAGAGAGAGAGAGAGAGAGAGCAAAAGCGTGTGACTTGGTAAGAGCCAGACGAGCGAAGGATTGGATCTACAGTTTGGGCAACTAGGGGTCAGAGGTCGTACAGGAAAAACAAAAAAAGAAACATAAACGTCCAAAATGTCTAGAGTTAACGGCCTTGGCCGACTGTGAAAGAGTGGATATGCAAATGCTACTTCCCAGAATGCTCGTTATCGGCTCTACCGGAAATGCGATTTATTCTTTGTTGAATTCGTGATGGCGCATTAGCTTCCTCTTTTTCTCTTATTCCTTTTCCTATTTTTCCTGTCTTTGTTAATAAATAAAGAAAAACAAAATCATGCTTATCTTACGAAATACATACATATATAATAATGTTGTGAAGAAATAATGGGCTCGTGACTTGTCGTCAGTTGATAGGCTTCAAGTCCATCCCTGCCAATTTGGCTAGTTTATATCTTTACACAGACTATTATATTATCAAAGATTATATCGCCACTTGTTTCAGCAACTGTGCCCAATTTTGTTCTGTTGCACGGAAGGAGCGACATAGTACATGAAGGTTTATTAGTGTTTCTCTAAACACAGTATGGCCAACGTTGCTTTTGAATACCGCGAGCAATTTCTTTTCTATTTTACTACTCGTTACATTTGTTGGAGAAAGCTCCTGACATTATTCTATGACGCTCTATTTTTAGATCCAGCCCTCTTCAACTGCCCGTTCTCAATGAGATTTGTTTAATATTGACATATCTCATAAAAGGGGGCAGGTCTTTTGGAAGATGTCGTAATAATGAAGAAGATGTCGTAATAAATGAGAACGACAAACTATACTTTTTTTTTTCAAAAGAAGTATAAAGTTTATGAGTTCTTTATTTCGTAGTGGTTCGAATATTCCAACTAATGCCTTCGTTTAAAACTTTGATTACAGAAGCGTATTTCACATCCTACCAAGACAATGTTGCACAAACGGCGTGATACTTTCTTTTCCTTTTCCCCAGTGGTTTTTGTAAATATTCACTATTATCAATACATTTGTGAATGTCATCATCCGGAAAGTCAAAAGGATGACGTGAGCTTTCACGGCCCACTTGTGACTGAATATTAATCTGAATCTTGACGTGAAAGCAGGAACGTTTTTAGTTTTTTTTTTCTAGGAAGACCGAAAGAAAAACTGGAAAACTGGAGAAGGAAGGGGGGGGGGGGAAGAAGGGGTAAGGACCCTTGATATCTGGGCATTACTCGACACCGTTTATCGTGAAACACGTAAATGTAATGTCACAAATATCAGAACAAGTTTCTGCTCGGCATGGAAAAAAAAATTCAAAGTTTTTTGTTGTTGTTGCTTTCTTGATGTTTTATATAATTGACAGTTAAAAAACACGAATAATTTTTACCTTTAAATTACTTCCACGTTCTTGTACAAGTTGCATTTCTTTAATATAACAAAGACATATTAACGTGCATTACCTCGCAGGCTGAAACTGAAATGTTAGTACTACCATTAAAACCAACAAGAACTTGTTTATACGCAAATGTTTTGTTTTAGAAATAGCTAAGGGAGACAATCGTTACATTTTTTTTTCATGAAGCTGGTAATGACGTGAGCGCACCTCTGCGGAAGGAATATTCTCAAATACCAGTTTCCATCTACGACAAGTGAAGGCTGAGAATGTAATGAAAGATCTCCAAGACACGAGAGAAGGTCCCTTCAGATCGTAGCTAACAAGACTGGAGTATAAATATTTGACAGTGAATATTTACAGTCAAGATGAAATCAAACACACAATCTTAACTTCAGGGCAGTGACTTCTTGTCCATCCATGTTACCGAATAAACCACCCCATAAAGGGATTTGCATTTTGGCTAAGATCAAAGTGTAGTTCTGCGCTCTGTAGAATGTACACTTTGTTATTTTGGAACCAACGAGGTGTTTGAGGCCGCCCTGCACATTGACTGCCAGGGGTAAGGTCCGCATCTCGTTACGGGTTGACCCAGTTTGCAGTACCACCGGGTCACGGCCTGTTGTTTTCGTCGTCTTAAAAAATCTATCTATCTATCTATCTATCTATCTATCTATCTATCTATCTATCTATCTATCTATCTATCTATCTATCTATCCGCCTGTCTGCCTATCTATCTATCTATCTATCTATCTATCTATCTATCTATCTATCTATCTATCTGCTTGCCTGCTGTCCTTCCGTCCGTCCGTTTGCCGTCCGTCCATCTGTCTGTCTGTTTGTTGTCCATTTAAATATAATTCTCATATTTTAGTCCATTTGGCTTCTCTGTGTATTTCCACTTCATTCCCATACCATTTTCCAATTTGTCTAATTTGCATCTCTTTTAGTCTGTCAGCTTTATCTGCGAAACAATAAACAGTTTCCCACCTCCACAAGAATCAAACGCCCCCTCTTCATGATAGCCCTAGCAGCGTAGCATTCTAATGTTTCCATATGGCTGAAGCGTTAATCTGATGTGTGAACATTTCTGGTAAACTATGCTGAAGACTGATTCACCGATTCTGCTCTCAAATGATTGATCACGGGTGGGTCACGAGGTCGTGTGTTATCGATATCTGGTCACATCGGAGAGTGAAATACCCCGAGTGGCCAGTTTTGTGGGACTACATTTCCTGTAAACCGAGTCTGCGTCTTGTGCAGAGTTATGACTGTCTACAGATGTTTATTAAAAACAGTAAGATGTTTCTACAAAGAGAATTTCATAGAGATCAACACGGGCGTGTTTTAACTCTTTCACCCCTGACTTTATTTCAGTGCTCTCCTTGAGACAACTTTGACGAGAAGTTTTAGTAAAAGGAAACTGGAAGGAAGGTACTTTCAGATCAGATAGTGCCATGCCAACAGGCGTTATCACCTATCTCCATCTCGCTCGATCCTCCGTGGCTCGAATCAAGACGACTGTTGTTTTCCTCACCAAACCACGCAGCCACGCCATCCAAGTATTTCTGCCTTCTCCGCCCTCTTTTGTCTTTTGCCAAAGTCTTTCCAGTCATGACCAGTTTTTTCGAGACTTTGAAGTCTGTTTATGTGTCCGAGTAACTTTTATCGTCTCTTTTCTTGCGTACGGCACTAGTTTGAGATTTTCCTTGGCCTGCTGTAATACTTTTTCATTTGTCTTTCTGGCTGTCCATGGTATGCGAAGCATCCTTCTTAAGAACTGCGCTTCAGTAGCCTTTATTTTTCATTCTAAATGTTTATTCATGGTCCGTGTTTCATTTGCATAAATATATTCGGGCACATCTCTATTGTAAGGGGGGGGGGGAGAGTGCGGATGTGGGAGGAGGAGGACATAGCAGTATGGGAGGCAATCGTGTATATTATTGTTTGGGGGCAAATAACGCCCTTGGTTTCCAAGCATCTTTGTACTTCCAGGGGGTGAAGGGGTGGGGGCAAGTCTCCAGAAACTTCGAGAACGGTCATGTGATTCGAGGTCTCGTGACGGCATGATTTTTTGGTCTGAGTGAGTTAGTGTTCGTCTGACTATGATCCAGTATGGCTATGTGTAGCCGTTGTGGTTAACATGTAGTCTGTTGTTGTTTTTTTTTTTTTTGTGGTAGTTGGTATGCTTCTTGGTTGTATGTTGGATTGCATATGGCATGGCATCCTGCCGGCATATCATCGTTTCTTTATTTTGTGAGTCATTCTTTTCCATTTTCACCAACTCTCACAAATTAAACGTCTCAGAAAAAAATGTTTACGCCAAGTTGTTGAGTTGTTGCAAGGGTCTTGTGCCAACTAATAGTTGTTGTAGAGCTTGGGTTGTGTCTGAGAGCTGAAGGAAGTGTTTATCTACTCCAGGTTAACTTTCAGATGGAAGATTGGAAGATGTTCAAAATAAGTTGGACTAATTTGAGATTAGTTTTGCCTGCAGTTAACAGCAGCACCGATACCACTTCAGTTTGGCGCCTTCAGAAGAGGCACGTACTGCTTCAGTGGGAATGAAGAAGAAGAATGCTGAAAGTGATTTTCAAGCAAAATGTAAAGAAAATGAAAAGTAGCATATTTCTAATCTAATCCACAAGTTTGTAAATTACTTCAACTTTTTTTTCAGTCGATATTTCTCAGTAACAGTCATTCTGGAGCTGGGTGTAAAATAATTCAGGAGTGAAAGAGTTAATGTAAAAGTCAATTGAATGTAACCTACGAGGTATATAACGAAAGCATTTTCTTCCCGTGCAAGAAATGAAATTATTTTATAAACATTTTTTTAAATTAAAGTATTTTATGTCACTTAACAATGAAGGTATTTCGTACGCGTAATATCTGAAAATATTTTACATGCGTAAAAAATTAAAATGTTTTAGTATGTACAAAAAATTGAAAGAATTTTTACGTGTAAAATATGAAGGTATTTCGTATGTGTTAAAATTGAACGTATTTTATATACGTATCAGACTGACAACTCAAATCACTGTCTGAAAGTGAAATGATCGTTCTCCCTTACACTAGAACAGAAAAGTTCTCCCACACAAAAACAAAAAAAAAAGTTACAACAGACTGAAAAAATAAATATGAGACAACTAGCAAACCCGGAACCGGGTTGGAGTGAGGTAAGCAACGTCTCAGGGTAAGTTTTACACCGCGCCCACTGTCGTATTTATCCTACAGCGGGCTGCAAAACCGGGGGGGGGGGAGGGGCTGGCGTGATCTGTGGAACTTTACAGTGAAGCGTGGCATTCATCTCACCGAAACATGGTCGGCTCATCTCCTTGTGTAAGCACTGAGGTATGATGAGAGCCACGACAGCCTCTTATCACCGTTGTCATGGTCACTGAAAAGAAGATGAAGAAGAAGAAGAAGAAGAAGAAAAACAAGAACATTCTGAATAAAACATTACATTATGGATCAGAAACGTGGAGTACAACAAAGAAAGATGAGTAACAATCACAGGTCTTTGAGAACAAGATCCTAAGAATATTTCACTGGGCCTATAAAGGATACCAACAGTGGAGAAAGGAGAGCTAGAAAGAACACTGAACTGAACAGCTTATTTAAATCTCAACGAATTATAAATGTCTTGAAACTGAACAGACTACGCTGGTTTAGCGATGTAGAAAGAATGGAAGAGAACAAACAGACGAAAATGATGTACGCACAAGAGATGAGGGAAACAAGACCAAGGGGCTGACCAAGACAGAGGTAGAAAGAGAACATAGAAGAGGATATAAATGAAATTGGTGTCACCAACTGGAGAGAGAGAAGATTAGGAATAGAGAGGAATGGAGACAAACTTTGCCTGCAGCAATGAGCCTTAATGGCTCGAAAAACAGAAGAAGAAGAAGATTATACCTCTTGCAATGAGTTGTAAATGTTTCACTGAAAGTGTAAAAAAAATAACATTTAAAACTAAGAAATAAGCATGTAAAATATTTAACCTCTATCAAAGACATAATGCAATAACAAAACATCTCTCTCTGAACCTTAAGTGCCCAGGGCACATGAGGCTTCCGCAAGGGTTTTCCACAAATGCCTGTTCTTTGCCTTTTTTTCTGCTCTTACCCAGGTGAGCCCTCTATTGCTCAACATCCTTTCTGTTGTTCTTCTCCATGTCTCTTTTTGGTCTACCCTTACTTCTGTTCCCCTGTGGTATCCATCTTAGTGCTATTTTTGGTAGTGAGTTGTCAGTCATTCGGATCACATGTCCCAACCATCGCCAGCGTCTTTCCTCAATAACTGCTGTCAGTGGCTTCATCTGCATTTCTGCCAACAAGATGTTATTTCTTATGGTGTTTGGCCAAAATATTTTTCTAATTCTTTGTAAACATTTAGTCTGGAAAGAATTCAACTTGTTTTCTATGGTTCTGATGATTTTCCAGCATTCACTTCTATAGAGCAGTACACTTAGAGCATTACTCTTAAATATCCTGATTTTCGTATTTATGCTTAGTTTTTTAGATTTCCATATAGTCTGTAGCACTGCAAAAGCCTGGTTTGCTCTAGTAAGTCTGCTGTTGATGTCCTCTGTGCTGTCTCCATTTTCTACTACTCTACTGCCAAAGTACACAAATTCATTGACCTTCTCCACTAACTTACTATCTACTCTGAGTACATTTCTGTTGTTCACATTTTGCTTCATTAACTTTGTCTTTCCTACGTTGATCTTTAGCCCTATGTTGTTTGCATTCTGAGTTAGCTTGTTTATTTTATCTTGCATATTTTTGTGGCTGCTTGATAATAGACAAATATCGTCCGCAAAGTCAAGGTTCTCCAGCACTGTGTCAAGGGTCTATAGTAGTCCTCTGCGTTTGTCTGATGTTGCCTCCTTCATTAACCAGTCTACTGCCAAGAACACACCGCAACTTCACTCCTGTTTGTACCCTACAGCTGCTGGAGGTATGTTCTCCGCAGATCACTTTGCACTGAAAACCCTCGTATAGGGCTTTGATTATATTCACTATCTTATGGGGGAGGCCATGCCATCTTAGGATTTTCCACAGTGCATCTCTGTTGACACTGTCAAAGGCTTTCTCAAAATCTATAAACAATGCATAATTTGTGCTTTGCCACTCATTTGCCTGTTCTAATATTTGTCTAATTACAAATATGTGGTCTATGCATGATCTTCCTTTCCTAAATCCTGCCTGCTCTTTCCGAAGTTTTTCATCAAGTGTTGGTACAATTCTGTTGATGATTATTCTGCAAAATACTTTACTGGTGAGTGGCAGTAGGGTAGTGCCTCTCCAGTTCCCGCAATCTCTGAGGTCACCCTTCTTTGGTAGTTTTACTATAGGGCCAGTTTTCCACTCCTCTGGAGCTTTTTCTAGATCCCAAATGTGTTGTAGTATCCGGCAGAGTTGTTTTGGTGTTTCTGTTTCTTCTGCTTTCAACATCTCAGCAGTCACTTCATCTTCACCTGGTGCCCTATCTAATTTTAGCTTCTTTATCGCCTCCTTTACTTCACTTACTGTTATTGGTCCTGTATTGATGTTTAGTTCCATTTTTGCTTCAGGTATGTCTGTTGTTTGTGCTGCTTGTGTTCTGTTTAGTAGGGTGTTAAAGTGTTCCCTCCATCTTTCAATTTTTTCTCTTTCTCCACTGACCAGTTGTCCCTTATGTGTCCTTACTGCACTTTCACATCTTGTGCTGAAGTTACCTTTCATCTGCTTTGTGATTTTATATATGGTTTTCATGTCATTTGCATATGCTGCCTTCTCTGCTGCTTCTGCTAAGTTGTCATAGTACTGACGTTTATCTTGACGGCATGATTCCTTCACTTCTTTGTCTTTTTAGTGCATAATCACTTAAAACTTGTTCTTTTAACCTTTGTGATTTGGTGTTCAGTAATTTTTTCTTGATTTCTTTTCTTTGCTCTATCTTTTCCTATGTGGTCTTGCTTATCCATTCCTCTTTTCTCCGTTTCCGATATCCCAGCACCTCTTCTGCTGTTTCTTGTAGTGTTTTAATGAACTCGTATGGACATTTCTGCTTCGTCTTGTAGGACACTGAAGCGGTTCTTAAGTACTATTGAGAATTCATTTCTTGTTTGCCAGTCTTTCAGTTTTGTTATATCAAAACGTATCTTTCTGTGTTCTCCGATTTTGGCTTTCTTTAATTTTAGTTTTATTTTTTGCTACCAGAAGGTTGTGATCACTTCCTACATCTGCTCCTTTCCTTGCTCTCACATCTTGTAGTGACTGTTTCCACTTGTTGTTTATTAGTATGTGATCGATTTGGTTTTCTGTGGTTTTTATCTGGGGACCTCTAAGTCACTTTATGGATGTTTTTATGTTTGAAAATTGTCCCTCCGATGGTCATCATGTTTTCTTCACAGAAACTGCACAGTCTTTCTCCATTTTCATTTATTTCTCCGATTCCTTCTCTTCCCATGATTCTTCTTCTATCTTCATTTCCTTCATCTACCTTTGCATTGAAGTCGCCCAATGCTTGGGTATTGTTTCTGCTGTGGCTTGGAGGCTGTTGTAAAAATCTTCTTTTAATTCCTCATCAGCTGCTTCTGTTGGTGAATAACAAACTATAATAGACAGCTTCGTGAATCTTGAGTTGAAGCGTGCATATAGTAATCTCTCATTTATAGGGGTCCATTTCAGCAATGCCTTTGATGCTTCCTTTGTTATAATCAATGCTACTCCTCCTTCATGATGATCATCTTTACCTGACCATATTATTGTATCTTCTGTGTGCTGCGTTGTTAAAACGAAGGGCACTTTCTCAGAAATATGCACCTCCTACAAATGGCTTACTTACAAAGTTACGTGATTCAGTACAACACATTTATACACTATGAGCTATATATGAGCCTTGCCCTGTCCATCTTGCTTCTTGTATTCCTAGTATGTCTAGTTTGTATCTGTGCAACCTTGATGGTTTGTGCTAGTTTTCCAGTCTGGTTAAGTGTTCTTAAATTCCAGCTGCCTATTTGCATCTTGCGTTTAGGTTCCAGGAGGTCTGCAGTCGGGCTGGGGACTTCCAGTGGCTGGCTTTCATCCACAACCTTCATGGGCTCAGTTTCCTGATACGCATTTCTCCTTCCATCTGCATTTGTTTTTTCCCTTGTTTCTGTTTCTGTAGCAGTCTGATAGTTTTATTTTTTTACCAGATATGGTTGCTGGCCCTATGACGAATCCTCCTTAGTCGCCTTTTACGATCATGGGTACTGTGGTCCTATTCTTTGCAGATCCCGGGTACCACACGGGGCATAACAAGGCATATGTGATGGTAAAGTTGAAGGAAAAAAAAGATTAAGATATCAACAGAGATAGATGTGTGGACAACATAAAGTAATGGACTGGACTCTGTTCGAGTGTAAACAAACGACAGGTAACTGAAGTACAAATTCAGTCAACCTTAATTGGGAAGGCGGCACAGGACGATATTATTCATTGAAAATAGTTTATTTAGGGCTACAAAACCAGCTCCATTTCAGTTATATAATCCCCTTGTTCCGAAAAACGTTGGAGATCTTTGGAATATATCCGTCTTCCTCTATCTGCTTTAGTCGAAGCTGAGTGCTCCGATCGGACAGTTGTACTGGTTTTAATAGCGCTCTCTTTGCCAGCAAACACAGCTCGTGGCGAAGGCTTCGCGTATTGTATGTGTGAGAGAGAGAGAGAGCAGTATGGCCTTGTCTTCGCATGACAAGCACTGATTCCCCAAAGTACTCACAGTCCGTTTGACCTGTAGTCTTTTTTCAGAGTTTTATAAAACGCTGATGGATTTTTGTCTACAGATATTTGATTTCATCTGCTTTCTTCAGTAAGTTGATATATTTACCTCGGATATAAATATCTGATATATTATCTTAATGTGCGGTTCAGAGAGACAACTGATGCTGTAAAGCTAGCTGCGTTTGTACCTGTTTACAGCACAGAACAGCGGTGTTTATGGCTTATCAGTGGTTTTTTATACGGACACATATGACCTGTGGTACGTAGAGTTCTGATGGAGTATGTTTACTCCTGTGCTGATGACAAGAGCTACGATTTCATCAGCTGGTCGGATTTACCGCACAGTTTGTGATCAGTGACTAGAGTCTATTGATCTATGTCTGGCTCGCGTGCATTCTCGACTTGACAGTTCGTGTCTAGTGTACATATAGAAAGATTACCGCCGAATGTCGCGACAAGGCGTGTTCGAAGCAGACTCGCAACAACGAAACACATTGATATTCTCTCTATATAAACCGGCCAAACCCGACGTCATATAACTGCTTCGTGTGCCACGGGATCTACTGTTTGTTGAAATCGAGGTATTCGAAGTAATATAGTGTCAAACAGAGAAGTAGTTTTTTTTTCCTTATTTATTTCTGAGATCTAGAATATCTGATCTGAACAGAAAAGGCAGCAAAGGAACTTAATCTTTGCTAGGTGCGTTCAATACTCAAGATTTCAATTGTATATATATATATATATATATATATATCACAGGTTTCCATGGTCATATTTTACCATTCAGTGAACAAAATTAACTACCGTTTATTTAAAAAATCAAATTAACTATAAAAAAACGACTAATTTTGCCGAAGGATTATAGTTGTATATAGCTCATAGTGTATAAACGTGTAGTACTGAATCACGTAACTTTGTAATTAAGCCATTTGTTTTAGGCGCATGTTTCTGAGAAAGTGCCTTTCGTTTTAATAATGAACTCATGATGTTCATGCAGTGCATCTCTATCAGTGAACATCAGAGAGAAAGAGAGTCCTGAAATTCTTCATTTCGCCTGTCTTACTCTATGAAACTGAGTTAGGGACAATGAAACCAGGTGGATGAGAAGATAACTAGAAGCAACAAAGATGTGGTTTCTCAAAAGAATTAAAGGATGCCATGGGGAGCTAATGATGAAAAACTGGGAATGTCTAACAAAATCAAATGTAGAAAGGAATCTAACTAAATCCATAAGAAGACGACAGTCATCACTTACTGAACATATGCTAAGTAGCGAAGGGGCTTGAAAACATCGTAACAACAGGAAATATGAATGGGAAGAGATGAAAAAAAGCCAAGAGGTAAAAAAACATATATTGGATAGGTTAACATGTTGGCACAACTTGAATTTGAACTTGAACTTGAACAATCTCCCTGTAACTGCGAGCTGGTGTTCTTTGCAGCCGATGCTACAGAGGTATTGAGCCACAGCATCGTATCGGCGTTGGAGCTGGTTATGGCAGCTATCTTTTTCAGTTCCGGAGTACAGCTAAAAAGCAGGGGGGGGTGGTGTGCAATGCTTCTTTAACAGACTCCACCACCATGGGGACTATGGCGATCCCTGCCCCGTTAGCCAGGCTAGGCCTGTTACTGCGTGTACCACGGAGAGGTGGGACAGGGTCTTGGTCAGCTATGGCTCGCTAACCCTGACGCTAGCATATCAGCTATGGGTCGCTGATTGCCTCATCGGACAGCGTCTTCACTGCCATGTTGGCACAAATAAAGTCACCTTCTGAACTGACTAAAACCTATGAAGAAGCATGAGTGCCGACACCCGCTGGCACGGAACCTGATGATGATGATGACGATGATGATGATGATGATGATATATGTTTGCCATTGAAATTCAATAAACTTCAACAACTAAATTGTTTTAAAAATCTGTAATCCGGGTCATGTCGTAAGCAAATCATACTCCATTTTCACCTCACGGTTCGTTTATTTTACAGGTTTGTCTGTATAAAATTGTGTAAAAAGTTAAACTTACAATCTTCAGTGGCCTAAATATTTCTGTTAAGAGCATATACCTATATTTTTATACCATTTATTTAAATATAAATGATTATTGTAACAAAAAAAAAAAAAAAAAAGATTTATCACTATACGCACTGCTGTGGGAAACAAAGACACTTAGAGAAAACTGACACAGTTCCAGACGTAAGATAAAAGATAACCTAATTAATTAGAAATGGAATTTAGAAGAACAATCTCTTAAAAATACAAGGGTATTTAAAAATAAATAAATGCAATGGTAGTAATGGGTACTTTTATTTTGATAAGATTTTTAATTTTGTAAACGTTACCTCATTTTAGGAACGAAATTTAGCCAAATTTTCTTTTGGCGCATTATAAATGTAACGAATAACGATCTGTTGCGTTTAATATTTATTTCGCGTTGTTTAAAAGTTGTAAAAAAAAATATCGTAACATTTATTTGCGGTGAATTTGAGATAAGAGTGCGAATTGTAGAAAGTACCCACAATGCTCTTTTTTTTCGTATCATGGAAAAGTGCTTGCCAGTTTGTCCTTTGGAAGGACGTAGGGATAAGTCTTGCTTAACTGGCAACACAAACTAGGCAGACCTGCAGACTGTGCCAGGGATTAGTGCCTACGGCAGTGAGTCTACGTATGGTCTGAAGATGCCTGTTCGTCGGGGACATGTGGCTCCACCTAACATTTTCATTGACACCATCATCAGGAAGTTCGATGGTCAAAGTAAGTCCTTGATGTAGTCTGTTTTCTGTGCTCTTTCTTTCTTTCTTTCTTTCTTTTCTTTCTTTTATTTCTTTCTTTTCTTTTATTTCTGTCTTTTCTAAGAGTTTCTTTCTTCCTTTTATCAGTGGCAACTCTTATCCATTGTTGCAAAGTCGCATGACTCTCATCATTTCGGCACGAACTTAATAAAATGTCACATACATCATCTGCTCAAGTCCGTCATATGACATATTATGAGCTTAAATACAAAGATCCTGTATTATGGCGGTCGATTGTTCAGAATGATGCCTACAACTGGAATATTGTATTTTTATGCAAATTTTTGTGATATAACGTTTTGCCGCTGAAAAGGAATTCATTTTTTCCGAAATAACTTCACCCTATGGACATACTGCATTTGGATAAAGGTATGTCATGCCTTAGAGGCACATAGGGATATGGTGTTAGTGCCCATATTTTCCAGCATTTGGATAAGCGAACAGCTAAATAATAAAAACAGCTAGGAAACGCTTTCAGGAAGGACAGCTTAACTCTTTCAAACAACACTGGCAGGGTTTGCTAGATCGTGCGCGTCCATGCGAATCAATGCTCAGAGGAACATTTAGGCAAAGTGTAAATAAAATGAAAAGTGGCACATTTTTAACCCAACTCGTGCTTTAGCTTTTTTTCCAATTCCTTTCTACCGAAACTTCTTATCAAAATTTATTCTGCCAAAGCTTTGAATTTAATTAAGAGTTAAAAGAGTTAAAACAACGTATATATTTTACGGGTTCATGTTTTGCTGCAGGTTAACGGTAGATTACATGTTGGAGCTGGCGTTGGGTTGTTTAGTATGACAATGGGCAATAATCAGCAAAATGTTGTTTTCTGTTACTGATTAATGTACAAACATTTTCTACCCCCTTATTGATTACATGGTACACAAAGTTCTTAATTTTTTAGTGTTTAAATCGCGCGAATATGAAAATAAGGCACAGAGACCAAATATTTATTGAAAACACAAGAAGTGGTCAGAGAGATTGCCTATTAGTTTCTCTTTTTTTCATATTGCTGGGGACTTTTAAAAATTTGTTCTGTCTTTATTATTAGCTTTATTATATGAATCATTGTAATTCTAGTGGAAGAGACAGTAAGAGCTCCAGGGAAATCAGCTTCTCTAGAAGTGGAGCTGAAAGGATGAGGTAGTAAAAAGCGAGAGAAAATCCCAAAGTTTGATGAAGAACAAAGACTGACTGAGAAAGGAGTGTCTGAAACATAAAATCTTACGGATGAGGGCTTGAATTTGTAGCTTACAGATGAAGACTTGAATCTGTAGTTTACAGGTGAAGGCAAGAATCTGTAACTTACAGACGAAGACTTGAATCTGTAGCTTAGAGATGGAGGTTTAAGTCTGTAGCTTACAGATGAAGGCTTGAATCTGCTGTAGCTTACAGATGAAGACATGACTCTGTAGCTTACAGATGAAGACATGAATCTGTATCTTACAGCTGAAGACTTGAATCCGTAGCTTACAGATGAAGACATGACTCTGTAGCTTACAGACGAAGACTTGACTCTGTAGCTTACAGATGAAGACTTGACTCTGTAGCTTACAGATGAAGACTTGACTCTGTAGCTTATGAAAACCCTATTACTGAACCAGCTCTAAAATAAAAAAAAAAACCTTTATGCTACAGCTTGACCGCCTGTGTGGAACGGAACTTCGGAAGCGGCAGAGCGCAAAGAAAAACAACTCGGAATCTTTCTCAGAAAAAACGGTCAAGCATGGCCACCCCACAGTGCCAGCCAAGCACATCACACCAGTTTCACTTGAGAGATAAAGGGCGGGTATTCTTCTAAATTGGGTGTGTCAAATTCATTTTGGCCGCAGACCATTTTCCGCGTAAGTGTACCTTTCAGCGGGGATAACAATATCTAAAAATAGCATTCCCCCCAGTAAACTTCCGTGCTTCGTCTGATTAGATCATTAAGTAGACGTGCTGTAAATTTACTTTATTGTTTTCTCTAGGGAAGCAAAGGGAGTCAGGAGAGGTGCCAACATCTCGCCTTAAATGGCGCAGTGACCTAGAAATGTGAAGGTACTAATACTTCACACCTCTACAGCATGCAAGTGCCACAGAACATAGATTTGTTAGTGTCTTATCGGCTTTTATAAACATTTTTGGAATGTTTTTTG
Organism: Achatina immaculata; assembly: GCA_009760885.1. Taxonomy (NCBI): domain Eukaryota; kingdom Metazoa; phylum Mollusca; class Gastropoda; order Stylommatophora; family Achatinidae; genus Lissachatina; species Lissachatina immaculata. The sequence goes on from CM019721.1 coordinate 42,329,575, forward strand.
GAAGGAGACGTCGCGGGCCGCCAAAAAAAAAAAATCCCTTTGTTGACCGCATGCGACCCGGGGGTCGTCAGTTTGACACTACGTGTTCAAATCAGATCAAAAGTGAAATTAACTGTTTAAAAGAAAGGTATCGCACTTGTGGGGGTATGTAGGGGATACAGATTAAGAGCCTACTTTTTTCCTTGATCCATCCTTAAACTAGAGCGTGACCTGGCCAGTAACATGCATGACCAACCTTCTCTTTTTCTCGCATCAAGAAGAATCAGTCGCTCATCTCTACACCAAGCACCTTCGGCAAGGATTCAGCCACTGATCTTCACAGCAAGAGAGCATCAGTATACTAGCTAATGTATCAGTCGGGACAACAGCTGTGTGCTAGCACAAGCAACAAAGGACGAGAATTACTTTAAAACAAAACCCAACATGTTATCATATTTTTGTTCCTTTGTCACTGTTCACATTACTCACGTGTTTTCAGTGCGCGGAATATTCAGTATAGTAACTAAAGTTCTCAAACAAAAATTCACAGAATGACGAGTCTAAAACACGGAAGTTGTTTTCATAGTCACATTGTGACGTTTGACCACGTTAGCAAAGGCTATACGGCAGAAAAGAAAACCTGCCAGAGACAGTATAACCATTAGAGAGAAAAAGATCTAAACTATAAATAAATTCTGACTCTCAGAAGCACTAATGATATAAACCAGGTAATCAGTAATATAATTAAATGAATCAGTGGTATAATTCATAGAATCAGTGGCGTACCTCATAGAATTAGTGACATAATTCATAGAATCAGTGATATAATTCATAGAATCAGTGGCGTACCTCATAGAATTAGTGATATAACTCACAGAAGCGACGGTGTAACTCGACGAATTAACAGAACACAGTATTGTACCACTAAACCTGGACAAAAAATCGCGGACAAAACGCTTTTAGACGTTAGGAAAAAAAATCACAAAAGAATTACCTGGGACTCGAACCACGGACTCTAGTAGGACGAACAGCCGTTTAGCCACGAGAGAACAGCGTAGTAAAGAACTTCGCTAACTTACCAGTCATCAATCAGTCATTTGCATATCCCTTGTAGAACTTTACCTCCTTAACAGCTCTCCTGTAGGACTCTCTAGGTTGCAAACAAGATGGCCTGCTGCTGATGCATCCATTTGCAGATTATCAACGATGTCTTGTAGCCATCTTCGCCTTGGTCTTCCTCTCTTTCTTTTTCCCGTTATGTACCCTTCCAAGATGGTCTTCTCTGAGTTTTCATGATGTTTAATGTGTCAAAAATATTTAAGTTTTCTCTATTTAATCTTCTCTATCAACCAACTCTCTTCAGAATTAAATTCTTGTCGTATGGATATATTTATTCTTTTTTTGTGTCCATGATATTTGAAGAACTTGTCTATAGTATTTACATTCAGAGGTATTTGTTTTTCTCAACTGTTTAGTTAAGTGTCCAAGTCTCACAGGCATATATTGCGATGGGAAAGATGCATGCCCTTAAAAATCTTATTTTTGTAGTTCTGTCTGTTCCTCTGCACAGCTTTTTTAGTTTTATTTTTTTTTAAGAAGATAACACAGGCATTGATTGGGTACATGGGACCCAAATAGAAGATCTTGATTTTGTTGATGACATAACTCTTAACAGTAACAATGTGAATTCCATGCAAGAAAAAACAGATATCCTGTCTTCACTGGCTAGCAAAATAGGACTTGAAATTAACAAGGACAAAACAAAAATAATGAAACTTCGCATTAATCAGAATGGAAAAATACACGTAGAAGGGACAGATGTTGAACAAATCAATCAATTTGTAAACCTTGGCAGCTACATAGACCAGGATGGTGACACCAGAAAGGAAGTTAGAATCAGAATTGCAAAAGCAGCATCGATCTTCAAGAATCTTGAGAACATATGGAATTCAAAAGTTATAAGCCAAAAACCAAGTTACGACTATTCAATTCAAATGTAATATCCACCCTCATTTATGCATGCGAAAGCTGGAAAACATCTAACGAATAGACAAGAAATTAGACTCTTTTGAAAACAAATGCCTATGGAAAATACTCGGCATCAAGTGAAACTAATTCAAGAACAAAGCAGAGATAAGACAGATGACTGAACAACAACCAGTCTCATGGGTGATCAGGAAAAGGAGATGGACATATGTTGGTCACGTGATTAGAAGAAACGATCAGAGAATACCAAAACAAGCTGTCAAGTGGAACACAACAGGCCGAAGAAAAAGAGGCAGACCACGTGAAACTCTGAAGAGGACATTGTTAAGAGAGGCCAAATTAATAGGCATAAAATCCATTGATGAGGTTGAAAAGCTGGGCGAAAGCAGGAAAAATTAGCGAACTACCTTCCGAGCCCCATGTGACGCTTAACGGCACGGGAATGATATGAGAATAAGAATTTTTTAAGAGTGATAGATATCCTTTTAATTTCCCTCATTGTATCTCCATTATTAGTTAGTAATGATTCAAGATATTCAAAACTCTCCGCCTTTTCCAACGTGTCCTCATAATTGTAATTATAATGTAATTTCAGCTGCCTTATTTGTTTTGTCAATTGTCATCTATTAGTTTTCTTCGCATTAAGATTGAGGTTTTGCTCTTCACTATTCTTACGGACTGACAATTAGTTTTTCCATTCTTTTTTGTGTGTTGTGGACAATAATACTGTGTCATCAGCATCTACCTTCGCTATCTAGCATCCCAAAATGATATACAAGTGCACAGTCCTATTTGTAAAAATAACGCGCAGAATTAGTGGTGTACAACTCATATAGTCAGTATTGTAACTCACGGAATCAGGGTGTACGTGTATAACTCGAAGAGTCAATGTTGTAAGTCACTACATATAAGTAGTGTAATTCATAGAATCAGTGGTGTCACTCTCAGATTCAGTGGTAAATTTTGATAATCAGTGATACAACAAAGGTGAACAGCTTGGGCACCTGCGCGGAATTTTTTTTTTTATGGGAATTTGCAGTATTTTTCCAGTTCACATTTATTGAAATGGGCAGCGTTGATCTTGATACATGTAATCTTCACAGACATACAGAAATATCGACATGGAAAGGATTGATGCCTTTACCTACGTTTTATCTTTCAAAATTTCAGTTCTGCCTTTCTCTAACAATGTTGTCGCGGAAGGTGGTTCTTTTCAGGAAGGAATTAATCCCATACACTTGTTGGTTCATGGCATCAAATGCGTCTTGGACAGCTTGGAAGTCTGTTATAAACCCTTGTGAATTTAATGCTATAATTTTGGTCCTTCCAACTCCTATCTCTAACCTAGCTGTGAAAAAATGGTTTTAGATACAAAGTTTATTTCTTCAGAAGCGGGTAAAAAGAACGAAAAACAAAAATTTAATATAGCTTTACATTATGCTTCATTTCCTACATAATGTCTGAGGTCTCCCTTCGCTGTTCTGAGGATAAGCAAGTTGTGGAAAACCAGCATTTGTTATCTTTGTAAGTTATCGATTTTGCTTTCCTCGACATTTCTAAATACGTAAGAGCGAGATTGTCTTTCCATTCTCCTGAATGCTTGAAATATGTTGTTGTTTGTTTGCTGCATTTAAGCGTTAAAGGAGAATCTGAATTGTGCAATTTTTTTTTACAATGATCCAGGTCAGTGTTTGTGTGCTAGCACTTGTCTGTTTCCGCACTGTTAAGATATGGAGATGCATCACAGAAATTACAAGCAGAATATGCCAGGCAAAAGTAGAAATCGAAAACCATATTGTGTAATATAATAATAGAGAAATGCAGAGAATTTAATGTGAATCTATATTCATCTTTTATAGACTACTCAAAGGCATTTGATTGTGTACAACACCAGAACCTTTTGGGAAATAATGGAAAAAATGGGATTTCCAACACATTTGATACAATTAACATCACTGCTGTATCTAGACCAACAAGCAGCAGTAAGAGTAAATGGTGAAACAACAACTTGGTTTGACTTAAAACAAGGGTTCCGTCAGGGGTGCATATTGTCGCCTTACTTATTTAACTTGTATACTTCTAATATAATGAGAAATATTAGAGAAGATGCAGACAAAGAATATTACGATGCCATAACAATTGGAGATAATGAAATATCAGAGATTAGATATGCTGATGACACAGTATTACCGTCCACAACACAAAAGGAATGGAAAAACTAATTATGTCAGTCCGTAAGAACAGCGAAGAGCAAAACCTCTATCTTAATGCGAAGAAAACTAAATTGATGACAACTGACAAAACAAATAAGGCAGCTGAAATATGTATCAATGAGGAAAAATTAGAAGAGGTGGAGAGTTTTGAATATCTTGGATCACTACTAACTAATAATGGAGATACAATGATGGAAATTAAAAGAAGGACGTCTATCGCTCTTCAGAAAGTAAAACAACTAAAGAATCTATGCAGAGGAACAGACATAACTACAAAAATAAGATTTTTAAAGGCATGCACCTTTCCCATCGAAACATATACCTGTGAGACATGGACACTTAACAACACAGCTGAGAAACACATAAATGCCTTTGAATGTAAATGCTACAGAAGAGTTCTTCAAATATTATGGACACAAAAAAGAACAAATATATCCATACTACAAGAGCTTACTATTGAAGAAGGTTGGGTAGTAAAGAGGATTAAACAGAGAAAACTAAAATATTTTGGACACATTAAACGTCATGATAATCTAGAGAAGACCGTATTGGAAGGGTACATAATGAGAAAAAGAAAGAGGAAGACCAAGGCGAAGATGGCTGCAGAACATCGTTGATGATCTGCAAATGGATGCATCAGCAGCATGCCATCTTGCTCACAACCGAGAGTCCTACAGGAGTGCTGTTAGGGAGGCAAAGTTCCGCAAGGGACATGCAAATGAATGAATGAATTGTGAAATAAATCATTGTCATTGAATATGAGAATGAAAATATTACAGTGCTGTACTGAACCTATTTTTCTACACGAATGTGAATCATAGACGATTGGTAGGAATATTAGTAAACCATTGGAGGCAACAGAGATGATGTGGTTCCCGAGAAGAATGATGAGGATCATGTGGACAGCCGAGATAACTAACGAGCAGTGTTTCAGACAAGCTAAAGAAAATCTCAGTATAATAACAAAGAAGAGGAAAATGCAGTCATCATTCTTGGGGCACGTGATGAAAAGAGGTAAACTGGAAAACATCATAACAATGGACAAAGTTGAACTGAAGGCAGGCGAGGCATGGGACGACAGAGGGAACAGATGTTAGAAGGCCTGGCATTGTGGCATGGAAAGAAATCAGCAAAAGAATTATTCAGAAACTTAAAGGCCCGCTCATTCTGCCTGGCGTAGCACGTGATTATGATGGAGACACGCAGCTGTTTATTAAATACCGGTTAAAAAAAGAACATAGACAAGAACCATAGCATCTGGCAGACACCCACATCTGCTTCACTCCTAGTTTCAGAACTTACCGAAGAGTAACTTTGTGAATTGTCCCCTTCAGAAGTTGATCATAAGATTTTCCTGCAAGTAGCGGACATGTCCTTCCTGATTATTTTCTCACAAATCAGCCCCCTTCTTTCGCTTGCTATGAACAAAGTGAAAGATGGTAGTAACACCATGTTGCTGTGAGTGCATGCTTATCGGGGCTGACCAAGACACTATCCCCAACTCAGCCTGAGGACTCCTAATCAGTCAGTCATTTAGTTGTCCATTGCGAAGCTTTGCCTCCCTAACAACTCTCATGTGAGCCTATCGGTTCTAAGCAAGATACCCTGTTGCTGATGCGTCTATACGCAGATCACCAACGATGTCTTGCAGCCATCTTCGCCTTGGTCTTCCTCTCTTTCTTTTTCCCATTATACACCCTTCCAAGACTGCCTTCTCTAAGTTTTCATGACGTTTAATATGTCAAAAATATTTAAGTTTTCTCACTGTTTTCTCCATTTATATTGCCATATTTTCCTTACTAGCCAACCTCCTTCAATATTAAGTTCTTGTAGTATGGATATGTTTGTTCTTTTTTGTGTCCATAATATTTGAAGGACTCTTCAGTAGCATTTACATTCAAAGGCATTTATGTGTTTCTCAGCTGTTTTGGTGTCCAGGTCTCACAGACAAATGTTTCGATGGAAAAGGTTCATGCCTTTAAAAATCTTATCTTTGTAGTTCTTTCTGTTTCTCTCCACGGCTTTTTTTAGTTGTTTTATCTTTTGAAGAGCGATAGATGTCCTCTTTTTAATTTCCCTCATTGTATTTCTATTATTAGTTAGTAATGATCCAAAACATTCAAAACTCTCCACCTCTTCCAATATTTCCTCATTGACACACACACACACACACACACACACATATATATATATATATATATATATATATATATATATTTCAGCTGCCTTATTTGTTTTGTCAGTTGTCATCAATTTAATTTTCTTCGCATTAAGATAGAGGTTTTGCTCTTCACTGTTCTTGCGGACTGACATAATTATTTTATTATTCTTTTTGACTCCTAGTAGCAGGGAAGAAATAGAAATAGACTAACAGAACAATTGTTAGCTGTGACATGGATGATATGAAGTACCCGAGAAGCTCGCTTGTTTGAGCCTGCTTCTGGTTTTAAAGCAATGTTGACTTGCTTGCTTGAGCACGCTTCTCGTTTTAAAGCACTGTTGACTTGCTTGTTTGAGCTCAGTTCTGGTTTTAAAGCACTGTTGATTTGCTTGTTAGAGCCTGCTTCTGGTTTTAAAGCAATGCTGACTTGCTTGTTTGAGCTCGCTTCTCGTTTTAAAGCACCGATGACTTGCTTGTTTGAGTCCGCTTCTGGTGTTAAAGCAATGTTGACTTGCTTGGTTGAGCCCACCTCTCGTTTTAAAGCAATGTTGACTTGCTTGGCTGAGCCCGCCTCTCGTTTTAAAGCAATGTTGACTTGCTAGTTTGAGCCCGGTTCTGGTTTTAAAGCAATGTTGACTTGCTTGTTTGAGCCCGGTTCTGGTTTTAAAGCACCGTTGACCTGCTTGTTTGAGCCTGGTTCTGGTTTTAAAGCAACGTTGACTTGCTAATTTGAGCCCGCTTCTGGTTTTAAAGCTAGCCACCGCCATATTAACGCATGAACTCTAACGATACAGAAGTTCATCACGACGTCGACTGTTATAGACGTCTTCTTCACATTCCAGAAAAATAAACTAGCACAAAAGAGATAAAATGCATTATGCTACAGCAGGTCATTCCGTATGGTAAATCGTGATCATGATGCATCAGGTGATGTGTCCTTTCCAGGATGTTGTCCCCAATGACAGCCTCCCTGAAAGCAAGTGTTGCGCAAGTGGACCAGCGTCTCGCAGCGACATTTTCATACTTTCAACGGAAAATCATCATATACAGCTGTTAAATCAATATGACGGGAAAAGAATCATCCTTCATGCACAATTTATTTTAGAATTTGCCATGTACATGGTACCATAAATTTTAACATTTAGTAAATTAAGAAAGTGTTACTTTATTTTGGAATATTCAAAGGCCACACGTCTGCAGGAACAGTTTTCAGATGAAAATAACAACAATTCGAACGTTTAAATTAACTCTTTGGCCCCAAAACAGCACTAGCAGTATTGGTATATTTTACACCCTATGCAAATCAATACTAAAAGTGATATTTATGTAAAGTCTTCATAAAAAGAAAGTTAGTACATTTCTAACCCAACCCATGTTTTTAAATTAAAGAGTAACTTCCTTCTGATTTCTTTCTACTGAAATTTCTCTAAAAAAATGTATTTCGTCACTGCGTGAAAATAATTCGAAAGTGAAAGAGTTAATTAAAACAGACTGCATTGGCAGGTGCTGTGCATCTTGTATAAAACCTTCAAACTCAGATGTTCGCTTTGCGAAAATAACAACTAAAAAAAAACGCATCCATTTATATTGGCATTTTTTGTTGGAGTATAAAATACATCATTTGTCTATACTGTTATTGTGCATCATCATTCCCTATGGTTTAGTCATTCAAAAATAACAAAGAAGCCAACATGCATACCCACGGTAGGGCTCTAAAGTTTAACACATACTAAGATGTGGTTGGCGACTGTGTCACTTATTGCCAACACAGATGGTGTAAGCTCATTCCAAGCCTCGCTAACGTGAGGGGAAAACCTCTACGATATAAGGCGGATATAAACTTCATGGACTTAAACCTAATTCTTTCACGTTCATCAATGGCAGTTTTATGTCTTTGATATTCTTCACTAAATGCCAACATAAAAACATCACTGAGAGAATTTCAATTGCGTACTTGGCAAGTTGGGATAGAGAGGTTATAGTCGCGTATTTCAAGTCATCTTTTTATACCTATCCTCCATCCTATATGAGTTGTCTGAAAGATAATACTCACCTAGGTCACAAGTTTCAATAAGCAATTCAGATACACGTTGAACAGTTTCATTTCTTGTTTCTGATACATGTTAAACGGCTTCATTTCTTGGTTTTTTTTTTTATTCTATGCAGGTTAGTTCTATTTCTGTTTAATTTCTGTCTTCCTCTCTTAATTCCCTCTAGGTCTACAATAATAACTGAATATGATTCTTACAACCGTACCACCTCCTAGGTTATATCTGTATATCTATGATTACAGTGTTGTTGTTTTATTATTACAGTGTTGTTGTTCTCTCTTTCTGGAACTGCGAGCCGAATGTTCTTTTGAGACGATGTGGCGATGGAGGCATACGCACAGCGTTCAACAGAGAGTGTGGTTACGACAATGGAGAGTGGGGTTACGACAATAGAGAGTGGGGTTACGACAAAGGAGAGTGGGGTTACGACAAAGGAGAGTGGGGTTAAGACAATAGAGCGTGGTGTTACAACAAAGGAGAGTGGGGTTACGACAATAGAGAGTGGTGTTACAACAAAGGAGAGTGGGGTTACGACAAACGACTTTTTTTTGCAGACCCCGAGTATAGCTAAAAGAAAAAAAAAGGCATACAGATGCATTGCTTCTTTAACTGACTTCACCGCCATGGGGGTTGTAGCTAATCCTGCCTCGTTAGTCAGACTAGGCCTGTTTCCGGAGCTACCAACGGGAGAAATGGTACAAGGTCTTGTTTGGCTATGCTTTACCATCCCCTGAGCGCTGCGTCTCCACTCCTTATGACTACAACAGCACTGAGTGCTTCCTTAATTCCCACCCCGGGATACCTGTATAATCCATGAGTGTCTCCCTTATATGTCCAGTCGCCGTGCTCCACCATACTCCCAGAGAATCCCTGTAAATCCCTAAATACCTGAGTGAAACACCGTGTGCCATCCAACTACAGCAGACTATCTATACTCACTTCGTGTCCTCCGCAGACACAGTCCACCTCGAATTCAATGAGGATGTACACAATCTTAGAGTACCTCCATGATTACTGAGTATTTCCATTATTATTCAACGCCTTCTGTTACTTTTCCTTAAACTTGTCACTTTTCTAAGATATCCCACTTGAAATCTTAAACTTTTGTAAATATTTTAAATTCTGGTGATATTTTTTTTTGTACTGGAAGAGCAGGAGAAATGACCGATAGAGTTTCCGTGACTGTAAAACGTTGCTGGATCAGATTCCCGTCGAATTTTAGAAACCAGTATTCGGACGATGCCGTCTATCAGCGCCTGAGATAACAGAGTTCGGTTCGACTAGAGAGAGTAATGCAATGTCAGTAATCTCTCCCGGAAGGGGACAGAATAAACGGCTTCTCACCAAAGCTCCGCTACCGCGAAGAGTGGATAGACGGCTGCTCAGCCACCGCGACAAGTAGGTCGACGTTTACTCAACCACCGCGAAGATTAGGTCGACGTTTACTCAACCACCGGGAGGAGTAGGACGATGTTTACTCAACCACTGTGAGGAGTAGGATGATGTTTACTCAACCACCGCGAAGATTAGGTCGACGTTTACTCAACCACCATGAGGAGTAGGACGATGTTTACTCAACCACTGTGAGGAGTAGGACTATGTTTACTCAACCACCGCAGGGAGTAGGTCGACATTTACTCAACCAACGCGAGGATTAGGTCGACGTTTACTCAACCACCATGAGGAATAGGACGATGTTTACTTAACCACCGCGGGGAGTAGGTCGACATTTACTCAACCACCGCGGGGAGTAGATCGACACGTTTCTGTGTGGCTAGGTGTCGCGTTAGGTCTTAGAATGTGACACTCTCGGATGCGAGGGTTCTACTGTGTATATATAAAACCAAGATTACCCGATGTTTGATCGAACTACACGAATATATTACTTGATTAAATCTCAGAAAAGTCGGGGTAATCTATCATTTTGACACAGAAGAGACTGATTATGCTTTGAGATGATTTTTTTGGGGGGGGTAGAGTTTTCTTTTAATTTATTATTATGCGAACTTTTTGAGATGTGAATCTCAAAGTTGCTTTTATGAGGTCACTAAAAGCGAACATCAAAACAAACTCCATTTGTTATATGTGCGAATCAAGACTCTATACCAACGCCATCTGGTGTTCCTAGTTTCCAGACTCTTGCGTTACAGAGAAAGAGAGTGAAAGAAATACACATACACACACAGAGTGAATGAGTGAGTGAGTGAGAGAGAGAGAAAGAGAGAGAGACTGAATGGATGATTTTTATTTTTAAAGGGTAAAGAACTGGGCACGCAGGCGCGTCTTACATTCTGCCCTTCATCACTCCATCTTTCATTCTTCACACATACTCAGTTTAATACAAGTATACAAATTACATTAGGAAAAAAACATATCAAAAGAGTGTAGTATTAAACTATTACATTCAAAGTAAAAGAGAAGAAGTAATTAACCTAATAAAATAGCACTCACACACCCATATGCGCGCACACATACATAAACCAAAGTACATTGTCAGTACAGATCTTCTAACATATGTTGTTAACAAACATTAGAATAATTTCTGACAATATCTAACAAGTTACTTTTCGAACTATGTCATTTTAGTACTTGATGGTTGGCAAGTCATGTGTTGAGAGAGAGGAAGAGAGTGTGTGTGTGAGAAAGAAGAGTGTGAGAGACGAGAAGAGAAAGTGTGTGCATTTATGAGAGAGAAGAGAGAAAGATAATGTTAATATGTCTGAAATAAAAGAGAAAGAAAGGTGTGTGTGTGTGGGCGTGGGTGAGAGAAAAAGGGGGAGAGAGAAGAATGGAACAAAAAGAGAAAATAAAAAAAAAAACAGACAGAAAGAAAGAGTGTATGTCAGAAAGAGAAAAAAGAGAGAATATGTGAATGTGTTAAAGAAGAGAGAAAGAGAGATAGCAGTTTATGAATGAGCTCATTTCTGTTTATTTTCTCTTATGTCTAACCGACATTTAATTGACTACATAAAGAGAAACAGCCCAGAAAACACGTGATGGTCTTTCTGTGTCCCTGTTTTGGCTTGGAGCCTTAGATACGGAGTTCGTCCCAAGAGCGACGCGGACTAGTTTCGCATCTGGGCTCCTGTAGTTCCAAAAAAATGGCATCCTCACTAGGTAACACATCGTCAAGGACTGATGCGAAAGACCATCGATGAATAATCTGTGCGATAATCACTGGCACAGGCGGTGCAGAGATTATGGGAGTATCTCGTTCGTGATGATATCGAGAACCTAATACAGAAGACTGAAAAAAAAACCCCACACACACAGAGAAAACAAAAGGATGCCTGCAGTAGGGGTAGGTCGGTTTGTGAATCAGTTGGTTCCCCCCCCCCCCCCCGCTCTCTCTCTCTCTCTCTCTCTCTCTCTCGTCTCGTCTCTATTTCACGAGAAAAATAAAAAAAATATTAGAACAGACATTCAACTACTTCAAGTCATTCTGGTGACCTAGTGTCTAGAATTTTGTTTTTGTCTCCGAAATATGTTTTACATGAAGTTGCTTTAGTGAAGACACCTCCAGTTTAGCGTCAGGGTTAGTGAACCATAGCTGACATGCTAGCGTCAGGGTTTATGAACCATAGCTGACATGCTAGTGTCAGGGTTTATGAACCATAGCTGACATGCTAGTGTCAGGGTTTATGAACCATAGCTGACATGCTAGTGTCAGGGTTTATGAACCATAGCTGACATGCTAGTGTCAGGGTTTATGAACCATAGCTGACATGCTAGTGTCAGGGTTTATGAACCATAGCTGACATGCTAGCGTCAGGGTTTATGAACCATAGCTGACATGCTAGCGTCAGGGTTTGTGAACCATAGCTGACATGCTAGTGTCAGGGTTTATGAACCATAGCTGGCATGCTAGCGTCAGGGTTTATGAACCATAGCTGACATGCTAGCGTCATTGTTGATGAACCATAACTGACCAAGACCCTGTCCCACCTCTCCATTTGTACCCCAGTAGCGGGCTTAGCCTGACTAACGGAACAGGGATGCCATAGTCCCCATGGTAGTGGAGTCTGGTAAAGAAGTATTGCACCTCCCTCCCGCCCCCGCTTGTTAGCTTCACTCATAGACTGAAAAAATAGCCACCATGACTCCCTCCCACGCGGACGCCATGCTGTGCCTCAACAACTTCGCGGCACAGGTTGCAAATAACGTCAATTTCCAAGAGATAGAAGGCAAGAGATAGAAGGCAAGAGATAGAAGACAAGAGATAGAAGACAAGAGATAGAAGGCAAGAGATAGAAGGCAAGAGATAGAAGGCAAGAGATAGAAGACAAGAGATAGAAGACAAGAGATAGAAGGCAAGAGATAGAAGACAAGAGATAGAAGACAAGAGATAGAAGGCAAGAGATAGAAGACAAGAGATAGAAGACAAGAGATAGAAGACAAGAGATAGAAGACAAGAGATAGAAGGCAAGAGATAGAAGACAAGAGATAGAAGGCAAGAGATAGAAGGCAAGAGATAGAAGGCAAGAGATAGAAGACAAGAGATGACTATTATCATCAATATCTTAATCAGCACATTTGTTTCGTGTAAAGCACAAGATGGCTACATTAAAAAATATATATTTCTGAAATCTCTAGATAGAGGACTACATTTTAATGACGTCATGGAAGCACTCTCTGCGTACTTGATTGAGCAAGACTGGATGAGAAAGGTTGCCACGACAATTCTTATGACTAGTGTTCGGGAAATCCAACATTCGCTAATCTATCTACGATACAATATATAGCCTCGGGCATTATATTGAAAAGAGAGTTATGAAAACAAGGCAAATTTAACCAAATGTTTTACCTGCAGGACTATTTTGCCCACGACTTTCAACGGCGCATTAATTTGTTATGACGTGCTGTCATCTGACTCGAGACGCTGGGTTTCGATTCTCGTAGCTAAATTACGGTGTAGCTACAAATTTTCCTTTGATTTTCTTTACGTCTTAGGTTTATATACACCCATATCTTGTTTCTTATCCTTCTCTCGAGAACAAAGCGTCATTTCAGAATAGATTTATTGATCATGTTTTACATGTAATGTATAATGGCTCATAAAAATATACATGGAGAGATTGGTAGCGAACGTTTATCCTTTCACTCTCCGAAACAGCTGTCTATAAATCATAAAATAATATCCTTCTTTGGAGTTAATTCCCTATAAATCGTAAAAATATCCATTTTGTCCCTGGCAGTTATGTCCTATGAATCTTAAAGATATTCTTTTTATCTGAAGAACTCGGCGTATACAGTTTTTAAGTATAAAACTAAGCCAGCATATTAAAGCTGCAGTAACAAATAAATAGGTTTTTTGAAAACAAGTAGGAAAAAGCTTCATTTGTTCACAGGGCATACCAGCTCTAACGTATAGTCTTTCTTTTTTTATTCGTACAAAAATCTATACGACAAAGAAACGGTGGCCGAATAAATTTACGTATATGATATATAACAATTTAACCTTTCGAAAAATATTCTAAACATCATGATTATATTCTTTTTCTCCAGGCATTAAGTTTCTATAAATGGTAAAGATGTCATTTTCTTTTTTGTTCTCTGTGATTCAGGCAGCTATCAATTATATCATGAGTACCGGTTTTCCCAGTGTTCGATGTAAGAATACTTTAATGTTGAGAGATTTCTTCTTCTTCTTCTTTGAAACTACGAACTGGTGTCCTTTTCAGTCAATGCAGTGAAGATATTGAGGCGCAGCATCTTGTCAGCTTGGGACCGGGTTATGGCGACTATTATTTCACCTCCCCCCCCCCCTGAAGTACAGCTAAAAAGCAGGAGGAATGCAATAGCTCTTTAACAGGTTCAACCACCATAGGAACTATGGTGATCCCTGCCCTGTTAGCCAGGCTAAGCCCGCTACTGAGGCACAAATGGAGATGTGGGACAGGGTCTTGGTCAGTTATAGTTCGCCAACCCTGACGCCAGCATGTCTCCTATGGGTTGCCCGACAGCGTCTTCGCCCTCCTAGAGGGAGTGATGGCCACTTAGGCAGAGCGGTCGTTACGGTGCTTGAAGGTTAGGTTTTTTAAAATTTACCCCCGATACTACACAATGAAGTGTTTTAACATCTAGAACGTCTGGTAAAGTGTTTTGACATATAGGACACTTGGTAAAGCGTCTGAATACAGAAGATACATAGTGAAATATTTTATTACATATGGCCGCAATATGTTGCACATTAACATGTGGTGGAATAACTAAACGTAGTTAAGGTGTGCTCAGAAATTCACATTGGTGAATGCAGTAACACATGGAACACATCATATGTCTTGATACGTGGAAAAAGAAGAGTTAAAAATCCGCGGTACATTCTTCAGATTATGTCTTCTAATGAGAGGGAGAGAGAGAGAGATGGAGGGGGGGGGAGACTGGCTATAAATAACAACAGATAACAACAGATAGACGATTAAAAATAGCCTGATATTTCTTAACTCTTTTACTCTAAAATAACACTGGCAGGGCTGGTAGATCTTCCACGACTATGCAAATCAATGCTCACAGAAACAGTCTGACGAAGCCTAAATAAATTGAAAAATGGCACATTTCTAGCCAAACTCAAGTTTTCTTTTTAAATTATAGAGTAATTTCTTTGTACATTTTTAATAATGAAATTTCTGTACAAAATTTATTCTGGAAGAACACAGAAAATAATTCAGGAATGAAAGAGTTAAGATCATAGTGAAAAGTACAAGTATTTGGCCTCAGGATTAAAGACTAGATTTAAAGTCTATATTTTTGTAAGTACCCAGCCTCTAAAAAATGGGCACCAGAGAAATCTGGGAAGGTAAATGCACCCAGGCGTGATACTGACAACATCACACGTTCATGTGCCGAAGATCGTGGAAATACGGGCCTAACACCATATGCCTGATGTGCCTAAATGGCACTGAAACGGTAATTTTACATTTTAGCTGTATTTTTGTAATTACATGTACTTAAGAGAATGCTATACCAAGTACTTATGACAATATTAAAAACTACACTTCTGTACTCGTTCTAGAAAGTTCTCTGCTAAGTACCAATAATTTAAAGCCTACATTTTGTAATTTATATGAAATTGTTTTTCTATATTCTGAACTAAAGTCCTCAGAACTTCCAGCAGGGCTGACTCACTTCGCTAAGGACACACATTTCATGGCGAACATGTAACCAAGTTTCCAAGCACAACTTCCTATTTCCAGTAGAAGATTTCAGATATTTTCAGCTTTGATTGATCTCAAGTGCTTTCATTCGTGTTCGCGCTGATGTCTAGTCCATTAGCGAAGGCAAAGATCCGCGCTAATATACTTCGGTCGCCCCCATTTGGTCAGTCAGATGAGAACTACACATCCAGCTTTGTACTCAGTACACATTAGTTATTAAAATAGAAACCCGGTGCTCCGGAAAGAAAATACCCCAGAAAATTTACTAAAAGTTGAGGAATTTATAATTCAACAGCTTGCTATTCGTATAGTATATGTCGCATACACAGTTCCAAATGAAACAGGTGTAAGATATATCTATTTTCTGTCCAGTCTTCAACAGATGTAGCTAACATCGTTTAATAAAAATGTATATAATGCAGCATATTATTTAATCTAAAGCTTCAAGATAATATGTAGATAAATCTGCTACTTAATCTCAGGCTGCAGGTTAATCTACAGATAAATCTTCTCCTACAGAGGACATTTTTCGTTGCTTTCCTCTGCGTATAATCTACCTGGACATCGATTATGCTCGAGTACCTCTCTTTGCTCGGGGATTCATCTAAAGAAAATGCATTATTCATTGGTTTATTTCATCGCCTGTTCACTCAACAGCAGAAGCTAATGAGGCTGGAGTGTAATTCTAGCCCGTGTCTCTTCGCCATTCCATCCGGGACTCACTCAGGGGAGAAGTTCTAGGGCTGTACTGTTCTGTTTCCTGTCTGTGAATACGGGCCAAGTAGGACCGATGCTACTATCTCTAAGCAAAACTGAACAGCACCCCAGAGCAATAGCTTCCAAATCCATGGTCCGTGGACCGCATGTGGTCCACGACGCATTAATATGTGGCCTGCACTTGTCTTATCAGTTTGGTATTAAGTGCCATCTAATGAATAAAAACAACTAAGGGTTTACAATATTGCGATACTGCATGTACACTTGTAAACTAGTAATCCACAGATTATATGCAGTTAGAAAAGTGGCCATTTAATGTAAAGGTGGAGAGAAAGATCATTGCAGCAGAAATATGGCTCTGCATAACCATATAACATGGTCATATAACATGGAGAATGAAAAGAGCCAATGCTCAAGTTTTAGAACGTCTCAAGGGGCAATGTGAACTTCTCAAAGAAATAAGGATGAAGAAAACAAAATACTTTGGCCATGTCAAAAGACAGAACACAGAAAGATACATTTTGATACAAGAAAACTGATAGACCACAAACAAAAAATGAATTCTCAATAGTACTTAAGAACCGCTTCAGTGTCCTACAAGACGAAGCAGAAATGTCCATATTAGAGTTCAATAAAACACTACAGAAAACAGCAAAAGAGGTGCTGGGATATCGGAAAAGGAGAAAAGAGGAATGGATAAGCGAGACCACATGGGAAAAGATAGAGCAAAGAAAAGAAATCAAGAAAAAATTACTGAACACCAAATCACAACGGCGTAAAGAACGAGTTTTAAGTAATTATGCACAAAAAGACAAAGAAGTGAGGGAATCATGCCGTCAAGATAAACGTCAATATTATGACAACTTAGCAGAAACAGCAGAGAAAGCAGCATATACAAATGACATGAAAACCATATATAAAATCACAAAGCAGATGACAGGTAACTTCAACACAAGATGTGAAAGTGCAGTAAGAACACAAAATGGACAACTGGTCAGTGGAGAAATAGAAAAAAATTGAAAGATGGAGGGAACACTTTAACACCCTACTAAACAGAACACAAGCAGCACAAACAATAGACATACATGAAGCAAAAACGGAACTAAACATCAATACAGGACCAATAACAATAAATGAAGTAAAGGAGGCGATAAAGAAGCTAAAATCAGACAGGGCACCAGGTGAAGATGAAGTGACTGCTGAGATGTTGAAAGCAGAAGAAACAGAAACACCAAAACAACTTTGCCGGATATTACAACAAATATGGGATCTAGAAAAAGCCCAAGATGAGTGGAAAACTGGGCTTATAGTAAAACTACCAAAGAAGGGTGACCTCAGAGATTGCGGGAACTGGAGAGGCATTACCCTACTGCCACTCACCAGTAAAGTATTTTGCAGAATAAACATCAACAGAATTGTACCAACACTTGAGGAAAAACTTGGGAAAGAGCAGGCAGGATTTAGGAAAGGAAGATCATGCATAGACCACATATATGTACTTAGACAAATATTAGAACAGGCAAATGAGTGGCATAGCACAGCATATGCATTATTCATAGATTTTGAGAAAGCCTTTGACAGTGTCAACAGAGATGCACTGTGGAAAATCCTAAGATGGCATGGCCTCCCCCATAAAATAGTTAATGTAATCAAAGCCCTATACGAGGGTTTTCAATGCAAAGTAATCTGAGAAGACAACATCAGACAAACGCAGAGGATTACAATGGACCCTTGACACAGTGCTGGAGGACCTTGACTTTGCGGACAACATTTGTCTGTTATCAAGCAGTCACAAAGATATGCAAGATAAAATAAACAAGCTAACTCAGAATGCAAACAACATAGGACTAAACATCAACGTAGGAAAGACAAAGTTAATGAAGCAAAATGTGAACAACACAAATGTACTCAGAGTAGATAACAAGTTAGTGGAGGAGGTCAACGAATTTGTATACCTTGGCAGCAGAGTAGTAGAAAATGGAGACAGCACAGAGGACATCAACAGCAGACTTACTAGAGCAAACCAGGCTTTTGCAATGCTGCAGATAATATGGAAATAAAAAAAAACTAAGCATAAATATGAAAATCAGGATATTTAAGAGTAATGTTCTAAGTGTACTACTCTATGGAAGTGAATGCTGGAAAATCACCAAAACCATAGAAAACAAGTTGAATTCTTTCCAGACTAAATGTTTACGAAGAATTAGAAAAATATTTTGGCCAAACACCATAAGAAATAACATCTTATTAGTAGAAATGCAGATGAAACCACTGACAACAATTATTGAGGAAAGACGCTGGCGATGGTTGGGACATGTGCTCCGAATGACTGACAACTCACTACCAAAAATAGCACTAAGATGGACACCACAGGGGAACAGAAGTAAGGGTAGACCAAAAGAGACATAGAGAAGAACAACAGAAAGGATGTTGAGCAATAGAGGGCTCACCTGGGCAAGAGCAGAAAAAAAGGCGAAGGACAGGCATTTGTGGAAAACCCTTGCGGAAGCCCCATGTGCCCTGGGCACTTAAGGTTCAGAGAGAGAGAGAGAGAGAGAGAGATGTCCAAAGACGTAACAACATACTGAAGACCATAGTGGAAGCGAAGGTAGAAGGAAAAAGGACAAGAGGTGGACAGAGATGTTGGTTGGAGGATAACATACGAGAATGGATAGGATACAGCTTGGCTGAGTACACCATCAAGGATAAGGAGTCAGGGAATTGGAGATTCATTACCATCAACCTTCGTTCTGAAGAAGACACATGATGATGATGATGATGATGATGGTGGTGGTGGCGGTGGTGGTGGTGGTGGTGATGATGATGATGATGATGGTGGTGGTGGTGATGGTGATGGTGGTGATGATGGTGATGATGATGATGATGATGATGATAATGATGATGGTAGTGGTGTTGATGGTGGTGATGATGATGATGATGATGATGGTGGTGGTGGTGGTGGTGATGATGATGATGGTGATGGTGGTGGTGGTGGTAGTTGTGGTGGTGGTGGTGGTGGTGGTGATGATGACGAATACGACAACCAGTGCCTTAAAAAGATCAGCAGATCTCAGTACTGATGTGCCGCATCTTTATTCAGGTACTCGAAGTTTCACAAAGATGTTAAAGTCCCGCAGTTAGCCTTGCCTAGAACGCAAAATAGTCAGGTACCAAAGCTAGGACCAAACGGCATCCATACTCCTTTTAAACGTAACTTATTTTGTTATTAACTCCAATTCGTTTGACAGCTCTCTCTTTTTTCTCTCGTTCTCATCTGGCTAGGGATAAGATCCAGCTAATTGTCAGTAATCCGAATATTCCAGAAAAACGTGCTGTCCTCCTTGCGTAGTGTCGTCTTACATCTCTCATATCTTCAGTCCCGCTAACAAGATCCTCCATTTTAAAACTTTTCCGTCGACGCCATTTCAAGAATATCTCTATTGATTACTTTGGCGTGCTCCGTTGCTTCTTATTCGAGACGAGTCGGCCTGTTATTTTTAAACCTAGTGTGTTCCTTCTGTAACATTTTCGTGAATTGAATTTTCAATTGTGTACAGTTTGTGAAATCTTCTGCTAGCACGGTTTTTGTGTCACACGAGATCAATATTGTCTTTACTGAGGATTTTGTGAAATTCGAAAAATCAATACTTCCTCTCATAGAGATTCAGACTATGGCTTGGAATGGAGACAAGGGAGGAAAAGAGGTTGATCAATTTGGGAAAAAAAAAATTATTAGCAATGTTTTAAAGAAATTTTGTTCCTTTAATATTTTCAGTAGAACAATTGCTCATTTAGTACTTTCCTAGTGAACTATTGTTCAGTTGGTAATTTTCACATTAAGTGCTGTTCAGTTAGTAACTGTCCATATTAACTGCTTTTCGTATAGAGTTGCCCACATAAACAGTTAGTAACTGTCAACATTAAATGTTCGTGCAGCAGATGTCCACATTAACTGTTCGTATACAGCTGTCCGGAAAGAAAACTGAGGCCCTTGAAATGTGGATATGAGGAAGAATATGGTGTATCCCGTGGACGGGGGGGGGGGGGGGGGGGGGGGGGGGGGGGGGGGGGGGAACAAAAAAGTGCTAAACTAGCTAGAAGTTAAATATTGAAAATAGTGAAGACAAGACAACTAAGATACTTTGGGTACCTCAAGAGGCGTAATACTAAACTGGAGGCCCTTCTCGAAGGCAAGAGCGGAAGCAGGAGAATAAGAGGACGACAGCGACAAAGATGGGAGGACAACGTCAAGAGATGGACAGGAACCAGCCTGGCCGAATGCACTATGAGGGCAAGAAACAGAGCGGACCAGAGATTCATTGCAGCCAACCTTCCGTGGGGAGACGGCACGGGATGATGATGATGATGATGATACAATTGTCCGCATTAACTGTTGGTTATATAACAGGTGTCCACATTAATTGTTGCTTGTAGAGCACTTGTCCATATTAACCGTTTTCCACACAATTGCAGTCCACGTAAAATTAAAACCCACAGTAAGAAGATGTACTTCGACAAGACAGCCTCACAAATGGAAAACACACGAGCCAAGTACTAGAACGTACCAATCAGGAACTGAAACTCTGAAAGCATTGGTCGAGAGCTGAAGATCTGAAAGATGCTGAACTGTTTGCATAGAATGATATAATTGGGTGGGGGGGGGGAACCCACTACATCATCGAGGCACTTAATGAAGGAAATGTAAATATTTAAAAAAGAATAATACCAGAAGAAAAGCATGATAAAAACCTACAAGAAGCCACAAACACCACCACATGATGACTATCACATGCTAAACAGAAAGGAACAAGTCACCATCTTCCGTCTCCGAACAGAACACAGCCGACTCCGAAGTCATATGTATACAAAGTTTAAGGTTGGTACTACTAATCTATGTACATGTGCCCAGGTGCCCCAAACTGGAACATATCCTCCAAAACTGCACCAACTATGAGACACTGAGAAATAATTACTGGCCCAGTGAAACCAGCAAAGAAGATAAGCTCTACATTTCCATGAATTAATTACAAAAAAACAGTGAAATTTATCCAAGAGACAGGACTGCAGATATAGACAGAAAATGTGAACGAAGAAGAAGAAGAAGAAGAAGAAGAAGAAGAGGAAGAAAGAAGAAGGAAGAAGGAAGAAGAAGGAAGAAGGAGGAAGGAAGAAGGAAGGAAGAAGGAAAGAAGAAGAAGAAGAAGAAGGATAGTCGTATATTAAAAGAAAGATCTAGAAAACGTGCATGATGTGGATCTGGTGATTTTACGTTTTCTAATTTTGATATATATCATAGAAGTGAAAGAAACAAGAGACTGAAGAGGCTGTTCAGAGATTTAAGCGTACACAATACTATAAAACTATCAAATTACGAAATTGTTTTGAAAACAACCCTATCGTGGCTTGATGTAAATCAATATTTAACACTCAATATTTTTTTTCCTTTTATTCTCCTCTGCCCTTTCCAAAGAAGGAGAAAACCGGAGAAGTGCTAAAACTCCGTAGGCTACAGAGAAGAAAAAAAAATTATTATTACACAAATTCACTGCGGACAGAAGCAGGCGAAGAGGGTGTGATGTAAGCAGTGAGCCCTGGTGTCAGTTCTTCAGCCGCAGTGGTAGCACGGGCACCTTCCTAGTGTTTCGCTTTCAAAAAGTCTGATCACCTAAGACTTTTGAGTCTCCTCAAGCGACTTAAAATACCGAGTGTCACGTTGGAGTCAGAACTTAATAACATTTGTTCTAGGAATGTCCGATATTTGCAGACCTACGAAACCCGATCCGGCTAGAGGATTCAGTTTTAAGGGAAAAAGCTATGAGGTCTCTATAGACTTCGTTCTGACGATGTAGTTCAAGATACAATATGACGTTGTACTCAAACACTTAATATAGGAGTTATTTACTGGAATTGGAGGAGGGTGAGGAGGACGTGCTTTGGATATCCACACTCCCAGATAAGAACTTTGCTTAAGAGGAATACGAACCTGGGGTTTTCTTCTTCTTCTTCTGCTGCTACACCGTTCGAGAAAAGTTGATCATGTTGCCCTGTCGCCATGACTAAGTCCGCCGTCTTCTCCAGGCTAGAATGAGGGCCCCCATTGGGCCCAAATCTGTGCTCGGAGTTTTGAGTGGGTTGGCCAGGTTTTGCAGAATATGTCCTGGTGTCTGGGTACCAAAGCCACAGGGACATTCGTTTGTGTGTGTGTATAACATTTTGAGCCGACAGTGATCTGCAGTGTCCCCGATCTTAGACGGAAGATTGTGGTTTGCTGGTTATCTCTGTATCTGATGAGCTGGGGTGTTAAGCTTTCCAAGATCTGTCGTGGAGTTATACTTACTTATAACTTCATGTACCTAATTTTCGTCCAGGCTTTTAATCTTTCCATTTTTGGATGAGTTTACAGTGGGTAAATTATATACATTATTTGTAGCTATTATGAGTGTGATGTATCTCTTGCTGTCTACAGCTTATATAAGGAACACATTGTCGGTGTCCCTACGTAAGTTAATACGAAAGTCTTCCTAACAGACGCGGGTCAAGTGCATTCAAATCTCTACTCTACATTCAGATCTCTACTCTATATTCAAATCTCTACTCTACATTCAGATCTCTACTCTACATTCAGATCTCTGCTCTAAATTCAGATCTCTACTTTACATTCAGATCTCTGCTTCACATCCAGATCTCTGCTTCACATTCAAATCCCTACTTTACATTCAAATCTCTACTTTATGCTCAAGTCTCTACTTTACGCTCAAATCTCTACTTTATATTCAAAGTTTAGTTATTTTTATATATTATAGAGAAATGCAGAGAGTTTAATGTGAATCTGTATTTATCCTTTATAGACTACTCAAAGGCATTTGATTGTGTACAACACCAGAAACTTTGGGAAATAATGGAAAAAATGGGATTTCCAACACATTTGATACAATCAACATCACTGCTGTATCTAGACCAACAAGCAGCAGTAAGAATAAATGGTGAAACAACAAGTTGGTTTCACATAAAACAAGGGGTCCGTCAGGGGTGCATATTGTCACCTTACTTATTTAACTTGTATACTGAAAATATAGTGAGGAATGTTAGAGAAGATGTAGACAAAGAATATTACGATGCCATAACAATTGTAGGTTATGAAATACCAGAGATTAGATATGCTGATGACACAGTGTTACTGTCCACAGCACAAAAAGGAATGGAAAAACTAATTATGTCAGTCCGTAAGAACAGCGAAGAGCAGAACCTGTATCTTAATGCAAAGAAAACTAAATTGATGACAACTGACAAAACAAACAAGGCAGCTGAAATATATATCAATGAGGAAAAATTGGAAGAAGCGGAGAGTTTTGAATATCTTGGATCACTGCTAACTAATAATGGAGATACAATGAGGGAAATTAAAAGGAGGACATCTATTGCTCTTCAGAAAGTAAAACAAATAAAGAATCTGTGGAGAGGAGCAGACAGAACTACAAAAATAAGATTTTTAAGGGCATGCATCTTTCCCATCGAAACATATGCCTGAACAAACAGCTGAGAAACACGTAAATGCCTTTGAATGTAAATGCTACAGAAGAGTTCTCCAAATATCGTGGACACAAAAAAGAACAAATATATCTATACTACAAGAGCTTAATATTGAAGAAGGCTGGCTAATAAAGAGTATTAAAGAGAGAAAACTAAAATATTTTGGACACATTAAACGTCATGATAATTTAGAGAAGACCGTATTGGAAGGATACATAATGGGAAAAAGAAAAAGAGGAAGACCAAAACGAAGATGGCTGCAAGACATCGTTGGCGATCTGCAAATGGACGCAGCAGCAGCAGGCCATCTTGCTCACAACCGAGAGGCCTACAGGAGTGCTGTTAGGGAGGCAAAGTTCCGCAAGTGACATGCAAATGAGTGAATGAATGAGTTATTTGTAATCACTGACTAATTTATGTTTCATTAAAATTTCTGCTTTGCCATTAAAAAAAAAAAACAGTAAATAAAGTTTAGCATTCTGAAAATCATAATTTATTTGAAAAGTTGGCATTTTTACTATCTAAAACAGCTGTCTACAGCGTCATTTCTTTTTTGTTCGATGGAATAAATTATATTATTTTCATTTCACAGGGAGCCGCGCCAGGGTAGTAGATTAGACACTCGCTTGCCGACCAGGCGACACGGTTTCTTTTTCCATCCCACCACAGTGGCGGTCAAACCGTGGCTCGCAAAAAAAGTGTTTTATTAAAACGTTGAAAAATGGATAGAAAAAACGTGAATGACATAATCCGTCAGTTGTATATATTACTAAATAGTCTTTGATGAGTTGAGGACTCAGGTAAAGCTGGTTCTGGTATAATAATCAGAGGCGTATGGTGCATTGTTTAAAGAAAAATTAAATACATTAACAAAAATAAAAAGGAGGAAACGGAGACACGGAGTGGCTAAAGAGACAGTGAGATTGCCATACAGAAGAGTAGGGGATATTTACCCAGTAACAAGCCAATATTTCGGCGATACGCCTTTATCAAGAACGATGAAAATAATGAGCAACAAATAAATGCTAACGTAGCAGTTATCTGGCAGAGATTTTCTTGGTTATGAGGTGCAATTTGCACCTCCTTCTACATCTTATAAAACCGCACCATACACCTCTGACTACCTCTTCTCTAAAATGCTGCTCGCAACCGCTCCGTGAAGCATGGAACCCGCCGCAGGAGTAGCAGCACACGGGAGAGATGTGCTTCAGTCTCAGTCAATACCAACATGTGACGAGTTTCTTAATGTCATGAATACTTGCACCACCTGACAGCTGCTGCTGATGATAATGCTAATGGACCCCCTGCTATCATTCTAGATGGAACAAATAACTGGGAGGTCATTGCAACTTTCCGAGGCAGAAATAAAAAAAAACAGAAATACCCCCACAGTCATGAACAATACTGGAACGCCAGCAGGCATCGTAGTGTACCAAGCAGACAGGCAGGGTTTAATAGTGATTGATCTAACAGTTGAACAGCAACGCTGGGTTACACGGACAGCACATTCAGAGAGTGCCAAATACAGAGACGTGGTCTGTGCAACAACAACAAAAATGGTGACCTTTTACACAGATTGGTGAGTGATCAAGCTATTGCTTATGTAAGCAACGGATCAAGAAATGGAAAGAAAGATCAAGTTCAATAGAAGGCTTTGTTGGGAATTGTAAAGATCTGATTTAGCCTCATAGCACAGAGGATTCATAAATTTATTTAACGAAAGTTAAGCAGTTAGTTTAGGGACTAAACTGTTAGTTTAGACAAAAAGACATTGCCGTTTTGTTTATGGCATGTTTCATTTTGCATTATGTTAACTTTGGGCATCAGTCATGTTCATTCAGTTTTGTTCAGATTTTTAAGTGCAATATAGGAAAAAAAGACTTATATAAACAAAAAAAAAAGACTTTTGTACATCATTGTGGGTTGTCCTATCAAAGCGCGTTGTCCTCTGATAACATGCTGATCTCTCATAGCGTGTTGATCTGTCATAGCGGGTTGCCCTCTCACAGCGTCTTGTCTCTCATGGCTACTGGAGTGCAAAGTTCTGCTTCTACTAATTTATCTTACTATTTTCCTTCCTCTCACGTCTACACTTTGGAGACCTACCTACACTGTTCATTTTAGAAACTAATATTTTGCTCAGTTTTGAGACATTCTACCTACACTGTTCATTTTAGAAACTAATATTTTGCTCAGTTTTAAGACATTCTACCTACACTGTTCATTTTATAAACTAATATTTTGCTCAGTTTGGAGACTAATTCTACCTGCACCGCTCATTTTAGAAACTAGATACATTTATTTTGCTCAGTTTGGAGACTTAATCTATCAATACTGTTCATCTTGGAGAATAATTCTACCCGTTTTGTGGCTGCAAACGAACATTTTGTGTGGCCGTTTCCGCTGTTTGAGTGGTCGGTGTAGCGGTTAGATGGCGTTGTGACCTTGTCGAACGTTCGCTGAGTTGGATTCTGGTGACATAGTGGCACAAGCGGCCTGACAGTCACTGCGAAACCATCATGTAAACGAAGAACACTTTCCAACAGAAACTGCAATATTGACTTCCAGAAGCGTTTAATTTTTGTTCACCAAAAACAAAAACAAACAAAAAAAAAACTATACTCCTTCCTATAAATACAAACTTTTCCAATATCTATTTGATGTCGACTACATGCCTTCATGAACATAAAACTTTTAAAAGTTATTTTAGACTGCTCTTACAGACACTGAATTTAATTAATTGTTTATTCTGAAACGTACCGAAATTTTTGTTTGTTAGATAGTCATTTATAGTCATTTATATGTGTATGTAGTTACTTTTATTCATAGATTTTGAGAAAGCCTTCGACAGTGTCAACAGAGATGCACTGTGGAAAATCCTAAGATGGCATGGCCTCCCCCATAAAATAGTTAATGTAATCAAAGCCTGAGGGTTTTCAGTGCAAAGTTATCTGTGGAGAACATACCTCCAGCAGCTTTAGGGTACAAACAGGAGTGAAACAGGGATGTGTACTATCACCAACATTATTTATCTTGGCAGTAGACTGGTTAATGAAGGAGGCAACATCAGACAAACGCAGAGGATTACAATGGACCCTTAACACAGTGCTGGAGGACCTTGACTTTGCGGACGACATTTGTCTATTATCAAGCAGTCACAAAGATATGCAAGATAAAATAAACAAGTTAACCCAGAATGCAAACAACATAGGACTAAAGATCAACGTAGGAAAGACAAAGTTAATGAAGCAAAATGTGAACAACAGAAATGTACTCAGAGTAGATAACAAGTTAGTGGAGGAGGTCAACGAATTTGTATACCTTGGCAGCAGAGTAGTAGAAAATGGAGACAGCACAGAGGACATCAACAGCAGACTTACTAGAGCAAAACAGGCTTTTGCAATGCTACAGAATATATGGAAATCAAATAAACTAAGCATAAATATGAAAATCAGGATATTTAAGAGTAATGTTCTAAGTGTACTACTCTATGGAAGTGAATGCTGGAAAATCACCAAAACCATAGAAAACAAGTTGAATTCTTTCCAGACTAAATGTTTACGTAGAATTTAAAAAATATTTTGGCCAAACACCATAAGAAATAACATCTTATTGGCAGAAATGCAGATGAAACCACTGACAACAATTATTGAGGAAAGACGCTGGCGATGGTTGGGACATGTGCTCCGAATGACTGACAATTCACTACCAAAAATAGCACTAAGATGGACACCACAGGGGAGCAGAAGTAAGGGTAGACCAAAAGAGACATGGAGAAGAACAACAGAAAGGATGTTGAGCAATAGAGGGCTCACCTGGGCAAGAGCAGAAAAAAAGGCGAAAGACAGGCATTTGTGGAAAACCCTTGCGGAAGCCCCATGTGCCCTGGGCACTTAAGGTTCAGAGAGAGAGAGAGAGTTACTTTAATGTTAATTATATTTGTTATATGAGCAGCATATTTGTAAGAATGTCTGGAACAGAGTGAAAGTTGTATGATAAAGGGCAGAACGTCAGACGTTTCAGCGTGTCCAGTTCTTAACCCTTTTGAAATAAAGATCAATCAATCAGTCAATCAATCATTCACGGCTACCGATGGTTTATTCGTTCTTCTCAAACGTGCACAAACATATTCTCATGAGAAGTTCTCAAACTCAAACTCTATACTCAGAAACCATAAAACTATATCTAACTATCTAACTGTATCTAACTATCTAGCTTCTCTTTTCAAACATGGTCTCCTCTCCTTTCGTTGTCCCTTTCTGTCACGGTCTTGGGTCGAAGTTTCCTGGTCACGTGTCTATTTCTGTAGGTCTACTAGCTTCTCCCTTGGTCTGAGATTACCTAGTGTCTTTATTTCCTGATACTGTCATAACGCCCTCCCCCCCCCCATTACAGTCGGATGAGGACGAGGGGGAAGATGTGGGGGTGGGGGGGGGGAGGTACTGCATTTTTAGTAGAGTGTCTTCTGGGTCAAAACCATTAGTTACACACATTTTTCTTTTGTTCGGTTAATAATCCACAGGTTTTAATTTCTAATTGGGAAAGTCATTCTTGTATAGAATTTGCATATTGCAATAAGACAGATAGAGATGGAATTACCTGCTGAAGCTACACACACTTTCCTACACTGCCCCTTTATTCTGAAATGAATATCTGCTGGTTTTTTTTTATATTTACTATTCAAGAAATAAATAATTGTGAGCTGTTCTTCTCTCGTGCATGCTTCCAAGAGAACGGCCATCTTTGTCGACGTCTTAATTCTAAAATGGCCGACGTGATTCTTGACACATACATTTACCAGAATGTGATGGCATAACATGTCTGCACTGTCAACAGTCTACTACTCGATTTAGATTTTTAGATCAAAATTACAGGTTTTTTTTAAACACTCCCTTGTAGTTGTTATTTGTTTATCCACACACTCGTACATTGCCATGCTAAAACTCGTCAACAGTATTAGGCGATCGAAGAAAACAGTTTATTTTTTTGCCGCTGGTAAACAGAAGTGTCTAGGCCGTCATTATTTTTCTGACGTCACTTCACAGCAAGACCAGAAATGGGACAATCTTTTAACTGGTCAGTGACATTTCCAGGTCCGTACTGATCTGAAATATTTTCCTGTGATATTACTAATCCTCCCCCCCCCCCCCCCATCCCCTCGTTGTTATTAGCAGCAGCTTGTAGTTCACTTTCGTGCTTCTCTACTGTCTTATATTTTTTTCTCCACTGGATTGTGCTACCACTGAACAAAGCAGTGGCCTGCAATGCAGACCTCAGAGGGGCACCGTATTGACCTTTGAGAGGCAAATTTTAATATGGATTAGTTTGTGTGCGTGTGTGCTTAAGTACTTAGCCTTGTCTAGAGCACAAAGTACTTGTAATCTGGCACCCGTTATAGCCACACTGAAGTAAGGTTGTCGCAGGATCGGGTATGAGTTCATGACCAGGTTACAGTTGTATCTGGGTTATTAGACGTGTTGTGGATGCTCAGGCCTTATTACAGGGCACGTTTAAACAAGTGGCCGTGTAGAACCTTGCTCCTTTTGGTCATTTGACTGAGTTTTGTTGAACCTGGTGGTCACTAGAAGGGCTTGTGGTGGGACTTTTTAGAGAGAACTGCGTGGAAGCTGATGGTCATCTCAAAGAAAAGAATACCACCAAAATGTAGCATTACCATCGATGGCACAGAGCTGAAACAAGTTGATAGATTCGAGTACTTAGGAATGATTATAACAGCTGGTGGGAAATGTCACAACGAAATAAAAAGCAGGCGTGCTCAGGCCAAGTCAGCATTCCAGAAAATGAGAAACATCTTGTGCAGCAGATCCATATAAACGGAAACAAGATTCCGAGTACTTAAATGTTACATTGAGCCAATTTTGTTTTATGGATGTGAAGAATGGTCTATGAATAAGAGAGTACAGCGGGAAATGGAGGCCATGAAAATGTGGTTCATAAGAAGGATATTGAAGGTACCAAGGACAGCTAAGAAAACCAACGAAGAAGTCTTAAGAGAGGCTAGAGTTAAAAGGCAAATTACAGCAAAGATTAGAGCCAGACAAACGACATTTTTTTAGGACATTTTCTGAGAAGAGGAAAATTGGAACACATTGTGGCAAGTGGAAAAACTGAAGGAAGAAGAGACAGAGGAAGATAGAGAGAGAAGTTATTGGATGGGCTGTCAGTGTGGCTAGGAAGAAAGTCACCAGCGGATCTCATAATCAAGTCAGGAAATTGTGGAGAGAAATGATCGCCTACGTCACACGGCACTTGATTGATTGATTGTGTGGAAGCTAGAGGATGGGGGTATGGATGTATGGATGTATGGGAAATCTCTGTGCTCCTGCATGTGTGCCGAGAAAATGATTAAACATGGAGTTTAGTATATATAAGAGATCTTGGTGGAGGACTTATGCTTGAACCTGTTCTTCAATGCTGAGGTCGTTCCTTAGTAATTGTCAAAGTCAACGCGAAACTGTTCGTTTTTGTTTGGATGCTGTTGTTTGCTGAGCATGAGTTTATCACACAACCACTCCTCCACCACTAGATCACATGGAACACGTAATGAGGGGTAGATCTGTACAACACGAGTTGGACACCTGGTTCTAAGGGTGCTTTATGGTCGATTTGTTAGTCCTGCCTCTTCTTGTGGCTCGTTCAGCTGGAGTCCTGGGTTTTCCCCCTGTCATTCACTTTCATAATTTTTCTTTCTCTCATATCTAAATGTTTTTGTCAAATTTTTCGAGGTTATTACCTATTCTGTTTCCTTATTTTGCTATATAGGGGTCTCGTAATCCCCCCACACCCCACCCCCACCCCACTGTATAGGTACATTGTCTGATTAGGAATGCCTTGTCTTTCTATTAAGAAGGTGAAACATTTTTTATTAAAACGTTTTCCTAAGAAACAATATATAAGGTACAAACATTCATGAACTACTGCTTGGGGAGGATTTTAAACATTAAATGCCAGGACAAGATCAGGAAAGGGGAGGTCTGGGAAAGGGCAGGACAAGAACCTATGAACCTGCAAATCATGTCCAGGAAAAAGGAATGATCTTTATTTTTAAAGGGTAAAGGAGGTGGATCGTCCACACTCTGTAGAAACCCGACACCAGCATAGCAAGACAGCATTGACATGGAGTCCTCGAGGAAATAGAAAACGAGGAAGGCCTAGACTTACTTGGAGAAGAGAAATTATGACAGCGCTCAGAGACAAGGGATACACATGGAAGGAAGCAGAGAATAATTCTAAGAACAAGGATGACTAGAGAGCCTTTATCCGTGGCCTGTGCTCTGAAGTAAGTGAAAGGCGATAATGATGATGATGAAATAGTTTGGTAAAATGTCTTCGTTCTTTCAACTACGACCTAAGAATGACTACTTCAGAGATATAGGACTAATGGGACCAAACAAAAAGAAGAGACAAGTAACAGCAAAATGAACTGTTTTGTACAAATTAAAGAACTTTTATTATTATTTTATAGATCAAAGGAAGTAAATTAATCAACAGTTCGCTACCATTAGAAATTGATGAGAGCCTTCTGAATTTTCTCATCTTTCCTAGAATCTGTGCCATTGTAACTGATCCTTGCAATGTTCTAGGAAAGTAATTTATTCAGACTCGACTTCCTCTATTACTATGACTAATTATTTGGAAAGTAAGGGATCAATTTTTCAGTTCGCCCAGGCATGGCGACTTTAAATTACTATCCCCGACGGAGGTTAAGTAGAAAATGCGCTCTACTAGACAGCCATTTTTTTTATATTGAGTTGTGTCAGTGATGTTACTTTACGTCAGTGATATTACTTTATGTTAGAAATGTTACTTAAAGTTACGTTTTCATTCATGTAGTATTAGAACTATATTTAGACAGAGTTTGGCACACACACACACACACACACACACGAGGCCGAGTCATCATGAAATGATCGCAATATTTCAGGAAAATTTCAATGACATTTCCATGAAATATTTGCTGTTAATTTTTGACGCCCTGAGCATGTATGGTATTTCCTGTTGTCCCGAAAGACGGTTCTGAAGCAGATATATGCTATTTGCAAGTGTTGTTAAGCATTATCTTGCCGGACAGCTCCTCCCATGGCTTTTACTATCATGCTGGTTGTTGCGCACCAAGTCAGAGAAATAGTAAGCAATTTTTGTGTTTCAATGACAATCTTCGCTGCACTTAAGTCTTCTGTCTTCAAATTTGGCCCTCGCTTTCTCAAGTGATACTACACCTTTACGTCGAGCAGATATTCACGTGATTTGATCTTTCGTCAATCCTCATTGCTAACTGAAAAGTCTGTCATTGGTAATATATAAATATATCTCTATATCCCAGTTTTGGTCTGCCATGTGGCCTGTTTCCCTTGACAAATTTTTCATTTAGAAGTTGCTTGTGGTTACGGCCGTCACATCATTCTTGATAATTGTCGCAACAATCTTCATATACTGCTACATGAGGCTGTCGTGATGGGCGTATGAGAGCGTGTGAGAGAGTATGAGAGAGAGCATGTTAGAGGAAAAAAAGAGAGTTTGAGTGTGGAGAGAGAAAGAGAGAGAGTGGTGAGAGAGAGAAAGAAAGAGAGTGTGTGTGGAGAGAGAAAGAGAGAGCGTGTAGAGAGAAAAAAGTATATAGAGAGAAAGAGAGAGAATGTGTGTGTGGAGAGAGAAAAAGAGAGAGTATGTGGAGAAAGAAAGAGAGAAAAAGTGAGAGAGAGAGTGTGTGTGTGGAGAGAGAAAAGAGAGAGAGAGAGAGTGAGAGAGAGAGAGAAAGAAAGAAAGTATGAGAGAGAGAGAAGAGAGAGATTGTGAGAGAGAAAGAGAGTGTGTGTGAGAGGAAAGAGAGAAAGAGTGAGAGAGAGAGAGAGAGAGAAAGAATTAGTCATTATTTTTGTCTTTGTAATCCTAATAATTAGAAGTTTCTCATTCACACACAAGAAACTCATCTAAGATTTATTTTATCAGTGGTTCCAAACATTTTAAAGTACAGACCCCTGCACTTCGTAATCTTCATGCCACAGAACCTCCGAGTTGCTTCTTTGTCCGACCACTTAATGCTCATTATTTTCCGAAGGCGGCAAGGATGAAGACGTGTTCCTACGTTGCACTTTCTCCACCAAGATTCTGCACAGTCAGCTACAGAGGGTGGACATGTTGGAGAGTCTGAAAATCCAGAAAAGTTGCAAGGGGATATCAGAAGGTGGATGATTAAAGGGACCTCGGCGTTTAAGGTCCCTTCTTGTCATTTTTTTTTAAATTTCAGGCACCCACAGTCTAGGTTCTGATGTTCAGATCCACTCACAAGACTGTGATTATCTATCTATCTATCTATCTATCTATCTATCTATCTATCTATCTATCTATCTATCTATCTATCTATCTATCTATCTATCTATCTATCTATCTATCTATCTATCTATCTATCTATCTATCTATCTATCTGCCTGCCTGTCTGTCTGTCTGTCTGTCTGTCTGTCTGTCTGTCCGTGTGTGTCTATCTGTGCCTGCCTGCCTGCCTGCCTGTCTGTCTGTCCTCGCGCACTTATCTTAGAACGAGCACTGAGCCGCTGTAGTATGCGAGTGTTAGTTCTATTTTGGGGGGACTTAGTTCAAGAGAAGAGTCGCCAGAACGAGTGTACTCAAGACGAGGTAGCTGCCATAATCCGGCCGGTCGCGTGTTTGTGGACCGATTTTGAATCTCCCAAGGAGACGGGGAGACGGGTTTCTTGATAAATGTGGAGTGAGCGCTTGTGTGTGTGTTCAAAGAGAGGGAGAGAGTGAGAGATAGTGCGAGAGAGAAAGAGAGAGAATGTGTGTGAGAGAGAGAAAGAGAGAGTGTGTGTGTGAGGGAGAGAAAGAGAGAGTGTGTGTGTGAGGGAGAGAGAGAAAATGCGTGAGAGAGAGAGAGTGTGTGTGTGTGAGAGAAAGAAAGGGAGAGAGTATGTGTGAGGGAGAGAGAGAGGAAGAGAGGATATGTGAAAGAGTGTGAAAGAGAGAAAGAGAGAGCGTGTTAGAGAGAAAAAGAGAGTGTGGAGAGAGAAATAGAGAGAGTGTAGAGATAGAAAGAGAGAGAGTGTAGAGAAAGAAATAGAGAATGTGAGAGAAAGAGAGAAAATGAGTGTGGATAGAGAAAGAGAGAGAAAAAGAAGGAAAGTAGAGAGAGAAAGTGAGAGCGTGTGAGAGGAGAGAGAGAGAGAGAGAAAGAGAGTATGTGCGTGGCGGAGAGAGAGAGAGAAATATTCGTTATTATATTTTTCTTTGTAATCTTAATAATTAGACGTTTCTCATTCACGCATAAGAAACTCATCTACGACTTATTTTATCAGTGGTTCCAAACATTTTAAAGTACAAACCCCTGCATTATGTAAACTTGCTCCCCCCCCCCAACCCCACGCTTACGTATCGGAGAAAAAAATAAATCTTCTTTCCGTTTTGCCCATTTAACAGGTCATCTACACACACACACACACATACATACACACATACATACATACATATGCAATAATTGTATTTTCCTTAAATTCTATCCCCTCTTCATATTGAAGACGCATTCTTTCACAACCTACAGAGAGAAATATGTGGTTCATACAAATACATTTACAGATATTTATGTGAGTAAAACAGCTACAAAAGGGACAAAAAAACCCAAAAAACAGTGCCCGGCAGTTTATGTTCAGATATTTTCCTATAAAATGGTCCTCTGTGGCTGAACTGAGAATATTACATCAGTAAGAACAATAATCTCTCGTCATTTGAAATCGACTTTAAGAAGAAAAAGAAAAAAATTACCTGTTTGGTTGTAAGGCCATCAACTTACGTATTAAAAAAAAAGACTGATAAAAAGTCACTTTATCTTTGCATCTATCACGCCAGCAAATAGTTCATGCTAGACTGCTATGCTGCTAGACTGCTAGGCTGCTAGACTGCTAGGAGACTTAAGCGGGTTTTTCGACATACAGGCCAGTTTATTACCCCCCCCCCCACCCACCCCCCCACCCACCCACACACACACACACACACACACACACACACACACACAAAATCCGCTGACCGGATCAATGGCCTGCTACTGTGCTCGGTTTTAACACATCCGTGGAAGAATTTAGATTTAGAATTAATATCTGGTGGTACAGCTGTGGTCTGTTATCACACTCTCGCCCCCCCCCCTCTTCCTCTGTATCTCAGATCGTCATATACATGCACGTTTTTTGACGTCATCTGAGTTTTATGAGATACATATTTTGTGATTTATGTGAACGTGTTATTCTACCAACTTTAACATCCACATTCATCATCATCTAGTTCCGTGCCGACAGGCAGTGGGCGGTCGGACTTTGTTTAAATTTATTTAGCAGCACCATTCTTGTTCTTGGTGGTTTGAGCGGCTGAGCTAGTGCTACTAATCCTGTGGTACCGGGTTCAAGTCCCAACAGTTTGTTTTCTTTTCTGCTACCATCAGAGGTCCGCCCAGCCTCTAAAAATGGGCACCAGCGAAATCTGGGAAGGTGAATGCGACCAAGCGTGATACTGACCACATCACACTTTCACGTGCCAGTGGTCTTAGAAATTTGTTTTTCTATCATGCCTCGCCTCAACCCCTCACAAGATTTTGATGCCTCCTCTTTTTCAACTACCTCTCCGCGTTCTGAAAACAGGTTCTGAAAAAGTATGATATAAATATATTCACCCCACCCCCTCCCCCAATTATTCAAATCGCTAACCCCTCCCCTATGAGGCGTATGCTCCACGTTGGGAAACACTGTCTTAGATAAAACCTTAACACCTACTGTTAGGGACGCTTCTTCTTCGTTCAGTTTCATATGCTTAGTATTCTAGAGAGTCAGGTTGCCTTCGTGAATCCAGTTGCCAGCAGGAGGTCTTGGTACTAACCCCAGAGTTTCTCATCCATGCTTCTCTCTCGGGGCTGTACCCGAATTCTGAGGTCTCTGTATATGGTGTAGGTATGTAGTATGTGTTCAGGGGCCTGGGGGCCGCTTTTGGCACATGGCTGTTGACGCAGCCCTTATCTTGTGGAGATGAGTGTTGACTTTATCTTGTGGAGATGAGTGTTGACTTTATCTTGTGGAGATGAGAATTCCCGCTCCCCTTGTTTGTATTGCTTCCTATTTCAAGTTACCTGGTTATACACACGAACAGTTTTGTTTTTTTTCTGTATAACTTACGATATAAAACTAAATATATAAATACTTACCAAAGTCACCGTAGTAAAGCTGTGGTAACATGATTTTAAGAGTGTTTATAACAGAAGTAGGAACGGCTTCATTAATTAACACAGTTGTAACTGTATTAACTAACGAGCGCGGAGGTTTAATTTGATTAATTAACGAGCACGCAGGTGGAGCTTGATTAATTAACGAGCGCGCAGGTGCAACTTGATTAGTTAACGAGCATACGGGTGCAACTTCGTTAATTAACAGGCACGCAGGTGCAACTTTATTAATTAACGAGCACACAGGTGCAACTTTATTAATTCAGGGGTGCAGAGTTGTAAAACTTTCCTACTTTTGCGTTGAATAGGCTTGACATCTAATTTTTGACATAACGTGGGATGATCGGCATCTAAACAAGTCATTTTGACTGGCTAATCTCTGACTAAGACACGTTAGAACTCGAGTAGAGTAAGATTACCAGCCACAAGCAGAGTGGTCAGTTTTAAACAGAGATGGCATGAGCTGGAGGGATGGGGGAGGGGCCGAGAGGGGAGAGGGGGGAAGGAGGCGGGGCGAAGACTAAACGTCGTACACCGAACTTGAGAATTCATTAGAAGTTAGCGGAACCTCTCTCAAGCCACATCGTTAGCTATTGTGGTTGCTCAGTTGTAACCAGCTGTAATTTCATGCATTCATTCTTTGGATACATAATGGATCAACTTACGACCCCGTTAATGTTGAATAATGTACTCGAGCGCTTGTCAGGCCGAGCTTAAATAAACTGTTATGATTTTCAAGCCGATCATAATATTCTTACCACTTGTCTTTTTTTTTTTTTTTTTTGCTAGAAGAGAGTAAAACGAAGTCAGTTGGTATACATTACCAAAATCCAGTGTTTCAATAAGAACGGTAATGTAGAGATCCTCTTCTAGCATGAAATATGAACAATGAAAATAAAACTCAATAGGTCAGACATTTCAATCATTTGCATGACCCTTGTAGAACTTTCCCTCCCTCAGTCAGTCATTCGCATGTCCTTTGCGGAACTTTGCCTCCCTACCAGCTTTCCCGTAGTCCTTTTCATTTGCAAGCAAGATGCCCTGCTGCTGATGGGGCCACATGAGGATTATCAACGATGTCTTGCAGCCATCTTCGCCTTGGTCTTCCTCTCTTTCTTTTTTCCATTGTGTACCCTTCCAAGACTTGTCTTCTTTAAATTATCATGACGTTTAACGTGTCCAAAATATTTAAGTTTTCTCTCTTTAATCTTCCTTACTAGCCAACCTTCTTCAATATTAAGTCCTTGTACTATAGATATATTTGTTGCTTTTTTGTGTCCACAATATTTGGAGAACTCTTCTGTATCATTTACATTCAAAGGCATTTATATGTTTCTCAGCTGTTTCGTTAAGTTTCCAGGTCTCACAGGCATATGTTGCGATGAGAAAGATGCATGTCCTTAAAAATCTAAGTTTTGTAGTCCTGTCTGTTCCTTCCACAGCTTCTTTAGTTGTTTTATTTTTTTAAGAGAGGTAGATGTCCCTCTTTTAAAAATAAAATGAAACCTCTGAAAACATATTCTACTATTCGCAATGGAAACCGTTTTACAATTTCTGAAAAATAAGTCCGTTATGAAAATTTTACATACGCATCTTTTCAGATAATTAGAGGGTATTTATTTTCTGCCCTCCACAAATCCTCCTACAGCTTAGTAAAAGGTAAATACTTCCAGTTTCCACTCCTTTGGTATTTCTGATAATATTATTGTATTTGTCTCCTCCCCCCCCTCCCTACGGCAGAAGAATAGAAGCTTCCACAAACACCTCTCTCTCTCTCTCTCTCTCTCTCTCTCTCTCTTATTGAGGATATTTATACTGCCGTTACTATTTTGTGCCTTAAAATAAATCTCCTTTGGTTTGAAAGGATCTTGGAAGCAGAAACGACGGCTTTACATAGAGTCCATCTTCTTCTTCTTCTTCTTTCTTCTTCAATCTCCCTGGAACTGTGTGCTGGTGTACTTTGCAGCCGATGCGGTGGAGATTTTGAGGTACAGCATCGTGTCGGATTGGGAGTGGGTCATGGCAGCTACTTTTTCAGTCCCTGAGTGGAACTAAAAAGCAGATAGTGGGGGGGGGGGGGTGTGCAGTACTTCTTTAGCAGTCTCCACCACCACAGGGCTGTGGAGATCCTTGTCCCACTAGCCAGGTCAGGCCTGTTAGAGGGGTGGGGGGGGGGGGGGGTAGTACCAGCGGAGAAGTGGGACAGGATATTGGTCAGCTACTGTTTGCCTGCATGTCAACTATGGATCGCTCATTACCAAGACGGAGAGAGTTTGCACCTCCATATCTAGCCAATGCTATGAACAACTCAGAACAAAGATGCTGAAAGGCACAGATATCAAAAGTCCATATAAATAGTTACATTACATATGATTTCACCAAGGCATTGCAGTTAATGGCTAATCTCTGTATATCAGTTTATTAGCTACAGCAAATCTGCCCGACAGAAGCTATGACAATCTGTTGTTTTGTGTGTGTGTGGGGGGGGGGGGTAAAGCACACAAGCTGGATTATGTGTAAAACTGTCGGCTTAAGAAGGTCTTCCTGCTCCTCCTTTTCTGTATTGAATTTCACGTGCTCAGTCAGACAGATAATGGAGAGTGGCCACGTCTTTGAATCTCAGTTTCAACAGCAATAGTTCTTTCTGTTTTCCATCTTTTCTCTCTTCCTGGGCCAAGTTTTGGTTCTGAAGTCTTTGAAAAAGCACATGTTTTCATAGTGTTTTTTCTGAATTGTTCATACTGGCGGTGTGACCTCTTTGGCAACGGTAGCGAGTGTTTTGTGGCTGGGAGATGGTCTATTAGGTTCAGTGATTCAAATAGCTTGTTTTTTCGTACAGGTAACCCTTGTAAACAATCTGTTGAGCCTCCTCATCTAACCACAGTATAGACGTAGGACAATGAGGACGACAAGGAATTTGTGAATGATAAAAGTTCTTTATTGTTGAACTCTGCACGAGGAAGGAGTATGGAGGCACCGTTTCTCTCTGCCTCTGTAATGTCTGCGTCTTGTGGGCTGTGCACTTTTGGGCAGTGGTTTTGAGTTCCGTTGTGATTTTTTTTTCTTGTGTACAAAGTTGCGACGACCAGATACAACATTACAAACACAAGAACGTGTTGTACAAACGAAGACGAAATGAGGATGTCAGCTCCTTCGGCTTGACATTGACATAGCTGGGTTCTCTTCTCCAGAACATTCTTCTCAATCACATTCTCTCCAGTCACGAAAACGTCCACACTCAACGACTCTCTCAGTCAGCTCGGCCTGGTGAACACACTGCCAATCTCACTAATCAGCTGACCAGGTGAACTGGTTTGATTTCGACCGAAGTCACTCGTCAAGGTTCAGTGACTCCGGAGTCACTCGTCAAGATTCAGTGACTCCGGGCATTATTTTATTGCTCCATAAGGGCACAAAACAAACACTGAAAGTTATTTCCATTTTTTTGTTTCATAAAAGGAAAAAGCATCTTCAGATTTTTTTTCGGTTCTCGAAAACATGTACTAATGTAGGTCTTTCGTAAAAGAGAAATGACATATAGCGAACCTTCAGAAATCGGGGGCCATTTATATTTCTAATAAGACCCAGAACGTCTCCTTTTCCACCACCACAAAAAAGGTAAAGTAAAGGTAACCCTGTTATGCCTTAGAGGCACATAGGGATATGGTGTTAGTGCCCATATTTTCCTTGACCTGTCAGCACATTAGAGGGTGATATGGTCAGTATCACGCCTGGCCGCCTTTTCCTTCCCCAACTCCAGAAGAAGTCGGGTACCCATTTCTACAGCTGGGTGACTGGGGTGCCGCCGGCCGGATTCGAACCCCCGACCTTCGCCATGAGAGACCAGTGCACTAACCACTTCGCCACAGATAATTAAAAGAGAAAAAAACCCGCACAAGAACAGACAAGAAATTCCAGTTCTTCATGGAAATTTTAAGAAGGGCGTAAATTATTTTCCCCAGATTTTTTTTGTGTGTGTCAGCTGCCTGTTCTGGCAAGATAAATCACTGGTCTGTTTGATTTGCATGCTGACAAATTATCCAGTACGTGACAAAGAGATTGATTTTGCTCTATGGTTCAGTTTGTGATAACTCAAAATTGTCATGTATCATGCACAGAGCGTACAGTTATAGTGTAATTGCTTCGAGCGAGCGTCTACGAGGATTTAAAAGGAAAAAAAAAAAAGATAAAAGTGAAATAAAAGAACTTGAAAAAAAATGTAAAAGAAAATAGAAGGCGTGTCCTAGCTGTGAGCTCTCGATAAAGCACAATTATTACTCGCTCCTAACACTTAGCATTACTCTCAGACGACGCATTACTGTGAAAAACATGTTATTTGCGAAGATACTTGTTATATCAGATGCTCTTGTTATTACGAGTTTTATATTAAAGTAAAATATTTTATTTAGGACATGAGTAATACATTGGGTTTTTCTTGCGTTTATATCTTCGTGTGCTTCATGTAAATAAAGTCAGTTTCTTGTGTAAGTAAACATAAAAATTGTATATCCTAAGGGGTGGGTTCAAAATTGCGCTAGAAATAAATTGTTTGTCAGGTCTCCATCTTTCTGGCGAGATATTACTGCTACACCCTGTACAAGTTTGTAAAAATCATTACACTTATCAGAACAGTCGCTTCTTGGCAATTTTTTTTTGGTTGTACTGTACAACAAATGGTATACAACATATAGCTATTGATCACATTGTTTAGGTTGTTTTGCTTCAGGTCCGCTATAAATATATGACATTTCTAAAGTTAGAATGTCATGATGCCATCTTAAAATCGATTTTTATTTGTTGATAACATCGATGAAGTATTGAAAACTCGTTCTCTCTCTCTCTCTCTCTCTCTCTCTGTCAGAGATATGCAGACTTTCATGGCTTGTAAAAACTTAACGGTGTGAATAATCAGTAAATGTCAAGGTCGTGTCAGATGTGGGTAAAGTGAAAGACTTGACACATGCGGACAGACTAAAAGACTTGGTACATGTCGACCGAGGGAAAGACTTGGCACATGTCGACCGAGAGAAAGACTTGGCACATGTCGACCGAGAGAAAGACTTGGCACATGTCGACCGAGAGAAAAACTTGGCACATGTCGACCGAGAGAAAAACTTGGCACATGTCGACCGAGATAAAGACTTGGCACATGTCGACCGAGATAAAGACCTGGCACATGTCGACAGAGAGAAAGACCTGACACACATGGACAGAGTGCGACATGAAAAGAATGTGACAGAGACAAACGGCTTAAACCACGTCTGTGGTGTCGCAGTCAGGGTCCGTAGAGACTTACCATTTATGAAGGGGCCGGAGAAGGGTAGTAGAGAAATTAAGAAGACGGAGAAATGTGAGGGGTCATTCGGTGCTCTCACCAGTGTACGGGGTGGGGGAAACGAGTCGCTTGTCACGTGATAGGAAGAATAGGATCTATATATACCGAGGAATGAGTGGCAGAAATTAATTAGAGATCAGACAAACTGAGGCATGGCGAGCAAGTACGGTTCGTCTGTGCTTCCGAGTATCGAAATTACTTAGCCCCGCCGACCCGCACACTGTGTAAATATGTATTGTGTATCATAATGTGCTGTGGAGTATGTCATTATCGATCATATAGATATTCTAATTGATTCATGGATTATCGTCATATCTGGATGGGCAACTATCAAGGTCCACCAGTGCCTTCATTTGCATGGATAATTTATGTGTCGCAGTGATATCGGAAGATACAGGCCCAGGCTGCAGAGCTGAGTCAGCGATGTGCGTGAGCACTGAATCTGGTGGAGATGGGGGAGAGAACTCGATAGCGGACTGTCGTGATATTTGTTAGTACGTTAGTACATCTGAATTTCATGGATTTTGGGAGTGAGATAATAGTACGTTAGTACATCTGGATTTCATGGATTTGGGGAGTGAGATAATAGTACGTTAGTACATCTGAATTTCATGGATTTGGGGAGTGAGATAATAGTACGTTAGTACATCTGAATTTCATGGATTTGGGGAGTGAGATAATAGTACGTTAGTACATCTGGATTTCATGGATTTTGGGAGTGAGATAGTAGTACGTTAGTAGATCTGGATTTCATGTGTTGGGGGAGTGAGATAATAGTACGTTAGTACATCTGGATTTCATGTGTTGGGGGAGTGAGATAATAGTACGTTAGTACATCTGGATTTCATGGATTTGGGGAGTGAGATAATAGTACGTTAGTACATCTGAATTTCATGGATTTGGGGAGTGAGAT
This sequence comes from Achatina immaculata, assembly GCA_009760885.1. Classification (NCBI taxonomy): domain Eukaryota; kingdom Metazoa; phylum Mollusca; class Gastropoda; order Stylommatophora; family Achatinidae; genus Lissachatina; species Lissachatina immaculata. The sequence continues at coordinate 42,371,849 of CM019721.1, forward strand.
AATAGTACGTTAGTACATCTGGATTTCATGGATTTTGGGAGTGAGATAGTAGTACGTTAGTACATCTGGATTTCATGTGTTGGGGGAGTGAGATAATAGTACGTTAGTACATCTGGATTTCATGTGTTGGGGGAGTGAGATAATAGTACGTTAGTACATCTGGATTTCATGGATTTTGGGAGTGAGATAGTAGTATGTTAGTATATCTGGATTTCTTGTGTTGGGGGAGTGCGATTAACAGTGCGGTAGCACACGGGGGAACTGAAGGAATTTGCGAAGGAGAGTTACAGGCAGGTTAGCCGTGAGACGAATAAGTGCAGTTGGCACATGGAGATAATTCAGGAAGGGATTGTGGTGTAGTTTTGCAGAAGGGCTGCAGATTCATAAGGGCATTGGCACTATATATATATATATATATATATATATATATATATATTTGAGATAAGGGTATATTGTTTAGTAGGACCAGAAGAAAGGAAAAGCGACTGGGCCTGATAATATAACAATAGAAGAAATAGAGGCACTAGAGGAGACAGGAATAAAAATAATAACCAAGTTACTGAATGACATTTACAACAGTGGTTATATTCCCAGTGACCTGATTAAATCCACGTTTATAGCACTACCAAAGAAACCAGGTGCAAAGGAATGTGACGACCACCGGACTATCAGCCTCTCATGTCACATAACGAAGCTACTTCTGAGAATCATTATGAGAAGAACAAGGAAAAAGATAAAAATGGAAATAGCAGATGAACAGTTTGGATTTGTTGAAGGAAAGGGAACACACAATGCCATTTATGCTTTACGAACACTAACAGAAAGAGCTTTAGAAGTACAGAAAGATCTCTACTTATGCTTCATTGATTACACCAAGGCATTTGACAAGGTGAAACATAATGAAATTATTAAAATGCTTGAAGACATCAATATAGACGGCAAAGACCTGAGGATTGTAAAACATCTATACTGGCAGCAAGAAGCAGCAGTTCGAGTTGAAAATAGAATTGGAAAATATCAACCTATAAAACAAGGGGTGCGACAAGGATGTGTACTATCTCCAGACCTTTTTTCTCTGTATAGCGAGAATATTCTAAGAACAATCATCACAGAACCAGGCATAAAAATTGGAGGATACAATATTAACAACCTTCGGTATGCTGACGACACAGTACTGATAGCAGAGAACCAACAAGACCTGCAAAATCTCTTGGATAAAGTCGCCAAAGAAAGTGAACAGAAAGGCCTTACTTTGAACATCAAAAAGACAGAGACTATGGTTATATCTAAGAAACAGAATCCACCAGCATGCAGTATTAAATTAAACGAAACTGTTCTAAAGCAGATGCAGAAATTCAAATACCTTGGAGCAGTAATAACTTCAGATGGGAAATGCAGAACAGAAATTAGGAACAGAATAGGCCAAGCAAAGACTGCATTTCAGAGAATGAGAAACATATTGACCAACACATCCTTATCAATGAATGTTAGAAAACGAGTCCTAAAATGCTATATTGAACCTATCTTGTTATATGGAAGTGAATCATGGACAATAGGCAAGTCTGCACAAAAATCATTGGAAGCAGCAGAAATGTGGTTTATTAGAAGAATGTTGCGAATCCCCTGGACAGCAAAAATAACTAATGAAGAATATATGAGAAGAGCTGGAGAGACAAAAAACCTTGTCAAAAAGATAAGAGAGAGACAATGTACTTTCATAGGACATGCAATGAGAAGAGGGGGCATTGAAAATATTATAACAACAGGAAAAATAGAAGGAAGAAGATCAAGAGGAAGACCAAGAGAAATGATACTGGACAGTCTGACGGGATGGTGTGAGAGGAGATCACCAACTGAGCTGATGGCATGCATGAAGGATCGCGTACTCTGAAGAAGCATAATAGCCAACGCCAGTCGGCACGGCACATGATGATGATGATGAGGACCAGAAGAGCCCAGGCCATCCGGTCACATATGTTTCAGTCATATACTAGAGAGTTATACATTTTATATTATGTCATATGTGTTCAATTCATGATGATATATGCATGCAAGTCTGTTGTGGCTTTAAAACGGTGTGTCTGGTGTGTATAATAAAATATTGATTGATATAAATGCCTGACTTTATAATGTGTAAATGCATGTCATGTAGTTTGTATGAATGAATATGATTTGCTGCATAACTGACATACAGTATCCTTGGATGGAAGATTCTGTGTTGAAGGTTATATATGGGTTTGAGCCTGGGCACCCAGTACGGAAGTACAAAGGCCATGGAATTTGAGGTTGCAGCTTGGGTTTTTGGCCCTGTCCCTCCCTTAACTGTCTCCAAATTGTGGACCTAGTACCCCGCTAAGTCTACAGAAGGGTAGTAGAGAAATTAAGGAGCCGGAGAAGGGTAGTAGAGAAATTAAGGAGTCTAGTGGAGAAATTAAGGAGTTGGAGAAGGGTAGTAGAGAAATTAAGGAGTCTAGTGGAGAAATTAAGGAGTCGGAGAAGGGTAGTAGAGAAATTAAGGAGTCGGAGAAGGGTAGTAGAGAAATTAAGGAGTCTAGTGGAGAAATTAAGGAGTTGGAGAAGGGTAGTAGAGAAATTAAGGAGTCGGAGAAGGGTAGTAGAGAAATTAAGGAGTCTAGTGGAGAAATTAAGGAGTCGGAGAAGGGTAGTAGAGAAATTAAGGAGCCGGAGAAGGGTAGTAGAGAAATTAAGGAGTCTAGTGGAGAAATTAAGGAGTCGGAGAAGGGTAGTAGAGAAATTAAGGAGCCGGAGAAGGGTAGTAGAGAAATTAAGGAGTCTAGTGGAGAAATTAAGGAGTCGGAGAAGGGTAGTAGAGAAATTAAGGAGCCGGAGAAGGGTAGTAGAGAAATTAAGGAGTCTAGTGGAGAAATTAAGGAGCCGGAGAAGGGTAGTAGAGAAATTAAGGAGTCGGAGAAGGGTAGTAGAGAAATTAAGGAGTCTATTAGAGAAATTAAGGAGTCGGAGAAGGGTAGTAGAGAAATTAAGGAGCCGGAGAAGGGTAGTAGAGAAATTAAGGAGTCTAGTGGAGAAATTAAGGAGCCGGAGAAGGGTAGTAGAGAAATTAAGGAGTCTAGTGGAGAAATTAAGGAGCCGGAGAAGGGTAGTAGAGAAATTAAGGAGTCTAGTGCAGAAATTAAGGAGCCGGAGAAGGGTAGTAGAGAAATTAAGGAGTCTAGTGGAGAAATTAAGGAGTTGGAGAAGGGTAGTAGAGAAATTAAGGAGTCGGAGAAGGGTAGTAGAGAAATTAAGGAGTCGGAGAAGGGTAGTAGAGAAACTAAGGAGTCTAGTAGAGAAATTAAGGAGCCGGAGAAGGGTAGTAGAGAAATTAAGGAGTTGGAGAAGTGTAGTAGAGAAATTAAGGAATCAGAAAAGGGTAGTAGAGAAATTAAGGAGTTGGAGAAGGGTAGTAGAGAAATTAAGGAGTTGGAGAAGGGAAGTAGAGAAGTTAAGGAGTTGGCACAGGAAGATTTAGTGTAAAGACTTCACTTCCGTTATATAATCAGCAACGACGACATGCAAGGAATCTGAAGGCAGACGAGCATTATTATGACGAAAAGAGAAGTGTGTTGACGATGGTAGTTAATACTAGAGTAGAAGTAGACTAAATGTTTACGAAGAATTAGAAAAATATTTTGGCCAAACACCATAAGAAATAACATCTTATTAGCAGAAATGCAGATGAAACCACTGACAACAGTTATTGAGGAAAGACGCTGGCGATGGTTGGGACATGTGCTCCGAATGACTGACAACTCACTACCAAAAATAGCACTAAGATGGACACCACAGGGGAACAGAAGTAAGGGTAGACCAAAAGAGACATGGAGAAGAACAACAGAAATGATGTTGAGCAATAGAGGACTCACCTGGGCAAGAGCAGAAAAAAAGGCGAAGGACAGGCATTTGTGGAAAACCCTTGCGGAAGCCCCATGTGCCCTGGGCACTTAAGGTTCAGAGAGAGAGAGAGAGAGAGAGAGAGAGAAGTAGACAGATAAGGCGTGATATAAATCTTGGGCCCAAACAATCGCCTTGCTTTATTTCATTCTAACCAGGTTCTCTTTAGAAGCAATCTATGCCCAGTCTTCATACTAGTAGGATCTCTGACAGATAAACTCCCATCTGTCTGTTATTTTGTCATTTCTGCTGTCATTGACAAATCATTTCGCCGAAATATTGAATTTGTGATGTTTGTTTTTAATTTTCTACTTGGTAGTCCAATTATTTACTCCTCTATCTATATTACTAGAACCAGTTTTACCGCAGTCATTATCTCTTTTATTATTTACTCCTGGCTCTTCTGCTCCCATCCACCCCTTCCTTAAATTTCTCTTTCTATCCCTTTCGAAAAATTGAACCATATTTACCTGTCTCCCTTCTACTGTAAAAGATTAATTAAGAATGTATAACATAGCAATTAAGAGAGAATGTATAAACATTTATGTTTTCATTTGTTGCCATTCTTTTCTATGTTAAAAACACATATTGTATTCTTTCTTTCTTTACCTGTTTTCTTTGTTTCGTCTCTTTCCCGTTTCTTTCTTTGTTTTTAAAATTCCTCTATGACGTCTTTGTAAATCTGTTTCAGTTAGCGTTAACACTTGCTGTAATGAATGGGGTGGACTGTGTCTTCAATAGCCGTCGTGGTTACTTTGTTAACTCTGCTAATTTAATCTTGCACAGATTGTTTCCAGTGTAAATATGAAGAACAATGTACTTTAGGGCACCACAAATCTTTCATTTGACGTGTGTGTTAAAACAGAAGTTGGACCATCCTGGACATGTGTTTTAGTGCCGGGTGTGTAATCGTGGAAATTAGGTCAGTCAAGACCTGCCTTTCAGAGAATGAGAAACATGTTATGCAAAACATCATTATCAAAAATTGTTAGAAAACGAGTCCTAAAATGCTAGATTGAACATATCTTACTATATGGAAGTGAATCATGGACAATAACAGGTCTGTACAAAAATTATTGGAAGCAGGAGAAATGTGGCTTATTAGAAGAATGTTGCGAATCCCCTGGACAGCAAAAATAACTAATGAAGGATGTTTGAGAAGAGCTGGATAGACCACAAAAAAAAATCGTGTAAAAAAAATAAATAAATAAAAATAAAATGAGAGAGAGACAATGTAATGTCATAGGACATGCAATGAGAAGAGGGGACATTGAAAATATTATAACAAGAAAAATAGAGGGAAGAAGATCAAGAGGAAGACCAAGAGAAATGATACAGGGCAGTCTGACGAGATGGTGTGAGAGGAGATCACCAACTGAGCTGATGGCCTGCATGAAGGATCGTGTAATATGGTGAAGCATAATAGCCAACGCCAGCTGGCACGGCGCCTGGTGATGATGATGATGATGATGATGATGTTGTTGTTTTTGTTGTTTGTTGTTGTTGTGTAGTCGTGGACTACTACGCTGTTACTTGCTCGTAAAATTACTTTCTGAAAAGGATTCTTCAGGATATGACACCTTACCTTTATGGAAGAGAGCTGAAAAATGATACTACAGTTCTTTCAAAAACGTTCTTGGCTTATTTATAGCTTTTTTTAAAATAAGAAACAGCAAGGCCTACGCACCGTAAAGTGAAGGAGCTTATTTTAGCATTTAATAAACAGAATAAAAGACGGAGCCACGTGAAGAAATATTCATCAATGTCAGGGTGCAGCAACGTAAAGATGGACAAAACAGAAGAGAAAAGACGCAAGAGGAAGTAGACTAGACCCTGTAAGACATACGTTGTTACTACTCCAGTGGCTGATTATGTAAATCCGTTGTTTATAGAATCAGTAACTACTCGAGGCTGTATGTAATATGTCACGAGTCTTTACAAGAGTTGTCGACGGCAGATACACCATAGAATTTGTAAGGGAGTGAGGAGGCCGACTCATTGGCAAAGAGAAGTGAAGATCTTCCCCAGGTTTACACAAGCCTAGAATATGATGAAGCCAAAACGCTGATAAAAGCCAAATAATAGAATACATAGGAAAGAGAATATCCAGGACACCAGAAGGTTGCCTACTACCAGTTCAGCAGAGAAGACCAAGTCAAGGTCTTTAGACTCAGAACAGGCCACAATAGATCGAGGCACCACATGTTTAACAGGGTCATGACAGGCACAACCGATGAATGCACCTGTGGTACCGACAAAATGGCTGCCTAGCACTTGTTGCAGGACTGCCCTTCATTTGAAGAACCGAGAGGGCGGTTTTGACCTTCACTTGTACTAAACTATGACAAGCTGTAAGGTGATCTTGACAAGCTGTATGGTGATCTTGACAAGCTGTATGGTGATCTTGACAAGCTGTATGGTGATCTTGATAAGCATAAAACAAACGGCATCATTCTTCAAAGATATCCAAGTTTACGTCTGAAAGTTTTCGAATAAGAAGAAGACGAAGAATCAATCGATCATGAGAGAAGATGTTTAGCAAAATGATGTTTGGCAATTTTCATAACAGATAGTAGTTACCTGCTTCATAACTGCCTGAGAGAACATTGTGTAACTGGTAAGCCAGGCGGTTATTAAAGAGATACAAAGAAGGCAGGAAACAGATACAATGTTGTTCTTAAGAAGAATGCATGGATAGCGAGAAAATCGAACGAGGACGCTCTGAAAGAGGCACACACGCATACACAAAACAAATTATAACAAAGATCAGAAAACTGCAGTCTAAGTTTGTGGGACATGCTTGGAGGAGAGGCAGGCTAGAGCACCTAATGGCAACAGGAAAGATCGAAGGTAGAAGAGACAGAGGTAGACAGAGGGAGAACAAATATTTGATAGTCTGGCATCCTGACACGGCAAATGCTCAGTGATAAGCCTGTTAAGATGCTAAGGAGATCGATGGTTATGGAAGGACATGGTATCCTGTCAGCAGAGAGAGAGAGAGAGACCCCAAAAAATCCTTCCGTGGACCACCCGAGGGGTCCAGTGACCACAGGTTAAGAAACGCTGTTGTAGAACATTATAGGGATCCCCCCCCTTCCTTTCGTTTATGTTTATCAGTGGAGACGCTGGTCTAGCCTTCTACGTCTGAAAAAAAAGAGCTTATGTCTGAAGCTTACGCACAACACAACAATCATCTGTATCTCAGTTCTAGATGCCTGGATTTTCTCAGGTATCGGTAACTTTGATTCAACTTGTAGCAAACCTCTTATCCTTTCCGTGATAGAATCTATCGCTTAATTTGCCCTTTTCGTTTCCCTTTATGTTAGAGTCAGCCTTTGCAAGTTTTATACACAAGCATTACTTATTTATTTTCCACTTGATGTTTAATGCTTCAAACCTGCTTGATTTGTGAAGGAATGGCTAAAAGTCTTGTCTCAGCAAAGACAAATCTTACGGGAGTAATATTAAAAAATAAAATTTTGGCCATCACTAAATCTCTGCTGGGAAGGAACTGTAATAAAACCTATTAGTTCTGAAAAAACAACTTGCTCTTATTAGAGGACCACTTATTTACGGCAAATATGAACAATCAGTTACTGAAAACATAAGTTTTGTTAAAAGAATTGAGCTGTGTCTAAGAGGAAGTTTATCCATAAGTTTTGTTTTGTTTTTTTCTTAACTTTCCCGCAAGTGTAAAGTAAAAACATTTCTAATGAATTATGATGAAATGCTTTTCATCTGTTTTTTGGACCTCTTTAAGCACAGAAACAGGAGTGTATATAAATCTGTATCCGCGCGATTTCTCACACTCAAAGAAACAGGTTCTACCCCAGCCTTCGACGCTTCGCTTCGTTAGTAATTTGTCCATTGCTCCGTACTTATGTTTCTCCTTCTTCTTCGTTCGCAAACCGTACTTATGTTCAAATGTGTTTAGATCTTCAACACTTTTGTTCACTCCAGAACAACACTAGAACAACTATGTGGGTCAGCGCTCGTGGCAATTATTTAGACAAAGTCTAAAAAAAAACTGAAAGATAGCACATTTCTAACGTAACTCATATATTTTTTTAACGTCTAGACTCATTTCCTTCCAGTTTCTTTCTAACCAAATTTTTTTTATCAAAATTTACTCGGGCAGAGTATGGAAATTAATTCAGGAGTGAAGAGTTAAAGTGAAAGTCGAAGCATTCATGGGCTTTCCGGAGTGCAAAGGTGAGAATCCTCTGTCTTACGTCAGTTTTAGCAAAAGTAAGGAAAGTACATTGGAATACTGTCTCGAATTTAACTTTCGAAACAATGTTCGGGTTAATGTCTACAGTGTCTAGGACAATTTCTCCAATGCCCAGGCTAATTACTACAATGTCCAGTTCAATTTCTCCTATGTCCAGGCTAATTTCGTCCTTGTCCAGGCTAATTTCAGCAATATCCAGGCTAATTTCTACAATGTCCAGGCTAATGTCTACAATGTCCTGGCTAATTTCTGCAATGCCAGGGCCAATTTGTCCAATGTGCAACCTAATTTCTACAATTTCCAGTTCAGTTTCTCCGTTGCCCAGGCTAATTTCTGCAATGTCCAGGCTAATTTCTACAATGTCCAAGCTAATTTATACAATGTTAAGCCTAATTTATACAATGTTAAGCCTAATTTCTACAATGTCCGGGTCAATTTCTTCAATGTCCAGGCTAATTCTACAATGTGCAGGCTGATTTCTAAAGTCGTTATAAAGCTGGCCATACACACGTGACACGTAACTGAATATTGTTAAACGACAGTTAAGTTGAAGAAATGAATATGACCTTCGATCTGCAAGGAAGTGTACTAACTACTAAGCCAAAATCGCGGATATGTAAGAATGAGCGAAATTCATAAAACGACGGACTGAATTAACGCGAACAGGGGGGGGGGGGGGAGACACACAACTCTAAGCTGAATCAGGCTGCGGTCAGCAACCCTATCTGACTAATTGCGTCAGGAATTACGAACCACAGCCGACCAAGACCCTACTCCACCTCCTAGTGGTGCCCTTGCTAACAGACACTAGGAATCGCAGTGGGAAGACGAGTCGGGTTCTAAAAATACGTTGAGCCGAAGTCGGACGTGCTAGAACGAAAGACGCGTGAGTTCAACACAGCGCAACCAACACCCATTTCAGGGCGAACGGCAAGATGGAAATTAAGGGATAATTTTAAAATGCTATATTTAGACCCAGGCTATCTCTCTGTCAGTCAGCACGACCGATTTTAATTTGTACAGATTATGCAGCTGTACAGCAGCCGCGTTACGAGGGAATATCGATCGCAAGTGTGTAGTACAGCAGGTGTTAGTGGTACACTCAGTCCTTGCTGTAGAAACCAGTTTAGTCCTAGTTATGATTTTCATCCTTCTTTGAGCATGAATTGTTCGCAAAACGTTGGATGTTAAATATAAGCAGACATACTGCCATCGCATCTTCAAGCTAAATATATGGTGCAAAGATGACTGTGATAGATGGCTGGTGTAGTTATATCGAGGCTACCGGCCTTGACCTGGTCAGTCTAATTTCTTCATGAATCTCCCAGTATCGGGAGCTTTGCTTCTTCAGTCTAGCTAAAGAGTTGATGCTTCACGTGCTGCCTCTGGTAACGGAGTATGGCAAAACGCCTCTCTAGAACTTCCAGAAAACCACTCTCCATCGACACGATGTCCTTCTTTCAGATTTATCGCTACCTTAACTGCATTTTAAAAAGAAAGAAAGCTTAAACGCGTCCAGGTAAATAAAAAGAAATATTGAAGATAAATTTTTAAATCTAAATCTTCTTTGTTCTAGCATTAAATATAGTTTCCAGACGTATCTGTCATGAGTCACAACTTTGCTTTTTCTTGAATGTCTCACTTACATCTCTGGTTTAAAAAAAAGGCTGTTGCAGGTAGCTTGAATTTGCTAAATAAAATTCGCCTTATAACCGTGTAGCTGTTATAGAAAGGAACACAATAGGTATATATATACATACTTTTTTGTTTATTTCAGCTTTATATACTTTAAACATTGCTGTGCCCCCCGTTTATCATCTATCCATAGAAATGAATGTTCCTAATGAGACTCTAAGAGTTTCTTGGATATTCCTGTCTCAGAATCCTTACTTAGCATAGTTACGAGCTCCCAGTTCAGACGAAAGCTTAGCATCGTTAATACTATCCTTCGGGGAAAAAAAAAGATACACATGGCTCAACAGAGCTAAACAGAAAATGAAAGGCTTTTATACTTTAACAAACAGAACCTTCTTTAGTGTCTCATGTAAGGGCAGATAATCAGAACAGCAAGTGTATAGATAAGTGTAGAGTCTTATCGCGGAGCTGATCTTCCAAGCATGCGAGTTGTGCTTAGACAGGGCACTCGAGGTTAGTTTGTGTATGTCTAATAGCCTGAAGGGAAATTATCTGAAGAGGCTGACGAAAGAGGAGGCAAAGGAGCAGACTTAAAGTATGATGGAGTGCGGAGAATGGAGAAGCAATGATCGCCGATGTCCAGCAACACGGCAGATAATGGCTAAAGGTAAAATCCCCGCTTCCATTGCTATTAAAGCATTTTGGGAGACATGGTGTTAGGCCCGTATTTCCAAGACCATCGTCACATGAAGGTGTGGTGTGGTCAGTATCACGCCTGGCCTAATTTACATTCCCAAATTTCTCTGCTACACATATTTAGAGGCTGGATGAACCCCAAGGTCTTTGTGTGTGTGTGTGTGATGGTTCCAGAAAAAAAATCCCCAAAAGACTGACAAAAAATGTACATAAACCCAGTATTAAGAGAAGACGGTTAAGCCTATTGCACCATACGACAATCCACTGCAAGCGATAAATCGTAAATTTGAAAATAAACCATATAAAGCGGGGGATAAAGCGCACGAATAAAGTGGCATCGTGTAACAATTACACATGAAAGGTTTTGATATTATTTTGAGAGTACATCGCTTCATATCACAAATAATTAAAATATACAATCACTTCAAAGTGCTCAACTTCCGCATAAATCTCCTTATTATCTGCGCAATTAATTTTAAGGGAAATTTTAAAGTAGATTTTTTCTCGGAGACTAAGTTGCTGAGTTGTTTAGTTTCCTCGTGCTTAAAAGTGTCGACAAATATGAGCTGTTGTTTGTTTTCGGGTCAATGTCTCCAGACGACCAGTGCACTACAAACAATGACCCGAAAAGTTTAAAAGATAACATGAACAATCTCCATGACGGCTATGAACATTATGACATGGAAATCGGCATTGCCTAAACACGGACCATGAAAGTCAAGAGGAGTTCAGACTCATTGAACGCCTGTATCAAATACAACAAAATCCAACAAGTTATAGAATTCCAATATCTTGGTAGCATGTTTAAAGAAGATAGGATAATTGAGACATAAATTAATGTTAGAACATAAAGAGTATATGCTATTACATACCAGCTACTCCCAGCTGCTTTCTCGCTCTAACATACCAGCTACCCCTCGCTGCTTTCTCGCCCTAACATACCAGCTACCCCTCGCTGCTTTCTCGCCCTAACATACCAGCTACCCCTCGCTGCTTTCTCGCTCTAACATATCAGCCACCCCTCGCTGCTTTCTCGCCCTAACATACCAGCTACCCCTCGCTGCTTTCTCGCTCTAACATACCAGCTACCCCTCGCTGCTTTCTCGCCCTAACATACCAGCTACCCCTCGCTGCTTTCTCGCTCTAACATACCAGCTACCCCTCGCTGCTTTCTCGCTAACATACCAGCTACCCCTCGCTGCTTTCCGCCCTAACATACCAGCTACCCCCAGCTGTTTTCTCGCTCTAACATACCAGCTACCCCCCCCCCCCGCTGCTTTCTCGCTCTAACATACCAGCTACCCCTCGCTGCTTTCTCACTCTAACATACCAGCTACCCCTCGCTGCTTTCCCATTCTAACATACCAGCTACCCCTCGCTGCTTTCTCGCTCTAACATACCAGCTACCCCTCGCTGCTTTCTCGCTCTAACATACCAGCTACCCCTCGCTGCTTTCTCGCTCTAACATACCAGCTACCCCTCGCTGCTTTCTCGCTCTAACATACCAGCTACCCCCCCCCCCCCCCCACTGCTTTCTTGCCCTAACATACGACTCGAGCCAAAGAGGCAACTAACTTACAGCATATTTATACCAACAATGGCTAACAATGCCAGTCACGGGGACTAACCAAGAAACAACAAAATAAAATCTCTACACGCGAAGTGAGACGCCCAAGAAAAGCAACAAACGTGACTAGGCGGGATAAGCTAAGAAATATCGACGTAAAACAAATGGTAGGGACTAGGCCGCGCCTACAATACAGACAGAAGCAACAACAAAAAAAAAAACTGAGTGCTTTGGCCTCTTAACGAGCATGACGCGTGCGATCTGTACATCAAGCCGAGAGGGTCTTCAGCCAAGGAACTACAGGACACAGATCAAGTGGAAGACCCAGGACAAGGTGGGTAGGTGGTGCTATAGAAACACGCGCGGGTTAAGCCATGAACATTACTGAGGCCACTCATATGACCTGAAAACACCAACTGCGTCTCCCCTCAACACTTCACTGTACCAGAGGAGGGATATATTAAAGTAAGTAAAGTAACCAATATATCCATACTACAAGAACTTAATACTGAAGAAGGCTGGCTAGTAAAGAGGATTAAACGGAGAAAACTTAAATACTTTGGACACATTAAATGACAAGATAATCTAGAGAAGACCGTCTTGGAAGGGTACATAACGGTAAAAGGAAAAAGAGGAAAACCAAGGCGAAGATAGCTGCAAGACATCTTTGATAATCTGCAGACGGATGCATCAGCGGCAGGGTATATTGCTCACAACCGGAGGCCTACAAGAGAGCTGTTAGGGAGACAAAGATCCACAAGTAACATGGAAATGACTGACTGATGAAAGTTATTTGTTGAGATTTTCATACATTCTTATAAGATTATTTGTTTTCTTTTGTAGTTCATTTAGTGGTACACATTTGTAAAGAAAATAAAATACACGCTTCCAAATTACAGAATTCTTTTTGCTCATAAGTATTCCAGATTAGATATAATAGATTCTTGTTGGGCGCTCCACGATTCTCTGGCCAACAAGATTCTCTCAACCTGGATCCGTGTCGACTCTTTCCTTGAAAATATGACAAAGATCCTTTCAGTCTCTCTCTCTGTGAATAGATTCAGACCAGCTGTATCTCAGAAACTCCTGCCGCGTCCACTCTTTTAAATTCGCTCTCTCTTGGATTAGATTTTCGATTTTTTCCAGCTTTGTACAAGATTCAGCTTTTCATAGCTGCAGATCATAAGTGCATTTTGCCGGTTTGCATAAAAGTGTGCCAACAAGAACGCTCTGGATAAATGCGAACACCCCACTCCATTAGGAGGTTTTATTTTTTTCTTAAAATCTGGCTATTGATCGGAACATGAGGCATAATCATAGCCAAAGTTATGGAAATAACGAAGCTGAGGCCAGCTTCCGGGACTTTGGCAAAATGTGACAAGTGGATGGCAGCTCATAAGCAACGAATGATGTACAGAAGACAAGAAAATAATGACGGCTGCCATTGGCTGGTGTGTATAGGACACTTCATCAAGACAAGCTGTGCTTCCGGTTACATTCTGCAGCTGAAGTTTCTACATCGAGTCTCGTAACTGCCCGCGAGAACTTCCATTTCTCAGACTTCGACAGCTGCCAAATATGGCAATCATAAGGATGTAATGTCTTACTTTTCGGGGACAAGTAATTTTTATCATAAGGATGTGCTTATTCTCAAGACATTACTCGCGTGCTGTTACTCTCTGCCTGCCTGTGATATCCTGTGTGTGTGTGTATGTGTGTGTGTGGAGTTGGAGGGGGGTGGAGGGAGTGGGAAGTGGGAAGTGGAGTGAAGGCGCTGTCCTATTTCGCGATCAGAAATCCATAACTGACATACCTGAGCCACGGTTAGCGAACCACAGCCCTGGTCAAGACCTTGTCCCACCTCTCCGATCAAGACCTTGTCCCACCTCTCCGATCAAGACCTTGTCCCACCTCTCCGATCAAGACCTTGTCCCACCTCTCCGATCAAGACCTTGTCCCACCTCTCCGATCAAGACCTTGTCCCACCTCTCCGATCAAGACCTTGTCCCACCTCTCCGAACAAGACCTTGTCCCACCTCTCCGATCAAGACCTTGTCCCACCTCTCCGTTGGCACCTTCAGTAGCAGGCTGAGTCAGGCATAGGGCGCAAGGATCGCTATAATCTCCATGGCGAAGGAACCTGTTATAGAGGTATAGCACACCGGTTACTTTTTCCCTCACTCGGGGGGGGGGGGATAGCTGCCATGACCCGCTCCCTGTACAACACGAAACTGTGCCTCAACACCTTCATGGCATCGGCTGCAAGGGAAATTGTGCTAGCAGCTCCAGGGAAATACAACAACAACATTCTAGTGTGAGGACATTGTTTATATCAATGGAATGAGGGACTTTGGTATGACAAAGGAATCAAGAAGGACAAAAACAAAATAGTTTCTTGTATCGAGATAACGGCTCAGTGTTTCTTATCTGCCTCTAAGTTTTACATTTCTCTCTCTCTCTCTCTGTCTCTCTCTCTCAATTCTCTCCAGGTTGTATAATTGTTTTCGGTTTTGTGCTCGTACACAAGTTATAAGTGTAAGCAAATATCTGTACGCAGATGAACACTGATGTCTGGCATCCACAATTCATCAGCTGTATTAGTCAACCAATATTATGATTATGTGCCTTGCTGGATAGCGCTGGCGATCATGCGTATCCATCTTGTGCCACGCTTGGTGTTCCCGATCAGTTCAAATCCTTTTCTTCCTCCCAGGCCACGTGGTCAGTCCGCCGAGACATTCTCCTGCTTGTCCTCTTAACTCTTTCAGTCACTGCCAAGTTCACTGACTTCTGTCTTCTCGTGACATGTCCAAGAAATGTTGATTGTCTTGTTTTTCTATCATTTTAATTAGTTTCCGTTGTTTTGAAACTTCTTTGTGGACATTTTCATTTGTTTTTTTCTGTCTGTCCAGGGCATTTGTTGCATCTTTCTTTAAAAACCACATCTCTTTTGCTTCCAGATTGTCATCCTTTTGTTGACTAAGTTTCACAACCGTAAAGAACATCGGAAGCATGATTTGTCACGGGAAAGAAATAGAGACAGGAAAAATAGATGACAGGAACTTTAAACTAAAACGTAGCTACAGAATTTACATAACGAAAGGGAGGAAACAGTACGTACAGGAGATGAGAAAGGCAAAAAGCCAGGCCAGATCGTCACTTCTTGTCACTACCAGTCATTTGTAAATAACAATAATATCTCCATTGTCAAAGCTAGGCTAGTGACAGACATCGGGGACTGAGTTACACTCAGCACCATGTAGTGGTCGCATGGTCGACTATGTGTTGTAATTAATTTCCGCCGGATTAAAAGAGGTTCTAAGCAATCAGTTCCAGAAAATCGATGATAAACGTGTATTACTATAATGAAAAAGGACTGTATTAAAGTACATTTCAGGAATATTACTCGAGATAAAAACAACGTATTGGGACTCACTGAGATCTGTTTCTTCTTTGTTCTCTTTGTCTCTGTCGTCATTAATCTTGAATTATAATGTTCTTTTTTCTCTTTGTCTCTGTCATCATTAATCTTGAATTATGAAGTTCTTTTTTCTCTTTATCTCTGTCGTAATTAATCTTGAATTATGACGTTCTTTTTTCTCTTTGTCTCTGTCGTCATTATGACGTTCTTTTTTCTGCATTTTCCACAGTGCGTTTAATTAATGTTTTTTTCATTACCTATTCTCGAAAAAAAAATTTGATCAACTTTTTTTCCTGTAAAAATCTCTCTCTCTCTCTTTCTCTCTCTCTCTCTCTCTCTCTCTCTCTGTCTCTCTCCTTCTCTCTCTCTCCTAGGATACATGGGGCTTCCGCAAGGATCTTCCACAAACGCATGTCCTTTGCCTTTTTTTCTGCTCTTGCCCAGGTGAGCCCTCTATTGCTCAACATCATTTCTGTTGTTCTTCTCCATGTCTCCTTTGGTCTACCCTTACTTCTGTTCCCCTGTGGTGTCCATCTTCGTGCTGTTTTTGGTAGTGAGTTGTCAGTCATTCGGAGCACATGTCCCAGCCATCGCCAGCGTCTGTCCTCAATAATTGCTGTCAGTGGCTTCATCTGCATTTCTGCCAACAAGATGTTATTTCTTATGGTGTTTGGCCAAAATATTTTTCTAATTCTTCATAAACATTTAGTCTGGAAAGAATTCAACTTGTTTTCTATGGTTTTGGTGATTTTCCAGCATTTACCTCCATAGAGTAGTACACTTAGAACATTACTCTTAAGTATCCTGATTTTCGTCTTCATACTTAGTTTTTTTAGATTTCCATATAGTCTGCAGCATTGCAGAAGCCTGGTTTGCTCTGGTAAGTCTGCTGTTGATGTCCTCTGTGCTATCTCCATTTTCTACTACTCTACTGCCAAGCTATACAAATTCGTTGACCTCCTCCACTAACTTGTTATCTACTCTGAGTACATTTCTATTGTTCACATTTTGCTTCATTAACTTTGTCTTTCCTACGTTGATCTTTAGTCCTATGTTATTTGCATTCTGAGTTAGCTTGTTTATTTTATCTTGCATATCTTTGTGGCTGCTTGATAGTAGACAAATGTCGTCCGCAAAGTCAAGATCCTCCAGCACTGTGTCAAGGGTCCATTGTAATCCTCTGCGTTTGTCCGATGTTGCCTCCTTCATTAACCAGTCTACTGCCAAGATAAATAATGTTGGTGATAGTACACATCCCTGTTTCACTCCTGTTTGTACC
Organism: Achatina immaculata; assembly: GCA_009760885.1. Lineage (NCBI taxonomy): Eukaryota > Metazoa > Mollusca > Gastropoda > Stylommatophora > Achatinidae > Lissachatina > Lissachatina immaculata. Next base: position 42,388,590 of record CM019721.1, read on the forward strand.
CTAAAGCTGCTGGAGGTATGTTCTTCTCAGATCACTTTGCATTGAAAACCCTCGTATAGGGCTTTGATTACATTCACTATCTTGTGGGGGAGGCCATGCCATCTTAGGATTTTCCACAGTGCATCTCTGCTGACATTGTCAAAAGCTTTCTCAAAATCTATAAACAATGCATATGTTGTGCTATGCCACTCATTTGCTGCTCTAATATTTGTCTAAGTACAAATATGTGGTCTATGCATGATCTTCCTTTCCTAAATCCTGCCTGCTCTTTCCCAAGTTTTCCCTCAAGTGCTGGTACAATTCTGTTGATTATTATTCTGCAAAATACTTTACTGGTGAGTGGCAGGAGGGTAATGCCTCTCCAGTTCCCGCAATCTCTGAGGTCACCCTTCTTTGGTAGTTTTACTATAAGGCCAGTTTTCCATTGCTCTGGAGCTTTTTCTAGATCCCAAATTTGTTGTAATATCCGGCAGAGTTGTTTTGGTGTTTCTGTTTCTTCTGTTTTCAACATCTCAGCAGTCACTTCATCTTCGTCTGGCGCCCTGTCTAATTTTAGCTTCTTTATTGCCACCTTTACTTCACTTATTGTTACTGGTCCTGTAGTGATATTCAATTCCGTTTTTGCTTCAGGTATGTCTATTGTTTGTGCTGCTTGTGTTCTGTTTAGTAGGGTGTTAAAGTGTTCCCTCCATCTTTCAATTTTTTTCTCTTTCTCCACTGACCAGTTGTCCCGTGTGTGTCCTTATTGCACTCTCGCATCTGTTGCTGAACTTACCTATCTGCTTTGTGATTTTGCAAACAAGGAATGAATTCTCAATAGTACTTAAGAACTGCTTTAGTGTACTACAAGACGAAGTAGAAATGTACTGTAAAAATATCAATGTATTATTTTTCTTGCCTTTTTCCCGTTATTTTAATCCTTACTATATTTTCCAGCCAAAAAAAAAAAAAATATAATCAATTGTGTTCGTGTCATATTTTCCACCAAAAATACAATTATCTGTGATTTGCATATTTTACAGCAAAAAATAATGAACTTTGTCTTTGCCATTTTTTCACCAGAACTATGATTAATTTTATCGTTTCCATATTTTCCACCAAATATATAATGAACATAGTGATATAAAAAATATAATTAACTTTTTTCCTCATAATTTCCATAAAAAATGTAATGAACTTTGTTCTTATATTTTTCAATAAAAATATAACGAACTTGTCTGAATTATATTTCAACCAAAATATAATGAACTTTGTCGTATTTTCCTCTAAAAGTATAATGAGCTTTGATTTTCTCATATTTTCCTCTACAAATATAATGCACTTTGATTTTTCCATATTTTCGTCTAAAAGTATAATGAGTTGTGATTTTCCCGTATTTTCCTCTAAAAGTATGATGCGCTTTGATTTTGTCATATTTTGCTCTAAAAGTATGATTTTCACATATTTTCCTTTTAAAGTATGATGAGCTTTGATTTTGTCATATTTTCTTCTAACAGTATAATGAGCTTTGATTTTCACATATTTCCTCTAAAAGTATGATGAGCTTTGATTTTGTCATATTTTCTTCTAACAATATAATGAGCTTTGATTTTTACTCAAAAAGTATGATGAGCTTTGATTTTGTCATATTGTCTTCTAACAGTATAATGATCTTTGATTTTCACATATTTCCTCTAAAAGTATAATGAGCTTTGATTTTGTCATATTTTCCTCTAAAAATATAATGAGCTTTGATTTTCCTTTATTTTCCACCAAATGTTCCTCTTATGAGGATACATAAAATACCCTTATATCTTCTCTCCTTTTCCCTCACCCCCTCTCTATATCTGTTTTGTCAGTTCTCTATGTGTGCATGTGTCGACATATATGTTGTTTGTGTTTCGGGGATCATAAGAGACATTCAAAACTAAAGGTTTAAATGTTTATCAATGGCACCTCTTCTGTAATTCACATGATAACTCTTTGAAATAAAAATGTCTTGTTTTAAATTAAAAGAGAGAGAGAGAGAGAGAGGGAGAGAGAGAGAGGGAGGGAGGGGGAGTAGCATTTCATCATCATCATCAGCAGCAGCAGCAGCAGCATTATCATCATCAGCATTCTGCCTCTATAAGCAATACTTTTTTAGTTTGTCAGACACAAGCAGGGGAAAGAAAATCAGATAGTTTCACGTTGTAAGTTGTAAATTAGTTCACTGTTACAAACATTGCATGAGCTGTTTCTATATAAAAAATATAATATAAGTAACACAAGAATCAAAGCATTGAAAGTAAGCATTAAGTAACCATAGGCTAGAATGTGATAACTACGATGGCTTGTTATTTTTTTTTCAGAACTGAATTACTTACTAATAGTTTGTAGATAGTAGATACAGGGAAATCTCATGACAAATCCTTAGCAATTAATTTCAGCTCTGGTCTCTTCTTTCTTTCTTTCTTTCTTTCTGTATGTTTATCTTTCTCTCTTACACCAATGGAAGACGGAGGTATAGACACACGTGATAAAAAAGCCATAATAACAGCTATGGTCGAAATAAAAGCTATCACGGTTAGTTCTGATTTTAAGCAGTGTAACCTTAACCATAACTTGTTCTTTTATTACATTTGTGCCATCAGATAATCATATCTCACTTATCGTATTTAATCATATTTCCCTTGCCAAATCTAAGATTACGTGTAGTAACATTCTACATACTTAAATGAATTTACCTTTTTCTTTTTAACCTTTCCAGACCGGAAGTTCGTCATCGCTAACGCTCAAGTGGAGACTGTTCCTATTATTTTTTGCAACGATGGCTTCTGCGAACTCACGAGCTACTCACGCGCAGAGGTCATGCAAAAATCCTCCCTTTGTGACTTCCTACACGGGCCCCTCACCAGCTCATACGCTATCTCACAGGTCAAAGATTTCCTGCAAGGTTCCGAGGAAAACCAAGTGGAGATACTCTACTACAAGAAAGATGGTAGGTACAGCTGCTGCCAGGGGCAGTCAGTTAAAAGTTAACTTTCTTTTGGGGTATCAGTTCTGGGTGTTAAAGATAGGGAGGAGGGGGGGGGGGGCCGAAGATTATGCCAGACCTGGCAGTCAATCACCCTAAGCTGATATGCTAGCATCAGGGTTGGCCAACCACAGCTGTTTTAGACTGCCCTATGTGTCCCTGTAATAGGCCTAGCTTGGCTTACTGGGGCAGGAATCACCATTATCCCCCAAAGGCGGTGGAGCTTGTTAAAGAAGTACTGCAAACTCCCAGCTTTTTCGCTGCGCTCAATGACTGACAAAATACTCGCCGTAACCCGCTTCCATTCCGATACGTGCTGTGCATGAACATCTTCACCGCATCAGCTGCAAAGAACATCAGTTCGCAGTTCCGGGGAAGAAGAAGAAGAAGGTATCAGAGATTGCTCTTGCTTTGTTTATTCATCGTGCAGAATAAAGTTGGTGATTATACTTCTTCATCGTCGCGAAACCTTGGTGTTTCTGAACAGTTCCAATGAGTTGCTTCTTCACTGTCGCGAAACCTTGGTGTCTCTGAACAGTTCCAATGAATTGCTTCTTCATGGCCAATTGGCCAAAGCCATGAAAAATACTTCTCTTCGGACTTCCTTTCCGTCTTTTCCCCTTGAATTTTCCAGTCATTAGTAGGTTCTCCGGCTTCTGCCTTCTCGTGACATGTCCAAGAAATTTTGACTGTATTTTTTTCTTATCATTTTAACTAAGTGTCCGTCGCACTTAAACTTATCCGAGGGCCTCTTCATTTATTTATCTGTCTGTCCAGGGTGTCTGTTGTTACTTCTTCCTCTGTTGCTTCTAGTTTCTTTGTCATCTATTTGCTTTACTGTCCGTTTTTCAAAACCGTACAGCAGGCATATGATGCCGCTCTACTCTTTTTTTTTTTTCACGTTTTTAACGTTTCTCATTTTTAAAGTTCCTCATTTTTCCGTGTCACTGACAAGTGCCGGCTTAAACTAAAGTGACCAAACGTGCCGTATTGTACTGGAACAGCCCCATATTTGTAATTATATTTGTCACAGGAATAGTAGGAGCGACTAACTGTTCCCAATTTCAAAACACGAGTCCCATATTGTCCTGTATTCACACCTCTGGTCAGCGCTTGTTTTGAAAGATGTAGAAACATTTTTTTTAAACGTTCTTAGTGAAGGTGTTGCTGTTTTGAAGAAAGTTCACTCAGACGAGAATTTCAACACATAGGCCGTATTTGGCAGATTTATACATTTGGAAAACATAGCCCCTCAACACCGAAAGATTATATGGGGTAGGAAACAAGCAAACAAGACGAGCAAGTAAACAGGACAAGCACGGAAACAAGACAAGCAAACAAACAAGACAAGCAAGCAAACAAGAAAAGCATGTAAACAAGAAAAGCAAACCAAGGCGAGCAAGCAATCAAGACAAGCAAAGGAAACAAAACAAGCAAAGGAAACAAGACAAGCAAAGGAAGCCAGAAAAGCAAAGGAAACAAGACAAGCAAAGAAAACAAGACAAGCAAGCAAACAAGACAAGCAAAGGAAGCCAGAAAAGCAAAGGAAACAAGACAAGCAAAGAAAACAAGACAAGCAAGCAACAAGACAAGCAAAGGAAACAAAACAAGCAAAGGAAGCGAGACAAGCGAAAGAAACAAGGCAAGCAAACAAATAAGACATGCAGGAGAAATAAAGACAAGAAAGCAAACAGAACAAGTAAGCAAATAAGACAATCAAAGGAAACAAGACAAGCACAGGAACCACACAAGCAAAAGAAACAAGACGAGCGAGGACACAAGACAATCAGAGGAAACAAGACAAGCAAAAGAAACAAGACAAACAAGCACAGGAAGCAAGACAGGCAAGCAAATAAGCAAAGCAAACATGACGAGCAAGCAAACAAGACAAGTAAAGGAAAGAAGACAAGCAATCAAACAAGACAACAAAGAATGCAAGACAAACAAGGAAAACAAGACAAGCAAAGAAAACAAGACAAACAAAGATAACAAGACAAGCATGCAAACACGACAATCAAGCAAACAAGACAAGCATGCAAAGAAGACAAGCAAGCAAACAAGACAAGCAAAAAAAAAACAAGACAAGTAAGCAAACAAGACAAGCAAGTACACAAGACAAGGCAGGCAAACAAGACAAGCAAGGAAAGAATTTAATTTATTGTGGAATCATACCGTGTTATGGATTATGTCATTCTCGTCTTATGTGGGGATTCTCTGATTCCTGATGATATTCGTTGCATATTTTGGATGAGCACACATCAATGTACATGATGTGTTCATTTACATGGATAAGCAAACAAGACAAGCAAGCAAAGAAGACAATCAAGAAAACAAGACAAGCATGCAAAGAAGACAAGCAAGCACACAAGACAAGCACACAAACAAGACAAGCAAGCAAGTAAGACAAGCAAGCAAACAAGTAAAACATAGCTTGCTATTTAAAATTTTGGGTTTAAATTTAACATTACCTCCCCCCTCCCCTTCCTCAGTCTACTGGTAATGTAGTAAGATTAATCACCACATTAGACCATGATGGTAGATTATTTTCTTACTTTCAGCATCCAGTTGTGCTAGCAGATTATTTATTACATCAGACTATAATAACATCATTGTGTTTTGATTATTGGTGTAATGTCACTACTGCTAGATCAGACTATTATAGATTACTTGATGCACCAGGCTATGATTGATAGATTACTAAATACATCAAGCTATAGGAAGAAATGTAGGAAGGTTGAAAGATCATGAAAAACCGAAAACACACACACACACACACGCACGTGTGGGCAAGTACGCGATGCCTCGAAGTGTGTACGGCTTTGGGGGCGGAGCGTCCCTGCTCACGGGATCCGAACGTATGAAGACATTATATATATATATATATATATATATATATATGTGTGTGTGTGTGTGTGTGTGAGGAATGCATGACAAAGAGAAAGAAAAAGCCCGAGGAGAAGGCGGGGCCTAGTTTCGTTTCTTTGGTGTTTATGATTATCGTAAATGCTTAGACCTAGCCGACCTCTAATGTTTGATAATGTATTGTGGAATCATAATGTACTGTGGATTATGTCATTCTCGTCTTATGTGGAGATTCTCTGATTCCTGATGATATTCGTTGCATTTTTTAGATGGGCACACATCAAGGTCCATCACGTGCTCATTTGCATTACACTGGTATGAAAAGATACCTAACCCGGCAGCAAGCAGCTGCACAATCAGTGATGTGCATTCTTACATCTTACATCCTTCCCGTGCCGTTAAACGTCACACAGGGCTCGCATAGTTGTTTGCCAAGTTTTCCTGTTCTCGGTGAGTCTTTCAACTTCATCAAGGGATGTTATACCCATTAAACTGGCTTCTCTTAACAATGTCCTTTTTAGAGTTTCGCGTGGTCGACCTATTTTTCTTCAGCCTGTTGTGCTCCACTTGATAGCTTGTTTTGGTATTCTCTGACCTGACTGTTTCTTCTCATCACATGGCCTACATATGTCCATCTTCTTTTTCTGATCACCCACGAGACAGGTTGTTGTTTGCTCAACTGTTTTATCTCTGCGTTGTTCTTGAATTCGTTCCACTTTATATCAAGTATTTTACTTAGGCATGTGTTTTCAAAAGCGTCTAATTTGTTGTCTATTTCTTTGGTTGATTTCCAGCTTTCGCATGCATAAATGCATTAGCACATGGTAATTCCTGGAAGGGGGAGAGATGTGTGATTATTTCAGTGCACGGGCACCAGTGGAAATATGAGTGATAATTCATTGCGTTAGCACAAGTGGATATATGTTGTGATATTCAGTGATTAGCACAATGGAGATTATGTTTAGTATGAGGAGAGGGATCATGGCAGCGGTTGTTGCAAGTGCAGAAATGCAGTGGCACCTGGTGATACGGGCAGGTGCGAGTTTCATAAGAGCATCAGTAGCTGCAATGTTAATTAGTGCAATGGCACAATTTCTATGACTGTATGCATTTGCTTATAATGGCCAGGAGAGCCTAGGAAAACTGGGTCCATATGATTGCAGTTGATACTTAGAGTTATACATTATATTGATGGCATGCTCATTACACTCTTGATGATACAGGTTGATGTCCTGTATATGCAATGTATGTTGTGACGTTAATATGGTGTATGTAGTGTGGATAAATAAATGTTGATTGATTTGAATTGCTTGACTTGGTTATGTGTATTGCATGTCATGTAATTTTGTATGAATGTATGTAATATGCTGCATAACAGGCATACAGTATCCTTGGAGGGGAAATCCTGGGTTGTCGGTTAGATGGGTTATGAGCCTGGCCACCCAGTACGGTAGTACATTGGCCATGGATTTGTGGGTTGCAGCTGGGTTTGGTCCTGTCCCTTCCCTAAATTGTCCCCAAATTGTGGATCTAGCACCCAGTAGGTTTACACACACACACACACAACGGCTTTTAGTTTCTTTATGTATGCAGGAAACTCTACTGCAGAGGGCGGAACAACAACACAACTCCTTCCGATCATCAGAGAAAGTACTCCACTCAGACAAGTGTTTCGCCCCTGTTAAACTCCTCCTTTTTCTCTCTTTAAGAAATACACTGACTGAATATAATGACATACATGCCTTGAACAGTCATTCACTTCTCATTCTGTGGTCAAAATTCTCAGACTTGTTATCATCAGTCCACAGTGTATATATTAAAATACTTCAAGTGGTTGTAATACAAATTAGACATTAGACATTCATTTGCACACATTATGCGTGTATTTCGTATACGAATTGGCAAAATCACACTGATTTTAAACAAATATTTGCTTGCGTTGCTGGCATAAGTACCGTAAATAAAATAGAGAAAAGTGCCATTGGTCGTCCTTTTTTCTAAGATATCTGCCACACGAAATGCTTTACTATTTTGGCCATTGATGATGATGATGACCTTGGTGGTAAATGATAAAAATATTAGACTGTGTTACCTTTATTTTTTTTTTGCTAAAAGCATGAATGGAGGTATATATTTAAAGTCTAGAAAATCGCTTATATGGGACGCACGTCTCGTTTTATAATTTTGATTTTCCCAATGATTTGAAGGTAAATGGCCAAGGAAAGGAAAGGAAAGGAAAGGAAATATCAACTAATATCAACGATTTGAAGATAAACGGCCATGGAAAGGAAAAGAAAGGAAATATCAACTAATATCAACGATTTGAAGACAAACGGCCACGGAAAGGAAAAGAAAGGAAATATCAACTAATATCAACGATTTGAAGAATAACGGCCACGGAAAGGAAAAGAAAGGAAATATCAACGACTTGAAGAATAACGGCCACGGAAAGGAAAAGAAAGGAAATATCAACTAATATCAACGATTTGAAGAATAACGGCCACGGAAAGGAAAAGAAAGGAAATATCAACTAATATCAACGATTTGAAGAATAACGGCCGCGGAAAGGAAATACGAGGGGTGATTGATAAGTTATCTGCATAAGGTGCAACGGATTATTTGTGGACAACTTTTTTGGTTTATTTCTCAACATAATCCCCTTGCAAGTTTATTCACTTAGTCCAGTGATCCTGGAGCATATACGGATCCCTTCTTTATAGAAGTCAGCATCTTGTGGCAGTAAAAGTGGTCTGCAGCATGAATGACGTCATCATCTGACGCAAATTTGCGACCGCTGAGCTCCTTTTTTGAGTTTGGTAAACAGGTAATAGTCCAAAGGGGCCAAATCTGGGGAATAAGGAGGATGTTCAAGAATCTGGAAGCCACATTCATGAATGGCAACCATTGCCACCGTCGACTTGTGCTCTGGAGCATTGTCTTGATGAAAGATGACTCCTCTCGTCAATTTCCCTCGACGCTTTTCCTTCAATTTGACCCGTAGTTGCTTCGAAAGATTAGCGTAATAGGCACCGGTGACCGTTCTGCCCTATTGAAGATAGTCTATAAGTAGCACACCTTTTGAATCCCAAAAGATGGAAGCCATCACTTTGCTTGCAGACAGAACCACCCTTGCTTTCTTTGGAGGTGGAGATCCATGATGTTTCCATTGCTTTGACTGTTCTTTGGTTTCTGGTTGAAAATGATGAACCCAAGTCCCATCCATAGTCACAAATTGCTGAAGAAAATTCGGATCTGCAGAAAAAATGGCCAAGATTGTCTTTTAACATGTTGAGACGATGTCGTTTGCGATCAGCACCAAGATGTTTCGGACTCATCTAGCAGAGACCATTGTCATTTGAAGATCATTGTGAATAATGGCATGAACACGTTCCTGTGAGATGCCCAACTCAGTAGCAATGTACCGCTCAATTAGTCGTCGATCCTCCATTATCATGTCACGGATTCTGCCGGTGGTTTCATCTGTGGTTACCGTTCTTGGTCTTCCTGGACGAGAATCATCTTTCATGTTTGAACTATGCTACCAGTTTCTTCACTGTGCTGTAAGAAGGGGCACTCTCCTCTAGAGTCTCTACCATATCCTCATGGATCTCCTTCGATGATAAGCCCTTGATGCAGAGGTAGCGAATGACTGCTCGATGAGAAATTGTATCCATTTTCTCAATTTCTGCCACCCCTTACCACTTCAGTAGCCTGTATAAAAATTGGTTGCAGTTAATTTCTTGAAACTTTGTATTTAATCTTACATTAACCTGATCTACAAATGCACCTAACATCAACTGTGTATTTTAAGTATTTGTACCTTATGCCCAGAACTTATCGATCACTCCTCATATCAACTATTATCAACGATTTGATAACAAATGGCCAAGGAAAAGAAAGGAAAAGAAGGCAAAGGAAATATCAATTAATACCAGCGATTTGAAGACAAATGGCCAAGGAAAGGAAAGGAAACATCAACTAATATCAGGGATATGAGCATAAACGGCCAAGGAAAGAAAAGGAAATATAAACTATTATCATCGATTTAAAGACAAACAGCAAAGGAAAGGAAGTGAAAAGAAATATCAACTAATATCAACGATTTGGAGATAAACGGCCAACGAAAGGAAATATCAACTATTATCAACGATCTTATAACAAATGGACAAGGAAAAGAAAGGACAGGAAATATCAATTAATATCAACGATTTGAAGACAAATGGCCAAGGAAAGGAAAGGGAATATCAACTAAAATTTTTATTTTCAATATTATCATTCGGTCGTTCATTCTTACTCATAGACACTTTTCCTAATTACTTATAAACCGCCATACCGGCTTTGTTTGGCCGAACTTAACTTGTCCACTTCAGAGTCCAGTGTTGAATGGTTATCTTTACCATTGCCAGAGTCAGCTCAGTCCTCCCTGAAGTTATCAAGTACTGACGCTGATTTCTAATTATGCTTCAAGTTAAAAAATGTATAGGTTACATAAATAGATTAGGAACTAAATTTAGAGAACAAGTGAGTCCTACGAGTCATTTGGACTAAATGTTGACATTTCCCCTGCAGGATAACGTTACATGATGGATACTGTGATTATTTTACAGACCATAAATCACATGTCATGACCCACCTACAATAATTAGATTAGATAAGGGCATGCATTTGTCCCATCGCAACATATGCCTGTGAGACCTGGACATTTAACAATACAGCTGAGAAACACATAAATGCCTATGAATGTAAATGCTATAGAATGCTTCAAATATCATGGACACAAAAAAGAACAAATATATCCATACTACAAGAATTTAATATTGAAGAAGTTTGGTTAGTAAAGAAGATTAAACAGAGAAAACTGAAGTATTTCAGACAAATTAAAAGTCATGAGAATTTGGAGAAGACAGTATTGGAAAGGTACATACTGGTAAAAAAGAAAGAGAAGACGACCAAGTGGAAGATAGCAATAAGACATCATTGATGAACTGCGAATGGATGCATCAGCAGCAGGGCATCTTCCTTACACCCTAGAGGCCTTCAAGAGAGCTGTTAGGGAGGCAAAGTTTTGTAAAAGACACGCTAATGAGTGAATGAAGATCACATGTGTCCATGAATGAACCTGGTATCTTTTTTCTAATATAAAGGTCTTATTGTTTTCTTATTTAGAACGTGCATTATTTCCTTTCCTTATATTCTGGTCGTTGCAGAAAAATTACTGTCCTGTTTCAGAGGCCGTCTTCCTCAACACATGAACCATGTACCCATTTTCACGTCTGATACAAATAGAAGGCGTGGGTGGCGTGTCTTCAACCCGTAACCTTCGCATGAAGATACAGATCACTATCGATTAGACTACCACCAATCAGGAGAGTTAAAAATAAATGTCGCTACCATCTCTACGTACCCTTTAATGCCTGACTTTCCCCTTTTCCAAAAATAGTGCCCTTCAATGAAAGCAGACCGCCCATGTTGCGTAATCGAGGTTATATATTGTCCATTCGTTAGTGGCGGATAATCGATTCCATTTTATAAACCTCTCATTGCTTATACGAATAGGCAATCATAAAAAGTTCCCTTTACAAAAATCTCTATTTAATCCTTCATAACTGGTGTGATGGTTCATTAATTTCTTATTCTGGAATCGATATTCACAAACCAAGAATCGTTTCGGCTCCCACGCGCTCCCTCATTAGTCATCAGTTTACGGTATGGTCAGGATCGATTTATCGGCTCACCGTCAGAAGGAGGGCGGACACCAGGACTGCCGAGGCATGAATACTGTAACATGTGTACGACAGGTCAGGGATGACGAGCGCCCACCAGTATGTCACGAGTATCGATTCTTTCACGCATGGAAGAGCTGACCCCGGCCCAGAAGATAAGAGCCTCGATTACTTGAAATTCAGCGAAAAAGTGGATTGACGATTTCTTCAATTTTTTCCTTGTTAAGAAGATAAGATAGAAACCAAATAAAAAATCATCATCATCATCAGCAGCAGCAGCAGTAACAGTATAATCAGCTATAACGGCATGTGGGATCGAGTCAGATATACAGACGTTGTAAACAACAAAAGCTACTCGAGGTGTCAAATTGATCTGTTTCTCTCCTGCTGTCTCAGGCTTGGAAAGGACAGTTTACCATATGAGAGGTCTTGATTTAAACTCTCTCCTCCCCCTCCCAGCCTCTAAAGAATGTTAACAGAAGTGTGCCACATACTTGATTTTTCCGCTCCTACTCTCTTTCTTTCTTTCTCTCTCTCTCACTCTCTCTCTCTCCCTCTGTCTCGTGTCACACACTGAGCGACTCTACCCAGGGTGTAGTTGGCTGACCATACCGCCAGTGATTGAGTGATAAGATTAACTGCCCCTGCTGTGCTCTATCTATCTATCTATCTATCTATCTATCTATCTATCTATCTATCTATCTATCTATCTATCTATCTATCTATCTATCTATCTATCTATCTATCTATCTATTTATCTATCTATCTATCTATCTATCTATCTATCTATCTATCTATCTATCTATCTATCTATCTATCTATCTATCTATCTATCTGTCTGTCTGTCTGTCTGTCTATCTATCTGCCTGTCTGCCTGCCTGCCTGCCTGCCTGCCTGCCTGCCTGCCTGCCTGTCTGTCTGTCTGTCTGTCGTGCTTTAGATTAATTACTTCTTCTCTTATACTGTGAATGTAATAGTTTAATTTTGCACCACTTTTGATATGTTTTTCCTAATGTCATTTTTTTTACTTGCGAGTATATTAAATGGAGTATGTGGGAAGAATGAAAGATGGAGTGATGAAGGGAAGAATGTAAGAAGGGGCCTACCTGCTCAATTCTTTACCCTTTAAAGATCATTTATTCATTTATCTCTCTCTCATCTTTCTCACTCTCTTTTTATAAGCTCACCTAGTGAGAGCAGATGCTGTACCTATACCACAAGGAAATTGGGGTGGGGGTAGGGGAGGAGATTTTTTTAGGAACAATAAGGGAGTAGCAGATGCCGGAACTCCCTCTTTTTTCATCTTCACTGATACCAGTAACCTTTCATACCTCCAAACTCTGTCCATTGTAATGCTCTCTCTCTCTCTCTCTCTCTCTCGTTTCTCCTTAGATCTTTGGCAGTACCTCGTACAATCACAGACCACCACCACCACCACCACCGTCATCAGAGCACTGCAACAACAGAACCATTTAGCAGCATCATGACCAAAACAGTCATCACGATCACGATCACCATTATCACCAGTATCATCATCGTCATCATCATCATCATCATTGGGTTCTGCACTGATAAGTTCAAGTCATTACATAGCTCCATAGATATCTATCTTTAATGGGTTTCCATTAACTCAGTTAATGAATTTCCATCATCACATCGTGTGACAGACTATTATTTTCTCTCTCAGCCTTCCTCTGCCTCATTTCCCCGTTAATCTCCCTTCTTCTTATTACTTTATTTGTTAAAAAAAAGTCCTGGTTTTCTCATTATATATGCTGTAAATGATTATTCCCTGCTCACTGTGGGTTTGAGTTAAATCGTTGTTCCCAATGCCCTTTTTCATTTTATATTTCATATCTCCAATGATCTTTATAGCGATCTCATTTATTTTCAATACTAGATGCAGAAAAGTCCCCATAGTAGCATTCCATCCGTTCTTTCTCAATAACCAGTGACAGAGTTGGACTATGCATAATGCTTTTTCACATTTTCTTAAATGCAGATTTAGCCTGGCAGATTCTCCTTCATCATCATCATCAGGTGCCGTGCCGACTGGCGTTGGCTATTACGCTTCTCCAGAGTACACGATCCTTCATGCAGGCCATCAGTTCAGTTGGTGATTCTCCTTACTGCTGCTTTTTTTAAAATTTCTGAGTTACTTTTCATATCTGATGTTATCACTATACTCAGTTCTTGAAATACATGTATCTTCTTCTTCTTCTTCGTCTTCTTTGAACAGCTGCTGAATTCGGCAGCTTTCCGGGCCATGTAAGCTCTGTGCTGCAAACAATACACGTCTCCGTTCCTCTCTGTTCCTGATCTTTTCTTGCCAACTGTCGATTTCCAAGAGCGCGTATATCCTCTTCTAGGTTAACTCGCCATCGCTGTCTAGGTCTGCCTCTTGGTCTGTCCTCTTTCATCACTTCTGTATAGGCCATCTTTGTTTGTCCATCCTCCTTCGTTCTTTGTAAATTCCCCAGCCGTCTCAGTGTGCTGTTGTTTTTTTTTTCATAATGGCTGTTATACGCAGAGAGTCAGACAATGTGCAGGTGTTATTTCTTACACATATTTGAGTCAGAGTAATTCTGTTTGCTTTTAGTAGAGCTTTAAAACGATTCCTTTGTCGTGGAGGTAAACACTGTTGGTTGTTTTTTCCTTAGTGTTTAGTGTAAGTGATTTTTGTTTTTGCTAGTTTTCTGTAACTACTACGCCTAATGATTTTTGCAAGGCAGAAATTGTTCATTCACAGCTTTTTACCAGGGCATCTTGAAAGCCCCTCTTCTGTTTCTCTTTCTCTCTGTCTCTCTCTGTGCCTTCCTCTCTGTGTCTTTCTCTGTCTGTCTATGTCTCGGTGTCTCTCTCTCCATCATATTGATTCGCCATTCTGTTTTAATTGTCTACAGCTCACCGTGAGCCATCCTGGCCCTCTCTTAAGACAGTGGAAGCTGGCTCTCCAAGTCCTCAGAGAGCACCGGTTGGACTCCACTTTCATTGTAAAACACAATACTTAGTTTACAGGCATACAACTATACACACAGCAATGCAGTAAAGCGGTGATACCAAAATATATAAACTGGGGAAACAAGTAGGAACGGCTTTATTATTTAACGATTACAGAGTTGTGACGTTTCAGCGCGAGCCTTTATCAAACAAAAACAAATAGGACGAAGAATCAGAGAGAGGAGACAAAGTACAGATTCACATTAATTTTATATTAATCAAACAATAAAAAATATATAAAAATTAATGAAAAATTGCAAATGACTTATCTCAGCTCCTGGAAAAGAATAGAACCACAATCGCTTTTATGTCGACAGGAGCATAAACAAAATGCACCGGTTACTATGTAAACAAAGCGTTCGTTCTGAAAGGTGCAAAATTGTGCATGGTTGAGTGTAGAAAATGTTAAGAGACAAGGATGCGCACAGAAAGAGCAAAGAAGTATTCCAGGAACAGGGATGACTGGAGAGCCCCCATCTATGGCCGGTGCACTTAAGGGAGTGAAAGGCGATGATGATGATGATGATGATGATGATGATGATAGTGAATGGATATGGATTTGTGATATTTGATAGTAAATGATGGTAGGAAAGGGATGGCAATCTATTTAGGAGAAGGTGAAGTTAGTGATTATGGTTGTGGTAGAGGAATAGTAATGTAATGATGTGTGAGGGTACTAAACTATGTGCAACAAGTGAGAATGAGTAAGACTGTGGACGGTTATGTGTAGCTGAATAACGAGTTCAAACTATGTGGTTCCAGTATCCCTTAGTCCTGAATGTAGCGGTTTTCAGGTGATAGGCGCTTGTGTCATCTGCGTGACATTGTTTGATGACTGTTACCAGAAAATCAGATTTGCCTCTATGGTTGGGGCCGTTGAAATGATTAAGGACTGGTTTCGAAGCATGCTGGGTGCGATATCATGCCTTCCCTACCATCATCTACTATCAAACACCAAAAGTCTCTATCCATTCACTACCATAATCATCATCATCATCATCGCCTTTCACTCCCTTAAGTGCACCGGCCGTAGATAGGGACTCTCCAGGCATTCCTGTTCTTGGAATAATTCTCTGCTCCTTCTGTGCGCATCCTTTTGTCTTAACATTTTCTACACTCAACCATGCACAATCTGCACCTTTTCAGAACGAACGCTTTGTTTACATAGTAACCGGTGCATTTTGTTTGTGCACCTATCGACATAAAAGCGATTGTGTTTCTTTTCTGTTCCAGGAGCTGAGATAAGTCATTTGCAATTTTTCATTCATTTTTTAAAAAATTGTTTGGTTAACATAAAATTAATGTGAATCTTTACTTTGTCTCCTCTCTCTGATTCTTCGTCCTGGTTGATTATGGTTAACAAAAACTTACGACGAAACGTCACAACTCTGTAATTGTTAAATAATAAAGCTTTCGTTTTATAAATAATAATACTTTTTTCCTAGTTTGTACACTTTCGTTGGCCCTGGCTCTTAGTTTTATCTCATCAGAATATTTCATATTTTTATCTTTCACACCGTGCTGTTCAATTCTTGAATGAAGAATCTGTCTACAGAGTTTGCTTGGTCAGGTTCTCGCATATTTTTCTCTATGTGTGCGAGTAAATCTAAAATCCGGTGGCGTCTCTTATGGGGAGAAAGTAGGATTATGTTTTTTTCGTTTTTTTCAGCGGCTAAAACATGGCTATAAGAACATGTTGCGTTTATGCCCTTCTAGTCCTCACCTGAAATATGTATCAGTGAGGAAAAACTGGAAGAAGTGGAGAGTTTTGAATATCTTGGATCACTACTAACTAATAATGGAGATACAATGCGGGAAATTAAAAGGAGGACATCTATTGCTCTTCAGAAAGTAAAACAATTAAAGAATCTGTGGAGAGGAGCAGACAGAACCACAAAAATAAGATTTTTAAGGGCATGCATCTTTCCCATCGCAACATATGTCTGTGAGACCTGGACACTTAACAAAACAGCTGAGAAGCACATAAATGCCTTTGAATGTAAATGCTATAGAAGAGTTCTCCAAATATCGTGGACACAAAAAAGAACAAATATATCTATACTACAAGAGCTTAATATTGAAGAAGGCTGGCTAGTAAAGAGGATTAAAGAGAGAAAACTTAAATATTTTGGCCACATTAAACGTCATGATAATTTAGAGAAGACCGTATTGGAAGGATACATAATGGGAAAAAGAAAAAGAGGAAGACCGAAACGAAGATGGCTGCAAGACATCGTTGATGATCTGGAAATGGATGCAGCAGCAGCAGGCCATCTTGCTCACAACCGAGAGGCCTACAGGAGTGCTGTTTGGGAGGCAAAGTTCCGCAAGGGACATGCAAAGGAATGAATGAATGAGTCCTCACGGGCACCGATTCGATAGACTTGGAGTCGAATACAGTACCTGTGAAGCCTGACAAAGTGCAGTTAACAAGCATTCATAAAGAGCTGCAAAGATTTAGAAACATACGTGAAAACCGTGATGATATTAGCTGTCACTCACTCCCTAGCCCGATAAAATGACTTCTGTCGATTTTTCCTGACAGAAAAGTTAATTTTTTTTTTTAGCAAAGTTAAGGATATTATTTTATACTTCCAACAGTTTCTATACGTCTGAAATAGTTTCCAATGTTCAAAGTAGATCGCCAGCAGATATTTTATACAGAACACAGAATTGCATGATTAGACCTGGAAAAAAATTGTAGAAAATAGCACTTTTAGACGTGAGAGAAATAAAAATCACAAGAGGGTTACCTGGGAGTCGAACTACAGACTCCGGTAGGATGAGCAGCCGCCTAGCCAAGAGAGAACGGCGTATTAATGAACTTCTCTATACTTTGTCTTTGTTACTTTACTGTGCGAATGTTTCGTCGTTTCCTGGTTGTAAAAAAACATTTGTATCTGTAACCGATATTTTGGAAACGTTTTTTTCAATAACTTACTCCTACCGGGGGAGATTTTGCGTGACAGTATAAAGCGAAGATCGTGCTTCGTTTCTTTTCCTTTCATTTTGACAGACATGCTAGTGTAATATTGAAATAATGGAGACTATAAAAATAAAGCAGACAAGGATAAAAGCCATTTTGGATGAGGCGATTAAGATAAATGCATGCTGTTTATGCAGTGAATGAGTACTATGAAAGTGATAGAAAAGTTAAATGTACTTTTATTGTTACGATGCTGAATCAAATGGAAATTAGAAAATACGAATTATACAAAAACTTTATTTATTACACAAAAATAACGCCAGTGGCTTTAAATACACTTCCGTTGCTTTGCTATACATTTGCGCCTTTTGTGTACCAGCTCATGAATTCCAATAGGAAAAAAAATCCTTTGTTCAAACTTTTCAACCACAGATGCACCTGAATGTTGGCAGCAGTCACTACATTGTGTGCTTTCCCAGGACTGTCAGAATTGTGCAAGCTTGTTATGCTTGTATTTGAACTTCAGAACCCAGCTGTAGACTTGAGCCTTGCATATGCACTCAAAGCCGTACACCGCAGGTATCTCATGACGTATTTCCAAGGGATTCAGATGGAGAAGAATCAAACGACAGAACACACTTATTACTTGGAGTATGTCCGCAACGTGGCCGCCGTCTTGAAATGCGCTATTCTCCGCTTGCTGATTTAGTGACGGTGGCGCTGTTTGCTTAATGACATCACTGACTTTAGTGTTAACAGTCGGTGCTACTAAGGGATGAGTATTTTCTCTTTCGGAAATTTTATTTTCCGTTTTCTGACTTTCATTTCATTCACACCCCCCCCCCCCCAACCGGGAACAACTATTAAAAACACACTTATCTTAACATAGTTTTTGTGAGACAGCGAACATAGATCTGTTTGCTTAAAAAATTCTGACCTACTTCTGTAGCCCAGAAACCTGTAGCAATCAACACTAATTGTAATTGTTATTTCTGTAAAATGTAATGCCAGGTTGGTGGACGAATGGGGACATGAGGATTGCCGGCATGGATGAGGAAAATCTGGTGTGAAACCAATGAATCTAAGCCTATGTGTCTTTACACCAACGGTTATCAGAATGATGTAAATAAAGCAGAGCCAGCAGACTATAGGTGGCGGGGAATGGATATCATCGAAGCACTCATCAGATTCCTCATCCCAAAGTCGGAGTGTCTCTGTGGAACTGTCTCAAAGCCGTCTGGGCAGCCAGCGTTGCATGCTGGATCTGACGTGAAGAAGGGACTTAAGTACAGCCACCAGAGGCTGGAAAACAAAAGTTTTGGCCAGGCCCGCATATACCACTGTCTTCATGGCAGTCCAAGCAAGACCACACTCTGCCCTAGCAAGGAAAAGTGCCGAAGTCTACCCAGCCAAAAGGCGCAAAGCAAAAATCAAGGTACCACGCATCATCGCCAATGTACGGAAGAAGAAGAAGAAGAAGAAGAAGAAGAAGAAGAAGAAGAAAATTTCATTCACCCACGCTCTTCCCTTGCCCTCAGAACTATAACCAATATCGTTCTTCTTATGTTTCCCTCTTTTTAATTATTTTGTTATGCTCTTTGTTTCATTTATTTTAATTCTTTCACGCTTTCCTTTGTTTCTTGTTTATCTGTGTTGACCTGGCTTTCACAAGATAGTTCATAACCCATACTTTGTTTTCTTTTTTTTTGGTTGTTATTTTTCTTCGAAGATTGTACTTCTTGAACCGTTGTCGTGTCTTAACTCTTTGAAACTGTACCTGTTGTTATACTAAGCTCTGTCATAATTACAGTAGTCATTTGCTTCATGTAGAATTTGTTATCTACAAAGAGAAACAGAGAGTAAACTGAGAGAAAATTAGCTGCTGAAAGTGCGACATACTCCGACATATATGTTGAAAGTGAGCAATTTTGATGTTTCAAAGTTTTCAGCTATTAAATGTGATTTTTATTTGTTGTAACCGAACTATCAGAAATGACACTTGAAGGAGTACTGGCTATATATTTGCCCCTCATACTTGTACATCTTCTTCTAAAGGTGGATGTGGGGTTCTGTGTGTGTATGATGACTCATACTGTAAGTAATGACAGCCGAGCATACAGCAACATCCAGCAAACGAACACCTCACGCTGCTTTCACTGCCACTCAAGAACAACCTCTTCGTTGAAGAACAGGTCCAAGCATAAGTCAAAAACTACAAGATCTCACATATATACTCCATATTTAATCACTTTCCCAGAGTACTCATATAAACAGATACTTCGCTAACTTCCACAAAGCTGTTCTCTTTCCAAAATTTCCACCAAAAAGCCACAGCGCTTTTCTGACTATTGCCACAGCCTCCACTGATCTTTTTTCCCTTTATCTCAGTGTTCACTCACTACTCCTTCACTTATCCACATTCACGTATTCGCGAACTCTACGTTGCCAAAGATCCGCTTGAAACAATTTCAAGAATGGAACTCCCTTGTAATAAAAATCAAAATGTGAATCTTTGAAGCCAGGAGTTGTATTTCCACTGCAGCCTGCTTGGAGCCACACCACTTTCCTGGCTATTACCACAGGCTCCAATAATCATTTCATAAACTTTTTTTTTCTTTACTTTCCTTATTACATCTTCGTGAAAAGTAAATATTACGCTTAGCAAATTATTTCTCTCTCTTACTTTATGACAATTTGTGTTTACTTTATAGGATTGGCCTTTGTTCAAATCCTGTTGATTCTGCTTTATTTCATGAAAAGTGTAACAAGTTTTTGTCTCATTCATTTACACAATATATTGTGTTTACCAAGAACAGGTGCATCATGAAGAGTGGCCAAAAAAATCAACTAAATTTTTACTTATTTATCAACAAGTCATAAAATAATACATAGTACATTTTCATGCCCTTTTATATATTTTTAAAAAGATTTCTTCGTCATTTTCTCCTCGTCGTCAGCTCAGACATCGATGCCAATCACTCTTCCAATTGAGGCAGTTTTTTTCTGGTTTTAGGGAACACACATTTTATAATTATTGCTCTTGTCTCTAGGCGATGCATTTCCTGTTGTAGTCCATGGTTGAAGTCAACCGTATTCTCTCGTCATTTTTGCCCCGGTTACGTCTAAAGTGTTTTTGTCTGCTAAGTTTCTAAGGCTAAATCACAGCAAGCACTGTGCGAACCCACGTTTCTGGTTCTCCGTATCGCCGTTTAGCTTCCCTTGTTGGGGGACTGAGGTTTGACCAGGCCCTTCACTAGAGCGGGGTTTGAAGCTGTCTTGTCTCGAGAACATGGCGTGCTGTCTTTGCTTCTTTCTTACAGCAGTAAAAGAAAATGAGAGAGAGAGGGGAGAGAGAGGGAGAGAGAGAGGGAGAGAGAGAGGGAGGGGAGGAAGAGAGGAGGAGAGAGAGAGGGGAGAGAGAGAAATCATTAATGTAAATGCTGTCTTAACAAGTGCCACGTGGCGGCCATATGTTGGATCCTACACTTTCTCAAAGACAGCTTTCAGAAACACTCTTTCAGACGCACTCCTCAGTTGTTAGCCATCATTTTGTTAGCTAGGATGGCTGGAGTGCACTCGGAGTGAGCTAGAACTCATTCCTTTCCAACGAAATGCTGTCACTTAGGTTTTACTTGTGACAGTTCTGTATGTGGTAACCTGGTGCTAAATTATTGTTGAAATAGCGAGAAATTAAAAAAAAAACCAGTGATATAGTTAAGCAGGATGTAAAAAAAAATAAACCAGTGCTATAGTTGTGAAATAAGCAGGATTTTAAAAATAAACCAATGCTATGGTTGCGATATAACCAGAATAAAAAATAAACCAGTACTATGGTTGTGAGATAAGCAGGATTACGGAATAAACCAGTACCAGAGTTGTGAGATAAGTAGGATTAAAAAAATAAACCAGTGCTATGTTTGTGAGATAAGCAGGATTAACAAAATAAATAAATAAATAATAAATAAACCGGTGCTATAGTTGTGAGAAAAAAGGGGCCGGATATCAGAAGGACTCGACTGACAGTTTCTTTAACCGTAAAAGAAAGATTGCTTTTCTTTCTCTTCCTCCGCAAAACGCAGCCATCCCATGGCCACGCCGCAGATAACATATACACAACTCTGAAATCTTCACGGTGAGATGTTTTGTAATGTTAGCTTTGAAGTGAGAAGGTTCAAATGCTTGTACAAATAATAAACGCTTAGAACGGTACATTTATAATTATGTTCTCTGGTGTTTTTTGAACGCACTCCTCTTTGCCTGCTTCGGCGTTTCTTTCCAGGCCAGGTTTTCGTTCTTAAGCTACCATTAACCAGGCAGCCCATTACTCTTAATATCAAGGCAATAAGTGTATGTGTGTATATATATGTATATATATAATATATATATGTATTCTTCTCTTTTTGTTGTTCGCTCAGATATCCACATGAGTCTCTCTCCCTGTCTCTCTCTGTTTCTCTCTGTCTCTCTCTCTGCCTCTCTCTCTGTCTCTCTCTCTGTCTCTCTCTCACACACACACACAAACGCAGCAGTTCGTCTTATGTTCTCTGCATCGCTGTAGAGCATCTCTTGTAGGAGATTCAGGTCCGGATCCTTTGTCTGAGCTAGATGTGTTAACTGACAGCTCTGGAGGATGTGGTGTGGCGTCTGTTGCTCTTTGCTTCATTGTTGCTCCTTGTCGCGTGTTTCTCTTTGCCGCGTGTTGCTCCTTGTGGCGTGTTTCTCTTTGCCGCGTGTTGCTCCCTGTCGCGTGTTTCTCTTTGCCGCGTGTTGCTCCTTGTCGCGTGTTTCTCTTTGCCGCGTGTTGCTCCTTGTCGCGTGTTTCTCTTTGCCGCGTGTTGCTCCTTGTCGCGTGTTTCTCTTTGCCGCGTGTTGCTCCTTGTCGCGTGTTTCTCTTTGCCGCGTGTTGCTCCCTGTCGCGTGTTTCTCTTTGCCGCGTGTTGCTCCTTGTCGCGTGTTTCTCTTTGCCGCGTGTTGCTCCTTGTCGCGTGTTTCTCTTTGCCGCGTGTTGCTCCTTGTCGCGTGTTGCTCCTTGTCGCGCATTTCTCTTTGCCGCGTGTTGCTCCTTGTCGCGTGTTGCTCCCTGTCGCGCGTTTCTCTTTGCCGCGTGTTGCTCCTTGTCGCATGTTTCTCTTCGCCGCATGTTGCTGTTTGCGGCATTTTGCTCTTTGACGCATGTTGCTCCTTTGCCGCATGTTGCTTTTTGCGGCATGGTGCTCTTTGTCGCAGGTTTGCCCTTTGCCACATGTCGCACTTTGTCGCATTGTTGCTCTTTCTCGCATTGTTACGCTTTGTCGCATGTTGCTCTTTGTCGCATGTTGCTCTTTGCCGCATGTTGCTCTTTTCCGCAGGCACCTAGGTCTGTTAGGCCAATTTTCAGCTTCCGGTACGGATGATGATGTGGACCTGCAACATCCTAGTCTCAGTGGGAAGATTTTCACTTGGTCGTTTCCTCATTTTAGTTTATAGCATTCTTCTTACGTTTTTACTTTATGGCGTTCTGTTTGTCTATGTATCTTTACATATGGCTTTTAGATAGTTCATCAAGAAGTGAACAACACTATGCCACTTAGAAACGCTTCTCAACTTTTTTCTTACCTATCTGGATATTTCTCCTTTTCCCCATTACATTTCTTGATGCGTATTAAGATATTATGTCGCAGGACTAGTTGATTACAACGAAAGAAACAAATAAACACATTTAATATCATCAATTAAGAAATATCTCTTTCCGCTCTAGCATGTGAAAAAGAGATTTTTTTTCTTCTTAACCTGAATGTGACAGGAACTCTAGCTGGCACGAAATGTTGAAAAACTTGATGAAAGCCAAATTGGCAAACGGAAGTTCGTGTACAGTACGTGAGCAAAGGCAAGGAAATTTTAATTACTATCTGGCTTAGAATTCCATATTCCGCCATTTTGAAATTTTTAAGCATATTTTTTTTCTTTCTCTTTTCATCTCTCTCTCTCTCTCTCTCTCTCTCTCTCTCTCTCTCTCTCTCTCTCTCTCTCTCTCTCCGCTAATATTTCAGGCTTTCTTTTTTTTTTTAGCTTCATATAACTTATTTTTCGTAAACCCTTCCTGCGCTTTTCGTCAGCTTCTGCTGACCTTCTTTGAGGTGCCACGTGGCCTAGCATGGCCTTCATTTAAGAAATAAAAGTATCAGAGACCTGATTCCATAATGCCTCGTTCCTGATCTACTTTCTCGCTATTTTGTCATTAATTTTTTAAAGTTTTGGCCATACATAGCATTCATGAGAATAAACTTCTTACTGGGGGCATCAACACAGTGGTGGGATATAGTCTTGGTCGGCTACGGTTTGCCAACCCTGACTCCAACATATCAGCCATGAGTCGTTGGTTGCCAGATCGGACAGCATCTTCAGCCCAAGCAGGTCGATGATATTTGTATGTCTGGCATAGCAGTATTTGGCTGATTGTCTTCTTTCATGGCACACTAGCAGTTTTGGATCTGCATATCAGGCAGCAGTAACAACAAGTGTCTGTTTTGCAAGGACCAATATCCTTACGTTTGCGGCTTTTTTTCAAATTTGGTCCTCGCTCTACTTAGAAATCAGCAGGAGGGAAGTTTGCTTGCAACCGAGAGGTCTGCAGGAGAGCTGTTAGGGAGGCAAAGTTCCGCAAGGGACATGCAAATGACTGACTGACTGACTCTCTTTAGAAAATGCCGAATCTCTCCTCAGAGTCTTTGTAATTCGATCTTTCATCATAGTCTTCGTTTTGATTGACGAATATTTTTGTAACTACTTTTTTGTGTAGCCGGTGGTTTCCTTTTCTAAACATCTTACTTTCTTCCCGTGAAGTTAAACGTCACATAAGGCCTGCATGGTAGTTCAGAAAGTTTTCCTGTTTTCGGCGAGCTTTTCAACCTCATAAAGGGATTTTATGCCCACTAAACTGGTCTCTCTTAACAATGTCTTCTTTAGAGTTTCACGTGGTCGATCTCTTTTTCTCCGGCCTGTTGTGTTCCACTTGATAGCTTGTTTTAGGATTCTCTGATTGTTTCTTCACATCACGTGACCGGCATGTGTCCGTCTTCTCTTTTGGATCGCCCATGAGACAGGTTGTTGTTCGCTCATCTGTCTTATCTCTGCGTTGTTCTTGAACTCATTCCACTTTATACTGAGTATCTTCCTTAGGCATTTGTTTTCAAAAGAGTTTAATTTGTTGTCTATTTCTTTATTTGTTTTCCAGCTTTCGCGTGCATAAATGAGGGTGGATATTAAAGTTGAATTGAGTAATCTTAACTTGGATTTTGTGCTTATAAAACTGTTTTATAACGTTATAACCCTGCGCATACATACAAACAAATTTATACAATCTTCTATGAGTTACACTGCAGGATCTTTTATTTCGTAGGTATTTATTTTCTTGCTTTCTACATTGCCTCTGACTTTGCCTTAAAGCGGAAGTGTGCCTAACCATTGGCAACGGGAAGCAGCCGGAAAGACTAAAGCCAAATTGGGAGTTTATGCCCAGGTATGATCAATGGCTTGGAAGAAAAAAAAATAAGCTACGTGGACAATTTTTCAGTATTTATAACGACAAAGCAAAGTCTGAATCCGTTTATTCGATTTCTCGTAGTTACGCTGCCACTGTATGAGGCGGGTGATAATATCTTGAAGAGTTTGGCTGAATAAGCGGGTGACAACAAAAATCGATTTGATCAATGCGAGCTTCATGTCCATCAACCGATGCCGGTATCGATTTGTGTGGTACCAATTTGTCAAGAAGTGCTGCGATTTACATACACAGCAAAATGTTGCAAGAGTTTGCTGGGGTGAGAGAGAGAGAGAGGGGGGGGGGGCGGACGGGGGCGGAGAGCAAGATGTTAGAGAAGAATTTTGAGAGAGGACTGGCTTTTTCCAGTTTATTTATTTATTTTTTTTTTTTTTAAACATATGATAACTTCTGATCGTCTGTAGTTTTGTTTATACCCTTTCATTTATGTTCCTTTTCTGTTCGAGAAAGCATTTCACAGATGTGTATGACGAGCTCAAAGTAGAGATAAATATACGCATAAACTGACTAAATGTCGGGCAGGGGGAACAAACACACGCGGGTCGTTTCTTCTGGTTTTTTTTTTCAGAGTTATTGCTAAATCAGGAGCAAGATTGCTAAACGGAGGGGCAGATAACTTCCCGCAGAAGAAATTTCAAATCTAAAAGGGTGGAATTTAGAATATAAAAAGATTTATAATGGTGGACATTTTTTGCATGATGACTTAATATATAGAGGATTGTTCGCCGAAGGGGGGGGGGTGTGGGGGGGTGGGGGGGGGGGGAGTGGTAGGCTGGATTGTAAAAGATAAATTGGGATCTAGGAATCTAGGACGGAAAGGATCACTGATCTAGAGCCACGTCGCCTAGATGAAGTCCACAGTTCTCTCTCCGGGTTCTGGTAGCTGTCTCAAAGATTTTGTCTCACGTTTGCTGCAGAAACACCTGGTTTAAACGACATCCCCGAAGACTGGCAACGTGGTGCAGCCCAGACAAAAAGACTTTTAACCAGATAGACTACGTATTAATTAACAAATGATTCCAATTTGCATTACTAAAAACAAAAATCCATGCCAGGAGTTGACTGCAATAGTGACCACTACCCACTCTGTGCAAAAATTAGAATAAAGCTAAAGAAAGCAGGCAGAAAAGTGAGAAACATCAAACTCAATACAGAACTCCTTTAAAATGACCAAGAAATGCGAGAACAATGCAAAGGTATTATAACAAATAGATACAATGCAATAGCAAAAATAAATATTATAGATAAACAATTGGCAATGTTAAGAGATTCTATCCACCAAACTGTTAAGGAGATAATACCACCGAAAAAGAAGCCCCCCCCCCTTTCCCCCCAAGAATAAATGGATGACAGATAAGATCTTGGGACTGATGGACATGAAAATGAAGAGCAAAAATAATCAAGAAAAATGTGAAAATGAAGAGCAAAAATAATCAAGAAAAATGTAGCAAGATAAATAAAGAAATAAGTCGCAAATGCAGAGAAGCAAAGGAAGTGTGGTTAAATGAACAGTGCAGACAGATAGAGGACTCTCATAATAAAGACAGCAAAAACATGCACAAACGAATTAGTGAACTCACAGGCAGGAAGACAAAATATACCACAGGATGCCTGAAATCAAAAGAAGATAAAATGTTAATGCGAAAAGAAGACATTGTGGACAGGTGGACAGAGTACATCGGTGAATTATATGGAGGAGAAAGACCAGAATTAACGCCAGATACTGAAAACTGTGATGGACCACCAATACTTGAAGATGAAATCATAGATGCCATCAAACACATGAAGAAAGGAAAAGCGACTGGGCCTGATAATATAACAATGGAAGAAACAGAGGCGCTAGAGGAGATAGGAATAAAAATAATAATCAAGTTACTGAATGACATTTACAACAGTGGTTATATGCCCAGTGACTTGCTTAAATCCACGTTTATAGCACTACCAAAGAAACCAGGTGCAAAGGAACGTGATGAACACCGGACTATCAGCCTCTTATGTCACATAACGAAGCTGGTTATGAGAATCATTAGGAGAAGAAAAGAAAAAGATCAAAATGAAAATAGCAGATGAACAGTTTGGATTTGTTGAAGGAAAGGGAAAACGCTTTACGAACACTAACAGAAAGAGCTTTAGAAGTACACAAAGAACTCTACTTATGCTTCATTGATTACACCAAGGTTTTCGACAAGGTGAAACATAATGAAATTATTAAAATGCTTGAATACTTCAGTATAGATGGCAAAGACCTGAGGATTGTAAAACAACTATACTGGCAGCAAGAAGCAGCAATTCGAGTTGAAAATAGAACTGGAAAATATCAACCGATAAAACAATGGGTGCGACAAGGATGTGTATTATCTACAGAACTTTTTTCTCTGTACAGCGAGAATATTCTTAGAACGATCATCACAGAACTAGGAATACAAATTGGAGGATACAATATTAACAATCTTCGGTATGCTGACGACACAGTACTGATAGCTGAGAACCAACAAGACCTGCAAAATCTCTTGGTTAAAGTCGCCAAAGAAAGTGAACAGAAAGGCCTTACTTTGAACATCAAAAATACAAAGACTGTGGTTATATCTAAGGAACAGAATTCACCAACATGAAGTATAAAATTAAACGGAACTATTCTAAAGCAGGTGCAGAAATTCAAATACCTTGGAGCAGTAATAACTTCAGATGGGAAATGCAGAACAGAAATTAGGAACAGAACAGGCCGAGCAAAGACTGCATTTCAGAGAATGAGAAACATATTAACCATCACATCCTTATCAATGAATGTTAGAAAACGAGTCCTAAAATGCTATATTGAACCTATCTTGTTATATGGAAGTGAATCATGGACAATAGGCAGGTCTACACAAAAATCGTTGAAAGCAGAAGAATTGTGGTTTATTAGAAGAATATTGAGAATCCCCTGGACAGCAAACATAACTAATGAAGAATGTATGAGAAGAGCTGGAGAGACAAAAACTCTTGTCAAAAAAAAAATAAGAGAGAGACAATGTACTTTCATAAGACATGCAGCCGAAGAAGAGGGGGCATTGAAAATATTATAAGAACAAGAAAAATAGAAAGAAGAAGATCAAAAGGAAGACCAAGAGAAATGATACTGGACAGTCTGACGGGATGGTGTGAGAGGAGATCACCAACTGAGGATCGTGTACTCTGGAGAAGCATAATAGCCAACGCCAGTCGGCGTGGCACTTGATGATGATGATGATATCTGTATCAGCTGAATAGGATGGGTATCCTGGATAATATCATTTCGGTTGGTTTGGGGGGGGGGAGGGCGAGGTGGAATAGGTCTGACTAAGAACATCAAGGAAGACTTGAAATGAAGATGAAGAATTTTCCACCTTTGTCTAATACCATAATTTTACACGTTTGTCCGTTGGACTGTAGATTCCGCTACGTTATATAGTAAGAATAATTTGAGTTTAGTTTTAAAAAAAAAGATTTGCCTGTTTCGCGTCATTTCGCAGGTCTTAATGCACAAAAAGCTTAAGTTGTACTGGGCAAGTTAGCTGTACTGAGCAGATGTCAAAAACATGTCGTGTGATTTCAGTAATAATTATTCAGATTCCATGATTTTAATGAAGTTGAAAACTGTGGGACTGTTTATGTTATTCTCAATAGATGTTAAAATTTAACTTGAAAGGTGACTAATTCCGGGAAAGATAACTAACTCCAGCAAAAATCGTATTTCTGTTTCTCATCGGGGAATTGTTTTAACAGGTTTATTAGCTTGTGTCGGTGATAAAGCGGTCAACACGTCCAGCTTATACAATATACATATGATACTATCTCTAAGCCGCTTCTTGATTCACCTTGGCTAACGTGATTTTTAATACATTTAATGCTTGATAACATTTGCTAGATCATATACACTGGCCTGGCATCTATTGATCTGTTGATGATGGTATACTGGCTAGGCGCAAAAATTAGGTCAAACAACAACCAGGGGTGATTGATAAGTTCTTGGCATAAACTAAGGTACGATGGATTATTCGTGGACAACCTTTTGGGGTTATTTCTCAACATAGTCCCCTTGTAAGTTTATGTACTTAGTCCAGCGATCCTCGAGCATATACGGATACTTTCTTTGTAAAAGTCATCGTCTTGTGCCAGTAGAAAGTGGTCTACAGCATGAATGACGTAATCATCTGAAGCAAATTTGCAACCAATGAGCTCCTTTTTGAGTTTTATAAACAGGTAATACTCCGAAGGGGCCAAATCTGGGGAATAAAGAGGATGTTCAAGAAGCTGGAAGTCGCATTCATGAATGACAGCCATTGCCACCGCCGACTTGTGAACTGGAGCATTGTCTTGCTGAAAGATGACTCCTCTCGTCAATTTCCCTTGACCCCTTTCATTCAGTTTGACCCGCAGTTGCTTCACAGGATTAGTGTAATAAGCCCCGGTGACTGTTCTGCCATTTTGAAGATAGTCTACCAATAGCACACCTTCTGAATCCGAAAAGATGGAAGCCAACACTTTGCCTGCAGACAGAACCACCTTTTCTTTCTTTGGAGATGGGGATCCATGTTTCCACTGCTTTGACTGTTATTTGGTTTCTGGTTGAAAATTTGGTTTCTGGTTGAAAATGATGAATACAAGTCTCATCCATAGTCACAAATTGCTGAAGAAACTTTTCAGGATCTGCAGAAAAATGGCAAAGATTGTCTCTTGGCATGTTGAGACGCTGTCATTTGTGATCAGCTCCAAGAAGTTTCGGGACCCATCGAGCATAGACCATTGTCATTTGAAGATCATTGTGAATAATGGCATGAACACGTTCCTGGGAGATGCCCAACTTAGTAGCAATGTACCATGCAGTTAGCCGTCGATCCTCCGTTATCATGTCATGGATTCTGCCGGTTGTTTCATCGGTGGTTAATGTTCTTGGAATTCCTGAACGGGGAACATCTTCCAGACTCTCCTTAGCATATTTGAATTGAGCTGCCCATTTATTCACTGTGCTGTAAGAGAGGCACGCTCCCCTACAATCTCTACCATATCCTCATGGATCTCCTTTGACAATAAGCCCTTGATGCAGAGGTAGCGAATGACTACTCGATGAGAAATTGTATCCATTTTCTCAATTTCTGCCACCCCTTACCATTTCAGTAGCCTGTAAAAAAAAATTGGTTGCAGTTAATTTCTTGAAACTTGGTGTTTAATCTTACATTTACCTGATCTACAAATGCACCTAATATCAACTGCGTGTTTCAAGTATGTGTACCTGATGTCGAGAACGTATCAATCACCCCTCGTACTTTTGTTATCTATTTTCATCCAATGCCCTCTAATTTTAAAAAATTGGAAACAGCAACGAACGAGTAGAGAATTCTTGAAACTGAAAGTGCTTATTACGACGATAAGCATTTTAACAAATTCCAGATCATTTTTATCTGAAATTTCCTTACAAGTTTATTCCTTACAAGTTTATTCCTTGCAGGTTTATTCCTAGCAAGTTTATTCCTAGCAAGTTTATTCCTTGCAAGTTTATTTCTAGCAAGTTTTTTCCTTGCAAGCTTATTCCTATCAAGTTTATTCCTAACAAGTTTATTACTTGCAAGTTTATTCCTAACAAGTTTATTCCTTGCAAGTTTATTCCGTGCAAGTTTATTCCTTGGCGAAATATCTACTGCCCTATAGAAATTTCCGACTGTGCGAGGCAGGATGTGATTATTAGTTCTCTCGCTCTGAGCCTCGTTTGTTGGTCAACGATCAACATTCATCCAGTAGACTATTGCCCTCGAGGAAGTGAAAAGATGTTCAGTACCAGAACGTGGAAGTTAATTTCTCTGGTTAGCTGTGTAACTTCAACTTTCCTTAACTTCCTTTTGTCCCTATCTTTCCTGTTTAGACATATTCTCCATACTCTCATTTCTGTGAATCTTTGCTGCATATTTTTTTCTCTTGTTTCTTTTTTTTTCTTGTTTATAAAGTCATACTGAAGCTTCCTACCAACAGTTTACGTTCAGTTTGTAACTATGCATCATTTATGAACTAATCATTTTGTTCACACCTACTAGTTCATTAAAATTTTAGAAATTTAGCAGAGAAATAAAGTTTATTTTATAGTACTAGAAGAAACCCGATCATGAGAATACAGTTATAAGTATGACAAAACACTAATATATTAACAATGAGCTAAAGCTATTCCTATAGCCGGTGAAAATTTAAAAGAATATGCTAGAAACATCTACTTGGAGAAGTACTATGCTTTGTTGTGGCAAATAGCTTGTTTTGTCTCCTTCCTCATATACCTTTGTTGAGGGGACAAATAGAAATCTTGATAGGGCTCGACGGTTTGCTTCATATAATGGGATATTTAATGCTGCTTTAATTTCCTCTCTCCATCTCCTGCGTGGGCGGCCTCTTCCTCTGTTACCTACAAATCTTAGTGTGAATGTTGTCTGTGATATACTGTCTGGTGGTAACCTATAACATGGCCAAACCATCTGAATTGTTGTTTCTGGATGTAATGTAATACTGGTTTTACTCCAGCCTTTGCCCTGATGGTGTCATTTGTTATTTGGTCTCTTCTTGTCACATTTAGTTTTCTCCTTAAACATCTCATTTCTGTCGTGATGGTTTGTCTTTTGCTCTTGGCTGCTAGTGTCCATGTTTGACATTGACACCATGGAGTTGGGAGGAAAATTGTGTTGTACAGTGCCCTTTTTGTTTCAATTGTGATGTGTAAAGTCACAATATTGTCCAATAACCTGATTTGCTTTATTGCATCTGTTCTCAATCTCAACGTCTATCGTCCCTGGGGATTATATTACGCTACCTAGGTACTGAAATGTTTCACTTGTATCAAGGGCTGGTTGTCTAGGAAGAACTTTGTTTGGATTTCTTCACTCGCTATGGTTATGACTTCTGTTTTTTTTCAGCACTGATCTTCATGTTGTGGCTTTGACATGCCCTTGCTAAATTAACCATGTTCTGCTGTAGGTCTTTTTCTGATGTGGCCATAAGTGCTTGATCGTCAGCAAAAAGGAGTTCCTTTATGGTCCTCCTATTGGGTATGTCTTCTGGAAGGTGTTATGGGTTTATCGGCGTTTTTTCTGGGGTTGGACTGTCGGGCAGCTTTGTGGTGCGAACCCGAAGGAAAATAGCATTTCTGTATATTTATGCGAATATCGTTGTTAAACACAGATGGAAAAAAATCGTGATAGAGCAACCAATACAACTGCAGTCAAGTAATTGTTTGTAACGAATAACACGGCACTTGTATTGCACAACTGAATCTGTGGAACAGATTGATCTGGTACTATGAGATGTTTGGGTGATAGTTTTATTTTTTATTTGCTCCTTTTAGCTACAGTGTGTCAATTCAAGAACATAATATTTAGAAAGCAATACCAGAGATATTCGGTCTAGTCAGGGCCTCTGTCTGTCTGTCTGTCTGTCTAATTTATCAACAAATACTCTAAATAAAGCTCTCTATACGTGTAACTGTACGGTAGTTTGTTTATTAATCCTCTAGTTGATCTCTCTTTTGATCTTCTATTTCCCTCAAAAGCATTTTCCTGTTTAATCTGTTGGCAAATACAGAGCCAAATTTCTCTTTACTATTGACGTTCTTTATAGCTCATACTGATATCTAATGTAATGGTTAGATATATGGTAGACACCGAATGTACGAGCAATGCACACGTCCACTATGGTCCTGACCTATATAAAAACCGAAGATTTATACGTTGTGTGCCTGCTTCGCACTTATTTTTGTTCTTGTAACACAATATCTGCTGTTGATGTCCTCTGTGCTGTCTCCATTTTCTACTACTCTGCTGCCAAGGTATACACATTCGTTGACCTCCTCCACTAACTTGTTATCTACTCTGAGTACATTTCTGTTGTTCACATTTTGCTTCATTAACTTTGTCTTTCCTACGTTGATCTTTAGTCCTATGTTGTTTGCATTCTGGGTTAACTTGTTTATTTTATCTTGCATATCTTTGTGACTGCTTGATAATAGACAAATGTCGTCCGCAAAGTCAAGGTCCTCCAGCACTGTGTCAAGGGTCCATTGTAATCCTCTGCGTTTGTCTGATGTTGCCTCCTTCATTAACCAGTCTACTGCCAAGATAAATAATGTTGGTGATAGTACACATCCCTGTTTCACTCCTGTTTGTACCCTAAAGCTGCTGGAGGTATGTTCTCCACAGATAACTTTGCACTGAAAACCCTCGTATAGGGCTTTGATTACATTAACTATTTTATGGGGGAGGCCATGCCATCTTAGGATTTTCCACAGTGCATCTCTGTTGACACTGTCAAAGGCTTTCTCAAAATCTATGAATAATGCATATGTTGTGCTATGCCACTCATTTGCCTGTTCTAATATTTGTCTAAGTACAAATATATGGTCTATGCATGATCTTCCTTTCCTAAATCCTGCCTGCTCTTTCCGAAGTTTTTCCTCAAGTGTTGGTACAATTCTGTTGATGATTATTCTGCAAAATACTTTACTAGTGAGTGGCAGTAGGGTAATGCCTCTCCAGTTCCCGCAATCTCTGAGGTCACCCTCACTACCAAAAATAGCACTAAGATGGACACCACAGGGGAGCAGAAGTAAGGGTAGACCAAAAGAGACATGGAGAAGAACAACAGAAAGGATGTTGAGCAATAGAGGGCTCACCTGGGCAAGAGCAGAAAAAAAGGCGAAAGACAGGCATTTGTGGAAAACCCTTGCGGAAGCCCCATGTGCTCTGGGCATTTAAGGTTCAGAGAGAGAGATTATATTGATCAGTTTTTTTAAGAGTTCAGTAAAACACAATAACCGTAGTTTCATTGAATTGTCCAAAGTTTAGTTTTCAAATATAAATAAAGAGTATGTGGAATTAATCATAAACAGTGGACGTTTACAAAAACCGAGGTCCTTGAATTGTAAATATACTGTAGAGTGGAGAGTGGTTCTTTGACCTTTTTTAAATTTTTGTTGCTGCTGTTGTTGTTGTTCTTCTTCTTCTTATCTAGAACTGCGAACCTGTATTCTTTGCAATTAATGAGGTGAAAATGTTGAGGCACACCATCGTTTCGGATGGGGAGCAGGTCATTGCGGCTATTCTTTCAGCCCTTGAGTGGACTAAAAACTAAAGAGGGGCTATGCAGTGCTTCTTTAACCGAATCCACCACCATGGGGTCTGTGCCGATCCCAGCCCTGTTAGCCATGCTAGGTCTGTGACCAGGGGTACCAATGGAGAGGTGGGACAGGGTCTTGGTCAGCTATGGTTCACCAACCCCGACATTAGCATGTCACCTTTGCGTCGCCGATTGCCAAGTTGGACAGCCTCTTGCCCTCCGTTAACAGAAGATGAAAAGAGAATAATTAAATATGCGGTAGCCATTCAACCATAATATGTCCATCATACCAATCAGCTTATTCATCTAGCAATTAATACAATACTACATGGGAAATCTGAAGGATAGAGAACGAGGGGAAGATAACTGTTTTGTTTGTGTGTACGTAAGTAATTCATTTCAATTCAAGTGCCATGCCGCGTAGCGTAGGCGATCATTTCTCCCCACAATTCCCCGTCTTTAGACATGATTATGAGATCCGCCAGTGACTTTCTTCCTAGCCACACTGACAGCCCGTCCAGTAACTTCTCTCTCTGTCTTCCTCTGTCTCTTCTCCCTTCAATTTTTCCAGTTGCCACAGTGTGTTCCAATTTTCCTCTTTTCAGGAAATATCATTTAAATCTCGCTTGTCTGCTTCTGATCTTTGCTATATATTTGCTTTTTAAACAATACCACCAAAATGTAGCATTACCATCCATGGCATAAATCTGAAACAAGTTGATAGATTCAAGTACTTAGGAACGACCATAACAACTGATGGGAAATGTCACATCGAAATAAAAAGCAGACTTGCTCAGGCCAAGTCAGCATTCCAGACAATGAGACACATCTTGTGCAGCAGATCTGTATCAATGGAAGCAAGATTCCGAGTACTTAAATGTTACATGAAGCCAATTTTGTATTATGGGTGTGAAGCATGGTCTACGAATTAGAGAGTACAACGAGAAATGGAGGCCATCGAGATGTGGTTTATAAGAAGGATGTTGAAGGTACCATGGGCAGCCAAGAAAACCAATGAAGAGAGGCCGGAGTTATGTAAGTAAGTAGGTAAAAATATAACAGGAGTTAGAGTGTCTGTGAAAGCAAATACGAACCAGTCTGAGATCCAGTACAGTCGGGTTTCCATAGTCTCCGTTTTAGCCAGGGTAGGCCTGCTACTGGGGGTACCAACGGAGAAGTGGGACAGGTTATTGTTCAGCTACGGTTCGCCAACCCTGACGCGACAGGTCAGCTATGGTTCGCCAACCCTGACGCCAACATGCCAGCTATGGTTCGCTAACTCTGACGCCAGCATGTCAGCTATGGTTCGCCAACCCTGAAGCCAGCATGTCAGCTATGGTTCGCCAACCATGACGCCAGCATGCCAGCTATGGTTCGCCAACCCTGACGCCAGCATGCCAGCTATGGTTCGCCAACCCTGACGCCATTATGTCAGCTATGGTTCGCTGACTGCCATAACGACGAGGGAGATGATAATGGCGATGGTGAGAACTGACACACAAAAAAGATAAACAAAAATAATACTAGAATTCACAAACATCATTTGTTTAATGGCTCTATGATCGCAGGAGCATGCCAGCTCTGTGACTATCATTTTCTTGATCTGTAACAAATTTTCTACCACCTTCCACGATCGGTTACAACATTTAGCAAAACATACATACATCCTCAAACAGAAACCCTGCATTAATAACAACCATGCGGAGATAAAGAGAGAGAGAGAGGGGGGGGGGGGAAGAAATTATCTGTTAAGAGCTGTGATTTTTATCTCTCCGGACCACAAAAATGTACATGTGAGCAAGCATGTTCATCATTTTCTCATTTTTATCACGCTATCCCAGCTGCCAGGCGAGAATGATAGCATCTGCCGTGTGTAATAATGGGCATCTCTAAGAGAGCAATGATTTTACAGTCTCCACAGCGAGAATATGTCAGGACAAAGAGATATTACTTGCCACGTATGTCTATTCTGGGAATTTCCCATATTGCATCGTTTCCATTTACAATCAATAATCATACATAGAAACACGTGGATCTATTCAACAGGGGCTAGGGTTTTTTTTTAACTGTTTCAAAAGATGATTTTAGGAGGAGAAAAAAAAACACGATATAATGGACAGGAATGTAATGAAACTTGGATCATATACAATGGTAGAGATTTGGGTGCCTATGAAAAGTGCTGCAAGCTGTTGGAATAGATAACGATAACTGGAGAGAGAAAAAAAATCAGATTGAAACTTTTGATTAGGAATTCATCAAATGCGAAACAGTTTCAGATATTTGTTCAGGATTGCATTTCAGATTGAGACAGATTCATACTCTTCTTTAGGATCTTATTTTAGGGTGAGGTGGATTCAGACCATTGTTTAGGATCTTATTTTAGGGTGAGACAGATTCAGATCTTTCTTTATGATCTCATATTAGTGTGAGATAGATTCAAATCTTTCTTTATGACCCCATATTATGGTGAGACAGATTCGGATATTTATTCCTGATCTCATTTTAGGAGATCATGAAGAAAATAACCACATTTTCAAAAAAACAGACTGAAATATGACCACGTGCGGTAGCCATCTTGACATAAGATTAATTCTGAAACAAAGACGCTTTTAGAAATGTTTCTTAATCTCATTCATAGCTCATAAAATCGCTTATAAATTTATTCCGAAAGATTACTCTCGAATTAAATGTCATCATTTTTTTATTTAGAATCTCTCTAGAGATTTTTTTTTAAATCTGTACTTAGAAGACCACTTAAGAGTTACTCTTTATATACCAAATGTCTTCTTTTTGTTTAATTCTAACCCAAAAAATAGGATTTTTTGTTAACCCTCTGAGTAAAATCTCTTTTTCCTGTGCTCTTTACCGGCAGTCACCTTTGACCTTTTCGCTCAGACTTGATGGCTAGTTCTTAAGTGGTTACGAAAGATAAGAACATCCTGGCCGACCTTTCTAAGCTCTCCGGTGACGTCTTTCATGGAAGAGAAAGTCTGGACAGTGTACAGTGTCTGTGACCTTACACACGTTGATAAGGGCGGGGCAGAACATGGCGCCCAGCGCCTGAGAAAGGTCAAACATACGCTGCCGTAGCATACGAAGGTAACGTCGAAGGTTCTCCCCTTTGGGGTTATAAGAACCAAATGATGGGAATCTGGAATCGATCTCTAAGCAGTTAAAAAAAATTGTTGATAGATTAGAGTTCATCTGTTCTGTACTAATCTATCGATATGTAAGGTAAAGGCAAGCTCTTGTGTCTTTTGAAGTCCTATAGGTACCTGATATGACTAGCAGTGATGATAACGACTTCATCAGTATCGCGAAATAGTTATGGAGAAATATTTACAACCCACAGGGAGTATGGAGAAATATTGTAAAACCCACAGGGAGTATGGAGAAATATTGTACAACATACAGGGAGTATGGAGAAATATTGTACAACCCACAGGGAGAATGGAGAAATATTGTACAACCCACAGGGAGTATGGAGAAATATTGTACAACCCACGGAGAGTATGGAGAAATATTGTACAACCCACGGAGAGTATGGAGAAATATTGTACAATCCACAGGGAATATGGAGAAATACTTTAGAATCCATTGGAGGTTTGTAATCATAAAACAAGATT
The DNA here is from genome assembly GCA_009760885.1 of Achatina immaculata. Taxonomy (NCBI): domain Eukaryota; kingdom Metazoa; phylum Mollusca; class Gastropoda; order Stylommatophora; family Achatinidae; genus Lissachatina; species Lissachatina immaculata. Next base: position 42,426,367 of record CM019721.1, read on the forward strand.
TAAGACCCACGCTCTAAGTGGCTGTACAGTCAGATTAAAGAGCGATGAAAGAAAATATTTAGCAACTCCTAACGGATCGTTTAACCCTGGAATTCACAGACACAAGCTAGGGACAATCAATATTTTGGAAAAATATCTTCACTTGGGACATTGAAAGAAGATTACAGAGAACTACATCATAGAGCAGCACGGTCAGTGACTCTTCCACGCAAAACAGAAGGGACAGAAGAACAAAAAAATGTAAAAAGAGGAAGCACTAGTCTTGTGTCCCCAGTATATCTGATTCTTTCTTCATTGCTTCTAACCTAATTATGGAATAAAGGAATCCAAATCGAAAGATCATCATCAGCCACCCGTACTCCCAATGGAGCACAAGGCATCAACAAACGTTCTCCAGCCAGTCCTGTTCAGAGTGAGTCGAAATACTTCAAACCACGTCTTTCCTGCTTTCTTTAGTTCTTCCTGTATTGTGCGTCTCCATGTCACCAATGGCCTGCCACTTTTTTTTTCCTTGAGGTGTCGAAGTCAAAGCGGTAGAGGAGTGTCTTGTTCTTTCCATTAGTAGCATATGAAAGATACACGAACAAAATTGTACTAGAAAAAAAAAATATTGGCCCTCGATGTACAGATTTTCGGACTTGGCGACGAATTTTCCTGAACATTTACGAAATAAATTTAAATCTACGATCAAAAATAACTTTCACTATCTGACCGACGGTATTCTATTTCTTTTTTTCTCCGTTATTGATTTATTTCTTACTAATATATTGATTTTATTTTAAGTATGTTACGCCAAGCGCCAGATTTATTTTGTGTGTATGTGTGCGTGTGTGCGCACAGGCGGGCGCGCGTGTAGAGACAGAGACAGGAAAAAAAAAGAAGAGAGATTGAGGATTTTTATCTTAAAAGTTGAGAAATTCAAATTCTCCTATAGATAAACTGAAATTTTTTGGCACTTGATATATTTCAATGAGTGCCATTGTTTTCACTTCTTCAAGTACACAATTGTGAACATGTTTTGTTTCGTTTCATGCCGATCGGTCGGCACAAAAGCGAAACGAAAGATAGTTCGGAATAGGTTTTGAGTAGTTAGTTTGCAAGGGAGATTAATGATTCATTCGGGGGCATTGTGATTGTTTCTACGTGGAAGTATTCTTCTCGTGTTTTCAGTAACTTTGCATTGTGGTAAGAAAGATTGTTAAGCGGTGAACTACACCTCTGCCTTTTCATTTGTGTAGATTTTATTATAAGCTATCATAAATGTAAGCTGTTAAAAGTGTGTATGAAGAAGTTAGGTTGAATGCAACATTATGTTACAAGCCTTGAATATGGGTTTTCGGCCGATTAAGAAAGACGAATTGCCTTTAAGTGATGTGTCTGAGTGGCGAAGTGGTTATTTCACAAGTCTCTCATGGCGAAGGTCGGGGGTTCGAATCCAGCCGGAGGCACCCTAGTCACCCAGCTGTATAAATGGGTACCCAACTTCTGGAGTTGGGGAAGGAAAGGCGGCCAGGCGTGATACTGACCATATCACCCATTAGTGTGCTGACAGGTCAAGGAAAACATGGGCACTAACACCGTGTCCCTATGTGCCTCTAAGGCATGACAGGATTACCTTTTACACTTGTATATTGCTGGCCAGTCATGTGTGATATATATTAGTCCTGGAATACTGGAGCATTTTTAATGTAATATGTGTTAGTCCTGGAATACTGGAGCATTTTTAATGTAATATGTGTTAGTCCTGGAATACTGGAGCATTTTTAACGTAATATATGTTAGTCCTGGAATACTGGAGCATTTTTAACGTAATATGTGCTAGTCCTGGAATACTGGAGCATTTTAATGTGATATGTGTTAGTCCTGGAATACTAGGGAATTCTCCATTTCATTGATCATCATCAGTTGTTAAGTTCACATGAAGTTTTTGATCCATTTGAATTCACATATATTTCCACGCAATCCATCATTTTATGTTCAATATCACGTGCTCATTTAGAATTGTGTGTTTATGCTTCATGGTCATTGTTATGTTTCATCAACATCAACTGCAATCAAGAATAGTGTGCCCTTGATGTTGTGTTTGTTTACGAGTTGTTTGTGTTGGTTAGTGGAATTCAAATGATATAAATGTCTTGAGATTATAACCTTGAATTCTTGAATTCAAATCCGTGTAGACTGTGTGTTTTGTGAAGTTTAGAAATGTTGTTCAGCTTAAGTAAAGATCTACATTGAGTAAAAACCATGATGAGCCACGAAAGTCCCGGGGGCCAGAAGACTGATGAAACATGATGAAGAAAGTTCCTGGGGTCAGAGGATTGATAAAACGTATGATGAAGAAAGTCCCGGGGGCCAAAAGACTGATAAAACATATGATGGAGAAAGTTCCTGGGGTCAGAGGATTGATAAAACATATGATGAAGAAAGTCCCGGGGGCCAGAAGACTGATGAAACATATGATGGAGAAAGTTCCTGGGGTCAGAGGATTGATAAAACATATGATGGAGAAGTTCCTGGGGTCAGAGGATTGATAAAACATATGATGAAGTAAGTTCCTGGGGTCAGAAGATTGATAAAACATATGATGGAGAAAGTTCCTGAGATCAGAAGATTGATAAAACATATGATGAAGAAAGTTCCTGGGGTCAGAAGATTGATAAAACATATGATGAAGAAAGTTCCTGGGGCCAGAAGACTGATAAAACATATGACGAAGGAAGTTCCTGGGGTCAGAATATTGATAAAACATATGATGAAGAAAGTTCCTGGGTTCAGAAGATTGATAAAACATATGATGAAGAAAGTTCATGGGGCCAGAAGACTGATAAAACATATGACGAAGAAAGTTCCTTGGGTCAGAAGATTGATAAAACATATGATGAAGTAAATTCCTGGGGTCAGAGGATTGATAAAACATATGATGAAGAAAGTTCCTGAGATCAGAAGATTGATAAAACATATGAAAAGAAAGTTCCTGGGGTCAGAAGATTGATAAAACATATGATGAAGAAAGTTTTTGGGGTCAGAAGATTGATAAAACATATGATGAAGAAAGTTCCTGGGGTCAGAAGATTGATAAAACATATGATGAAGAAAGTTCCTGGGGCCAGAAGACTGATAAAACATATGATGAAGGAAGTTCCTGGGGTCAGAAGGTTGATAAAACATATGATGAAGAAAGTTCCTGGGGTCAGAAGATTGATAAAACATATGATGAAGAAAGTTCCTGGGGCCAGAAGACTGATAAAACATATGATGAAGAAAGTTCCTGGGGTCAGAAGGTTGATAAAACATATGATGAAGTAAGTTCCTGCAGAGGATTGATAAAACATATGATGAAGAAAGTTCCTGAGATCAGAAGATTGATAAAACATATGATGAAGAAAGTTCCTGAGATCAGATGATTGATAAAACATATGATGAAGAAAGTTCCTGAGATCAGAAGATTGATAAAACATATGATGAAGTAAGTTCCTGGGGTCAGAAGATTGATAAAACATATGATGAAGAAAGTTCCTGGGGTCAGAAGATTGATAAAACATATGATGAAGAAAGTTCGTGGGGTCAGATGATTGATAAAATAGGGTTAAAGATAAAGAATGATTCTCACCAGCACAATAGTACAGTAAAAATATAGAGAATCGCTTACTTCGCTTACGTTCCACAAAAACAGAAAGTACGTTATAACATGAAGAAGAAACCAACGTACAAAGAGAAGAGACTAAAGTACGTTATAATGTGGAGAAGAAACCAACGTATGTCATAACATGGAGAAAAAAACCAACGTACTTTATAACATGGAGAACAGAACTAAAGAACGTTATAACATGGAGAACAGACTAAACTATGTTATAACATGGAGAACAGACTAAAGTATGTTATAACATGGAGGGAAAAAAACAACGTACGTTATAACATGGACAAAAAACCAACGTACGTTATAACATGGAGAAAAAAACCAACGTACGCTATAACATGGAGAAGAGACTAAAGTATGTTACAACATGAAGAAGAAACCCACGTACGTTATAACATGGAGAAGAAACCAGCGTAAGTTATAACGCGAAGAAAAAACCAACGTACGTTATAACATGGAGAAGAGACTACAGTACGTTATAACATGGAGAAGAGACCAAAGTACGTTATAACAAGGAGAAGAAACCAATGTACATTATAACATGGAGAAGATACTAAAGTACGTTATAATATGGAGAAGAAACCAACGTACATTATAACATGGAGAAGAGACCAAAGTATGTTGTAACATGGAGAAGAAGCCAACGTACGTTATAACATGGAGAAGAGACCAAAGAGAAAAAAGAATAACACCCCTTTTAAATTCATAATAATAAATACAATTTCTTATCATAATTTTTCTTACACAGTCATATTTTGTTACATTTTGTTGTTGCCCCTAAAATTATGCCATGGGCTTGTGCTCTAAAATTATCCTAAAATTATATCTTAAAATTATTACCCTACATGTGTGTCCTATGAGTAATATCATAAAACTGTGTTCCTGAAGCTATTACCCGGAAATTATGTTCCACAATTATTATCCTAAAAGTTAATGTTCAAGCACAAAACTGACGGCTGTCTGTCGGGTACTGACTCTCACGCAGGTAGAAGGCAAATCTTCTCCCGAGGCAAGCTGTGGCTTTTTCCTATGCATGTCTCACAGCGCGAGTTATTGATAAGGTATGATTGCAAGTGTTTGAAGTATAAATTCTCTAACAGCGCGAACTCCTGCCCAATAAAGATTTGAATTTCCCTCATAAAAACGTCTTCATCGTTTTTATCCCTTCCCATTTGCAAGGACTCCAGAAAAAGTTGTTTTTTTTCTTGAATGCTTTTAGAACTCGCCAGGTCTGAAAGCATGTTCTTGTGAGACTAACTTGAATGAACGCGTTAAAACTTCGAGGCGAGATATGAGACGTTAGCTTGTTAAGACTTCTCGTTTATGCAGTTTTTTTTTGTGATAACAATTGTGCAAAATTTGAGAAAGCAGAGAGGCAGCATAGCAAAGCTGGCTTTGAAATAGTAACCCTCAAAGGAAGCGAAAGCAATGAAGACCAAAAGAGCACGTGGAGAAGGCATATGGTGAGGGTCCTAGAATCAGTGATACTTACATGTAGTGACTTGGGGAACAAAGCCAAAGACAGAAATGGCTGGAAAACCTTTTTCTATGGCTTGTGCTCCGAAAGAGGGCTATACGCATTGACTGACTGAGTGACCGACTGATTGATTGATTGATTGATTAATTGATTGATTGATTGATTGATTGATTGATTGATTGATTGATTGATTGATTGATTGATTGATTGATAGGAAGTGGACGCCGACCGTCTGTGTGGATTTTGACTTCCATTATTACTGTGTGCGTGGATATTAGATCCTACTCTGTCTATGTGGATACTAGATCCTACTCTATTTGAATGGATACTTTATCCTACTCTATCTGCATAGATATTACAACGTCCGACAATTAAGTAATGAGACTGATTTTCTTATGGCAAAGACAAAAATGCCATCGATGACGCAAAGCATGGAATCCAAAGAGGCAACCTTCATCTATGATCTGGCAACTTTTCATCGCCGCCCGATAAACAGAAGACAAACAAGCCGCCATTTTATTGACCTGGTCAGAGATGAACTGTTACATAATCAGCATGGAGCAAAAAGCTAAAATTAAATTATGTTTAAAACTCGAGAAAAGTGCCATTGAGACAGCTGAATTGATGCGACAAGTTTATGAGGATAATTGTTTGTCTCGTGCACAGATATTCAGGTGGTATTCACGATTTAAAAGTGATGTGGAAACGATTAGAAATGCAACTAGACATGGACGCCCAATTTCTGTTCCTAATGAGGAATTCATTGCAAAAGTCAGAGAACGGATACAAGAGATCGTTATTTGACTGTGAGGATGAAGGCAGATGAATTTGGTGTTAACCAAGAGACCATTCGTAAAATGTTAGTTAAACATGTGGGCAAGAAAAAAGTTGCTTGCTTGTTTGTACAACTTTCGTTGTTTGATGACCAAAAACATCAGGGTGTTGACTACACAAAAGACATCATCAAAACGTGTCGCAGAAACAAACATTTCTTAAATTTGATTGTTGCAAAGGATGAAATATGGATTTTCCGCTATGACCCCACAACTAAACGCCGAAGTGCTCAGTTGAAGTCATCATCATTCACCAAAAGGCAAAAACTTTCGTCTTCAAAAGTCGAAAGTGAAGACATTGCTGATGTGCTTCTACTACAGCAAAGGAGTTATTCACAAATAATTTATTCCAAAGGGACAGACTGTCACTGTCAAAGTTTATTTAAGTATTTTGAAACGCCTGTTGAAAAGGATTCTCCGAATCCGACTCGAGTATTCGACACCTGGCAGTTTTTTCCTTCTTCATGATAATTTACCAGCTCACCTGGCGGGAGTTGGACAGGATTTTTTGGCCCAAAAACAAGTGCTTGTCCTCTGCCATCCACCCTATTCCCCAGATTTGTCTCCAAGCGATTATTTTCTATTCCTAAAATTAAAGTTACCATTGAAAGGACGCTTCTTTGACGATACTGATGTCCAAAGGGCCGTAACATCGAGTTTAAGGACCATACCACGAGAAGAAGAACTGCAGAGGTCGTTACAGTGTTTGTTAGATTGTGCCACTCGCTGTATCAATGCACAAGGGGCGCTTACTTTGAATAATTATATATTCAACTGTTGTTTATTTTATTTTTTAATGGAATTAGTCTCATTATTTAATTGTCAGACTTAGTAGATACAATATCTGTACGGATATTAGATCATACTCTGTCTCCACGGATGCTAGATCCTTCTCTGTCTGCACAAATACTAGATCCCACTCTGTCTGCACGGATACTAGATCTTTCTCTGTCTGCACAGATACTAGACTTTCTCTGTCTCTACGGATACTACACCCCTACGCTAACTAATCCGCTTAGACATTCACTCACATTCTGATAATTATCTTCATGGATATTAACTTCTAATCCGACTGTCTACGTGGTTAGATCCCACTCTTATTACGTGCATGGATACTGACTCCAGCTCTGACCATCTATGTGGATATTTACTCCCACTCTGATTGTCTGGGTGAATATTAACCTCTCAGTATCTTCATTCTTCTACTCCAAGCTCAGTCTGGTCAGCCATATCTGTGAAATTTCCACATCTTTCTATAGCTATCCCTTTTTTTTTCTTTCTTAAACCCTCGCTTCTCATTTCTCCTTAGCCTTTCTTCTTGACATCTGCGACGTCTGATGACAAGAAGAATACTTTGGACTCCGGCAATACTAGACTGATTGATTATCTGCCTGCTAAGAGCTTAGTTATTCTGACTTTACTGGAAAACTTTAAAAAAAATTTTTCCTCAAATTCTTTGGTTTTAATTTATCATTCTGTTGTTGGAGATGCCGACGCAGAAAACGTAGAAGGGTGGATTAGAAAGTTAAAGGAATAATCTCCCTTATTCTCTTGCTTAAGGGTGGTAGGAAATAAGCAGCTTACGAGCAGTTCACTTCATGTGCGGTTGCTGTTTCGTTGCAGGGTGAAGTCCTAAATGTTTTTGTGATACATTTTCTGAAATGCGCCTTATGTCGGTGACAATGACTTCGAGAAAGTTTTAATAAACAGTTTTTTTTACGAGATATATCAATAATAACAGAATAAGGCATGACGATGCAAGATAGGACACGACAATACAAGACAGGAATGAGACACAATAACACAGAATAAAACACGACAATAGAAGAGAAGACACAACAAAACAGGATAAGACGACGGTACAAGATACGACGCAACAAAACAAGATAAAACACCTAATTACAAGAGAAGATAATACAAGACCTGTATGACAAGAGCTACCAGTTATCGCCACTCTCTTTTCAAATACCAGTAACATTTCAGCAGATACTTCAAAATTTGTGTTTTTACAACATTATATACTTTCTTGTAGCTGACTTCCTCGTGATATGAAAGTGTGAAAAAGGAAGGTGCATTTATATAGCACTGAATCTCATCTATATAGGACTGAATCTCATTTATATAGCACTGAATCTTATTTATATAGCGCTGAATCTCATCTATATAGCACTGAATCTCGTTTATATAGCACTGAATCTCATTTATAAGTCAGGCAATTTCATGTCCGTTGCGGAACTCTGCTTTCCTAACAGCTCTCATGTAGGCCTCTCGGTTGTAAGCATGATGCCCTGCCGCTGATGCCATTTATAAGTACTGCATACCAATTTCAAAACTTCCCTTAGTATGACTTCGAATAGACTTCCAGGAAGTAGAACATCAAATTATAAAAGTAAATAAATAAATAAAACTGGACATTGTGACATTGCACGCACAATAACTCAAGAATATATTATTGTGGAACACGCAATCAAACATATACAAAGTATATATGTATACAAAGTAGAACAGAAACACCTGACGATTTTGAAATGAAATTTTTGGCTCTATAGATTTACAACACGCAACACTGCCCTACATGGTACCACGTGGTAGCCTCCATCTTGCAGTTTGGTTCATCATGGATCGTTGGTCTGTGCGTGACAGTATCGCTGCCGTTGAGCTGTTTACTCGAACAAAGTCTGTAACTACCACTCAGCAGGAGTATCGTGGCCGGCTCATTAGACCCAATGCGCCATCACGCAACAACTGTTTTTATATTGGGTATCGAAGTTCTCAGAAGGTTCAGTTCTTGACACACACAAAAAACCAAAAGCTCTATGTAGATCTGTTCTTACAGGGGAAGACACCACTCCCGTGTGTTTTAAATATAGTTACCCAAAGTCCAAGGAGGTTCGTTACTGAACCTGCCAGGACGAAGTGTGCCAGGTTACTTTTCCATTCCTGTAAAATTCAGGTAGCGCAGTTGTTGCCAAATCAGCATAAACAACAATGAATTGAAAGCTGTACACACTGCTAAAGCTCTTGCACAGCGACCCTGTTGAACAATGTGTTTTGTTCTTATAAACCACAGTTTCGTCTTAGCAGTGCTATTAACATGCAGAATTGTCACTACTTAGTACAGCACTTGAAAAAAACCTGTGAGGTTCATCAGCGGTCCGAAAACTGTTTCTTCGTTTTGCATAGCTGGGACTTATTTCTTTGAGGATCAAAACTGGAATACAGTAATAGTGAATTCTGAACGCTACCACAGGCAAGATAAACAGTGTCTTCGCCCCACAAGGATCAGTGCTATCCTAATCGAAAGAGCTTGTGGTTAAAGCACAACGGGGCTGCAGCACACAAAGTGCGTATGAGCATGGCTGCTGTGCGTAACTTTTTGAAGAGGGGAAATTATTTCACGATTTGAAGATGTGAACTGGCCAGTGCCCTGTACATTTCCGTCCAGAATTTTTTTTTCCTGTAGGGTTACTTAAAGATTGTTATGTACACTACAAAACCAGCCACACTGAATTATCTCTATTCATAACATAAGACGTTGAAAATATCGCATAGAATATGCTATAGCAGGTATGACCGACCTTCCAGATCGTTTCTACACCAGTAAAGGTCCATTAAAGTGATGTTGCTTATTAGTACAAAGTGATATTTTACTCCATTTTGAAAACCGTCGGGTATTTAAGTTCCATGATATATATTAGAGAGGCAAAGTTCTGCAAGGGACATGCAAATGATTGACTGATGTACGAAAAACGAACTCACATTATCCGTTGCTTTTTTCAGTAGTCATGTCCTGATAATTTTCTAGCAATCGTCATGTCCTGATAATTTTCTAGCAATCGTCATGTCTTGATAATTTTCTAGCAGTCGTCATGTCCTGATAATTTTCTAGCAGTCGTCATGTCCTGATAATTTTCTAGCAGTCGTCATGTCCTGATAATTTTCTAGCAGTCGTCATGTCCTGATAATTTTCTAGCAGTCGTCATGTCCTGATAATTTTCTAGCAGTCGTCATGTCCTGATAATTTTCTAGCAGTCGTCATGTCCGCTAACTGCTGCCTTCTTATCTGAGACCGTATTTCCGCCCTCCCCCACCACCCCCCACCCCCCACCACCACCACCTCCGACTGCTTTTCTGACTTCTCTTAATTTTACTTTGGTCTGTGGCCACAGTCTGCTTCAGATATTTAACCAGAGCGATACTCCAAGAAGTTGTTTTTTCTGTTGCGTTTATTTATCTCTTTCTTGTGTCTTCTCTGTTGCTCATGACTAAGGCAGTTAAGGCAGTTGTGGCTGTTGGCTGTTGCCATTGTTTTTCGTAACCATTTTTCAGATCTTATCTCCTCTTGTTAACCTATCCTCCTTTCTTTCCTCTTCATATTTTTAGTCCCTTCGTTTACCCTTTGCTAGAACGGTTTACTGCAGCTGTTATCACACTTTCATCCCTTCTGACCTTTTTGTAATATCACAAACTTCCTTTTTTTCATCTCTTCATGCATTATAATTCTTATATGTAGAGCGTCGGAAGGTAGGATAAAGGAGAGGAGTTAAAGTGTATGTACCCCAGGCCAGTTCCGTCATTGTTTAGATCTGTTGTGCACCTGATGCTTTGCCCGCTGTCTTGTGTTTAAATATTTGTCTTAGCTGTCGGCGACATGTCTGGGGTAACATTCCTTTGGGCCCCTGCTAATCTTTGTGGAGACCTCAAGTTCTTTTCTCCCAAAACAGTACTTCTTGGATGCTCTCTCTCTCTCTCTCTCTCTCTGCTCCCTGCTCCGCATTCTCTCTGTTTCTTTTCTCTACGTCTCCCCCCCACAAATCGTGGACTACTTTGCTTTCTTTCTCCCTCCCTCCCCCCCCCCCCCCCTCTCTCTCTCTTATCGTTGATCCGCCATCCACCAAGTTGTTTTTTTTAAAGAACATAGTGCAAGAAATAGTAGTTTGTTTAGATATTAGCTTCATGAATGTGAAAGAATGTGATGCAGCAAGAATTTGTTTTTTTTTAAACGTTAGTTACCTGCCATGTAGTATATTATCTTATATCTGTGAATGTAATAGTTTTATTTTTATATCTGTCTTAGATATTTTCTTTATGTAAGTTGTGTACTTGTGCTAAACTGAATGTGTGCTAAGACATAAAGAAGAGTGATAAGGAGCAGAATGTCAGACGGGCTTGTGTACTCAGTTCTTCAACATTTCAAAATAGAGCGTGTTCGCTATCTATCTATCTATCTATCTATCTATCTATCTATCTATCTATCTATCTATCTATCTATCTATCTATCTATCTATCTATCTATCTATCTATCTATCTATCTATCTATCTATCTATCTATCTATCTATCTGTCTGTCTGTCTGTCTGTCTGTCTGTCTGTTTGTCTATCTATCTATCTATCTATCTATCTATCTATCTATCTATCTATCTATCTATCTATCTATATCTATCTATCTATCTATCTATCTATCTATCTGTTTGTCTATCTATCTATCTATCTATCTATCTATCTATCTATCTATCTATCTATCTATCTATTTGTCTGTCTGTCTATATGTCTGTCTGTCTGTCTATCTATCTGTCTGTCTGTCTGTTTGTCTGTCTGCCTGTACGTCCGTCCGCCCGCCCGCCCGTCCGTCCGTCCGTCCATCTGAGTGAAAGCTATATGATGAAGGGCATAATGTTAGACGGGCCTGCGTGCCCAATTCTTAACCCTTTGAAAATAAAATACCTATCTACCTATCTATCTGTCTGTCTGTCCGTCCGTCCGTCTGAAAACATGTATTTCTCTTTCCGGCTCTTTATCTCTGGGGAGGGAAGCAGGTTAAGGTGGAGAGTTCAGAGTACTAGAAAAAGGAGGACGATAATGAGAATAGTGGAAGAGGATTCTTAGGCTGACATATTACTCGTGTGCCAACACGGCACCAGATGACGAGTATGAAAACCGTCTATCTCTCTTTCATCAGATATACTATAGTCTTTTCGGTACGTAAGACCGTAGCCAGAGTGGAATATTCTCCACTGATAGTAAGAACTATAGAAGTAGTTATTGGAACTCTACTCTGCTTGATATGATATCATTCATGTTGTTGTCTGCCTGGCTGAATTTATTTATCTGCTACTTGTTACAATAGGCAAGATATGTTACTTCGGCATTCCCATAGCAACACAACAACAGTTTCCAAACTCACCAACAATAGCACCGACAATAACACCAACAATAACACAAGTATCACAAAGATCAAGAACCGGACTTCCATTCGTTCAACTAGACTGACAGAAGAAGTTCCAACAATTCAAGAACTCCAACTAAATTTAAACGTTGACAAGTTTTATTGATGGAGAAAATGAGCGTTGAACTTATGAGTGATGTGATGAAGCCAAATGGCTTGAAAACTGCGCCACACAGCAGAGACCAGAAAACCATACAATAGAACTTATCGTGCACGAAGTCAGTGCCATAGGGAAGTAAATCTGACAACAGAACAGTATGACTGTTACAATAATGAATGTTACAAACAAACAAAAACTTCTACTTACAATATTACAGAATTCCAAACAAGATGCTCAACAACACAACTTCCAAAAGATGAACAATTACACCTCATGTTCATTTCTAACCAGGACAGTGCTATAAAACTATGCACATTCTAAACTAGGCAAAAGTTTCCGCTAAAGAGGACAAATGTTACTACAACAAAACTAAGGCATGCCTAAAACTCACTGCCAACTTCTTCTCTAAAAAACGTCTTGATCTAATATCATCCCTGTCTTCATGATAATCCTGCTTGGTCAGCTCTACCTGTTTTATATCACTGGGATTTTCTCACCTCCCTCCCCCCCCCCTTCCCTATCTAGAAATTTCTGTCTTGACAAGTCTCAGACTCCACATGAAAAACACTGTTTACTTAGCCTTCAACTACTGGAAAAATCTTAATTTCTAACAAATAATCTTTGTGCCCAAATTCACAGTTGTTGTGACTGTTTTTAACAATACTCCGAGCCAACAGTCACTTTTTCACGAGAATCCGCCTATACTGACAGTCATAAAATGACCTGGAACGTCCTAGTTTGACGATTACTGATTTTTTTTTTCCAAGCATGGGACATGGAAAGTGCAGACTCTAAGGGGAAATAAATTATGAGGGATTACAATATATTAGAATTCTGTCCCTTTGGATAAGCAACCTAGCGTTTTAATAACACTTACAGAATTATATCACATTAGGACAGAGGAGGAGGCAGAAGACATATATCTAATGAGATGAAGCAGAAGATAAAAAGTGTGAAAACGGAAGAAATGGAAAAGAAAGGTAGAATAAGGAAATGGAAACAGAGTTTACAGAAGGCTGTGAATGTGAGAAAAGGAGTAGAGAGAGAGAGAGAGAGAGAGAGAGAGAGAGAGAAAGAGAGAGAGGACAAAAAAGGCAAACAAAAGAAAGGATATGAAGATGAGAAACTGTACCAGCCTATCTTGTCTTCTAGGTAAAGCCAACTTATCTAATCCTTATAGGAATATGCTCAACAGGAGTTGGTACTACACGCAGGGGTCATTGAGAAGTAGGGGGAGGAGAGGGGGGGGGGGGTCCAGCTCCGAGGCCCAGAAGATTTCACTGAGTGGGTCCGGAGGGCCTTAGGGAGGCCTGAAGGGGGTGACAAAAATAAACGGGGGCTTGTGTTTGTGCCAGTCTACAAAATATCTCTCGGGGGTCCTGCCTTTACCACTCTAAGGTCTGTAGGGTTCCGTGTGGACCGCTGCCTAGTTGGTCTCACAGTATCACCAGTCATGAATCCCGTAACGTATCCCGTGAAAAGTCCGTTGGTCGCTGAATTAAAACGCTGGCCTTGTTTCTTCCAGGTACCAGGTTCCTGTGCAGCGTCCTCGTGGCGCCCGTCAAAAATGAGACCGGCGATATCATCATGTTTATCATCAACTACGAGGACATCACAGAAACGGCCACGAAGAATGAGCTCAAGAAATTCACCAACAGTAAGTACCCGAACCCCCCTCGCTACACCTTCGCCTGAACACGTAAGTTTAGGGTTATTTGTTGGAGCTGCCGCACGCTGCTGTTGTTGGACATGCACATGTAAGTATGAATATGTGTCTATATATAAATCTTCCCACTGTAGTAGCAGCGGTTTTCATGCTGGTGGTGAAGTAGCGTTTGCTGATACATGGAGGGTTCTCCTCAAGCTACGTGGGTTGCGCTTGGTAGCTTTTCTCAACTTTAATACAGCACGCTTTTTTTTTTGTTTTGTTTTAATCTGTCAGAATGTCTCCAAAAACCTGAACCCATCTTATTCAAAGAATTCAGTACATCTTCTTAAAACGTTGGATAAAGTGAAGTTCATGATACTGAACTTCTTTTTTTTTTTTTTTGGTAAACTGTTTTTTTAGAAATGTAGGAAGTTTTAACTTGCAAACAGTTTCAGAAGAAAGAAAAACACTGCTAACATGCATCAGTAACCTCCCTTTAATGATACGGGTGGAAAGAGTTTTCTGCATCAAGGATTATCGAACTTTTTTTTTTTTTTAAGTGAGGTAACAGCCAGCAATAAATACGACGAAATAGTTTGAGAAGCCGTTTGTTTTGACAAGGTAAACGTAAATCTTATATTCTGACAAGGATGGAACTGTCTTATATTCCAAATCCTTTGTCATAAATGTATAGTTTAATAAAACAACTCATGGCAGCATTGATATAAAGGTTTGTTTTCTTCCTACATAATACTACTATCACGTTAAATAACGTTAAGGCAAGCCGTGTATATCATCAATAGCTAATTAATTTTATATTTCATAAATGAAATTTACACACTGTCAGCTAAACTATTGAGTCATATATACCCCGATGGAATGTGATAGTTGTATATATGACGTAAATAGACTATTTTCACTATTAGACATCTAATAGAACCAAAAAAATAGGACAACTTGTAAATAATGAATTCATTAATCATTCTTCTTTAGATTCAAGTGTAAAAAAAAGACAAAATTTGAATCAGTTTCATCATCAACATCAACGTCATCATCATCATCAGGTGCCGTGCTGACTGGCGTTGGCTATTGTGCTTCTCCAGAGTACCCGATCCTTCATGCAGGCCATCAGCTCAGTTGGTGATCTCCTATCACACCATCCCGTCAGACTGTCCAGTATCATTTCTCTTGGTCTTACTCTTGATCTTCTTCTTTCTATTTTTCCTGTTGTTATAACATTTTCAATGCCCCCTCTTCTCATTGCATGTCCTATGAAAGTACATTTCTCTCTCTTATCTTTCTGATAAGATTTTTTGCCTCTCCAGCTCTTCTCATACATTCTTCATTAGTTATTTTTGCTGTCCAGGGCATTCGTAACATTCTTCTAATAAACCATATTTCTGCTTTGAATCAGTTTATAACAGAATAAATTCTGCATCGCTCTAATTGGTTATGTTACTTTAAGGCTCAAAATCGTCATTTTTTCGGTTATCTGCGGACGATATTTAAACTATCAGGTTTTTTCCCTGAATCAGTGACACAAACGCTACATAATATTTATTAACAAAAGAAGGATATTGCTTCGCACCGCTTTCAAATGTTTTAAAACGGTTGAGCTTTCTTTACTGTGCTTATGATAATTAGTGTCACAAATGTGTATGTGCACTGGCTATATTTGCACCTCGCTATTTTGCACACATAAAATACCAACTCTGTTTAAAATACTGTATGAAATAAAAGCACAGTAAACTTTTAGATAAAAGCACTGTAAAATGTTAAATAAAAGCACAGTAAACTATTAGATAAAAGCACAGTAAAATGTTACATAAAATCACTGCAAAATGTTAGATAAAAGCACAGTAAACTATTAGATAAAAGCACAGTAAAATGTTACATAAAAGCACAGTAAATTGTTAGAGCACTTGTCTTTTATACTTCGCCTTAACAAAATACAAAGCACTTATCTACACGTGAGAGAAACTTTTAAACAAAGTAAGACAATGACCGCGACTCGAACCGTGGTCTCTGTAGTACCCGCAAACGCCTAGTCGAGAGAGCGGACGGCACACTTTTCCATTAGGCCATCTTGCAAAAGTAGCGAATCATACTCTATTGTTTATCAACAGCATGATATATGATACTAAATTCCGCGAACACCATCAACAGGCTATATGATACTAATATCTCCCAACACCATCAACAATAGGATATACGATAGTAATATCCACCATCATCATCAGCAACAGGATATATGATATTAATATCTGCCAACAGCATCAACAACAGGATATAGGATACTAATATCCGCCAACACCAGCAACAGGATATATGATACTAATATCCGCCAGCACTATCAGCAACAGGATATATGATATTAATATTTGCCAACACCATCACCAGCAGGATATATGATACTAAGATCTGCCAACACTAGCAACAGGATATATGATATTAATATCTGCCAGCACCATCAACAACAGGATATGTGATACTAATATCTGCCAACACCATCAACAACAGGATATAGGATACTAATATCTGCCAATACCATCAACAACAGGATATGTGATACTAATATCTGCCAACATCATCAACAACAGGATATGTGATACTAATATCTGCCAACACCAACAGAAAACGCCATTCTCCCGTCGTTTAGCAACATAGGGACGTCACTCTACTGTCTTCCTAACAACAGACTACGTCATACTCTTGGGTGTCATATAAAAACTGCGACTTATTTTGAACTTGCCGACAGACAGATATTTCCTCCCCCCTCCCCCCAAAGCACAACTGAAAGCACTCTTATTATGAATGAGTATGCAGAGAACAGATAAATACTGGATTTGGATTTTTTAAACAAAACGAGAAAACAGCACTTTGAAAATGCGGGCAGATTGAAGAAAATGACATGTATCTGTAAGGAATGATATATTATACTGGAACTGTGGTAGGGTCTTTGTGAAACGCTTGAACTTACTTTACAGCTGAGTCGATCGTTAATACTGACTTAAGAGTTTATTTCACCATTAAATCTGACGAGGGGTTGCGTTTATCGTTAATTTTGATTTAGAGTTTGGTTTCCTGTTAGTCTTGAACTGAGTTTAGAACTGATTTAGAACTGAGTTTACAGTTTTTCCTGACTTATGGCTGAGTTTACAAATAGTCCAGACTTAGAATTGAGTTTATAGTTATTTCTGATTTAAAACTGAGTTTGCACGTGGTCGTGATTAAAACTGAGTTAACAGTTAGTCCTGATTTGTAACTGAGTTTACAGTTAGTCCTGACTTACAAATGAGTTTACATTTATTTCTGACTTACAAATGAGTTTACAGTTAGTCCTGACTTACAAATGAGTTTACAGTTAGTCCTGACTTACAAATGAGTTTACAGTTAGTCCTGACTTACAAATGAGTTTACATTTAGTCCTGACTTACAAATGAGTTAACAATTAGTCCTGACTTAGAATTGAGTTTACAGTTATTCATGATTTAAAACTGAGTTTCCATGTGGTCATGATTAAAACTGAGTGAACAGTTAGTCCTGACTTAGAATTGAGTTTACAGTTATATATTTAAAACTGCGTTTGCACGTGGTCGTGATTAAAACTGAGTTAACAGTTAGTCTTGATTTATAACTGAGTTCACAGTTAGTCCTGACTTACATATGAGTTTACAGTTAGTCTTGACTTAGAATTGAGTTTACAGTTATTCATGATTTAAAACTGAGTTTGCTTGTGGTCATGATTAAAACTGAGTTAACAGTTAGTCCTGACTTACAAATGAGTTAATAGTTAGTCCTGACTTATAACTGAGTTTACAGTAAGTCCTGTATTAGCAATAAGTTTAGCCCTGGCCGTAACACATCAGTTTTGAAGAATCACGATGCTTGTTGTGACCTTGTTTGTCTTTATCTCACGCAGCTGTTTTATTTAGGGTACTCGTTTATACTTGAGACTCTACGCTTTCTTTAATACACTTATAGACGAATGATTCAGATATTAATCGCCTTGAACGAGTAGGACTGTTTATAAATTACTGTGTTTTCTTCGGGGGCATAGACAGTCCATTGTGCTGTCGTCTTGTAATTTCCATTCGCAGTGAAACTTGAAATTGCTCGGATGCAACGCTGTACGTTCTGTCTTCTTGTTCTCTGGGAGCCTTAAATATCACGAGAAAACAGAAATTAGAGTCACTAGGAAAAACTAAGGGAGACAACCGAGAGAAAAAAAACTTGTGCACAAGGCTTGACCAGGATATGAGGAGAAGGGAAAATCACCGGGTATCTGGGTAGAGATTCCGGAAAGCCACGCAAAATAAGGGAATGATGATGATGATGATGATGATGATGATGATAATGATCGCCAACATCTGTCGACACCTAATAGATAGGTAAATAAATAAATAACTTTGTGCTTGGTGTAAGAAGTGTGTTCTACAATTTTCATCAAGTGAGTTTATCATAACAGCATTAGACGGACAAACTCCATGTGTAACGCACCTGCTCTGATAGAGCGTTGTGGAACAGTTGGCCCGCGCTAAAAAGAATTAACTTAGCATTGTAAATTATGAATTCACTATAATTTAACGCTGTAAATTATGAATTCGCTATAATTTAACACGGTAAATTATGAATTGAAGATAACGTAAGTTATGAATTCATAATTTACAGTGTTTAATTAAAGTGAATTCATAACTTAAGTTATCGTCAATTCATAATTTACCGTGTTAAATTATAGCGAATTCATAATTTACAGCGTTAAATTATTAATTCACTTTAGTTTAACATTGTAAATTATGAATTCACTATAATCTAACACTGTAAATTATAAATTCGCTGCATCTAACAGTAAAGGTTAGTATATATGATAGCGAAAACAAGCTTTAGAAATGCAGTTTCATAATATGTAGAAGCCAAGTTTGAAACTACGTCTAGCTAATGAAAAACTTTAAAGTTTGCAGTTTCAAATACCGCGAAACAAAATAAGTAACTCAAGAAATCCCAGCATTTTACGAAACAAACACTGATCAAGTCAAGCGTAATTCGAGATACTGCATTTGGATTTCGATACATAATTTTCTCTTCAGTTGTTTTAGATTTTTTTTCCTTAGTGTTAATTTTTCTTAGAAAACCAAAAAATCGTTAAATTATTTTTTTTTTCTTTTAATATCACAAAGTGTTTATGGTGTGTCATAAAATGTTTGTTTTTTCTTCAATAACTCTATGCACTTCAGGGAAAATGCTGTTTTGAAGAATCAGTATGTTGTCACACTCTGTTTTTTGTTTGTTTTTTTTTTTTTTGTTTGTTTTTGTTTGATAGGAAAGTGCGAAACGTTAATAGACTGAAAACCAAACTATACCAGAGGAAGTAAGCTTTTGCCTGACTGTTTATATTCTTTGCTATAAAACTGTTCTTCCTTCAGATCGACACCGGAGCTTTAAACTGCGACTGCCTTCTATTCGACGCGACATTCGCAGCCGAGGCAAGTCCACGGACGACCGTGAACAGTCACCACAGCTACAGCACCAGCAACCGGGCGATTCTGAGAGCTCTCCTCTGAGTCAGGACTCTGTCCCACTTAACAGCCTGGGGAGAGGCGCGGGAGTAGAGGATGCTGGGAGTGAAACCACTGGAGCGGAGCTCGGAGCTTATCGTGTCCAGCAACGGGTTCCTTCCAGGCATGGGTGCATCAGAGAGGAAGAGGAGATGCAAGAAAGTAGAGAACAGAGAAGTAACAACGACTTGTCAGACTACAGTGATACTGACACTAGAGGGCGCTTTCATTCTGTTGGCGGGGACGGGGCACGTGTAGACATTGAGGACCTTCAGTTGCGGAACAATGAGGGTGCTGGTGCTAGTCTTGATAGTATATATGTAGGTAAGAGACTAGCTTGACGTATACATACATACATTATATATATATATAGATTCTGAAGTAGCTCATTGCTTCCGATTTTTACCAAACTCCTGTTTGAGTTTATGTTGTTTTGGAACCAGTTTGTTCTTAAAATTAATGCTCCATTTCATCATTTTAAAATACAAGATCGTGGGCTGTGTATATTGATGTTTCAAAATGCCCTAACCTGACTGTTGTAAAACTTGCGAAATAACTGTGCAATGAGTGTTTCATGTTTATCTGTTCACCTCCTGTGCTTTAGCTTTAGACGGCCTTTTTAACTCGTTCACTCCAAAACAACATTGGCGCTGTTCGCAGATCTTGCACACCAATGCGAAACAGTGCGCTCAGGGTGATATTTAAGCAAAGTCTTTATAAAATAAAAAGTATCACATCTCTAGCCCAACCCATGTTTTAAAATTATACAGTAACTTCCTGTCAGTTTTTTTTAACCAAAATTGCCCATCAAAATTTATTCTGGCACAGCATATACATTAGTTCAGAAGTGAAAGAGTTAACTGTAAACATTTGTCCATCAGCTTTGTCACCTACGCCAATACAGTGTATTCCACCGTTGTATATGTTGTTTATGGCAGTATTTTGTTGTTTTGTGCTATTTACTTCATACCAGCAGCTTGTGGCACAGCAAAGAATTGTTCTGAAAAAAAAAGTTACAACTTCATAAGTTTTACTTATAAAAATTCTCTTATCCAGAGATGTGACCTTTCTCCATTGATATTATCCTTAACATTATGGCTGACAACTCAAGACAGCCTATATCTGTAACCTTTATCCATTCGCCTATAACACAGTTACAGGTTCAATGAGCTGTTTTACTGTTTGCTGACAATGTAACCGTGTGGTTCTGTGGGATGTGCTGACCCATATCATCCCACTTTCACAAACGAAACACATACATTCGTATAAACATCTTGGTGTTATAAGTGTCAGCGTACCATGAGTGATTGCATTATACAGGAAACAGTGTTTCTTTGTAAGACAAAAATCCTACAGCAGCAGAAAGACAGATCGAAAGGAAACAGCAGCGCTTTAACAGAGTTCTTTTGTCTCGGTGGTACATGAATAATTAGAGAGACAAGGGAAGCAGCGAGGCTTCAGGGGGATGAAGAGATAGAGAGTTCGCATATAAAAAGAATAAGTAAAAGAGGAAAAAGAGGAGGAGAAGACGAAGAAGAAGAACGAACTAACCATTCCGCATTTGTTAATGAATATAATCAAGGATTATAAGAGAAGGGTTATAAGGAGAAGGATTATAAAGAGAAGGATTATAAGAAGATGTATGGGAAGAAGAAAAATAGAAAGAGAAGAAGGCGAAAAGCAGAAGAAGAAGAAGGGAAAGGAAGATAAGAAAAGAAGAACAAGAAGAATAAGAACAAAAAGAACAAGAATAACAAGAACAAGAAGAACACTAAGAAGAAGAACAACAGCAAGAAGAACAAGAAGAACAAAAAGAATAAGAACAAGAAGAATAAGAAGAATGAGAGAAGGATAGAAAATGGCAGAAGAAAGAAGACTGCAAAAGAGAACAAATGCTGGGATAGAAGACGAAGTACTTTGAGGGGGGAAAGAGGCAGTAAAATGAGAAAAGGGGGGGTGGACGGAAAAATATCACCTACAAGATAAAGACGCTAGCATGGTAGAAACACACGTTCCAGTTACAGAAGGAGCAGAAGATGAAGTAATGAAAAGATTACAGTAAATTGTAGTAATGAAAAGAATACAGTAAATTGTAGTAATGAAAAGAATACAGTAAATTGTAGTAATGAAAAGAATATAGTAAATTGTAATAATGAAAAGATTACAGTAAACTGTAGTAATGAAAAGAATACAGTAAATTGTAGTAATGAAAAGAATACAGTAAATTGGAATAATGAAAAGATTACAGTAAATTGTAGTAATGAAAAGAATATAGTAAACTGTAGTAATGAAAAGAATACAGTAAATTGTAGTAATAAGAAAAATACAGTAAATTGTAGTAATGAAAAGAATACAGTAAATTGTGGCAATTAAAAGAATACAGTAAACTGTAGTAATGAAAAGATTTACAGTATCAGAACATCAAGGAAGAAACTCTCTCTCTCTCTCTCTCTCTCTCTCTCAACCTTAAGTGCCCAGGGCACATGGGGCTTCCGCAAGGGTTTTCCACAAATGCCTGTCTTTCGCCTTTTTTTCTGCTCTTGCCCAGGTGAGCCCTCTATTGCTCAACATCCTTTCTGTTGTTCTTCTCCATGTCTCTTTTGGTCTACCCTTACTTCTGCTCCCCTGTGGTGTCCATCTTAGTGGTATTTTTGGTAGTGAGTTGTCAGTCATTCGGAGCACATGTCCCAACCATCGCCAGCGTCTTTCCTCAATAACTGTTGTCAGTGGTTTCATCTGCATTTCTGCTAATAAGATGTTATTTCTTATGGTGTTTGGCCAAAATATTTTTCTAATTCTTCGTAAACATTTAGTCTGGAAAGAATTCAACTTGTTTTCTATGGTTTTGGTGATTTTCCAGCATTCACTTCCATAGAGTAGTACACTTAGAACATTACTCTTAAATATCCTGATTTTCATATTTATGCTTAGTTTATTTGATTTCCATATATTCTGTAGCATTGCAAAAGCCTGGTTTGCTCTAGTAAGTCTGCGGTTGATGTCCTCTGTGCTGTCTACATTTTCTACTACTCTGCTATCAAGGTATACAAATTCGTTGACCTCCTCCACTAACTTGTTATCTACTCTGAGTACATTTCTGTTGTTCACATTTTGCTTCATTAACTTTGTCTTTCCTACGTTGATCTTTAGTCCTATGTTGTTTGCATTCTGGGTTAACTTGTTTATTTTATCTTGCATATCTTTGTGACTGCTTGATAATAGACAAATGTCGTCCGCAAAGTCAAGGTCCTCCAGCACTGTGTTAAGGGTCCATTGTAATCCTCTGCGTTTGTCTGATGTTGCCTCCTTCATTAACCAGTCTACTGCCAAGATAAATAATGTTGGTGATAGTACACATCCCTGTTTCACTCCTGTTTGTACCCTAAAGCTGCTGGAGGTATGTTCTCCACAGATAACTTTGCACTGAAAACCCTCGTATAGGGCTTTGATTACATTAACTATTTTATGGGGGAGGCCATGCCATCTTAGGATTTTCCACAGTGCATCTCTGTTGACACTGTCAAAGGCTTTCTCAAAATCTATGAATAATGCATATGTTGTGCTATGTCACTCATTTGCCTGTTCTAATATTTGTCTAAGTACAAATATATGGTCTATGCATGATCTTCCTTTCCTAAATCCTGCCTGCTCTTTCCGAAGTTTTTCCTCAAGTGTTGGTACAATTCTGTTGATGATTATTCTGCAAAATACTTTACTAGTGAGTGGCAGTAGGGTAATGCCTCTCCAGTTCCCGCAATCTCTGAGGTCACCCTTCTTTGGTAGTTTTACTATAAGACCAGTTTTCCACTCCTCTGGGGCTTTTTCTAAATCCCAAATTTGTTGTAATATCCGACAAAGTTGTTTTGGTGTTTCTGTTTCTTCTGCTTTCAACATCTCAGCAGTCACTTCATCTTCACCTGGTGCCCTGTCTGATTTTAGCATCTTTATCGCCTCTTTTACTTCATTTATTGTTATTGGTCCTGTATTGATGTTTAGTTCCGCTTTTGCTTCAGGTATATCTATTGCTTGTGCTGCTTGTGTTCTGTTTAGTAGGGTGTTAAAGTGTTCCCTCCATCTTTCAATTTTTTCTCTTTCTCCACTGACCAGTTGTCCATTTTGTGTTCTTACTGCACTTTCACATCTTGTGTTGAAGTTACCTGTCATCTGCTTTGTGATTTTATATATGGTTTTCATGTCATTTGTATATGCTGCTTTCTCTGCTGTCTCTGCTAAGTTGTCATAATACTGACGTTTATCTTGACGGCATGATTCCTTCACTTCTTTGTCTTTTTGTGCATAATTACTTAAAACTCGTTCTTTAAGCCGTTGTGATTTGGTGTTCAGTAATTTTTTCTTGATTTCTTTTCTTTGCTCTATCTTTTCCCATGTGGTCTCACTTATCCATTCCTCTTTTCTCCTTTTCCGATATCCCAGCACCTCTTTTGCTGTTTCCTGTAGTGTTTTATTGAACTCTAATACGGACATTTCTGCTTCGTCTTGTAGGACACTGAAGCGGTTCTTAAGTATTATTGAGAATTCATTTCTTGTTTGCTGGTCTATCAGTTTTCTTGTATCAAAATGTATCTTTCTGTGTTCTCCGATTTTGGCTTTCCTTAATTTTAGTTTTATTTTTGCTACCAGAAGGTTGTGATCACTTCCTATATCTGCTCCTTTCCTTGCTCGCACATCTTGTAGTGACCGTTTCCACTTGTTGTTTATTAGTATGTGATCGATTTGGTTTTCTGTGAAGGAAGAAACTATCTGACTAAATATAAGTCAGAGGAATAAATGTAAAAAGAATGAAGCAAAATGTAGCAAGAGTAAAACAAAATACAGCAAGAATAAAACAAAATGTAGAAAGAATAAAACAAAATGTAGCAAGAATAAAACAAAATGTAGCAAGAATAAAACAAAGTGTAGCAAGAATAAAACAAAATGTAGCAAGAATAAAACAAAATGTAGCAAGAATAAAACAAAGTGTAGCAAGAATAAAACAAAATGTAGCAAGAATAAAACAAAATGTAGCAAGAATAAAACAAAATGTAGCAAGAGACGTTGTGAGAGAAAGAGATGTCGCAAAGAGAAAGGACGACGGTGAATACAAACAAACTGCAGTTAAGGAACAGTTGATCAGATTTGGAAGAAGAAGTAATGCTTTTAGAAGAAAAAAATAACTACTGATTAGTGACAGAAAGGAACGGAAATGATAACGAAATACTCAGAAGAATAGATCGTAAATTCACCAAATTGCAAATTAGAAGATGAAGAGAACTGAATAACAAATAAGCTGAGATGATTTTTAAAAATAATCACTTTTTAAGTCCAGACGAAGGGAAGAAATATTACTTCAGGAACTTTTTCCAGAATCTTCTGAACAACTAAAAGAAGAAGAAGAAGAAAGGAAAAAGGAAAGAAAAGAAAGAAAGAAAGAAAAGAAAAGAAACAACAATCTCAGGTCAAAGTCGATAATTTTGTAAAAAGGGACAAGAGAAAAACATCATTAAGGGACACACAAGAGCTCGTGTGACTGCAGACGTTGGTGGTTTTATCATCGACATTCGGCCTCCGTCGGCCCAAGAGCGCCACTACATGTCTTCAGCGTGTACCGAAAGGAGAGCCTGACATTGACAAACTGTCGATACTAACTTGTCCACTGTGCTTCTGTCACTAAATGAATCCCTTCAGCTTAAATACAGCCCGATGAAGGAATTGTCATGAAAAAGAGGGAGAAGATTGGACAACAGAGACGCGTGAACTCTAACAGGATCCGCTATTGGATTTGTTATCCAGAAATAGAATTACAGGGAAATAAGCAGGACATTAAATTTTTAACGTTACTTCCCTTCGTTCTTCATTTCCTTCGCGGGTTTCGTGAACTTTCTGTTTTCTTCAAGACTTTCTGTTTTAACGCAGAATGTAGACGGACTAGCAACCATGCAGACAGACAAGCAGGCAGACGGACGGACGGACAGACAGACAGACAGATAGATAGATGCATCACTGCAGCAGCAACGTTCCCATATCTGCTCTGCCGCCCATTCCAGTAACAAATCTAAGGCGAGTGTACTGACTGTCCCCGTCTCGAGTTGACTGTGAGTTTGTCGCTTCCTTCCATAGAAAGAGCTCATTCTGCCCTCACCTCCACTTCCTTCACTCTGCGGATGTAGACGCTTGCTCTCCAGTTCCAGCTCTTCATCGCCATGTCTTCTTAGTCGTTCGCTCAAACAGTCTCTGCACAAATGCGGTACTTCGACTCTGGTTTTTGGCATCACCGTCAGCCTTTCTTGCAGAAAGCTGAGCTCTGACCATAATTCTTTTGGCTGAGTGGGTTGTGTAGCTGCATCCCTAGCCGACATTTTGTGCAGTTTATGTTTCACTCGTCGTGGCATGTAGATCTTTTTCTTCTTCTTCTTCTTTCGCTAAGTCTCATTGCCTGCAGATAAAGTTCGCCTCCATTCCTCTCTTGTCTTAATCGTCTCTCTCCATTTGGTGACACCAAATTCTTTTATATCTTCTTCTATATTGTCGCTCCATCTCTGTAATGGTCTACCCTTGATCTTGTTCCCCTCATCTCTTGTGCACACATAATTTTCTTTTGTCTGTTCTCTTCCATTCTTTCTACATGGCCCAGCCAGCGTAATCTGTTCAGCTTCAGGACGTCTATAAACCTTTGTGTTTTAAATAAAGTGTTAAGTTCAGTTTTCTTTTTGGTTCCTTATTCTCCACTGTTGGTATCCTTTTTAACAGTGTTAAAACTTGTGTTGCAATGCAAAGTATATTTTATTTCCTCTCTGTAGTGTGTAATTTCTTCTCTTACTACGTTGCTTCTGTTGAAGGTTGTGCCTAGATCTTTGCTTTCCTAATGGTCATATCTCAAACATTTATATAATCTGGATCATTCTGTTCCTGACCTTTTGATATCTTCATATACTATGTCTTATCTTGGTGAATAATAGCATATAGATCTGTTGGGTAAATTTTCATTGTAAGGCAGAGATATGCCTCAGCTTACAATATCTCTTTAAGTCGGAAGATTATAATTTCGTCATGAGAGTTTTTTCCTCTGTGTAATGAACTGTTTGTACGAGTTGTTATTTAACATAAAAGAAAGAAAGAAAATCTTCCATTTGATCATTTCAGGTTTTCGTGACCCCAGGCATATATTAATTTCCATAATGTCTAGTATAATCTCTTAATGCAGCCAACTCTTCTTCACCAAAGTAATGCTTCATACATACGTGCAGACTTCGTGATAAGTTTAATACCGGTCTCTGCATAAAGAATTAACACTGAGGTGAAAAAACCAAAACAAAAACAAAAGCAAATGCACAGAAACAGTTCAAAATATCCGATAAAGTCATATTACTCAGTTATTTTCTAATGTCATATTACTCAGTTATTTTCTAAAGTCATATTACTCAGTTATTTTCTAAAGTCTAATTACTCAGTTATTTTCTAAAGTCATATTACTCAGTTATTTTCTAAAGTCTAATTACTCAGTTATTTTCTAAAGTCATATTACTCAGTTATTTTCTAAAGTCATATTACTCAGTTATTTTCTAAAGTCATATTACTCGGTTATTTTCTAAAGCTCACTGCTCGGAATCGTAATATTTGTTTCCAAAGTTGCAAATTTTATACATCTATGCATTTCCAGATATTCTTCGATATTGGATGAACCCTGATCTCTCTAGATCCAATATCCATTCCTCTAGATATAATATTGTTATATATAAATATAGATTTATTAATAGACTAGTGGTCAAAAGATATATAAATTATTTTAAAATTCGCAAAACTTTTGTGTGTGTGTGTGTTTTTTTTTTTTTTTTGGCCTTGTGCGGAGAAAAGCAATGTAATGAATTTTGATAACTAAATCAGTTTGGTCTGAAGAGTGTATGAGAAGCGGACGGACAGATTATATAAAGGGATAATAAACGGCATGTATGAAAAGGGGAACAAAGAGTGTATGAAACAGGAATAAATTGCTAAATTTCTTTTAGAGCATACTGTTTCCTCATAATACATGTCTTCTGAGTTTTCTGTACATGAAAGAAACAAAGTATGCATATGTGTACGAGAGAGAGAGAGAGAGAGAGAGAGAGGTAAAGCGTGTGTGTGAGAAAGAGAAACCTCAGAGAGGAGAGAGAGAGAGAGAGGAGAGAGAGAGAAACGGAGTGTGTGAGTATGTATGTATGATAGATAAAAGGGATGGCGACTGCAGTAAAACTGGTTCAAATAATAACTCACTCCTTCTGCCGCCTTGTAAAACTGCACCACACACCTCTATCTACCTGCATGTATGACAGAAAGTTTGTGAAAGAAGGAACGGGCAAACGTTATTTCAAAGAGTAAAAAATTGGGCACGAAAGCGATCTGCCGTTTCCCCTTCATCGTGCAGTTACCGCTCTGTACAGTTTTGTAGGATTAGACCTCGAAAAAAATCGTAGACAAAGCACTTTAGTGAGACATGAGAGAGAAAGAAAAATCGCAAGAAAATTACCTGGGATTCGAACCACGGACTTCGGTAGGACGAGCAACGGTCTAGCCACGAGAGAACAGCGTACTAACGAACTGCGCTGTCTCGCACCTCTAAGTACTACAGGGAGAGAACTAAAAGATCACTCTGGCAGAGCCCTCATACCAGAGGAGACTTAAGTCACCACTTCAAGCGTGCGAATGGAAATTGGGGCTATGTCAGAGGCAATGGAATGGTTAGTTGCTCATGGTGTGGTAGTGTCATCGTGACGGAATCACAGAGTATGCTCCGTAAGATAGAGAAGAATTTGCTTCGAAAAGAATGGGTTCATCTGTTAATCCAGTAAACTTTGACAAGCCTAACGTGGCTTTACTGTCCAGGCAGGGCATGTGGGAGTACACGGCAATGATGTGGCAGACAGACTTGGTGGACAGGCTAAAATAAATGCCAGACTGACAATGGACAAGTGGGACATTGCTAACCCTGTATTGGACAGACTGCGGGAAGATGAAGAGCGGGAATGGAAGAACAATGTAGATCTGAAGAGATTGCTGGAGCTGGGACAAATTAAAGATGCTGGCAACAAATCCGAACTGTGCCACAGAAAACGCATCGTAAACAACCACAGATTTGACAGGAACATATTCTTAGATGGATGCTGCGGTATTCCGCGGAGCATATATGGGATTGTCCCGACTGCGGTGAAGCTGGAGTCTGAATTTTGAACCTTGAACTCTATTCCAGGAATTCCACATCATTTAGTACAAACATATTATTCACATATCAAATATAACTAAAACTGAAATAACAAAACATGTACGCTGCTACTCTACTCACGCCCTTCAGTACAGGAAATAACTGTTATTCTCGCAGTCTCTCACATTTGTCAATATCTATCAAACTAATTTTGTCGAAGAATATATGTATTGATATGCGTCTGTGAGAGAGAGAGAGAGAGAGAGAGAGAGAGAGAGAGAGAGAGAGAGAGAGAGAGAGAGAGATGACGCATTGTATTTCCAAGTGGAGTCTATTGTGGCATTTTTCCCCATTTTGGTTAATTTTTCGATTCCCTCCCTTGTCTTGAAGTTTGCTTCTAGTCACTACTCGCGGAACGTTGGTTAAATGGCGCCATAAATAAATGACTTTGGACATTGTACGCCTGGTGTACAATGAATATAAATGCTACAGAAGAGTTCTTAAAGTATCATGGACACAGAAAAAGAACAAATATATTCATACTACAAGAACTTAATATTGAAGAAGGCTGGCTAGTAAAGAAGATTAAAGAGAGAAAACTTAAATATTTTGGACATATTAAACGTCACGATAATTTAGAGAAGACCGTCTTGGAAGGGTACATAATGGGAAAAAGAAAGAGAGGAAGTCCAAGGCGAAGATGGCTGCAAGACATCGTTGATGATCTGCAAATGGATGCATCAGCGGTAGGCCATCTTGCTCACAACCGAGAGACCTACATGAGTGCTGCTAGGGAGGCAAAGTTCTGCAAGGGACATGCAAATGAATGAATGAATGACACCTGATCTTTATTGCTGCGACTACTGAACCTTTCTACATCTAGCTGAGAAAAAATACGAGCACTTCTCTTTTAATAATCAGTGCATCAAAAAAGTGCAAAATTAATTATGATAAAGAACAGACTTAACAACCACAGTTATTGGCCAAGAATTTGTGCAAAAGACAAATACAAAGGCGTATTAAGCAACGCAACCTTTAATGAGAGTTTGAAAATATGTCCTAAAATGCTATATCGAGCCTACCTTATTATATGAAAGTGAATCGTGGACATCAGGTAGGTCTGCCTGCGTGTCCAATTCTTCACCTTTAAAAAGAAAAGATCATTCATTCATTCATTCATTCATTAATAGCAATAGAAATGCGATTTATCAGGAGAATGTTGAGAATCCCCCGGACAACAAAGATTACTAATGAAAAATGTTTTGAGAAGTGCGAGAGAAACAAGAACTAAAAATAAATTAATTAATTAATATGGCCGGCACCTGATGATGGTGATGATGATGTAGAACATTTGAATCAACTTGGAACACTATGCTCAGTAGACACCATGACCTCTGACTAACTTACAACTACAAACTCCGGTCATAGGAAGTAGATAACTTATCCGAGTTCTGTACGCTGCTGGCTTGGTTCTGGCATCCTCTGGTTTACTTAGCTGAAAAAACAGTTCCCTGACACGCAGTTGTTGAGGAATGCTAAATGTAACAACAAAGAATATGGGGTATCTCATAAACGTCAGTCATGTAAATAATGGAGTTACACGTGAGACTATGGCAGATCAACGCAGAATAAAGAAAAGAGAAAGTCAACAACGGTGGATCAGATTATGTGTATGTGTTCAGTCTTTTTATTCTACAGCCTAGAGACGTTACCAGATCCCCATTCTCTCTCTCTCTCTCTCTCTCTCTCTCTCTCTCTCTCTCTCTCTCGGAACCTTTAGATGCCCAAGGCATATGCGGCTTCCGTATGGGTTTTCCATTAGCTCCTGTCTTTCGCCTTTTTACCGCTCTTGCCCAGGTGAGCCCTCTACTGCTCAGCATAATCTCTGTTGTTCTTCTCCATGTCTCCTTTAGTCTACCTTTACTTCTGTTACCCTGTGGTGTCCATCTTAGTTCTATTTTTGGTACTGAGTTGTCAGTCATCTGGAGCACATGTCCCAACCATCGCCACCGTCTTTCCTCAATAATTGCTGTCAGTGGACTCATCTGCATTTCTGCCAACAATATGTTAATTTTTATTGTGTTTGTCCGAAATATTTTTATAATCCTTGCTCTTCATTACACGAGTATATGATATTTATGCTTCTGTACCTTCTAGTGCTTCATGAAAAGAAAGAACATCTTGCTTGAGGTTCTATGGAGAAGAACATCACGAGGAAAATAGATGGCAACATTTTTTCTATCATCCTCGAATGCTTTCACTTCTTCTGATAGGCAGGTTTTAAAATCTGCAGAAATGTCTGATTTTATTTCCTGCACCTGCTTCTACAGGCCTTAAAACGTGAGATCTAGACCGTTTCAACGTGTCAGCGTGTGGGTGTCATGGTGTTGTGTGACGGACAGTTTTGGATAATCTGCTCCGTTTTTAGCAGTGCTTGTCTACATAAGGCTATTGCCTTTCTGGTTTTAAATAGTCTATGCGCGTGAAGAAATATAACTTAATTTTCCTTGTTCATCCCTTGAGATTCAGGAAAGGTCTAATTTCCCTTATTTTACTGAACTTAGTCGTGCTTGATATCCTGGTTTGTCCCTTATCCGCTGACAAATGTGAGTCTAGCGCAAGGGGCAGTTTTCCCCCGGAGTAGACAGATATGATCGATCACTGGAGACAGAACGTTCTGGGCAGTTTTCTGAGTAACTTCTCTCACAGCAGCGTCTTGTCCTCTTTTCCTCATCCGACAGTGCCATAACGCATTATTTAAATTAAAAATACACTTTTCAACGAAAGCTACAAGAACTACAAACTTCAGTGGAACTGGAGACAGCTACAGGAACTATAACCACACAGGACTGGTATCGTTAGCCCCAAACACTGGTGGAAATATTGAAGATAGGATCGGAGCATTTCTGGACTATGCAATTAGGATGATCCACCGACAAACAAACTAACAAGATCTAGCACAGATATCACAGACCAGTTAAGCCACACAAAGCCCTCAGAAATATCACAGATACTGCGCATTTCTTGTCCAGCGCTTCAAACTCTTCAGTTTTTATTCGTTTTCACCTGTCTAGGCCAATCTCCAGTAGTAAATGTGTGATATATCAAGGCACACGGGTTGGCAACCCCTGATCTACAGCGAGGATTGCCAACATTTTTTTCAACAGATTAGGAATGTAAAGTGTGGATATCTTCTGAATATTAGTGATTATTTTGTTGATGATATATATATACCACAGGTGAGATCTTGGCCTGGGAATAATTTTATCGCACTGTTAATGATGGCAGAATGACGGGGGGGGGGGGGGGGGGGTCCCGAGATCTGCAGCTGTAGAATGTTGCCGGAACTGAGAAAAGATTCGGTCCCATCAAATGCTCTGCAGTCAACTTTTATTTTTCTTCTCGTGAAATCCTTAAATGACGTATCCCTAAACAAGAACACAACATTGCATTTATGCTGTCAGTTTCCAGTTTCGCTGTTGATGCGGGCGTCCGTTTGATAAATTAAGAATTAATGGTTTCATATTATCAATGTCTTTGAGACTTAAAAAATTTCCGAGCTTTTGGGGGTTTTTTTTGTGTTTGTTTGTTTGTTCAGCAATATAGTGTTCTTAGTTTTGAAAAAGTATTCTTTCTAATTAACTGACTGATCAAACTGCGAAAGAGAGTGTACATTTTTTTTAAAAAAATCAGTTTCCAGCAGGAAATTATAGCAATTTAGATATATACATTTCACGGTTTTTAATGTCGTTAAACCTTTATTTACCAAAAGAAATTGATTTCTCCCTCTTTTGTATATAACTAATTATTAAATTTCATAATTCTAAAATAACACACATCAACGCTGCTGTTCTTAATATAAATCTGAATTAATGATATCTCTTTACGTAGCGCTTTTAAAGCGCCCACCACCCCCCCCCCCACTCGAATTTTTTTTTTTTTTTTTTTGGGGGGGGGGGGGGGCTTTTCTGCTAAATCAGTAGTTCCCAATGAACAAAAGTCCGTGGACCCCCCGGCTGTTTAAAAATCCAGGCCACGGACCCCCAGACTTTGGAAAAGTTTCATATCTGTATGGCAGCTTTGTGCTTTAAATGGAAAATCATTTTTCCCCGAAAATGTGGGTAAGCTTTAATGAGTAAATGTTACACAACACTAATAAAAAACAGTACAAACTTGGTGAGTTTTCAAAATGACAATAATGTAGTTAAGAAAACAAAACAGACAGCAATTAACATTCCTACTTGTTCTGACCTAAATGTGGTAGGAGAAATCATGCCTCTTTTTATTCCGAACAATCTTTTCCACATCTGGTTAAATATTTCCTGTTTTTAATCAGCGAAAAAAAAAAAAAAATTTAGGATCTAGTGTTTTGGTCACGAACCCCTACGGCAGGTTCCACCGACCCCCGGGGGTGTGCGGACCACCATTTGGGAACCACTGTGCTAAATGAACAATTATTTTGTCTGACAACACTTTTCTGGCGAAGTGTGTTGGGAATTTGAAGGTTTTTTGGCGCTGACAGTTCTCGACACGTGACTCATCATGCAGGCCTGTCTCATATACAAAAAAACGCACCTTGACCCATGAAAGATGAAGACCTTCACCTGCCTGGGTGAGTGGAGTGATAAATACAAGGAAAGAAGTGCAAGAAAAAATGTATATGAACAGATTGGCTTTGTATTAAGAGAGCATCAGTTTATTATCAGGAGTAACTGAAGAAGATTTATAAGCTGTCTGAGATTCACGTATAAGTGAATTAAGTGTGCAATTAATTTTCACTAATAAATATACAGTCTTTTTTTTCTACAGTAAACATGTCTTTGTACTTCATACATACGGTAACACATGCATCACAAACTTGGCTGTAACAGCATCATGCTTAGAACTAATGTTCGCTATAACAATGTCATACCTAGAACTAATGTTCCTTGGAACAATGTCCTGCCTAGAACTAATATTCGATATGACATGCGTTCTAAGTCATTGACTATATTACACTGAAAAAAAGGCATAGAATACAATCTTTCAACAACATAAACGGTAAACATTTCGAACTTTCCAACACATGTTATTTTAGAAGAAAAGTAACAAGTAAAAAAAAAGTTTTTTTCTCTTTCGTTTAGTTTTCTTTATAGTGCTTTGCTTTAAGCATTTCAGTTTACTTTGTGCAAAATCACGCACCGCTTTTTTTTTTTTTGCTTCAAATGCTTCACTTTTAAGTACCATGCACACGATGTGTTCGCAGACTTTGTTTCAAAAATCACGTTCAGTACTTTTTGTTTTATATTTCCTGATATTATCTTGTTCTGTCAGCTTTATCTTTCCCACAATATCTTGATTCTTTTTCTCACTTGTGATAGGGATTCAAGTTTTCTGTGAGGTTGGGATATTTTTTGTTTTCGTATACGCATTAGCAATATGAAAGTTGTATATTCACTCCACGTATATTTTTTTTGCTAAACAAAAAATGATTAAGTATTATTTGCTAATCAAACATTCCAGATAAATATTATTTCCTCTACCAAACTTCAGGATGTGATGAGATAATAGCTGAATTTATTAAAGCAGGAGGAAAGGAATGTGCAACAATCTATCATGCACTATGTAAACAGATATGGCATTCAGGTATTTGGCCAAAAGTATGGAAAATAACTATATTCATACCAAAAATGGTAACCTGAAATTATGCACAAACTACAGAACTGTTGCCCTGATTAGTCATGCCAGTAAAATTATGATAAAAATCATAAT
The DNA here is from genome assembly GCA_009760885.1 of Achatina immaculata. NCBI lineage: Eukaryota > Metazoa > Mollusca > Gastropoda > Stylommatophora > Achatinidae > Lissachatina > Lissachatina immaculata. The sequence continues at coordinate 42,460,768 of CM019721.1, forward strand.
GGGTAGACTTCGAAAGAAAATAGAAAAAGAAGTCAATATGGTTCAAGCTGGTTTCAGACAAGGAAGAGGATCAAGAGATCATATATTCAATATAAGATTAATAATAGAGAAATGCAGAGAGTTTAATGTGAATCTATATTTAGCCTTTATAGACTATTCAATAGAAGCTGTAGAGAGGAACAGACAGAACTACAAAAAAAAAAAAAAAGATTTTTAAGGGCATGTATTTTTCCCATCGCAACATTTGCTTGTGAGACCTGGACACTTAACAAAACAGCTGAGAAACACCTAAATGCCTTTGAATGTAAATTCTACAGTAGAGTTCTTAAAATATCATGGACACAAAAAAAGAACAAATATATTCATACTACAAGAACTTAATATTGAAGAAGGCTGGCTAGTAAAGAGGATTAAACAATGAAAACTTAAATATTTTGGACACATTAAACGTCATGATAATTTAGAGAAGACCGTATTGGAAGGATACATAATGGGAAAAAGAAAAAGAGGAAGACCAAGACGAAGATGGCTGCAAGACATCGTTGACGATCTGGAAATGGATGCAACAGCAGCAGGCCATCTTGCTCACAACCGAGAGGCCTACAGGAGTGCTGTTTGGGAGGCAAAGTTCCGCAAGGGACATGCAAATGAATGAATGAATGAATGAATGAGACTATTCAAAGGCATTTGACTGTGTACAACACCAGAAACTTCGAGAAGTAATGGAAAAAATGGGATTTCCAGCACATTTGATACAATTAACATCACTGTTGTATCTAGACCAACAGGCAGCAGTAAGAATAAATGGTGAAACAACAACTTGGTTTGACATAAAACAAGGGGGCCGTCAGGGGTGCATATTGTCACCTTACTTATTTAACTTATATACTGAAAATATAATGAAGAATGTTAGAGAAGATGTAGACAAAAATATTACGATGCCATAACAATTGGAGGTTATGAAATACCAGGGAGTAGATATGCTGATGACACAGTATTACTGTCCACAACACAAAAAGGAATGGAAAAACTAATTATGTCAGTCTGTAAGAACGGCGAAGACCAAAACATCTATCTTAATGCGAAGAAAACTAAACTGATGACAACTGACAAAAAAAAACAAAACAAAACAAGGCAGCTGATATATGTATCAATGAGGAAAAATTGGAAGAAGTGGAGAGTTTTGAATATCTTGGATCACTGTTAACTAATAGTGGAGATACAATGATGGAAATTAAAAGGAGGATATATATCGCTCTTCAGAAAGTAAAACAACTAAAGAAGCTGTAGAGAGGAACAGACAGAATTTAAAAAAAAAAAGATTTTTAAGGGCATGTATTTTTCCCATCGCAACATTTGCTTGTGAGACCTGGACACTTAACAAAACAGCTGAGAAACACCTAAATGCCTTTGAATGTAAATTCTACAGTAGAGTTCTTAAAATATCATGGACACAAAAAAAGAACAAATATATTCATACTACAAATTATATCACTACAGAACTTAATATTGAAGAAGGCTGGCTAGTAAAGAGGATTAAACAATGAAAACTTAAATATTTTGGACACATTAAACGTCATGATAATTTAGAGAAGACCGTATTGGAAGGATACATAATGGGAAAAAGAAAAAGAGGAAGACCAAGACGAAGATGGCTGCAAGACATCGTTGACGATCTGGAAATGGATGCAACAGCAGCAGGCCATCTTGCTCACAACCGAGAGGCCTACAGGAGTGCTGTTTGGGAGGCAAAGTTCCGCAAGGGACATGCAAATGAATGAATGAATGAATGAATGAGACTATTCAAAGGCATTTGACTGTGTACAACACCAGAAACTTCGAGAAGTAATGGAAAAAATGGGATTTCCAGCACATTTGATACAATTAACATCACTGTTGTATCTAGACCAACAGGCAGCAGTAAGAATAAATGGTGAAACAACAACTTGGTTTGACATAAAACAAGGGGGCCGTCAGGGGTGCATATTGTCACCTTACTTATTTAACTTATATACTGAAAATATAATGAAGAATGTTAGAGAAGATGTAGACAAAAATATTACGATGCCATAACAATTGGAGGTTATGAAATACCAGGGAGTAGAAGGAAGACCAAGGCGAAGATGGCTGCAATACATCGTTGATAATCTGCAAATGCATAAGCAGCAGGGCATCTTGCTTACATCCTAGAGGCCTACAGTTCTGCAAGAGACATGCAAACGAATGAATGAATAAATGAATGAATGTACCAAACTTCAAATTAAATATAATTTGTTATACAAACATTCCAATTAAGTAGCATTTAACATGCAAGCATTCCAGTTATATATCATTTGCTATACAAACATTATTGCATTGAATATATATATATATATATATATATATATATATATATATATATACGAAAAAAGTAGAAATATAAAAAGGGGTCTACTTATTTTGTGACATGTAGGAAGATGTGCGAGGAAAAGAAACACAAGCTGTTTTATATAATTATAAACACAAAATATGTGTGTAGTACTGGATATCTTTCTTGTTGTTTAATTTTGTTTCTGTTACTAGATATCTTTCTTGTTGTTTAATTTTGTTTCTGTTACTAGATATCTTTCTTGTTGTTTAATTTTGGTTCTGTTACTTACTGGATATCTTTCTTGTTGTTTAATTTTGTTTCTGTTACTAGATATCTTTCTTGTTGTTTAATTTTGTTTCTGTTACTGGATATCTTTCTTGTTGTTTAATTTTAATTCTGTTACTAGATATCTTTCTTGTTGCTTAATTTTGTTTCTGTTACTAGATATCTTTCTTGTTGTTTTATTTTGTTTTTGTTACTATATATCTTTCTTGTCGTTTAATTTTGTTTCTGTTACTAGATATCTTTCGTGTTGTTTTATTTTGTTTTTGTTACTAGATATCTTTCTTGTTGTTTAATTTTGTTTCTGCTACTGGATATCTTTCTTGTCGTATAATTTTGTTTCTGCTACTGGATATCTTTCTTGTCGTATAATTTTGTTTCTGTTACTGGATATCTTTCTTGTTGTTTAATTTTGTTTCTGTTACTTTATATCTTTCTTGTTGCTTAATTTTGTTTCTGTTACTAGATATCTTTCTTATTGCTTAATTTTGTTTCTGTTAAGTGCTTATCCGCTGCTTGCTCCTTGTTTAAAAGTATATTATGAAACAGATTTTTAAAAAAATTATCTCCCGTCTCTTCCTCATGAGCCGATATAAACCATGCCACATTCTCTATTATCTTTTCATAAACCACAATCATGATATTCTACACGTTATCATGACAGTGATAAATGACATTACACGGCGTGAGCAATGTTCTCTCTAAGGTCTCGCGGTTCGTGTGCAAAAATGTAAACCCGTGTGCAGACATGTTCTCAAGAAACCATTTCGTGTGTAAGTGTGTGCAGTGATGTGAAGTTACGAAGTTTAACAGTAAAAATTCTAAAATCAGTAGCAAGATTTCAGCCAGTCATTTGCATATCCTTTGGGGAAATTTGCCTCCCTAACAGCTCTCCTGTAGGCCTCTCGGTTGTAAGCAAGATACCCTGCTGCTGATGCATCCATTTTGCAGATTATCAGCCACGTCCAGCAGCCATCTTCGCTTTGGTCTTCCTCTCTTTCTTTTTCCTATTGTATATCCTTCCCAGACGGTCTTCTCTAAATTCTCATGACGTTTAATGTATCGAAAGAATATTTAACTTTTTATTTTTCTGTTTAATCCTCTTTACTAGCCAACCATCTTTAATACTAAATTACAGAGGTTCTCAAAATGTAGGCGTTTGGTTTGTGTTGTCCTTTTAAGGATAAGTGCAGTATTTTTTTTAGTAGTGATTTTGGTGACCTTGTGAGAGAAGTTCTTTTCTTCAACTGAGGAATTTATGTGCTGTTCCATATGTTTGATGTATGTGAACTTGGCTTATTGTTATCCCTAGTGTCATAATATAGAACTTGTGAGTTCCAATGACAAACCTTTGTATTGCCGGAAGATATTGTGAAAATGCTTGTGAAATTTTACTGCCGTCTGGCATAAGCAGTTTGTCAGCACATCTCATATAATACCACCCTCATCTTCATCTCATATAACATCACCCTCATCTTCCTGATCTCATATAACATCACCCTCTTCTTCCTCATCTCATATAACATCACCCTCATCTTCCTGATCTCATATAACATCACCCTCTTCTTCCTCATCTCATATAACATCACCCTCATCTTCATCATCTCATATAACATCACCCTCTTCTTCCTGATCTCATATAACATCAACCTCATCTTCCTCATATCATACAACATCACCCTATTCTTCCTCATCTCATATAACATCACCCTCATCTTTCTCATCTCATATAACATCACCTCCTTCTTCCTCATCTCATATAACATCATCCTCATCTTCCTCATATTAAACTTGTGTCTGTCTGACATATATTTTTATACTCTGTTGGTTCTTCATAACCGTTAATACGAGAGATGATTGATAAATTCGCGGCTTAAGGTACAATGGATTATTTGTGGACAACTTTTTTTGGGTTATTTCTCAACATAGTCCCTTTGCAAGTTTATGCACTTAGTCCAACGATCCTAGAGCATACGTATCCTTTCTTTGTAAAAGTCAGTATCTTGTGCCAGTAGAAAGTGGTCTACAGCATGAAAGACGTCATCATCTGAAGCAAATTTTGCGACCACTGAGCTCCTTTTTGAGTTTGGTAAACAGGTAATAGTCCGAATGGGCCAAATCTGAAAGCCGCATTCATGAATGGCAGCCATTGCCACTGCCGACTTGTAAACTGGAACATTGTCTTGATGAAAGATGACCCCTCTCGTCAATTTCCCTCCACGCTTTTCCTTCTCAATTTGACCCGCAGTTGCTTCACAAGATTAGCATAATAGGCCCCGGTGACCGTTCTGCCCTTTTGAAGATAAGTCTACCAATAGCACACCTTCTGAATCCCAGAAGATGAAAGCCTCAAGACAGAACCACCATTGCTTTCTTTGGAGGTGGGGATCCATGATGTTTCCACTGCTTTGACTGTTCTTTGGTTTTTGGTTGAAAATGATGAACCCAAGTCTCATCCATAGTCACAAATTGCTGAAGAAACTTTTCAGGATCTGAAGAAAAATGACCAAGATTGTCTCTTGACATGTTGAGACGCTGTCGTTTGTGATCAGCTCCAAGACGTTTCGGGACCCATTGAGCAGAGACCTTTGTCACTTGAAGATCATTGTGAATAATGGCATGAACACGTTCCTGGGAGATGCCCAACTCAGTAGCAATGTACTGCTTAGTTAGTCGTGCATCCTCATGTCATGGATTCTGCCGGTGGTTTCATCGGTGGTTACCGTTCTTGGTCTTCCTGGACGGGGATCATCTTCCAGACTCTCCCTTCCATGTTTGAACTGAGCTGCTCATTTCTTCACTGTGCTATAAGAAGGGGCACCACTCTCCCCTAGAGTCTCTACCATATCCTCGTGGATCTCCTTCGATGATAAGCCCGTGATGCAGAAGTAGCGAATGACTGCTCCATGAGAAATTGTATCCATTTTCTCAATTTCTGCCATCCCTTACCACTTCAGTAGCCTGTAAAAAAAAACAATTGGTTGCAGTTAATTTCTTGAAACTTGGTGTTTAATCTTACATTAATGTGATCTACATATGCACTTAATATCAACTGTGTGTTTCAAGCATTTGTACCTTAGACAGCGAATTTATCAATCAACCCTCGTAGTTAAGTCATGTGGATTTTGAGAAAGCCTTTGACTGTGTCAACAGAGATGCACTGTGGATAATCCTATGATGGCATGGCCTCCCCCATAAGATAATGAATGTAATCAAAGCTCTATTCGAGGTTTTTCAGTGCAAAGTGATCTGTGGAGAACATACCTCCAGCAGCTTTAGGTACAAACAGAAGTGAAGCAGGGATGTGTACTATCACTAACATTATTTATCTTGGCAGTAGACTGGTTAATGAAGGAGGCAACATCAGACAAACACAGAGGATTACAATAGACCCTTGACACAGTGCTGGAGGACCTTGTCTTTGCGGACGACATTTGTCTATTATCAAGCAGTCACAAAAATATGCAAGATAAAATAAACAAGCTAACTCAGAATGCAAACAACACAGGACTAAGATCAACGTAGGAAAGACAAAGTTAATGAAGCAAAATGTGAACAACAGAAATGTACTCAGAGTAGATAGCAAGTTAGTGGAGAAGGTAAATGAATTTGTATACCTTGGCAGCAGAGTGGTAGAAAATGGAGACAGCACAGAGGACATCAACAGCAGACTTACTAGAGCAAACCAGGCTTTTGCAGTGCTGCAAATGGAAATCTAAAAAACTAAGCATAAATACGAAAATCAGGATATTTAAGAGTAATGTTCTAAGTGTACTACTCTATGGAAGTGAATGCTGGAAAATCAAAAAAACCATAGAAAACAAGTTGAATTCTTTCCAGACTAAATGTTTACGAAGAATTAGAATAATATTTTGGCCAAACACCATAAGAAATAACATCTTGTTGGCAGAAATGCAGATGAAGCTGCTGACAGTAATTATTGAAGAAAGACGCTGGCGATGGTTGGGACATGTGCTCCGAATGACTGACAACTCACTACCAAAAATAGCACTAAGATGGACACCACAGGGGAACAGAAGTAAGGGTAGACCTAAAGAGACATGGAGAATAACAATAGAAAGGATGTTGAGCAATAGAGGGCTCACCTGGGTAAGAGCAGAAAAAAAAAGCAAAGGACAGGCATTTGTGAAAAACCCATGCGGAAGCCCCATGTGCCCGGGGCACTTAAGGTTCAGAGAGAGATAGAGAGAGAGAGAGAGAGAGAGAGAGACATGTTTACCATTTCTTCTTCTTTTCTTCTTCTGCTTGTAAAATAAGTGGAAGGAGAGGGCGTCCACGTGTAAATCTCTTCCTGTCTTAATCAACTCCGCCACGACTTTCACTGCCAAAACGAATCGTTGGCAGCCTTCAGTCGGTTACCCTGTTTTGCTTCATACAGTCTCCCCCTATCTCTTCACCAGTTCGTATCCTGTGGTTTAAAAAAGTCTAACATAAATATGTTCAAGCACTCCAGTCTTATCTCATAACTTTCTTGAATACTAGCTCGTGCGAAAATAAAACTGTTTTTAATAACTACTTGCATTAGTTAATTTTAATAAAATACTTGCATTGATTAGTTTTAATACCCAATTGCACTGGTTAGTTTTAATAACTACTTGCATTGATTAGTTTTAATAACTACTTTTATTAGTTAGTTTTAATAAAATACTTGCATTCGTTAGTTTTAGTAAAATAATTGTATTGTTTAGTTTTAATAAAATACTTGCATTGGTTAGTTTTAATAACCACTTATATTGGTTAGTTTTAATAAAACACTTGCATTGGTTAGTTTTAATAAAATACTTGCATTGGTTAGTTTTAACAAGATACTTGCATTCGTTAGTTTTAACAACTACCTGTATTGGTTAGTTTTAATAAAATACTTGCATTTGTTAGTTTTAATAACTACTTACATTAGTTAGTTTGAACAACTACTTGCATTGGTTAGTTTTAATAATTACTTGCATTCGTTAGATTTAAAAACTACATGTATTGGTTAGTTTTAATAACTACTTGCATCGGTTAGTTTTAATAACTACTTGCATTGGTTAGTTTTAATAACTATTTGCATTGGTTAGTTTTAATAACTATTTGCATTGGTTAGTTTGAATAACTACTTGCATTGGTTAGTTTTAATAACTACTTGCATTGGTTAGTTTGAATAACTACTTGCATTGGTTAGTTTGAATAACTACTTGCATTGGTTAGTTTGAATAACTACTTGCATTGGTTAGTTTGAATAACTACTTGCATTGGTTAGTTTGAATAACTACTTGCATTGGTTAGTTTTAATAACTACTTGCATTGGTTAGTTTTAATAACTACTTGCATTGGTTAGTTTTAATAACTACTTGCATTGGTTAGTTTTAATAACTACTTGCATTGGTTAGTTTTAATAACTACTTGCATTGGTTAGTTTTAATAACTACTTACATTGGTTAGTTTTAATAACTACTTACATTGGTTAGTTTTAATAACTACTTGCATTGGTTAGTTTTAATAACTACTTGCCGTGGTTAGTTTTAATATAATACTTGCATTGGTTAGTTTTAATAACTATTTGCAATGGTTAGTGTATCATGTCACATATTAAATTATTTTTTTAAAATCTCTCTTTGCAATTAACATTATCCGAAATATAAAGAAGAAAAGGCATTTAATTAAGAATAAAAAAAGCACAAATAATAAGTAAATAAATTTGATTTCTCAACCTCCTTTCACTTTCTTAAAAGGGTAAGATAAGGTTAATAATGATTTTTCCCAGTTATCATGCATATCTACAGGATATTCTGTTAAAAAACGTTTTTAAGCATTCTTAATTTAAAATAATTTTTTATCCTCCACGTGAAGATTTATCTGTTGCTGATGTCTGAAAAACAAAAATGTAAATTAAGATTTCATTTGTTGTTGTTTTCTTTTCCTTTTAATCGGAGAGTGCCCGATGTTTTGTGAAAAAATTACTGATATTTTATGAGAATAATAATAGCACTTTACCTAAGTTAGACTGACGTGGCTGTAAATACGATTCACGTTTTTATGTCAAGGAAGCTTGAAAAAAAAAAAAATATATATATATGTGTGTGTGTGTGTGTGCGTGCGTGCGTGCGTGCGTGCGTGCGTGCGTGCGTGCGTGCGTGCGTGCGTGCGTGCGTGCGTGCGTGCGTGCGTGCGTGCGTGCGTGCGTGCGTGCGTGCGTGTGTGTGTGTGTGTGTGTGTGTGTGTGTGTGTGTGTGTGTGTGTGTGTGTAACTTAAGTTTTAAGTGTACCTTATTCGACTGACATGTAAGAGCAACAGACATTTTATATAACGACAGTTTGCATTGTATATAAGGACGACCGACAATTCACGAAAGGACGGCTGATATGTTGTGTAAGAACGGCTGATATTTTCGTGTAAAGGCTGCTGATATTCAGGTACGGACGACTGACATTTTGCGTAATGACGACTGATATTTTATATAAGGATGATTGATATATATGTAACGACGGCTGATATTTTATATAAGGATGATTGATATTTATGTAACGACGGCTGATATTCTGTATGAATACGGTTGATATTTTATGTTAATAAGACTTAATCATTAAACGAAACAAAAGAACGACATGACAGTTTAAGAAATCAATGATTTTCTTTTGTTCCTCAAGACGTTCGTTTCAAAGATGTGCTCTTCTAGAACATAAAGGTCATACATTCTGCCATGTGATATTAACCCTTAAAACCGTCTTCTGTTCAGGGTCTTCTGTGGTGAACCACGTGAAGTCCCACTTTGTGGATCAAGCATCGAGTGGCTCGGATCTCAGCCGACCTCGGCTCCGCCACTTGTCTGACAGTCTGAACAACGTGAGCGAGGCAGGCAAGCGAGGGCAGGATGGCAAGGACAGTATTGGAACAGCGACCGGGATCCTTTTGCCCACTGTTGCAAACATGAAGCAAAATGTCTCGGAGAAGGTTGCTCAGGTAAGTCTTAGATAGCTCTTGAAGTCCGTGCAAGCTGGAAAACTTACTACTACTACTACTACTACTACTACTACTATACTGCTACTACTGCTACTACTACTACTACTACTACTACTGCTGCTGCTGCTACTACTACTGCTACTATTACTACTACTACTACTACTACTACTACTACTGCCACTACTACTACTACTACTACTACTACTGTTGCTGCTGCTGCTACTGTAAGGGGAAAGAACGAAGGTTCCGAATGACTGCGAGTGACTGATGGGAAGTATGACGTTATCAGAGAGAGAGAGAGAGAGAGAGAGAGAGAGAGAGAGAAGTCAAGGCGGCTTCATTTTATGTCGGTTGGACAGGCTGGGGCCAGACTTGTGATATAAGGTATTTATCAACGAATTCTCGAGAAGGTTAGTGATAAAAAGTGCTGAAGATTGTTAATCAAAATACAGTTGACCAATTTGAAACTCATATCGGCGGCAAGACGCCTGCAACAACTTTAGTTGAAACAAAGATGGCGACAGGCAGTCCAAGATAGGACGAGTCGAAGTGAACAATCAGTTTAAATCTTTTCTTTTCAGTCAGGTGTGTTGACTCAACACGGGACGCCTGCATAATACACATTTTGATTTAATGAGTACTGAAGGGAATCAAGATTATTTGGAGTGTGAGTTGTTTTGGCTGATTAGGAGAACCTGAGAAGATTGAGGGAGCTATCTAAGACAGTGGGTTCTCTTGCATGTTTTGTGTTCGATACTGGAGTGAAATAAACTGATTGATATTTGACTGAAGAATCCGTTTTTTTTATATCAAACTACACTGGTGTACTCTATTGGGGAACCTTCCTAAACTACTATTACTACTTCTACTACTATTATACTACTAATATTGCTACTATTACTACTACTGCTATTACTACTACTATAACTATTACTATTACTACTACTAATACTGCTGCTACTACTACTACTATTATTACGACTAATACTACTACTACTATTACTACGACTAATATTATTACTACTAATACTGCTACTACTACTAATACTTTTACTACTACTAATACTGCTACTACTAATATTACTACTATTATTACAACTACTAATACTGCTACTACTACTACTACTACTACTACTACTACTATTACTATTACTATTACTAATACTGCTACTACTACTACCACTACTACTACCGCTGCTACTACTACTACTACTACTACTACTACTACTACTACTAATACTGTTTCCAAACCTTTAAGGGTCCTGATATAATGTTTACCTTTGCCATAATAACCAGTTCACATCTTCATGGTTGGTTGCTTGCTGGGTTCCATGGAGAGGCGAATCTTGTTCTCTCTTGTTTAACTCTTGACAATGAAGATGATGAGGAGCGAAGATCGTGTCGGGTGGACAACTGGTTTGCAGTAGCTTGTGTGGTGCCCAATTCATCCACTCAGGCAGCTGTTTTTGTAGACAAACTACGTTGCTAGCGGAGAGCCTGAGTGACCAAGTGATTAGTATATTCATCTCTCGAGACGAATGTCTTGGTTTGATCCAGAATGGCGACGCTTCGGGTAATTCAGCTGCTGAACTAGTAGAAAACAAGTTAAATTCTTTCCAGACTAAATGTTTACGAAGAATTAGAAAAATATTTTGGCCAAACACCATAAGAAATAACATCTTGTTTGCAGAAATGCAGATGAGGCCACTGACAGCAATTATTGAGGAAAGACGCTGGCGATGGTCGGGACGTGTGCTCCGAATGATTGACGACTCACTACAAAAATAGCACTAAAATGGACACTACAGGGGAATAGAAGTAAGGGTAGAACAAAAGAGACATGGAGAAGAGCAACAGAGAGGATGCTGAGCAATAGAGGGCTCACCTGGGCAAGAGCAAAAAAAAAAAAAAAGGCAAAGGACAGGCATTTGTGGAAAACCCTTGCGGAAGCCCCATGCGTTCTGGGCACCTAAAATTGAGAGAGAGAGAGAGAGAGAGAGAGAGAAGAGAGAGAGAGAACTAGTTTCCTAACTGAGTTAAGGAAAAACATGCTATCTGGTCCAATGCTTGTCGCATCTCCCTGTTGTGTGGCGACAGGTCAAGGAAAATATGACTGAAACTTAGTAAAGTTGTGCAAGTAATTATGAGCATTGAATCGCTTATAGGATCTATCTAAATACAGCTTGCTCGAGATTTAACATTGCATATGTCCGTCATTTTAGACTTCTATTTGTTTACCCTTAGAAATGTGGTAAGCTCTCTTTGGTTTATTTTTATTATTTTGATTCTCACAAAAAAGCCGTTGCTATTATCACAATGCATCTGTATTGCTATGTAGTGATCACGAGTTGTGTTAACAATGTTTGTGTCCGTTGTCATTTTGAACATTTTTTTATGTGGAGAAGTCTTTTCTTTGTCCAAGGTGGAGAAGCGAATGCCTCTTCAAACTTTCAGTACATTTCTATCGACCGCTTTACAAACATTTACTGGAGGCTGGTGTTTTAGAATTGTTTCTTTCGGTATTTCAATATTCCTTTGTTTGAGGAGTGTATTACTGGTTATCTGTATTAGTCTGTGTTTCCTTATTGATAAACACACCAGTTCACATCTTTATATGCTAAAAAAAAAAAAGTTTTTGAGAGTTGTACATAAGTTAAAGCTAGGACGAATGGAAAATACAAAACAAATGAGATATGATCAACAGCTGAGTCTTATACTGTCTCCACAAGCAGTTTCTATACTTACCTAGTGAACGGAGCACAGAAGTGCACTATATTGACTATCGAGTGGCACAGTTTTCAATAGATTTTTTCTCCAATAACCTGGCGACCAGAAGGCGCCTGGTTCGATAACGCATTAAGGCAAGATATTTTTCTGGAATTGATCAACACATGGAAAGGCCTAGATTTTTTAAAAAAATAAAGCAGCCAGGACGAGTGCTAGTCTCTCTGCCCCACAGTCCTTTGAGTTAGAAATATGAAGGCCCTAACACTTCACATCTCTAATCTATGCAAACTCCACGGGAGGTAATCGTATTAATTCAAACCTTGAATAAGGCGGAATACAATCTGACACCTGCTCTTCTTCTTCTTCTTCCAACTGCCAGCTTGATGTTCTTTGCAGACGATGAGGTGAATATGCTGAGCATGGCATGGTGTCGAAGTGGAAACGGGTTATGGTGGCTATTTTTCAGCCCGTGAGTGGAGGTAAAAAGGCAGTGGTTGTGTGCAATACTTCTTTAGCAGACTCCATCGCCTTAGGGGCTATGACAAGCCCTGTCCCGTTAGCCTGGCTGTGCCTGTTACTTGGGTTACCACTGGAGAATGGAACATGATCATGGATGGCTGCAGTTGTCAACTAAGATGCTAGCATTGTCACCTACTGGTCGCTGATTACCAAATCGAACAGCTTCATCGCTCCTTCCTTGACTAACAAAGTGACAAATTCATGTGCTGCCTTCTCATCAATATAGGCAGGAAACTATTGTAGAGAGCAAAACAACAGATAATCTACAATAGATAATCTATAACAGATGTAGCTACCAAAAATGACACTTCAGTGTGTGACACTTTGTACATTCGATCAAATAATTATTTCTCTCTCTCTCTCTCTCTCTCTCTCTCTCTCTCTCTCTGTCTGAACCATTAGATGCTCATGTGCAATGATCTTCCACAAACGCCTCTCCTTGGCCTTTTATTCCGCTCTTGCCCTGGTGAGCCTTCTATTGTTCAACATCCTCTGTGTTGTTCTACAAGTTTCCTCTGGTCCATCTCTATTCCTGCTCCACTGAGGTGTTCATTTTAGTGCTGTTTGATCAAGTCCTTCACCTTCTGTTTCTCTTTCCTCTATCACTCAAACCCGTTCATCTGTCTCTTACACTCAAACCCTTTCATCTGTCTCTTATCCTTACTTCACTCTTCTCCCATGTCAGCCATTTCTTTTTATCTTACTTTCTTACTTTTACTTTTCTGGTTTGCCATCGACAGTTTTTTTTTTCAGTTCTTAATCCGAATTTACTTTATCGTCCATCTTTTCATCTATCTCTCTATCTATTTTTATATTTTCCAGTACTCACGTGGTTAATTTTTTTTTAATCCATAAAACATATTTGACAGGATACCGATGCCTCATCTTGACCAGAATTGTTGCTCACCTACAGAGTAACTTGGCGGTTTGACTATCATTATTTTGTCACTAGTTCTTTTTTTTCTATTAATCTTCTAAACTTTCCAGCTTTTTATTTTCTATATTTGACATAATTTAGAAATTTCTAGTCTTCTCCTCTTTCTTTCTCCATTCTTCACAGTGTCTTACGGAGATTTTTAAAAAATGATCATCAAATCTATCCGTTCATCTTTGCAACATAAGTTAACAGCATATTTGTTTATAAATTCTGATGATTTATTCGTCTGCCAACTCCGTCATAAAATTTGCACACGTATTGTTGCCAGCTATATGTCTTGTTCTTACTATTATCTGTTAGCTTATGCCATTATCGTTGCAGGGAATTCTGGGCATCGGTCCAGGGCAAGGTTGGGGGCCTGGGTAGCTGTCGCGTTATGCTTCTTAGTGTGTCTTTCACCACCATCTATCCACTTTTTCCTTGGTCGTCCTCGTTTCTTATATCCAGAGGTTTTCAAGTTGTGTGCGCGTGCCGCTGGCTGTTCTGGATTCATGCGTATAAACCCGTATTTGTTTCTCTTCAGTTAGCTGGTGGAATATTTTACCATTAGCTGCAATTAGTATTTCTGTGTCTCTCTAGAGAGCAGCTACTAGGAGAATACGAGTGTGAAAATATGACACTAGTATAGAGTGATCTGTTGCTATTAAAGATTTGAAAACTACTGTACTGAATCATTATATGTTGTTGTTGCCGTAAGCTTGGTACTTGTTGTTAAACCAAGCGGTAGACTGTCACATTATTATACACTACGTGACTCAACAACAAAACCAGATTCACCAACATTACATTAACCACAGAGTGTCACAATACTTTCCACACACACGACTAGACTCACATTTGAACTCATGAAGGAAGCAAGAGTTCAAGTTACAATACAAAGTCAACATTTATTGAATGAATAGAATGTTGGATGAACTATGTGGATGAGGCAAAACAGAGAGCTGCCAACATGGCAGGGTGATCACAAAAAGTACACTGTACTTCCCGGGCATGAGAGCAGTGCCATGGGGAAGGAAATAATAACCAACATCAGAGTAGTTACAGATTAAGGCACAACTTACAATTCTATGAAACTCCAAAAATCATCCACAATACCACACATCATCAAAAAGGTGAGAACCACTGTAACACTTTTAGTCTAGTCAATAACAATATTACTACACTGACTACATTCTTGCTAGCAAAAACTTTGTCCTACAGGACAATTATTATAGCAGTGAATCTAAGGCATATCTGGAAAACTTCTGCTCAACAACGACTTCTAGAAAAAAAACTCAAACACAACTTATACATGACTCTCTAACTTGCCGCTATCTCTAATAAACCTCATAATCCTCTTTCAGCTCAGCTCTGAGTTCTTTTATATAACAGGCATTTACTCTACCATCCTTCCAGAACTATCTGTCCTTGAAATTCACATTCCCACAAAAAGGTATTTGTTATGACCTTCACTATAGCACGAGATTCTTAACTCCGTGCGAGTTCACAAAACTCGACTCATGCCCTGAACTTTTGTTACCCGTACAATATCTCGTGACTGGACATGTAAAAAAAAAAGACCTTCAACGTTTCAAGACTGACCTTTCCCTGATCTGTACTATAAAAAATATTATAAGGGCGTTAACCATAATGTCAAACTAATAAAATTATCATTGGTTAACTCCTTTATACCGTTACGTAATTACAGAGTGAAAGAATTCTTTTACACGTATCGAATGCTCGAATCACTTAACTCTCTGGTTTTCGATGTAGTCCTTGACAGGCGTTGACAGTAGGGGATTGCTTGGTTTTGGACGAAGTACGGTGTGGCTATGTGCCACTGAGGCGCTACGCTAACCGTGAAGGCCGGTCCTGGTAAACGGGGGTCTCTGGTGAAGCGTGACAGACCCAGCAAGCAGGTAGTGGATCTTTGAATGCTCAGGAGAAATATACGAGAAATAATCTTCTTCTTCTTCTGCGTTCCAGGTTGTTGGTCTCAACAGATCCTGATCCCTGTCGACATGGCAAAGCCCGCAGTTCTCTCCAGATCCTGATAGGAGCCCCAAACCTTTTACTCCAAGTTTATGTCCTCTGGCCATGTCTCACGCCTCAGGTCCGGATGGTTTGGGCACTCTTGAAAGATATGTTCTGGAGTCTGGACTCCACTGCTACGTGGAAACTCGTCTGTGTGAGACATAATATGACAGAACTGTATTATCTTACGTTTTACAGTCTATGATCTGCGTTACTTCTGTGGGAGTTTTCTACCTCTGAAGCAATTCTTTCGCTGTAAAATCTACCGTGAAGTGTGTTTCAAATTTCAAGGTCTTTTAATTCGAAATGTACGCTTGCAAGATTTATTCATAGCGATATTTAGCAAATCTGCTTCTGTTATTACATTTGGCGTTCTGCACGCTGTGTCAAATTCACAGTAAATTAACACAGCACCGGTCGTTATTTTACAGTCAGACCCGTAAACCTGGTTTAGAGTGATGCATAGATGTTTCAGAGCATCCGGGTTGGGGTTTTAAAGCTCTTTACGAGCGAATGAATTTTCAAGTTTAATCGCAATCACGGGCCCTGGCCAAAAGTTCGTGTTTTCCAGGGCTAATCTTCTCACCACGTGCGCAGAATACCTGGATTACGGGTAGCAGAGGTAAGTGACAGGAAGCGCCGAGTTTTGGAGCCACCTTGTCTAGACTCTGGGAAATCTGAGGCTGTTTCCTGGCTCTGTGATCCGTCACAGGCACTTATTTTGTCCGTCGTTCTATTGTTCTGTTTCCATTTATTCATTTGGTTATATTACTCTTTTCTAGGCAGATAGTGATCCCTGTCTATCTGCCTGTCTTTCTGTCAGTCTGTCTATACTTGTCGAACTGTTACATTCAGTGGCTTAACGCTTTCCTGGTGATGTTTGCTATAACGTTATATATAAAACTTATCCATGTCCAAGAAAGCTATCCTTACTGTATTAGAATCCTAACGTTTCGCTTTTACAGAAATCCACGTGGCTCTTCACTGCTAACAACTCCTGAATACCACCTAAAATTCTCCTAAACTTTCGCTAATGGCAATCAGGTGGGGTTGGTCAAAGAGACCGACTGATCAATCAGATGCATTCTAAAGATGCATCACTTCTCCCCTCCTTCTCAACTAATCCGATGTAATATCAGGTAGCGTTTGGCAGGGAGGTTCAGTATGAGAATAAAATACATCAAGAGGCCTTTGTTTGACACTCTTACTACCAGTGATCGCGCAATGATTGTTTCAGACCAGTACAACTGTACCTGTCTGTCATCTTGCATGAAGAACTTTCCGAAATACTGGTTGGTTTGTGTCAGTACAATATTCTGTACTTTTGTACGTTTTATTAAAAAAATTAACTCTTTCACTTTAAAACAACACTACCAACATTTGGGAAAATCTTGCTCACCCACAGAAACCAATGCCCTGAGCGATATTTAGAGAAAATCTAAATAAAATGACAAGGAGAAACGCTTCTAACCCGAACCATATTTAAAATTATAGAGAAACCTCTTTCCAGTTTCTTTCTACCGAAATTCCCAACAAAATTTATTCTGGCAGCGCATTTAAATTAATTCAGGGATGAAAGAGTTAAAAATAAAAGCACCCTTCAAACATGTGCGGAAATTAATTGTTCGTGAGAAGTTTTGTTCTGATTTTTTTTTGCCGCGAAATTTAATACAAAATGCTCACGTTCTGAGCCAAAGGCTAAACTGGCTGATTCTCCTCCGTGCAAACTGAGCATCATCAGTCAACTGGCCAAATCATCCTCCAAACTGAGCATCATCAGTCAACTGGCCAAATCATCCTCCAAACTGAGCATCATCAGTCAACTGGCCAAATCATCCTCCAAACTGAGCATCATCAGTCAACTGGCCAAATCATCCTCCAAACGACTTCACTGTGTGTGCGTGTGTGCGCGTGAGCTAGTACAGTAATATACTAATATAGGACTGCAACATCAATATTCCCACTTCAAGAAACCTTTGGCGAAGAAAAAAACAAACAAACAAACGAATAAGTTAAACTGTGTGCTTGAAAACAACGTTTCCACGTCAAATCCAAAATGTGATAGTTTCTACAAATGCAGCTAACATTAGCTGTGTATGCTTGTAACATTACGCGAATTGAAATCGACGTTATGAAAGATTGCTAAAGAATCATTTCCGGTCCCGCGTTTGGTACACAGAAAAATGCTTTTCGTCATAGAAGATATGATGTTCACGGAAACAGTTGTTAGGGGGCTCAAAGAATATGATAGAAGAAGGGGGAGGGGAGGAGGAGAGGAACTTCTACTTTGAGTTATGCTACTGATCAGTACAGCATCGTGTCGGAGTGGGAACGGGTTATGGTGGGCTTTTTTTATCAGCAACAAACCACGTTTAATGTTTGCATTTTGGTAACCTAATTACACATTTGACGTCATTTTCTGGAGAAAACGAATTCTCACAATGACGCACTGCGTTTTTTTTTAATTTTAAGAAGGAAGAGATGGGGATAGTGGAGAGTGAAGCAATGGATAGCTTTATGTATATATTGTTTTCTTTTCCCGACATGAACAGTCTCTTGTAGATCTGTTCTGCTTCGTTGTTAAACTGAAACGCAATTAATTCTATTACAAACTGAAACTCTCTTGGGCTCAGTTACGTCAGTAGCGGGCTTACCTGAAACTGTCTTTGTCTGTGTACGGTCTCCTGTCCTGTTTCTCCTCCATTTCTTTCTACCTTTGATAACCCTGATCAGGGCCTGGTGCTTCTTGTTTTTTCCCCCAAGAGAAACAAAAACAAAACAAAAACTGCTTAGTCAGATTGTCCAGGTATTTCTCATCTCCTCTTCTGTTGAGAGTGGAAGTTCTCATAAGAGACTCCGACAACTTTTATAAAAGAAATGAAAATAAGTAAATATGTAAAGATAATTGTCAGAGAGAGAGAGAGAGAGAGAGAGAGAGAGAGAGAGGGGGGGGTGGAGGGGGATGGAGGGAGTGGGGGAAAGAGAAGGGACAGTAAATAAAAGTTTGCCATCCCCCTATTCTTTATGAATGTGTATGCGTTAATGGTTTGTTTGTTTGTTTTGTTTTGGTTTTTTTTTTTTTTTGGTTTTTTTTGGGGGGAGGGGGAGGCGGGTTGTTCAACAAACAATGTTCCCTCTAAGCTGCGTGGCAGTGCACATAAAAAATAAAAGTCATGCTCCGCAAATAAATAAATAAACAAAACGGCTTCTATTTTTCCAGTTCCTAATGTTACTCTACACAGTGAAGAAAAATACGATGAGTATGTTATTTTGCTTTCTGGAATTCTTTCTGGGAAAGCAAATAAAAAATTAATCCCAAATCAAAGGACGTAACTAATGAAAGATGTATGAAAAGGTTTTTTGATTCGCTGTCGTATTTCAATAACGTCTCCTATTAGAACTTCAAATTATACAGTTTTATTTATAAGTCCGTGAAACAGTAAACAAATTCGCAACAAATAAACTATATAATGGATCATGATTACTATTACGCCAAGCGAGAGAGAGAGAGAGAGAGAGAGAGAGAGAGAGAGAGAGAGAGAAACTCTTGAAGTTTTTTTTTTCAGTAAAACCCAGGCGCAGAATTCCCGTGGTTTCCCGCTAAGAGACAGCAGTAGCTTTCTCTGCACCGCTCCTCGGCAGGGACGTCCGGGACCAAGCGAAGAAACTGTGAATCGTGTTAGAGAAGGTTACCACCAATGTCCTCGCCTTCATTGAGGAATTTCACATACCGCTTCTTGATACTGTTAAAAACAGGTGCTGCCTTCTAGAATTCCGCTCGAAATTGTCGCTGCACAGTCACAACTAACGAGGTTCTTGCGTATTCCAAAACATAGATGGATCGCTTACGTTTACTGAAAGCCATATTTGCTACTGCTGCCTCCTAGCGGAATACTATAGGAGCTATGCACGTGGAAAGAAAAAAAAAACTTAGAGTATCTATCTCTCTCTCTCTCTCTCTCTCTCTCTCTCTCTCTCTCTCTCTTCACGTAAGAATAAACACGATCCGTTATGTAGTTTATATTTTGTGAATTTCTGAAATGTTTCACAGACTTATGAATAGCCCCCCTGTACTCTGTAATTTGATGTTACAACACATATTTCCGCACAGAATTATTGTTTTCACACGAAATGCATAATTCTAGAGGACAGTACACATCGTTCACAAGATATGCAGATACATTTTGATAATGCTGAATTCTGCAGTTTGTTTTTCCTTGATGACATGGTCTAGAAATACTTTAGTTTTCTTTCAGCAAGTGTTGACCAGTATTCTGCATTCTGCGTCTTTCTTTCGGAATTTTTTTTATTGGGCGCAGTTATTCGAACAAAAACATAACAGTTATCGGCTCTCGCTTAATTCATTTTCTTTATCTGGTCCTCATTTAGCCATCGTGTTATGTTTTGTTCGTTTCCATTAAGTCAAGGTGTGCTGTTTATGTGTATAGAATTGTCTGTGTACTGAGTCTATGAAGATTGCAAACTAGAATCGAAATCTTTAATGTAAACTTTCTTTTTTTTTAATGTCTCCGCTGCTGATGGAAAATTAAATAAGTAATTTACAGGATGTTTCGAAGATGTTGTTGACTTTTGTAGAAATATAGTGAAGGATCTGTAAGGTTTCTTCTTCTTCTTCTTCTTCTTCTTCTGTCTCCCTGGGACTGCGAGCTGGTGTTCTTTGCAACCGATGCAGCGAAAGTGTTCACACACAGCAACATCCTGCCGGCTTAGCGGAGGGCTACGGCAGGTTTTTTTTTTCAGTCCCTGAATGGAGCTCCAAAAGCAGGGGGTGGTGGGGGAGGGGGGGGGGAGATACAGTGCTTCTCTAGCATACTTCACCTTCATGGGAATAAGATAATTCCTGCCTGTTACTGGATGCACCCACCTACCAGTGGAGAAGTGGGACAGGGTCTTGGTCAGCTATGATTCGCCAACCTTGATCCCAGCATGTCGGCTATGGATAGTTGATTGGCAGATCGGACACCGTCGTGATTTTGAGTACAATAAAGTACAAAATATGGAATTGCTAAAGGCAAGGTGGATAACAATGAAAATAAAACAATAAACTGATCAATAAAATCACATTTACTGTTTGGTTGTCTCTGCTAATATACAAAACACAGCAAAATTAAAATAGAACGGCGGTGAGTGGAAACAAAACTTCAGTGACATTCAACTAAGACAAAGATACAGCTGTAAACGATAGAAATGAACTAAGGCGAAGATACAACTGTAAACGATAGAAATAAACTAGGGCGAAGATACAGCTGTAAACGATAGAAATGAACTAAGGCTAAGATACAGCTGTAAACGACAGAAATGAACTAGGGCGAAGATACAACTGTAAATGATAGCAATGAACTAAAGCGAAGATACAACTGTAAACGACAGAAATGAACTAAGATGAAGATATTTTTTTTATTGATCATTGAGTTGAATTATTTATGATGACTGGACACTAACAATAAAGTGCACACTGAACACTTTATTATTATTTGAGTTAGATAATTTGTATATGATTTTACAGTTGATAGAAATACTTCTTTATATCACTTTAACTCTTTCAGCTCTTAATTAATTTCTGTGCTGTGTCAGAAGAAATTTTGATGACAAATTTTGATAGAGAGAAAGTGGAAAACTAATTATATATATATATATATATATATATATATATATGTGTGTGTGTGTGTGTGTGTGTGTGCTTATGCATGTATGTATGTGTGTATTATGTATGTATATATGTACGCATGTATCTTCCAACATCACCCTGGAACGCCTGTAGCAATTTCATCTAAACTTGGTACACATATGACTTATAATCTGGAAATGTATAATGTGGAGGTAAAACACCTCTATCTCCCCTAGGGGTCGAGGTAGGAAGGGTGACATACGTTCCACTAAATTGAAGGAGAACAAAAGAATGATCTAAAAGAAATAATCTTGAAATAGAGCATTGCTGATCTAAGAGCAGCATTTCTAGCCTCCCATGACAAGTCCAAATAATGTTGATGGTCTAAATAATTTTGATTGTATCTTTTTGTATTAATTATATTTGTAAAAATAAATTTTAACTTTGTTTTTTTTTTTCTTTACTTCTATATTAGCTTTTTATTGTATTCTATAGTAGATTTCATTGTTCAGTGACAGTGTGCCGTTTTCTTATTTTTTTTAAAAAGTAGCTTTTCAAATTAGGGAGAGAAAGAGAGAGAAGGAGAGGGAGAGGGAAGAGAGAGGTAGGGAGAGAGGGGAAGAATGATAGAGACAAGGAGAGAGAGGGAGAGAGAAGGGAGAGAAGTAGTGAGAGAGGGAGGGGGATAGAGAAGGAGAGAGGGGCCAGAGAGAGGGTGGGGGGAAGAGAGATAGATTTGAGATCGCCATGTTTCTCGCACGGAGAACCTTATGTTGCTAGCTCAAGGATGAGTTCACATAAGAATTTATTTATTCTTGCTCCTGGAGGTGAAACTAAAAAATGTTATTTATAATCAGGTTGTGAATTAAATTAATATTATATTGAATAATACAAAAAGGCTTTAAAAGACTTTACTCTATAATTTGTATAATGTAGTGATACTTTAAAATACCAGTAAATAAAATTACTTCGATATTACACTATAGATAGAATTCACTCCTTTTCCTGTCTAATAGACGACTGGGATATATAAATCACCGGACAACGCCGGGTAATCAGCTAGTTTAAACTATTAAAAAAATGTGTAGTTTTTCATTTTGTTTACACTTTGATTAAATATCCCTCTGAGTATTGACTCGTTCGGTGGTTGCCAGAGTGAAAGAGTTAAATATGTAAAACTTAGGTGCAGAAAAACATAAAATTTAAGTGTCAGTTTAGAACGTTGACAACTTTTAAACAAAATGAGTAAATCTGTCACGTAATTGATATCGAATTACTGTTAACTGGGTATTCCAGTTTCACTTAAGTTATTTTTTTTAAAGTAAGATTGTGTAACATGTGCTAGAGAGCACGTTGAACAGACGCGCGCGCACGTGAAGCGCTCTTCTGCGCGGGGTCTAGAGACCTGAAGCTCCATCTGCGTTCTTTTGTGATAAGACCGGTTTCTGCACTAGACTTGACAAGTTTAGAGCAGCTGTTACGAGTGTCAGAAAACGTCTATTTTGTGATAGCTTGGGCTACTCCGCTCGGCCCAATGGTTGTGCTAAACTGTGGTAGTAATTATCATTTCAGTATATAAGAAGTTTCAAAGTTATATCGATTAATTGCTGTGACTCGGATTTGTTTCGACTGGATAAAATATGTGATTTGCTACTGAACGACATACAGTTGTTATTCTTTATATCAAATGTCGGGAAAAATAGACCATAAAATATCGTTGTTCTGGAAATTTAGACCGTCAAGGATAGAAAAAGGGAGACAACGACTAATATAAATGATTTATATTATTTCCTGGAAAAACTGTGTACAAGTATATGTATATGTATAAAGAAAATCTGAAAAAATACCCATGATCAAAGCGAGGAAATACATACATACACACACCCACATGTATATAATATATATAATATATGTGTGTGTATGTATGTATTTCCTCGCTTTGATCATGGGTATTTTTTCAGATTTTCTTGATATTTTAGACAATTTAGTTCACGAAACTGGGATATTTCTTCAAAAGTTTGTTTTCTTTTATTATTTTCCTATGTTTTATTTTACTTGTGTTGGGTTTGATGGCAGACTCTTGACATCGTCTGAAAGCTGTCTTCTTTGCCTTGTCTTCTCAGCGTTTATAATCGTATATTGCGCCTTTTCTTCTTCATCATTATCTTAGCAGTGAATCTTCGACTTACGGCCGACCAGGTTACGGCCATTCGCATTTAGGGCCAAGGTCTGACAGTTAAAAAAGCAGAAAACATTCTAGAAATGGCCAGATTCATTTATATAAACTAACCTCAACAATTTAGTATATATAATTTGTAACATTACTATAGTTCGTATATCATGGAAAGATATAAAAACAGATACATTTATGATACTTCTGATATTTTGTAGTGTATAAAGAAATAAAGCAAAGTGTACACTAAACAGTGAAAATTTTTCGTTCCGGTACTGCGCCCTTGATTGTCTCCCATTCCTGTTTTGTATTGTCTTGTTATATTTTTAACTTGTGAAGGTGATATTTCAGTTTTCATTAAGATCTGCAGCATCATCTCCCCCCCCCCCCCAAATGCGCTCAAATCTGTTGTGTTATTAATATAATGCTAATTTGCATTTTTTAAAGTATTTTAAAGTCATAATAGGCATATCTCTTCCAACTTGTAACATGTTATAGCAGTGAACTGTACTTAGTGTCTGACCTTCTATAACGATCGACATACGGCTAAATCGACTTACTGCCAAATCTGCTTAAGGCCAAATCGACTTACGGCCATATGGCCTATCCCAAATATGGCCATAAGTAAGTGTATGTTCTTTTTTATATGAGTTGTCTACAACCTTCTACCTATAACTTTGACAGTATTTGACATGAGCTGAGACTAACTGGATAACATACGCCTCCTGCTTTCCATGAGGAGACGGAACTTGATGATGATTTACTTCCTTATGTATATGTCCAATAAAATCTCTCTATTTTTGCAGCAACACGTTGTCGTACAAAACCTTGCGACACATTTAAAAAAAAAAAAAAAGGTATACATTCATTTTTTCGGTCCACTAATCCGGTGGTACAGGATTCAACTCTCTGAAATGGAGTTTTTCTGGTGCCACCACACAAAAAAAACGACCCTAGGGTTCACGCAGCCTCTAAAATAGGGTACTAGAGAAATCTGGGAAAGTAAATGCAGCCACGCGTGATACTGACCACATCAGACTTTCATGTGCTGATTGTCTTGGAAATCATTCATTCATTCATTTGCATGTCCCTTGCGGAACTTTGCCTCCCAAACAGCACTCCTGTAGGCCTCTCGGTTGTGAACAAGATGGCCTGCTACTGTTGCATCCATTTCCAGATCGTCAACGATGTCTTGCAGCCATCTTCGTCTTGGTCTTCCTCCCCTTCTTTTTCCCATTATGTGCCCTTCCAATACGGTCTTGGAAATACGGATCTAACACCTGTATCCCTGATATGCCTTAATGGCATGGAAATGGGGATTTTACCTGTTACCTTTATACATTCATTGATCGAAATGGTTATTTTACCTCTTTATTAAAAGTTCAGCAGCTCCATAATACTTCTTAACATTCAGTAAATATTTCCTGAATTCAGTCAACCCATGCCAAAGACCTGAAAGATTCAATACAAAGGTGAGAAATGGTACATAAATAAAAACAGCACACGAATTTTAAAAAGTTAATTTTTAATTCACCAAGAAGTAGGGCAAGTCAAGTTTCATCTCTTTGATCTGTTATATGAATCAATACATTATATGAATTTATTCTGAAATTTCTGAAGCGAATTGTTTTAGGAAGCCTGAAATTTGTCATAAAATGTTACGCTTGTGCAAGAAATATCGCGCTTGAACCAGAAAAGGGAGGTTTAAAAAAATGTAGTTTGAAAATTATACAGTGACCACAGGGGACATAACCTGATGCAGTACAACGCGTTCGCAATAGTTGATGGGTAGTACGAACACGAACTGCGCAGAGCCCCGCCCTTAAACCAACTGATGCCAAAGTCTAATTAACGTGAACGCTCCACTGCGAGATTGCACCGTTGTTGAACACAGCGCCGTAGTGATATTGTGCAGACGGAGTGAAACCTGCCGAAATTCACAATAGATTGTTGACTCTGTACAGAAGTGAAAACAGCGTAACTCAAGGAAAATTTTATGAATGGGCAGGAAGATTTTCAAGAGGAAATAACAAGCATGGGCGAAAAGCTCGATCTGGTCGGCCATCAACATCGCGCGCGTAAGTTCACATCGAGAGGGTACAAGTCTTGATCAGAGTAAACCCCCCCTCTCCCCAACTGCTGTACATCTGGACATCAGCTGTGGGTCCGCATATGCTCCAGTGCATAATGACTTCCGGTACCGCGGAGTTTGCGCAAGATGGATACCCAAACAGTTGTGAAGACCTGGATTCAGAATGTATAAAAATATAGGAACAGCTTTATTACTTAACGGACACACATTGTGACGTTTCGGTGTGAACCTTAATCTCTCTCACTCACTCACTCACACACACACACACACACACACACACACATATACATACATACAAAACACGTAGGACGAAGAAATAGAGAGAGAAGATAAAATATAAATTCACATGAATGCTATGTAAAAAAAAAAAAAAATAGGAATGGAAAAACTGGGAAAAAATTAAATGAATGGACCACCTAGGTGTGACTTGTAAGAGGCTGTGATTTGTAAAAGGTTGTGTTCAGAAGTGCGCATGGTGGAATGTAGAGAATGTTTAAATGTTTAAATTGTGATGTGTGATAGATGGGTCACAAGTGTGGAAGGAGGAAGATGGGGAAACCGTCGAAAGGGAAGGGGTGATACAAAGGTAATTTATCCGGGAGAAGATGGAATAGGTGATAATAGCTGGGGTAGAGTACAGGAGTTGCAATGTGATGATGTGAGGAGGTTCTGAACTGTGTATTACAGGTGAGAAGGAACTTAGTGCAGAAGGAATATGACTGTGGAAGAGGGGAATGTTAGGTGTAGCTGAACAGCGAGTTCAAACCTTTGGTTCCAAACTTCGATCCAGGAGCAACGGAAATCCTCCCCCCAAGGATTGAAGAAGCTAGTCGAACGATAGATGTGATATAAATGTTATGAATGACTGCGAAGAAATATATAAATGTATAAGAATCTTTGTCAGAGATCAAAGAGGCTCAGAAAGCAAACGTTAGTGATTCAGAATAAGACAGCAGCCTTCTAAAACAAGCAAAGACTCTCACATCATCATCACCATCATGTGCCGTGCCGACTGGCGTTGGCTATTATGCTTCTCCAGAGTATCCGATCCTTCATGCAGGCCATCAGTTCAGTTGGTGATCTCCTCTCACACCATCCCGTCAGACTGTCCAGTACCATTTCTCTTGGTCTTCCTCTTGATCTTCTTCCTTCTATTTTTCCTGTTGTTATAATATTTTCAATGCCCCTCTTCTCATTGCATGTCCTATGAAAGTACATTGTCTCTCTCTTATCTTTTTGACAAGGTTTTTTTATCTCTCCAGCTCTTCTCATACATTCTTCATTAGTTATTTTTGCTGTCCAAGGGATTCGCAACATTCTTCTAATAAACCACATTTCTGCTGCTTCCAATGATTTTTGTGCAGATTTGCCTATTGTCCATGATTCACTTCCATATAACAAGATAGGTTCAATATAGCATTTTAGGACTCGTTTTCTAACATTCATTGATAAGGATGTGTTGGTTAATATGTTTCTCATTCTCTGAAATGCAGTCTTTGCTTGGCCTATTCTGTTCCTAATTTCTGTTCTGCATTTCCCATCTGAAGTTATTACTGCTCCAAGGTATTTGAATTTCTGCACCTGCTTTAGAATAGTTCCGTTTAATTTAATACTGCATGCTGGTGGATTCTGTTTCTTAGATATAACCATAGTCTCTGTCTTTTTGATGTTCAAAGTAAGGCCTTTCTGTTCACTTTCTTTACGCCGCACAGAAAATAACGAAAGGAAATGATGAACATCGAAAAACAAAGAAAAATAATGACAATTACAATGGCAGCATCAGCAGCAGGGGCATCTTGCTTACAACCGAGAGGCCTACATGAGACTGTTAGGGAGGCAAAGATCCGTAAAGGACATGCAGTGACTGACTGACTGGCAACGGTAGTTTTTTATCTCTAATAATCAGATTCACGATATAGCGATGATAGGGGGAAAAGATGGAAACGGCGAAAGTAGAAAAACTATACAAAGAATCAAAACTAAAACTATAACTGTACAGCTTCTGAAGTGGAAACAGTAGCCGACTATAAACATGTGCCCACTGCAAAAGACACCAGGGCTCTACCACCAACATGATCGCTTCGACCTCTTTGGTGAAAAAATGAGTTAGCAAAAACTTTCCCAATTGTTTCAGTGTAATTAATCACAATTGCTGAAGAAACATAGCTATTATTTCAAGGTTTGTTGTGGCTTGTGCCTTATCAGTCTTTGTTGAGACAAAGGTAGATTAGATTTCTTGTGCCCTGGCGCTCGTTCTTTGAAAAAGGGGGGGGGGGGGGGCTGTTACAGCGGAATAAAATCCCTGCTATTTTAATTCTGTTTAGTTTACATCTAACCCAGAATATGGACATGATCAAGTTGTGAAATCATGAACATGATTAAGTTCTGAAATCATATGCGTGGTCAAGTTGTGAAATTATAGACGTGATCAAGTTGTGAGATCATGGACATGGTCAAGGTGTGAAATCATATGCATGGTCAGTTATGAAATCATAGGCATTATCAAGTTGTGAAATCATAGACATGGTCAAGTTGTGAGATCATAGACATGTTCAAGTTGTGAAATCATAGACATGGTCAAGTTGTGAGATCATAGACATGATCAAGTTGTGAGATCATAGATATGATCAAGTTGTGAAATATAGATATGATCAAGTTGTGAAATCATAGACATGGTCAAGTTCTGAAATCATAGACATGATCAAGTTGTGAGATCATAGACATGTTCAAGTTGTGAAATCATAGACATGATCAAGTTGCGAAATCATAGAAATGATCAAGGTGTGAGATCATAGACATGATCAAGTTGTGAAATTATAAACATGATCAAGTTGTGAAATCATGAACGTAACCAAGTCATGAAATCATGAACAATATAAAATTGCAGAACCGTAAAGATAATCATGTTGTGAAATCACGCACACAATCAAAATTGCAGAACACTGAACATGACCATGTTATGAAATCATGAGCAAGATCAAATTGTCAAATAATCATGAACCTGGTTTAAACCTGGTTTAAAAGTCATTTGCATGTTCCTTGTAGAACTTTGCCTCCCTAACAGCTCTCCTGTAAGCCTATCTGTTGTAAGCAAGCTACTGATGCGTCCATTCGCAGATTATCAACTATGTCTTGCAGCCACCTTCGCCTTGGTCTTCCTCTCTTTCTTTTTCCTATTATGTATCCTTCTAAGACAGTCTTCTCTAGATTATCATGAAGTTTAATGTGTCCAAAATAGTTAAGTTTTCTCTGTTTAGTCTTCTTTACTAGCCAGCCTTCTTCAATATTAAGTTCTTGTACCATGGATATATTTGTTCTTTTGGTGTCCATGATATTTGAAGAACTCTTCTGTAGCATTTACATTCAAAGGCATTTATGTGTTTCTCAGCTGTTTTGTTAAGTGGCCAGGTCTCACAGGCATATGTTGCGATGGGAAAGATGCATGCCCTTAAAAATGTTACTTTTTGTAGTTCTGTCTGTTCCTCTCCACAGCTTCTTTTGTAGACCGTAGAAACGCATATATTGCAGTTCACATTTTTGTTTTACGACAATCCATATATCTTATGAATATCATCATTCCAAAGTGTTAAATCCTGTTGTAAGTACATACTTTCTGCTAACTATCTCTAAGTCTGTTTGCCATGGATGGCTATTCTAATTCATGAAGTCTTCCATAACGAAAGCGAACTTCATTTTGAATAGTGATTGCAATGAATCTACAGCCTTGCCATATCTGATGTACTGGTGTACTATCTGTGGTATGCATCACATTTCTTGTAATGTATATTCCTGTACGATAGGCAAATTCGTCTTGTATTTTCTCTCTACTTTCATTGTATAATGATGCTCAGTGTAGCGATTTATTTTCTTAATGTGGCAAGATATGGAAGAATCAAGGAAACTTAGGAGTGGAATATCTGAGGGCCTTACCATTAGTGGTATCCGTTTATAGCTTGGGAACCATTATTTGGGAGCGTCGAATGATTAATGGGAATGAAATGAAGTGAAATTAGAACCAGTGTATGACCGAGTATCATATGCTATCGACTATCCGGAGAGTGAGCAAGGTAATCTCTTCTAAGTCTGTTTTCATAACTTTCGAGATCGCTTATTTTCTGACCGTCTGTTACAGCGATTAGCATATCTTCTCCTACTTGCTTCAGCGAAGGTGAACGGTGTCTGCCACGCTGTGCATGAATGAACATTCCAAAGATGGTATCGTTTTGTTTCAAGTATACATTTGTTGTGTATTGTATGTACTGTAGTCGCATGTATGTATTCCAAAATGGTACATTTGCTATCATGAATTCATTGTATGCTTCTAATTTTGCATGCGTTTTAATTAGATTCGTGTGTGCTTTCTTCGAATACGTTCCCAAGGGCGCTCTGTTATGTACTGAAATTATCATCATCATGTGTTTTCTAAATGGTATATGATATTATTTGGCGAAATAATGTTGACTGTAAATTTACTCAATGTGATGGTACCGAGTTCAGTCCCAGCAGTGGGATGTTTTCTGGTACACACCAAAAACGCTCCAGGGTTCACCCAACCTCTAAAAATGAATACCAGAGAAATCTAGGAAGGTAAATGTTGCCAGATGTGATACTGACCACATCACACTTTCATGTGCCGAAGGTCATGGAAAACACGGGCCTAATGTCGTATCTCCAATATGCCTTAATGGCATGGTAAAAATGGAATAAAAGAAGAAAGAAAGAAATGTAAGGTAGGACAAGAAATTTAGCTCTCTTTGCAGACACAACTGTGTTGATGTAGCGACCAAGAAGCTCATTCAGGTCCTGTTATACGAGTGGTGATTGTTAAGTTCTCGGCATAAGGTACAACGGATTATTTGTGGACAACATTTTTCATCATAGTCCCCTTGCAAGTTTATCACTTAGTCCAGCGATCCTGGAGCATACGATCCGTTCTTTGTAAAAGTCAGTATCTTGTGCCAGTAGAAAGTGGTCTACAGAATGAATGACGTCATCATCTGAAGCACTTTGCCACCACTGAGCTCCTTTTTGAGTTTGATAAACAAGTAATAGTCTGAAGGGGCCAAATCTCGGGAATAAGGAGGATGTTCAAGAAGCTAGAAGTCGATTTCATGAGTGGCAGCCATTGCCACCGGCGACTTGTGAACTGGAGCATTGTCTTGCTGAAAGATGACTCCTCTCATCAATTTCCCTCAACGCTTTTCCTTCAGTTTGACCCGCAGTTGCTTCACAAGATTAGCGTAATAGGCCCGGGTGACCTTTCTGCTCTTTTGAAGATAGTCTACCAATAGCACACGTTCTGAATCCCAAACGACGGAAGCCATCACTTTGCCTGATGACAGAACCACCCTTGCTTTCTTTGGAGGTGGAGATCCATGATGTTTCTATTGCTCTGACTGTTCTTTGGTTTCTGGTTGAAAATGATGAACCCAAGTCTCATCCATAGTCACAAATTGCTGAAGAAACTCTTCAGGATATGCAGAAAAATGGCCAACATGTCTCTTGACATGTTGAGAAGCTGTCATTTGTGATCAGCTCCAAGAAGTTTCGGGACCAATCGAGCAGAAACCTTTGTCATTTGAAGATTATTGTGAATAATGGCACGAACACGTTCCTGGGATATGTCCAACTCAGTAGCAATGTACCGCTCAGTTGAACGTCGATCCTCCATTATCATATCATGGATTCTGCCGGTGGTTTCATCGGTAGTTACCGTTCTTGGTCTTCCTGGACGAGGATCATCTTTCAGACTCTCTCTTCCATGTTTTGAATTGAGCTGCCCATTTCTTCACTGTGCTGTAAGAAGGGGCACTCTCCCCTAGAGTTTCTACCATATCCTCATGATCTCTTTCGATGATAAGCCCTTGATGCAGAGGTAACAAATGACTGCTCGATGAGAAATTTTATCCATTTTCTCAATTTCTGCCACCCCTTACCACTTCAACAGCCTGTAAGAAAGAAAAATGGTTGCAGTTAATTTCTTGAAACTTGGTGTTTAATCTTACATTAACCTGATCTACAAATGAACCTAATATCAACTGTGTGTTTCAAATATTTATACTTTAGGCTGCGAACTTAACAATCACCCCTTGTAGTTTATGTAAACTGTATATCCAACGTGTTTCTGGAAATTGCAGGTCACAACACATTTCTTCGGCAGGGAATACTTAGCGTATGAGCTAGGAAGTGGAGTCGCTTTTGCGGTGAAACCTATAGGACAGTTTGACCTTGTGGTCGCCAGACAAGCGCCAGCGCGAAATTCCTACATAGCCCCCCTCCCCGGGTGTCATAAGAAAAGCCAAAACCAAAACGCCATTGCTGTATCTCACCTCGTTGTACTTGTCAAAGGAAGTAATCGCTGTATCGGACAATTAGATAGGAAGTTCATGAAGCTACTTTAGAGGCCGGCTGGAATAACTGTTAATCGTATCTGCATGCATGGCATGTAACAAAATAGAACACAACAACAACACAAAAATGACGAGATCGGAAGACAAAGAGTGTTAGCCTGCTCTGATAAACACCTGGTCCATTTTCTAATAGCAGTCTTCGCTACCAATGTTTTACATCTCTCTCTCTCTCTCTCTCTTTCTCTCTCTCTCTCTCTCTCTCTCTCTCTCTGAACCTTAAATGCCCAGGGCACATGGGGCTTCCGCAAGGGTTTTCCACAAATGCCTGTCCTTCGCCTTTTTTTCTGCTCTTGCCCAAGTGAGCCCTCTATTGCTCAACATCCTCTCTGTTGTTCTTCTCCATGTCTCTTTTGGTCTACCCTTACTTCTGTTCCCCTGTGGTGTCCATCTTAGTGCTATTTTTGGTAGTGAGTTGTCAGTCATTCAGTGTTTTACACAGAAGACTAATTTGCTTCTTCTGGATGTTTGTCCTGATAAATTGGTGAGCTTCTTTGAGAAACGGAATGTTCCATAATGTGCTTTAAATGATTCAGATATAAAAGAGAAATAGTTGCGGTAAAACGGGTTCTAGTAATGATAAGAGGTGGGTGTATGGTTTAATTTTACAGGGGAGGGGGAGGGAGAGAGAGAGAAAGAAAACCGGGCAGAAACAAGAATAGCAGAAAGCAAGATGAGTCATAAAAATGAAGAGCGTACACCAATCCAACAGAATTTCGGCAAAAAGTCTTTTTCAAGGACCACAGTAAAAAACAACACAACAGGTAAAAATACGAAAAATGAATGAAAAATATAGAGCTTTCTGGCCTCTGTGATATAGTGCCTTGTAGGTTCAATTCAAGTGCATTGCCGCATGGCGTAGACGATCATTTCTCTCCACAATTCCCTGTCCTTAGACTTGATTATGAGATCCGCTGTTGACTTTCGTCCAAGCCACACTGACAGCCCATCCAGTAACTTCTCTCTCTGTCTTCCTCTGTCTCTTCTTCTTTCATTTTTTCCAGTTGCCACAGTGTGTTCCAATTTTCCTATTCTCAGGAAATGTTCTACAAATCTCACTTGTCTGCCTCTGATCTTTGCTATAATTTGCTTTTTAACTCCAGCCTCTCTTAAGACTTCTTCATTGATTTCTTGGCTCTCCATTGTACCTTCAACATCCTTCTTATAAACCACATTTCCATGGCCTCCATTTCTCGCTGTATTCTCTTATTCATAGACCATGATTCACACCCATAAAAAAAATTGGCTCAATGTAACATTTAAGTACTCGGAATCTTGTTCCCATTGATACAGATCTGTTGCACAAGATGTGTCTCATTGTCTGGAAACTGACTTGGCCTGAGCACGTCTGCTTTTTATTTCGTTGTGACATTTCCCATCAGTTGTTATAATCGTTCCTAAATACTTGAATCTATCAACTTGTTTCAGATTTGTGCCATCGATGGTAATGCTACATTTTGGTGGTATTCTTTTCTTTGAGATAATCATCACTTCAGTACTCTTTTTGTTCAGGCTGAGACCTTTATTTTTATTTTCACGAATCACGACGTCCAGAAGAGCCTGTAGCCCCCCTTCTTTTTTAGCAATCTGCATATCTTAAGTTGTTAAGGTTGTACCCACCAACTGATATTCCTGGCATGTTCTCTAGATTTCTCATTGTTTTCGCTGTACAAGGAGAAGAGGTCAGGAGATAAAACGCATTCTTGTCTCACCCCCAACTATATGTCTTGGAATGCTCCTATTTGGTTATCAACCCTCATTGCTGCTAATGCTGCCAATATATGTTTTTGATAAGTTTCAAATCTTTCCCATCTGTGTAGATGTCTTCCAGCATTCTTATAATTTCTGTGTGTCTCACTTTATCAAATGCTTTACAGTAGTCTATAAAGCATAAGAATAGGTACATTTTTACTTCTATTGATCTCTCCATCAATGTTCTTATTATATATATGGCGTTACTTGTACCTTTTCCTTCGACGAAGCCGCACTGTTCTTTGGCGATTTCTGGTTTTTATTTTGCTCCTAACTCTTCTCATGACAATACGTAGCAGGATTTTGGTAACATAGCTCAGAAGACTAATAGTTCGATGGTCTTCACATTCAACTGCACCTTGTTTCTTTGATAGGGCAGTGAAAATTGATTGCAAAAGGTCTGAAGGTTAGGATAGTATTATTGTTATCAATGTTATTATTACTATTTTTACTATTGTCATTTTATTGTAGGTATGATTATTATTGATAAGCAGAACGTAGGTAAGAAACTGTGGAAATTTTGAGAACCGGTGGGAGAGGAACACTCCAACGGTATTAGTATTATTACGACAGAGTTAAGTAGACACTTAGAAATAATGACGCTGAGGGAAAGGTAGACTAAAGAGATACACCCAGATTGTAATAGTCCTGACACGACTGAACTGAACGGTTAAATCACCAATATGGAGACAGACAGACGGACACTGTGTAAACAGATATCCCCTGCGGATATCGCAAACATTTGATACTGGATAAGAAGAGTTAACCCACGCGAGAAAATTGAATAGACGGATTTGACGCAACAGACATACTGACAGGTGAGTCATATTTGCTAATCATAGGACGCAATTTGCACACATGAGTAGTCCTGCGGACCAACAAGATAACCAAATAGAGTGGTCCGACTCATCCCGAAGTCCAATCAGTATGTAGTCAACCATCTGACCAATATAAATATCTATGGGTGTGTCGTAATGGACAACTGACATATATAAGCCGGACACGCAATGTGGTAGACAGAAAATAAGAATAGAAAGATATATAGGAGAGTAACGAGAGATAGAACAGATGGACAAGTAGAGCCAATAGATATTCAGGAGATAGAGTTATTCACGAGTTGTTGACCTAGTGCAGGATAGAGTTAGGCATTTTCTGTCACAATTTGTGTAGAAAATAACGCTAGAGTTGGAATTTGTGAGTAATGATTTTGTGGTTCAACGACGAAACCAACGCATTGAATTTTACGTCTTATTGCAATATTATTCCAGGTGATGTTGTCAACAATACATCTGTGGCCTTATTTGCCAGAATTAAATGGATTCAGTGAACTTATTAGCGGACTTGGTCAAGTGAATCGTGTAATATTTTTGTAAAGCCTATTCAAGATCACATAAATCTTGATGTGTGTGAAGATAATGTCCCATAATGTCTAAAATTTGAGTATAATGCGATGAATAATTATAAGGCTTTAATTGCTAGTAAGAAGTCAAATGTTGTCGCAACCACAATGACTATTCGTCGTATAAAAGATATTGACAGTCAGTGATTCGTGCATGCATCCATCGATTCAAGTGGCAGAACTATAAGACAGTATTAATCAGACAACACTTCTTCATTAATATATAATATAAATGTATTAATATTATACCTCCTCCTAGTAAGAAAGTTGGACACAAAATGCCAAGTCTATATTTTTCATCCATGTACTCATTTTACTTTCTGCAGTTCTTATTTCTGCCAACTTTTCTAGTTCTTTCTTTATTTTTATTTCAGACTGAACCATCCACCCGTCTATTTTCATTTAAATGATACAGCGACAGAATGAGCACTGACACGAACTATCATAGAATGTATTTGCACTTGTCAATTATCTTTTTATGCATGGCTGTTGCATTTTAAACCTTTTCAAGCCTCGGCTGCAGAAAGGAAAGGATAGGATTTTGTGAAGAACAGAAAAAACGAGGGGAAAGAGAGAAGAGGAGAGAAGTGGAGAAAAATGGTGGCGAAGAGGATCATGACATAAATAAACAGCGGCAGCAGTTCATTGTGCCATAGACTTGTTATTTTCTTGCAGTTCTTCTTAGTAAACATTACTGCAGTTCTTCTGAGTAAACAGTATTGTAGTTCTTCTCAGTAAACATTATTGTAGTTCTTCTTAGTAAACATTATTGTAGTTCTTCTTAGTAAACATTATTGTAGTTCTTCTTAGTAAACATTACTGCAGTTCTTCTTAGTAAACATTACTGCAGTTCTTCTTAGTAAACATTATTGTAGTTCTTATTAGTAAACCTTATTCCACTTCTTCTTAGTAAACAGTATTGTAGTTCTTCTCAGTAAACATTATTGTAGTTCTTCTCAGTAAACATTAGTGTAGTTCTTCTTAGTAAACATTATTGTAGTACTTCTTAATAAACATTATTGTAGTTCTTCTTAGTAAACATTATTGTGTCCACGTTTTAAAATGCCTTCTTCAGATTCAGTCTATTTCGCACTGTATGAACCTGAACGAACACAACGTGCTTTTTTTTTCGTTAAATTTCACCAGGTCTAGCACTTGTTTAGCACACGATATCTTGAACATCATGCTATCTGATTACAGTTTATGCCCTGGCGCGCTGAACGTTTTTTTTTATTAAACTATATACGTGATATCTCACACTGATATTTACAGGTTTCTCAATTTCAGTTCTTTGCGACGTTGAATATATACCACCGGTTGTTGGTCGAGCACGAGTTTTCTGAAAATTGGTTGTATTGTTGAGAAAATATAGATCAAGTTCAATCCATCAATTAAAACATTCTTTCTGAACACTATAGACATCTTTTTTTACCTTAAAAAACTACAGATTTCATATATATTTGATGTCATCTTCTTTTCCAACAATAATAAATATGATTCAGTGATTTGTTGAGTGGATTCGACGGCCATGCTCTTCCACTTATATTCTATGAAATTGTGGAATGTGCTTTTCTCCCGTCACAACTGGGATTAAAAATTATAAGGATAAAAACATCAGAAACACACGCAGATAAATTATTAATGGACATATCTTACATCGTATATCCTTCCCGTGCCGTTAAACGTCACATAGGGCTTGTATGGTTGTTTGCCATGTTTTCTTGTTTTCGACGAGATTTTCAACCTCATCAAGGGATTTTATACCTACTAATTTATCATCTCTTAACACGTGGTCAACCTTTTTTTCTTCGGCTTGTTGTGTTCCACTTGAAACCTTGTTTTGAGATTCTCTGATTGTTTCTTATCATCACGTGACGGACATATGTCCATCTTTTTTTCTATCATCTATCTGCCTTATCTCTGCGTTGTTCGTGAATTTGTTCCACTTGATGCGGAGTATTTTCCTAAGGCATTTATTTTCAAAAGAGCCTAATTTAGTGTCTATTTCCTTAGTTGTTTTCCAGCTTCCGCGTTCATAAATGAGGGTGGATATTACATTTGAATTGAATAATCTTAGCTCGTTTTTTGTTCTTGTAACTTTAGAGTGCCATATGTTCTCAAGATTCTTGAAGGTCAATGCTGCTTTTGCAATTCTAACTTCCTTTCTGGTATCACCATCCTGGTCTATGCCGAGGTATGCAAATTGATGTACTTCTTCAATAACTGTTCTTTCTACTTATATTTTTCCTTCGTGAGTCACCTCGTTGTTTTCGTTTTTTATTTGTTAATTTCAAGTCCTGTTTAATACCCATTGAAGACAGGGTATCTGTTTTTTCTTGCATTGATTTCACATTGTCACTGATAAGTGTTATGTCATCTGCAGAATTAAGATCTTCCAGTTGGGTCTCATGTACCCTAGCAATGCCCATTTTAATTGTGCAACATTTTTTTCCTTTATGAAGTCAGTCTATGGCAATTCCAAAAAGCAATGAAGATAGTATACATCATTGTTTCACGCCTGTTTCAATCTGGAACCATTCGCTCATTCCTTCTTCTGTGTTGACTACACAAACGTATCCATTGTAGAGATCCTTAATGGTGTTGACAGTTTTAGGTAGTATTCCATAAGTCTTAAAATTATCCACAATGAATTTCTGCGTATGCTATCAAATGCTTTTTTAAAGTCTATGAAATTCAGGATTAATTGTTGTAGCTTTTCAATATGTTCTTCAAGTATTATTATTAGAGTAAAGATGTGGTCGGGACAGCTTCTCTCTTTTCGAAATCCTGCTTGTTCTTTTCTCGTTCCAGTATCCACTATATCCTTAATTCTATTTAGAATGACTTTGCAAAGTACTTTTGACACAATTGATAATAAGGTTACTCCTCTCCAATTATTGCAGTAGCTAAGGTTGCCTTTTAAAAGGTATTTTAACAATGATTCCTTTTTTTCCGTTTAGAAAGGATCTTTTTTTCCAAACTTTATTAAATATTCTCTGTAGCTGGGTCATGTTGTCACTGTTAATAGCTTTTAACATTTCGGCTGTTATTTGAACAAATAACCCATCTTCACCTGCAGCTTTGTTGTTAGCCATTAGATTCACTGCTGTTTCAGTTTCGTTCAATGTAATTTTATCTAGGTTGACATTTAGTTGTGGAATTGGTAAGTCGGTTTCAAGATTTATCAATTCTTTTGAGTGTGGTCGATTAAGTATTTCTTGCAAGTGTTGGGTCAGTCTTTGCTTTTGGTCTTTACTTGCTATTAATAGGGTGCCAATGTTGCTAAAGATTGGTCTTTCTTTGGATATAATAGTACTTGTTAGTCTCTTTTGTACAGAGTTTTGCTGTCTCCTGTTTTTGCTGCTTTCTCTGCTTCTTTTGCTATGATGTCCATGTATTCTCTTTTATCTCTTTTTGCTGAACTTTTTACTTTATCGTCTAGTTCTTTGCATGTTGCTTTTGCTAAATCTCTTCCAAGATCTGCCTTTACATTCAACATGGCTAATTTGGCTGCTTGTCTTTCATTTATATATTTCCATGTGTTTTCCTATATCCATGCTTTTCTATTTGTTTTCTTACAATCAGTCACTTACTTCTGCAGCTGTGATTATGGGTGTGCTGTAAGAATTCCATAATTTATCTATATCTGTCTCCTCTACCTCATTGAGTGCTGTGAAATGATTGGTAAGTTCCAGATTGAAATTACTGTTAGTATTTTCTTCCTATAGACTGTGGCTGTTAATCTTTCTGGGTATTGATTTCTTGTGTCAGCTTTTCAGTTTTAGATTTATTTTCCCTATACACAGATTGTGGTCACTGTTGGCATCTGCACCTCTATATGCTTTTACATCTATCAGAGATGTTCTGAATTGCTTTCTAATACAAACGTGGTATATCTGATGCCTGATTCTGTCATCTGGAGATATCCATATTATGAACATATGGAGACACGTAATATCGTGTGTGAGCCACGTTTGGTCAAAACGTTATGGGACAAAGATAAAGAGGATGATAACATTGCAGAAATGATGGCAGTATCAAGAAAATGGGCAGGAGACAGCTTTTCCAAGTGTGGATTTAGTGCAAAGAGACCGACCAAAAATTTACATCTGTCACAGCCAACACTCTTATGATATGTTTTTATACTGAGTTATCCTATTGCACAGTAGCTTGGTATATATTCATGAATGTTCAAAACTGTATGAGTAACTTTGCTGCTTGTATGTGCTTATTCCTTGCTGTGGGATTGTCGGTAAGATTGAAAGGTAACGGGTTTATCATTTCAACCTTGTAATTTCAGTCGTAATGTTTCTTATATGCAAAACATATTCGTACTATCTGTTGTATAATGCTTGGAATAGAATGAAAGAAGAATAGAAATAAAGGACAAAATGTCAGACGGGCTTGCTTGATCACTTGCAAATGAAGTTCAGTTCAGTCAATCAGTCTCCACACTGATAGCACATGACGACTATGTACAATATTTTACAATTGCTGACTTACCTTCTCTCTCTCTCTCTCTCTGTAATATTCTTTCGCTTCATTAGGTCTTTCATATCGTTAAACCTTGCTCTGTTTGTTCTTATATGTCCTCATTTCTGAAGTTTAGTGTCCATTACCTACCTTCTTATAGTGTGTGACTGGCTCCATCAGCAGGCGCACACGTCAGTGGGTGTTGGAAAGGAAGGCGGAGCACATATGGGAATGCCCAGAAAGCCGGGATGCCAGTCTCTGATTACAGTTACCGTCTTATAATGGCTGGCATAGTAATAAACACTACACCATAAGAAATAACATCTTATTAGCAGAAATGCAGATGAAACCACTGACAACAATTATTGAGGAAAGACGCTGGTGATGGTTGGGATATGTGCTCCGAATGACTGACAACTCACTATCAAATACCAAAAATAGCACTAAGATGGACACCACAGGGGAACAGAAGTAAGGGTAGACCAAAAGAGACGTGGAGAAGAACAACAGAAAGGATGTTGAGCAATAGAGGGCTCACCTGGGCAAGAGCAGAAAAAAGGCGAAGGACAGGCATTTGTGGAAAACCCTTGCGGAAGCCCCATGTGCCCTAGGCACTTAAGGTTCAGAGAGAGAGTAATAAACACTTATTAGAAAATTTTAAGTGACATTTTGTGTATCCGTTTTTATGATCGAGGGCCATAACATATCTGTAGAAGTGTTATACCTGAAATAGGTAAAGGCAAAATTCCCGTTTCCATTCCATTAAGACCTATAGGGGACACAGTGTTAGGTCCATATTTTCAAGACCTTCGGCACATGAAAGTGGGATGTGGTCAGTATCACGCCTGGCCGCATTTACCTTCCCAGATTTCTCTGATACCCAGTTTTAGGGGCTGGGTAGACCCCGGGGCCTTTTGGTGTTAACCAGAAAAAAAAAATCTCACTACTGGGATTTGAACCTGGCACCATCAGATTAGTAAACCGAGCACTCAGACGTCCAGACTGTTATACTTGAAATGGCTCTTCAAAAGTAAAAATGGCAGTATTGTACTGATCTGATACAGATGATTTTGACTGAAACTTACTGATTTGATTATGAATGCACTTAAGTCATACTAATGCCATTTTTGTTCTTCTCTACCTCACATAGTACTACCGTACTTCGGTAGAAGGTGATATGTATGTAGGTATATATATATTTATATATATATTTATATATACATATATATATACTCTCTCTCTCTCTCTCTCTCTCTGAACTTTAAGTGCCCAGGGCACATGGGGCTTCCGCAAGGGTTTTCCACAAATGCCTGTCCTTCGCCTTTTTTTCTGCTCTTACCCAGGTGAGCCTCTATTGCTCAACATCCTTTCTGTTGTTCTTCTTCACGCCTCTTTTGGTCTACCCTTACTTCTGTTCCCCTGTGGTGTCCATCTTAGTGGTATTTTTGGTAGTGAGTTGTCAGTCATTCGGAGCACATGTCCCAACCATCGCCAGCGTCTTTCCTCAATAATTGTTGTCAGTGGCTTCATCTGCATTTCTGCCATTAAGATGTTATTTCTTATGGTGTTTGGCTAAAATATTTTTTTAATTCTTCGTAAACATTTAGTATGGAAAGAATTCAACTTGTTTTCTATGGTTCTGGTGATTTTCCAGCATTCACTTCCATAGAGTACTACACTTAGAACATTGCTGTTAAATATCCTGATTTTCATATTTATGCTTAGTTTTTTTTTATTTCCATATAGTCTGCAGCACTGCAAGAGCCTGGTTTGCTCTAGTAAGTCTGCTGTTGATGTCCTCTGTGCTGTCTCCATTTTCTACTACTCTACTGCCAAGGTATACAAATTCGTTGACCTCCTCCACTAACTTACTATCTACTCTGAGTACATTTCTGTTGTTCACATTTTGCTTCATTAACTTTGTCTTTCCTACGTTGATCTTTAGCCCTATGTTGTTTGCATTTTGAGTTAGCTTGTTTATTTTATCTTGCATATCTTTGTGACTGCTTGATAATAGACAAATGTCGTCCGCAAAGTCAAGGTCCTCCAGCACTGTGTCAAGGGTCCATTGTAATCCTCTGCGTTTGTCTGATGTTGCCTCCTTCATTAACCAGTCTACTGCCAAGATAAATAATGTTGGTGATAGTACACATCCCTGTTTCACTCCTGTTTGTACCCTAAAGCTGCTGGAGGTATGTTATCCACAGATCACTTTGCACTGAAAACCCTCATATAGGGCGTTGATTACATTAACTATTTTATGGGGGAGGCCATGCCGTCTGAGGATTTTCCACAGTGCATCTCTGCTGACACTGTCAAAGGCTTTCTCAAAATCTATAAACAATGCATATGTTGTGCTATGCCACTCGTTTGCCTGTTCTACTATTTGTCTAAGTACAAATATGTGGTCTATGCATGATCTTCCTTTCCTAAATCCTGCCTGCTCTTTCCCAAGTTTTTCCTCAAGTGTTGGTACAATTCTGTTGATGACTATTCTGCAAAATACTTTACTGGTGAGTGGCAGTAGGGTAATGCCTCTCCAGTTCCCGCAATCTCTGAGGTCACCCTTCTTTGGTAGTTTTATTATAAGCCCAGTTTTCCACTCCTCTGGGGCTTTTTCTAGATTCCAAATTTGTTGTAATATCCGGCAAAGTTGTTTTGGTGTTTCTGTTTCTTCTGCTTTCAACATCTCAGCAGTCACTTCATCTTCACCTGGTGCCCTGTCTGATTTTAGCTTCTTTATCGCCTCCTTTACTTCACTTATTGTTATTGGTCCTGTATGGATGTTTAGTTCTGTTTTTGCTTCAGGTATGTCTATTGTTTGTGCTGCTTGTGTTCTGTTTAGTAGGGTGTTAAAGTGTTCCCTCCATCTTTCAATTTTTTCTCTTTCTCCACTGACCAGTTGTCCATTTTGTGTCCTTATTGCACTTTCACATCTTGTGTTGAAGTTACCTGTCATCTGCTTTGTGATTTTATATATGGTTTTCATATCATTTGTAAATGCTGCTTTCTCTGCTGCTTCTGCTAAGTTGTCATAGTATTGACGTTTATCGTGACGGCATGATTCCTTCACTTCTTTGTCTTTTTGTGCATAATTACTTAAAACTTGTTCTTTAAGCCGTTGTGATTTGGTGTTCAGTAATATTTTCTTGATTTCTTTTCTTTGCTCTATCTTTTCCCATGTGGTCTTGCTTATCCGTTCCTCTTTTCTCCGTTTCCGATATCCCAGCACCTTTTTTGCTGTTTCCTGTAGTGTTTTATTGAACTCTAATATGGACATTTCTGCTTTATCTTGTAGGACACTGAAGCGGTTCTTAAGTACTATTGAGAATTCATTTCCTGTTTGCTGGTCTTTCAGTTTTCTTGTATCAGAACGTATCTTTCTGTGTTCTCCGATTTTGGCTTTCCTTAATTTTAGTTTTATTTTTGCTACCAGAAGGTTGTGATCACTTCCTACATCTGCTCCTTTCCTTGCTCGCACATCTTGTAGTGACCGTTTCCACTTGTTGTTTATTAGTATGTGATCGATTTGGTTTTCTGTGGTTTTATCTGGTGACCTCCAAGTCACCTTATGGATGTTTTTATGTTGGAAAATTGTCCCTCCGATGTTCATCATGTTTTCTTCACAGAAACTGCACAGTCTTTCTCCATTTTCATTTATTTCTCCGATTCCTTCTATTCCCATGATTCTTCTTCTATCTTCATTTCCTTCACCTACTTTTGCATTGAAGTTGCCCAAGATGAGTAGCATATCATGCTTGGGTATTGTTTCTACTGTGGCTTGGAGGCTGTTGTAAAAATCTTCTTTTAATTCCTCTTCAGCTGCTTCTGTTGGTGCATAACAAACTATAATAGACAGCTTCGTGAATCTTGAGTTGAACCGTGCATATAATAATCTCTCATTTATTGGGGTCCATTTCAGCAATGCTCTTGATGCTTCTTTTGTTATAATCAATGCTACTCCTCCTTCATGAAGATCTTCTTTACCTGACCATATTATTGTATCTTCTGTGTGCTGTGTTGTTAACTTCCTTCTGCCTTGTCCTGTCCATCTTGCTTCTTGTATTCCTAGTATGTCTAGTTTGTATCTGTGCATTTCCTTGATGGTTTGTGCTAGTTTTCCAGTCTGGTTAAGTGTTCTTACATTCCAGCTGCCTATTTGCATCTTGTGTTTAGGTTCCAGGAGGTCTGCAGTCGAGCTTGGGACTTCCAGTGGCTGGCTTTCATCCACAACCTTCATGGGCTCAGTTTCATGATAAGCATT
Source organism: Achatina immaculata (assembly GCA_009760885.1). Lineage (NCBI taxonomy): Eukaryota > Metazoa > Mollusca > Gastropoda > Stylommatophora > Achatinidae > Lissachatina > Lissachatina immaculata. The sequence continues at coordinate 42,504,746 of CM019721.1, forward strand.
TCTCCTTCCACCTGCATTTGTTTTTTCCCTTGCTTCCGTTTCTGTAGCAGTCTGATAGTTTTTTTACCAGATAGGGTTGCTGGCCCTATGCCGAACCCTCCTTAGTCGCCTTTTACGATCATGTGTGGTAGGGTACAGTGGTCCTATTCTTTGCAGATCCCGGATACCACACGGGGGATATGTATACACACACACATTAATCTTCACTACTCAGTGGTTAATTTCTGACTTGTGGGCCGTTTCGTTTACAACTCCTTTAACTGGTACTCAACTGACAACCAAAGAATTCGCTCAACATTAACGCGGAATCAATCAACTAATCGCATCCGGTGCCGATCACATAACCGTTTACTGACGACACATGATGATGATGATGGCCGATGAATCATGTTGGTGAAATATATCATGTCATACCTCAAACTGATCACCAAAACAAGAACAAGAAATCCAGACGGCTTGCATCTCAACATAAGATAGCCATCACATGATACTAAATGAAATATGACACTATTCCTACACAAGATAACTCTTGATCACAAACATTACAATCGACACTGACAAACACTAGTTCTGGAGAAACATTACTAGTTATAAAAAAAAACGTCATAACATGACAAAACCTAACTCTAAACTAATCAAAAATTTAATCACCTATCTAGCAGTCCTACTGACTAGAAAAACATGAGATCCACTCATTGTCCATGCATAATTTTCTTGACTGTAAAATCATTAGTATTCGGGGTGGGGGGGATCATAAGTATTCAGGGAGATTTAAGACCAGTTTCATTTCACACAAAAAGTTTTCAAGAGTCGCAACCCTCTAACCGTGAGCAATATCCCTTGCATGGTCAGCGCTGCACAAGTTTATAGTAATCGCATGCATGTTTTTGCTCGTTTATTCTAAAACTTTTGAATTCTTTCCTTTCTACAGTCCTTTATGCTGTTGTTTTGTTTTTCTTTAATCAACTCCCCTTCTCAACTATCCTCCCTAGATTTCACGGTCTGTATGACATTTTCAGCCAGACTTTCCGTGTGGTTTATTTTTAAAATCTTCACGTCATTGATGTCGATTAATTAATCAGTTGTTTTTTTTTTGTTGTAATCCGCGAACAATCCTTTTCATCTGTAATTTATTCTCGGCAGAAGTTTGTTTTATTTGTTCGTGACAGATGTCAGATTTCCCATAGGCGGCCGGTGTTCCGGTCATGTGATGTCAGAACTTCTCCAACGCCATGTTTGGATTGGCCTATCTTTTCATGTTATCAGTGACCGCACCCTAACGACAGATTGGCTTGGAAGCCATCTTGAATCTCCCTGCAGGATTTTGGTTTTTTTTTTACCTGCAGTAAAGTATTAGTAACGAGGATTGAGAAAATGATTATAATCATTTTAAATCAAGTTGTTGGGCTGTGATATCCATTAAGAAATCGGTTTAAGGGCATATTAGAGCAGGATTTGAAACGGGGGTTTTCTGCCTTTTTAAAATCTGGTAAGGATCAGACTGGGGGGGGGGGGTGTTGTCTGGTAAGGATCAGACTGGGGGGGGGGGTGTTTATGGTAAGGATCAGATTAGGGGGTGTGTTGTCTGGTAAGGATCAGACTGGGGGGGGGGTGTTGTCTGGTAAGGATCAGACTAGGGGGGTGTTGTATGGTAAGGATCAGACTAGGGGGGTGTTGTATGGTAAGGATCAGACTAGGGGGGTGTGTTGTCTGGTAAGGATCAGACTAGGGGGGTGTTGTCTGGTAAGGATCAGACTAGGGGGGGTGTTGTCTGATAAGGATCAGACTAGGGGGGGGGGTGTTGTCTGGTAAGGATCAGACTAGGGGGGGTGTTGTCTGGTAAGGATCAGAGGGGGGGGGTGTTGTCTGATAAGGATCAGACTAGGGGGGGGGGTGTTGTCTGGTAAGGATCAGACTAGGGGGGGTGTTGTCTGATAAGGATCAGACTAGGGGGGTGTTGTATGGTAAGGATCAGACTAGGGGGGTGTGTTGTCTGGTAAGGATCAGACTAGGGGGGGGGGTGTTGTCTGGTAAGGATCAGACTGGGGGGGGGGTGTTGTCTGGTAAGGATCAGACTAGGGGGGTGTTGTCTGGTGAGGATCAGACTAGGGGGAGGGTGTTGTCTGGTAAGGATCAGACTAGGGGGGGTGTTGTCTGGTAAGGATCAGACTAGGGGGTGTGTTGTCTGGTAAGGATCAGACTAGGGGGTGTGTTGTTTGGTAAGGATCAGACTAGGGGGGGTGTTGTCTGGTAAGGATCAGACTAAGGGGGGGGTGTTGTCTGGTAAGGATCAGACTAAGGGGGGGGGGTGTTGTCTGGTAAGGATCAGACTAGGGGGTGTGTTGTATGGTAAGGATCAGACTAGGATGTGTGTTGTCTGGGATATCTGGAAGCTTGACAAGTAAAATCAGAGTTCACAAAAGGGGCGGTAAAATTTAAAAAAAAAAACACCAGGAACTTGTATTTGAAGTTTCTGTTAATCTCAGTCAATGAGTATTTCTTGGACTGATAAGATAATTGTCGTTCTATTTCAATTAATTTATTAGCAGAAAATTACATAACGGAAATAAAACAGCTCATAACAGAATGTTTAAATATGGTGATGATTATTATTATTATTATTATTTTGTAAATTTATCTAACACTGTCATATTTTTTTAAAGTGAAAAGATAAAATCCCCATCTCCACGCCATTAAAGTATATTGTGGATATGGTGTTAGGTCCGTATTTCCAGGACCTTCTGCACATGAAAGTCTGATGTGGTCAGTATCACGTCTGGTCGCGTTTACCATCCCAAATTTCTCTGGCACCCATTTTTATAAGGTTCCGGCGCCATTTTGATGTGGTGGTACCAGACCAAAAACAAGCAAAAAATCCCACTGCTGGGACTTGAGCCCCGTACCACCGGGTTAGTAAAGTGAGCGCCTAACCACTCAGCTCACTAGGCCTTTTAACTTTTTTTATAGTTAAGAGAAAGAAAAAGAATGAAGAAAAGAACTTTTCTGATCGTCTGGTTTATCAATTTTCACTCTTTTTTCCGTTTATAGTAGAATATAACAATTATTTTATAATTTTGTATATATTTTAACAAAATGCCAGCGAGGACGAGGTCTTGTGGTATCAGATGTTTCCAAAGATATTCCGGCGTTCAGGTTAGTCTAATGTACACGTGTGTTCTTCATCCTTGTACCTGTCTCCGCTGAGCGTATCTGACCGCGCCGACGACCGCCTGGACAGGTATGATGACACAATTACAGCGACCACAGTATATGTTCATCTCCACATAGACAAGTACTTCACGCCGTTGACTCTGTGACGACAGGAACGCCCTCTACAAACATGTATGACAGAATCTGAGAAGATCAGTGTTTAGTTTGATCTTTTAGCACATTATAACGGCGAATGCAACCACAAGTTCAAAACGTACGTGCGCACTCTAGATGTTTCCTTGTGTAAGGGAACTATACATCGCCTTATGGTAAATTCTGGTAGGTTTTAGACTTCGTAAAGCCCTAAGCTATACAAAACTTGCAGACTTCTTGTCTTGTATCATGGTAAGATTTAGACTTCATAAGGCCCCAAGCTATATGAAACTTGGAGATTTCTTGTCTTGTATCATGGTAAGATTTAGACTTCATAAGGCCCCAAGCTATATGAAACTTGGAGATTTCTTGTCTTGTATCATGGTAAGATTTAGACTTCATAAGGCCCCAAGCTATATGAAACTTGAGACTTCTTGTTTAAAGAAAGTTACGCCACACACTCTCACAAAGGTGGGCCTCAGAGTAGTAAAGTTTGAAATTTTGAGAGGCCCTACGGACTGCGAGGCCCTAAGGTGAATTTGTTTAGTTTGTGCCTAAATCTGGCACTACTTTTTCACAAAGTTTTCTGAAAAACACTTTAATTCCTGAACTGCTCGTTCGTTGAAAGTTTCAAGTGGCATTTTATGTATCCGGTTTATGATCACAGGCCATAACTCATTTCTTTTCGAGTGTTGAGAAGTTTTCTGCTCTCTCTCTCGTGCAGATTTATAGTCTATTGATGTTTCGGATTAAGGCAGTCTTTAACGTTCCTTTTTCCTTTCTGTTATAGTTTTACTATGCATTAAAGTAATGCTTTGTTCCTCCAGCTAGTCTTGCGATTGTTGTATTTGCTTTGCTCTTCCATCTAGTCTTGTGATTGTTGTATCTACTTTGTTCCTCCATCTGGTCTTGTGATTGTTGTATCTGCTTTGTTCCTCCATCTAGTCTTGTGATTGTTATATCTACTTTGTTCCTCCACTTAGCCTTGTGATATTTTTTTAAAGTGAAAAGATAAAATCCCCATCTCCACGCCATTAAAGTATATTGTGGATATGGTGTTAGGTCCGTATTTCCAGGACCTTCTGCACATGAAAGTCTGATGTGGTCAGTATCACGTCTGGTCGCGTTTACCATCCCAAATTTCTCTGGCACCCATTTTTATAAGGTTCCGGCGCCATTTTGATGTGGTGGTACCAGACCAAAAACAAGCAAAAAATCCCACTGCTGGGACTTGAGCCCCGTACCACCGGGTTAGTAAAGTGAGCGCCTAACCACTCAGCTCACTAGGCCTTTTAACTTTTTTTATAGTTAAGAGAAAGAAAAAGAATGAAGAAAAGAACTTTTCTGATCGTCTGGTTTATCAATTTTCACTCTTTTTTCCGTTTATAGTAGAATATAACAATTATTTTATAATTTTGTATATATTTTAACAAAATGCCAGCGAGGACGAGGTCTTGTGGTATCAGATGTTTCCAAAGATATTCCGGCGTTCAGGTTAGTCTAATGTACACGTGTGTTCTTCATCCTTGTACCTGTCTCCGCTGAGCGTATCTGACCGCGCCGACGACCGCCTGGACAGGTATGATGACACAATTACAGCGACCACAGTATATGTTCATCTCCACATAGACAAGTACTTCACGCCGTTGACTCTGTGACGACAGGAACGCCCTCTACAAACATGTATGACAGAATCTGAGAAGATCAGTGTTTAGTTTGATCTTTTAGCACATTATAACGGCGAATGCAACCACAAGTTCAAAACGTACGTGCGCACTCTAGATGTTTCCTTGTGTAAGGGAACTATACATCGCCTTATGGTAAATTCTGGTAGGTTTTAGACTTCGTAAAGCCCTAAGCTATACAAAACTTGCAGACTTCTTGTCTTGTATCATGGTAAGATTTAGACTTCATAAGGCCCCAAGCTATATGAAACTTGGAGATTTCTTGTCTTGTATCATGGTAAGATTTAGACTTCATAAGGCCCCAAGCTATATGAAACTTGGAGATTTCTTGTCTTGTATCATGGTAAGATTTAGACTTCATAAGGCCCCAAGCTATATGAAACTTGAGACTTCTTGTTTAAAGAAAGTTACGCCACACACTCTCACAAAGGTGGGCCTCAGAGTAGTAAAGTTTGAAATTTTGAGAGGCCCTACGGACTGCGAGGCCCTAAGGTGAATTTGTTTAGTTTGTGCCTAAATCTGGCACTACTTTTTCACAAAGTTTTCTGAAAAACACTTTAATTCCTGAACTGCTCGTTCGTTGAAAGTTTCAAGTGGCATTTTATGTATCCGGTTTATGATCACAGGCCATAACTCATTTCTTTTCGAGTGTTGAGAAGTTTTCTGCTCTCTCTCTCGTGCAGATTTATAGTCTATTGATGTTTCGGATTAAGGCAGTCTTTAACGTTCCTTTTTCCTTTCTGTTATAGTTTTACTATGCATTAAAGTAATGCTTTGTTCCTCCAGCTAGTCTTGCGATTGTTGTATTTGCTTTGCTCTTCCATCTAGTCTTGTGATTGTTGTATCTACTTTGTTCCTCCATCTGGTCTTGTGATTGTTGTATCTGCTTTGTTCCTCCATCTAGTCTTGTGATTGTTATATCTACTTTGTTCCTCCACTTAGCCTTGTGATATCTACTTTGTTCTTCCATCTAGATTTGTTATTTTTACATCTACTTTGTCCCTCCACCTAGCCTTGTGATTGTTATATCTACTTTGTTCTTCCATCTAGATTTGTTAGTGTTATATCTACTTTGTTCTTCCATCTAGATTTGTTATTGTTCTATTTTCCATGAACTTTGAGGAGAGCATTCTTTGTAGCCCGCGCTGTGAAAATGTCTGAATACAAGCATCGTACAGAACGGGGAGAAGGTTACAGAAGTTTGCAAACCCAGATTATGTCCCATAGCATTCGCATGCCGGATGGATATGAAGTGTTAGTGCCTTTTACATTTTCTAGGCCATTGTAGCATTTGAGAAAGACACGCCATCACCTGTCCTCTCTGCCTTTGTTTTCCTAGAGAAGCACCAGGTACCCATTTTTGAGGGCTGAGGGAACTCCGGTGCCGAACTGTCTGAAACATCCCGCCAGGGTGCGAAATCGAACCAGGGATCTTATGATCAGCAAGCGAGTGAACTAACCAGTATGTCATCGCAGCTCCTGCTGCAGACCCAAAGTGAAGCTAAAAAATAAAAGCACGAAATGATGCGGTGTCCCTCTGTAGGCTTCGCGTGCAAGGGGATCATTGAGATCCTTCTCCCATAGAAAAGTCTGAGCCTGTTTCTGTGAACATCAACGGAGAGGTGATAGTGGGTCCTGGCCAAGTATTAGTTCGTGGGCCCCGACAACAGTTCCGTCAGTCTAATACAGGCATCTTCTGTTTATTTCCTCAACTTTAAATCATGAGAGCAGGCACCTGTTTTTGCTGTAGATCACCTAGCAACTGTAAATCTTGAGAGCGGGAAGCTGTTTTTGCTGTAGATCACCTAGCAACTGTAAATCTTGAGAGCAGGCACCTGTTTTTGCTGTAGATCACCTAGCAACTGTAAATCTTGAGAGCGGGCAGCTGTTTTTGCTGTAGATCACCTAGCAACTTTAAATCATGAGAGCGGGCAAGTGTTTTTTGCTGTAGATCACCTAGGAACTGTAAATCTTGAGAGCGGGCAACTGTTTTTTGCTGTAGATCACCTAGGAACTGTAAATCTTGAGAGCGGGCAAGTGTTTTTTGCTGTAGATCACCTAGGAACTGTAAATCTTGAGAGCGGGCAAGTGTTTTTTGCTGTAGATCACCTAGCAACTGTAAATCTTGAGAGCGGGCAACTGTTTTTTGCTGTAGATCACCTAGCAACTGTAAATCTTGAGAGCGGGCAGCTGTTTTTGCTGTAGATCACCTAGCAACTGTAAATCTTGAGAGCGGGCAACTGTTTTTTGCTGTAGATCACCTAGCAACTTTAAATCTTGAGAGCAGGCACCTGTTTTTGCTGTAGATCACCTAGCAACTGTAAATCTTGAGAGCGGGCAGCTGTTTTTGCTGTAGATCACCTAGCAACTGTAAATCTTGAGAGCGGGCAGCTGTTTTTGCTGTAGGTCACCTAGCAACTGTAAATCTTGAGAGCGGGCAACTGTTTTTTGCTGTAGATCACCTAGCAACTGTAAATCTTTAGAGCGGGCAACTGTTTTTTGCTGTAGATCACCTAGCAACTTTAAATCATGAGAGCGGGCAGTGTTTTTTGCTGTAGATCACCTAGCAACTGTAAATAATGAGAGCGGGCAACTGTTTCTTTCCTGTAGATCACCTAGCAACTGTAAATAATGAGAGCGGGCAACTGTTTCTTTCCTGTAGATCACCTAGCAACTGTAAATAATGAGAGCGGGCAACTGTTTCTTTCCTGTAGATCACCTAGCAACTGTAAATAATGAGAGCGGGCAACTGTTTCTTTCCTGTAGATCACCTAGCAACTGTAAATAATGAGAGCAGGCAACTGTTTCTTTCCTGTAGATCACCTAGCAACTGTAAATAATGAGAGCGGGCAACTGTTTCTTTCCTGTAGATCACCTAGCAACTGTAAATAATGAGAGCGGGCAACTGTTTCTTTCCTGTAGATCACCTAGCAACTGTAAATCATGAGAGCGGGCAGCTGTTTTTGCTGTAGATTACCTAGCAACTGTAAATCTTGAGAGCGGGCAACTGTTTTTTGCTGTAGATCACCTAGCAACTTTAAATCTTGAGAGCAGGCACCTGTTTTTGCTGTAGATCACCTAGCAACTGTAAATCTTGAGAGCGGGCAGCTGTTTTTGCTGTAGATCACCTAGCAACTGTAAATCTTGAGAGCGGGCAGCTGTTTTTGCTGTAGGTCACCTAGCAACTGTAAATCTTGAGAGCGGGCAACTGTTTTTTGCTGTAGATCACCTAGCAACTGTAAATCTTTAGAGCGGGCAACTGTTTCTTTCCTGTAGATCACCTAGCAACTTTAAATCATGAGAGCGGGCAAGTGTTTTTTGCTGTAGATCACCTAGCAACTGTAAATAATGAGAGCGGGCAACTGTTTCTTTCCTGTAGATCACCTAGCAACTGTAAATAATGAGAGCGGGCAACTGTTTCTTTCCTGTAGATCACCTAGCAACTGTAAATAATGAGAGCGGGCAACTGTTTCTTTCCTGTAGATCACCTAGCAACTGTAAATAATGAGAGCGGGCAACTGTTTCTTTCCTGTAGATCACCTAGCAACTGTAAATAATGAGAGCAGGCAACTGTTTCTTTCCTGTAGATCACCTAGCAACTGTAAATAATGAGAGCGGGCAACTGTTTCTTTCCTGTAGATCACCTAGCAACTGTAAATAATGAGAGCGGGCAACTGTTTCTTTCCTGTAGATCACCTAGCAACTGTAAATCATGAGAGCGGGCAGCTGTTTTTGCTGTAGATTACCTAGCAACTATAAACTCGACAGCACACTGTTAAAAAGAACAATAAAATTGCTAAAACTGAGCACTTTTAGCGGTCGCGTCTTTTTTGTGTGTGCAGTTTCAGAAATGAGTAGATAATCAGAGTAACGTAACTATCAGTAGTTTGTTTTTCTGTCGGCTGTTTGCATACTGGAGCTGGGAATGAGAATCATAGCTATTCTTTGTTATTTTTAAAAAATATTTTCTCCGGCATATGCAACTCTTGACCATAATTTTGACTGCGGTTGCAATTTTTACAATGTTTTCTGCATGAAGAGTGCGAACTGTCTAATGTGACAGTCAACGAACCATAGCTGACATGCTAGCGTCAGGGTTGAAAAACCATAGCTGACATGCTGGCGTCATTGTTGAAAAACCATAGCTGACATGCTGGCGTTAGTGTTGAAAAACCATAGCTGACATGCTGGCGTCAGGGTTGAAAAACCATAGCTGACATGCTGGCGTCATTGTTGAAAAACCATAGCTGACATGCTGGCGTTAGTGTTGAAAAACCATAGCTGACATGCTGGCGTTAGTGTTGAAAAACCATAGCTGACATGCTGGCGTCAGGGTTGGAAAACCATAACTGAGATGCTGGCGTCATTGTTGAAAAACCATAGCTGACATGCTGGCGTCATTGTTGAAAAACCATAGCTGACATGCTGGCGTCAGGGTTGGAAAACCATAGCTGTCATGCTGGCGTCAGTGTTGGAAAACCATAGCTGACATGCTGGCGTCAGGGTTGGAAAACCATAACTGACATTCTGGCGTCAGGGTTGGAAAACCATAGCTGACCACGATAATGTCCTACCTCTCCGCGGTACTCCCAGTAACAGACCTTGACCGGCTACCGGGAGCAGGGATTTGCTATAATCTTCCCGAAGGCGGAGTCTATCAAGGAAATCCACGCCCTCTGCTTTGTAGCTCCATTCAGGGACTGAAAAAAAAAAAAGCAGCCACACCCCGCTGCCAGTCTGACACGATGTCTCAACTTCTTCACTGCATCGGGCTGCAAAGAGCACCAGTTCGCAGTTCCATGAGGATAGAAGACGAAAAAGATCAGAATATTTTTCTGAGTTTTGTTCTCTGTACAAGTAATTACATCTTTTGGATTTCCCAGTTTCTTTGAAACCACCGTGACGTAATTGCTAAAAATACACTTATGCTGTCAGTAGAAGTGGTACGATACGGGCCTTTAGACAGTAAACTACGACTCCATTGGTATTCACAAGATGAGCTTATATTTAGACTTTCTCTTAAAAGATGACGGAGTTTAATTCCTTCTAGCAGAAGTGTTATACCCGAAATGACTCTTCAAAATAAGGACCACAATGTTGGGGTGTACATGGTCAGCGGTGGGCAGGCTTATCTCGTCAGAAGTGACCTCACCAGGACTAGAGTCAGTAAAGATTTAGACATTGAAGCAATCACCCTGGCCACCATCCATCCCAAGTACTTGCCCAATAAGAACAAGGGCATATTTTCCTACAAGGATAATAAATTCAAGAAGATTGCCACAAGTACAGACCGCTATCACAGGCGAAGATCTGCCATAGCCGAGGTAGGCTCACGTGTGTTTATGTTGTGTAGATTTTGTTTTAATTAAATGTTTTTCATTCCTATATATTGTACATCACTGCATATACTTGTTCTTCAGTAACATTCCAAGTCTGTAAGTAAATTAATCACGCATAGACAAAGGACAGAAGCAAGCCCTTTTTCCTGCTGTCAGCCATTTATGTGAGTTGGGAAATGAAAAAAAAAAAAGAAAACGAAAATTACAGATGAAATAGTCGTCCCTAATTTTTTAACACTCATTTCTACTACTTTATAGGCTAATTATAGACCCTGTGTCATTTTCTGTAAAACATGTCGAATGTTTGTATAATAACGTTGTGTGTGTAAGTGCGTTTGGGATATTGGGTCTGATAGTCAAAGAGTTAAACCGGTATGATATAGAAGTCTAAGAGTTAAACCAATTGCTCCGTTCACACTGCAGAATAAATGGAAATGAAAAAGCAGATGCCTTATCCAAGGCAGGAGGCAAAGTGGAACAGAAGTGGAACCCAGTAACATATCAAGAGGCAAAAACCATCATCCACGACAAACTAAACACCAACTGGAAAACAAAAAAGAAAACAGAATCAATACAAGACTCCATTAATCAACTGCAGAGATAATCACAAACCACAATCTTTCGTCTAAGAATCGGACACTGCAGACTTCTAAGCCACCTCTTCTATCGCTTCAAAATATCACACACAAATGAGTGTTCCTGTGGCTTTGGTATCCAGACACCAGAACACATCCTGCAAACCTGTCCAACCCAATCAAACATCAGAGCACAGATCTGGGTCAAGGGAGAGGAACTGAGAGAAAAGCTGTGGGCCTCACACTCAAGCTTGAGGAAGAAGGCGGACTTCATTGGGGCGAGGCGGCTGCAGATTTAGCATGACCAACCTTCCTCGAACGCTGAAGAAGAAGAAGAAGAAGAAGAAGATGATGATGAAGAAGAAGAAGAAGAAGAAGAATAAAAAGAAGAAGAAGAAGAAAAACCAGTGTAATATAGGAGTTCAAAAGTTGAACCAGTATGATATAGGAGTCTAAGAGTTAAACCAGTATGATTTAGACGGCCAAGGGAGAGCAGACATATAGATGTCAGTTAAATGGGAGTAGTAGAAAAAACCATGGGCAGAATCCAAGAAACATGTTCCTTCTGATGAAACAAGAATACTGTTATGAGAAACATAGAAATTACCACGAAAACTGAGTGGGATGGAGAATTTCTATCTCATCGTTACAGTATGTGTCCTACAGCAAAATGTTACTGTTGTTTTGATGATGATAATGATGATGATGATGATGAATGTGCACATATATAAATACATATATTTAGATACGCATGCACGTAAAATAATGTATACATATACATATATATATATAATGTACAATCGTGTATACGTACTGTATATATATGGATGCATACAAGATGTTACTTGTTCGTGTGCATATATGCGCACATATTGTGTAGTACCTGTATGTGTAAATTGTATTTGTGACTACAAGAAAAACTCACATACACAGTTCTGACTCTGCTGCAGTATATTGGGGGGTGGGGGGGGGGTGGGGGTAGGGAAGGGCCTTCTTATGAATAAGCATCATCTGACACAGTAAGGAAAAGATAACCCAGTGCGCGCTGAACAAAATGATAAGTTCTCTCTTTACATTAGCCCCCTTTTCTCCTCGTACAGTTCGGTCGCGTGTTAGATAAGCGCTGAGACTGTAAGCAAGAAGCAGTGAACTGACGACGCACAAATGAAGACGCAAGTCTACGTGTGTTTCTCTAAGCAGCTGAAAGCTACAAATGTTCATTTTAACGTCTGTTTACTTGTGTTTCCTGTCCTTTTTAAACAAAAAGTTTTTAGCTTATGAAAAAGAAACAGAAACATTCGGTACTCTACGTGTAAAAAGTTAGAAGAACACACAAGCAGGCCCTGACTGCATGCGTTATCTTTTCCTGCATCTGTTGCAAGCGTTTATTTTAACGTTTGTTTACTTGTGTTTCCTGTCTTTTTCTGTTATAAGAACGAAACAGAAACGTCCGGTATCCTGTGTGTAACAAATTAGAAGAACATGCAAGCAGGGATTCCCGAACTGTGTGCCACGGCACTTTAGTGTGTCGCAAAATGTTGTAAATTTACCGTGAAATCTCATCACCTGAATTAAGAGAAAAACAAACATTCCAATCAGTATCTAGTACATTCTACACTACCATGATTCCATTTGGCGGAAATCAACTTTTACTTCTCAAGTTCCCCCTGTATTGTTTTAGCTTTCTGGAACTTGGCCACTGGACTGGAAACACGTAACAGACGACATTTAATTTCTTGATGGCCAAACTTTATTTCACCCGCTGTATCAGCTTTTGGTAACAAGATGGCAGCATAAAGCCGACGCTGTCAAATTTGTCGTCGGTTATTTTGTGCCTCACAAAGACCACTCACTTTTCTTGTCATTCGTGCGCTGCAACTTTGAAAATTAAAAAAAAAACAAAAACAAAAACTGCACGAGTTCGGCAATAAGAACACAAGTGTGCCGCTACAGAAATGTGTGACAGCAAGTGTGCCGCCACAGAAATGTGTGACAGCAAGTGTGCCGCCACAGAAATGTGTGACAGCAAGTGTGCCGCCACAGAAATGTGTGACAGCAAGTGTGCCGCCACAGAAATGTGTGACAGCAAGTGTGCCGCCACAGAAATGTGTGATACCGAGTGTGCCGCCACAGAAATGTGTGATACCAAGTGTGCCGCCACATAAATGTGTGATACCAAGTGTGCCGCCACATAAATGTGTGATACCAAGTATGTCGCAGTTGGGAAAAGTTTGGGAACCGCTGGCCAACGATGAAGCATTAATTTCTGTAGAAATAATTTGTATATCTTCCACATTATCGCTGTTTGAAAATTAAACAGTTAAAAGACTTGGTCTGATATCCCTTCCTATCAATGGCAAATTTTAGTTCTTTTCGGCTGATGCTGTGATGAAGATCATGAAACACAAAATGATATCGAATAGGGAATAAGTTAAGGAGACTTTCTTTTTTAAATTCCAGGAGAGGATCCGGGAATTATGTTTCTCGATACAGAACTAATAAACGATTTTTTTTTCAAAAAGATATTTTAACTGGGGGGGGGGGGGGGGGGGGGGCTGCTAAACCAGTTCAGTCGTAATTTAACTCTTACACTACCAATAACTTTTCAAACGGCTTTTAAATAAAATTACTGCCGTCGTATGATCTTGATCTGTAGTTGAAACTTCGTAGTTTTAACCTGTTTTTAAAACATTTTTAAAGAAGGTATCGCATCATTTCCTGGCAAAACATGGCGTTCATTTTGAATGATGATAAAAAAAATGTTCATGCGTCGTATTTGTCATTAGATATCTTAAGAGTTAACTGAACCTACTCGGAAAGATAACTTTTAGAATAGCAGAGACTTTTGTTTACCTATCAGCAACATTGAGGTTTGTGTCCTTTCCACTTGTCGTTATCAATTTTCTAGTTTCAAGTCTTGCCATTTAATCATGATGTCGTTTCTTGGATCGATAACGAGATAAAAACAGTGTCCTCAAAATCTTAACCCTATTTGCTTTATCTGATGGATTTGTTTCTCTGCTCTCAATTCAAAATTCGTTCTCTCAACATCGGCCTTGTTTCCAGTTTAATTATGGCACAGTAAGTTGCAAGAGCGCCCCCCAATGATTCATATTTTCATGACAAATATTTCATGTGTGAAATTTCTTGAGGGGAATTTCTTTTGTATGAAATTAGATATAAAATATTTTTTATTAAACTAGCAGAATCTATATGTCTTTGATGAAATTTCAAGATTAAAATATACATGAAATTTAAAGGCAGAATATCTTGTATAAATTTACAAGGAAAAAAAATTATATATGTGAACATTTACAGGCTAAACTTTCCTTAAAAAATATTAGAACTTTATAACATAACTAGCTAATTACCCTGCGTTGCTCGGGAATTCATTAATTATTAATACTGCGCAGTGGATTTGAGATCGCCATGTTTCTCGTACGGACAACCTTATGTTGTTTGCTCAAGGGTGGGTTCACCCAAGAAATTATTTATTCTTGCTCCTGGAGGTGAAACTAAAAATGCCGTATATAATCAAGTTTTGAGTTAAATTAATATTATAGTGAATTTGTAAAAGACTTTACTCTATAATGTGTAGACTGCCCCTGCGACTTGTTGATCGTGATCGAGAACGCAAGTCTCACTGGAAATTACAATCTCTTAAAGTTAAAAGGGAGATCCGACTGAATGAGTGGGATCCGTGGGATTAAAAACTGCTTCACCCTCTCCTTGTCCTGTTAAGATAGTCGCTTCAAGTACATTTTCCAGCATCCTCTTTACACACAGCCTTGTGCCGTTGGAAAGTTTTGGCGGGTCGAAGTTCCTTAGTAAAATAATTGGAGATCTCACCCTAATTTTCACTTACACCCTCCAAGCCGATGGGGGTTGAACTTGGACGTAAACGCCACTGGGAGTGTTACTATTCATCTCATCGACCCTAAAAACTATGGAATAAAAAAACTAATATCGGTCGTTTTCGATTACTTTTACATGTCACCATCATCTTACCCCCCATCCCTCTCTCACCCCCATGCCGATGGGGTCTGACTAAGAGACCATCAAAATTATTTGGACTTTCATCATCATCATCATCATCATTATCATCACCATCATCATTATCATCATTATCATCATCATCGTCGTCGTCGTTGTCATCATCATCATCATAATCGCCTTTCACTGCCCCGAGTGCATAGGCCACGGATAAAGGCTCTCCAGCCATTTCTGTTCTCGGAATTATTCTCTGCTTCCTTCCTTGTGCATCTCTTTTCCAAGTAAATCTAGGTCTTCCTCGTTTTCGATTTCCTTGAGAACTCCATGTCAGTGCCTGTCTTGCTATGCCGGTGTCGGGTTTCCTCAGAGTGTGGCCAGTCCACTGGTTTTCCTCTCAGTGTTTCTGCAACACTCCCGTTTTTTACAGAGAACAGGTCGGTGGCCTATCCCCCAACCTCCTTAGTCGCCTCTTACGACATACATGGAAGGTGGCAGTGGTCCTATTCTTTTCTCCCCAGACTTAGACACAGGACTTGCCATGGGAGACTACAAATGCTGCTCTTAGACCAGCACTGCTCTGTTTCTTAGACCAATCTTTTTTCCTTCTTGAATTTAGTGGATAGTAAGTTACCCATCCCACCCCTACCCTCAGGGGTGCTAGGGGTGTCATTCCCCCCCCCCCCAATACTTTTCTCCAGATTGTAAGTCATAAGTGTACCAAGTTTGGTTGAAATTGCTCCAGGCGTTCCAGAGTTATGCCGGAACATACACACACATACTTGTCTTCTATTCTTCATTCAGGTGTACTTATCTTGACAAAACTTTTATATTTACCCTCGAATTCTATCACACTTGGTGAATAAATTACTTGGTAAATGATTCTTTAATGAGCAAGTTCTAATTTATTGATCCTAGATGAAGTTAAACCAACGTTTCATTTAAGTAACAAGGCTGGAACATATAATCTGTCACCACCCTCATAAATGAGTCAGTGAGAGAGATTTTATTTTCGCACCGAATTATTGCTTATATATTCATGTTAACACGCCGAAAACATCACGAGGAATGTAAGAGAGGAACAGGAAACAACTAAATTTGACTTTTTAAACATCGGGGAACCACCGGTTTCCAGACATTAGTAACTGTTTAGTAGACACGAGGGATCGTGACACCCGGAAAGAAACAAGGTCGTGACACAGAAATTCCGTAGCTTAGATTCAGTCTCTCTAGCAGGTACCAACTTTTTAGACGAACACACACGATCGCCTGCCATGTCTGGTGCATACTTGAACAACAATAACAAACGAACGAATACTTATTATATGAAGTTAGTTTCAGTTATAGTTTCAGGAACAATTTTTTTTATAAATAGGAAACAACGAGGCTTTCGTACGGTAAGTAAGAGAACATAGTTTTGTAGGATTAGAGCTCGAAAAAATCTTAGACAAAGCACTTTAGTGAAACGTGAGAGAAAAAAAATCACAAGAGAATTACCTGGGATTCGAAACTATACCGTGCGTATGTGGCAAGGGACCAACAAAAAAACAAAGTTATGTTTAATAAGAGCTTATACACTCGCAGTGGCAACTTACGGATGTGAAATATGGACAGTTAACAAATCACTAGAAAAGAAAATAGCAGCATTTCAAATGAAATGTTACAGAAGGGCACTTAGAATATCTTGGATAGAACGAAAACCAAATAAAGAGATATTGATGAGATTAGGTGTCGCAGTAAACAGGCTTGTTAACACTACGAAAATTAGAAAGCTGGGATACTTCGGAGGCCACATCGAGAGACAAAGTAGCTTGGAGAGGTCGATAGTAGAAGGCATAGTGCCCGGCAAAAGAGAAAAAGGATGACCTGGCCGCTGGTGGACTCAGGAAATCAAGGAAAATCTGGAAGTGAAATAGAAAGACGCCGATAAACTTGTACAAGACCGTGTTGCATTCAGGGAGGCGGTGAGAGGGACAACGTTTTGGATCGGACACATCATATGAATGTAAAATACCTCAAGTCCCTAGCCCAAGATACAAAAGGTAAAAGCTTCTTCTTCTTCTTCTTCTTGAAACTGCGAGTTGTCTTTTTTGCAGCCGATGTGATAAAGATGTTAAAGCACATAATTGTATATGACTGGGAACGGGTTACGGTGGCTATTTTTTCAGTCATTAAAAAAACAGGAAAAGGTGCAGTGCTTTAACCCGCCTTCGTGGGGTCTGTGGTGATCCCTTCCTCGTTAGCCAGGCTAGGCCTGAACTGGGGATACCAACGGAGAGGTGGGACAGGTAATAATCTATGGTTCGCCAACCCTGACTCTAGCATGTCAGCTAATATTCGCCAACCCTGACTCTAGCATGTCAGCTATGATTCGCCAACCCTGACTCTAGCATGTCAGCTATGGATCGCTGATTGCCAGGCAGGACATCATCGTCACCCCCAAAGCAAAAGGCAAAGGTGATTATGTTATGCCACGGAAGCACTTATGGGACGAGGTGCTAGGGTCAATATTTGCCTTGACCTGTCTGTAAACTATAGGGCACTGTGGTCATCGTCACGTCTGGCAGCTTTTCCTTTCCCAGCTCTGGAACAAGCCGGACACCCATTTCTACAGCTGGGCGACTGCGGCACCTCCGTCCGGATTACAGTCACCGACCTTCACCATGATAGACCACAGCGCTAACTATTTCACCACACAGACTTCCTAGCTCCAGATATCCCTAATCTTTGCGCCAGAAAGTCAAAAATGAACAATTAGGGTGCGAATTTTTTTCCCCTACCATCGTTGCAGCCTGCCGTTGTGCAAACCGTCTCACTATTACAGACTTACTTCAAATGGATTTTTTTTTTAAAGTTAGGAAACCTAAATCCCTGCTACTGTTTCTTCAGCAGTTAAGTTTATTTGCTTAGCCAAGGGACAGCACCGCGCGAAACACGTTATGTTTAAAGAGAGATAACCTTGCGTGCACTGTAAAGTTCTTGTCAAGAAAGCTGAGAAACGTAAACAAGCTCTAAAATTCAACTGCAGCTTTATAGTGGCTACCCTCACACTGCGGGATAAATAGAAATGAATAAACGTCCATCTCCAAAGCCGAGGGCAAATGGAACGGATCAACCACACAGTAAACTACCAACAAGCAAAAACCATTATCCACAAGTAACTAAACGTCAGATGGAAAACAAAAAAATGAATATAGAATCAAAACAGGACTCCGCTCATCAACTACGGAGATACCAGCAAACTAGTTTTCCATCTAAGAATAGAACACTGCAGATTCCTAAGCACCGGCCGTCTTAAAATGTCATACACAAACGAATGGCTTTGGTGTCTAGATGCCAGGGCACATCCAAGAGACCTGTCCAACCTACTCAAACCTCCCAGCACAGATCTGACCCGAGGGAGAGGGAGTGAAAGAAAGACTGTGGGGCCCCCACTAAAGCCCGGAGAAGACGGCGAACTTCGTCAAGGCGATGGGGCTGCAGATATAGCATGATCAATCAACACTGGAAGAAGAAATCAGTAGTGATGTAAGGAAACCACGGCCAACATATAATTGTCTGAAATAACAAACTTGTTATTCATTCATCCATCCGTATAGTGTGACTTGAAAGCATTTTTTAAACTGATAACAAACCAGGCAACGTCTTGATGCTTTGGATGCATGCTTCATTGAGTGTTGCATTACAACTGTCTGTGATATCTCTCGCTCATCGTCTCCTTAACTACCTACTTCTTGTTTCTCAGGAATCTTGCCTTCTATTACTGTTCTCTTTAGTCTCTCATGGAATAATCGTACCGTGGGACCCATTGTGTCTATTTACTATAATAAAAACGAAAGACGTGGCTAGGGACATAAACATAATGTTCTTCCTAGCTCAGGCCTTACACAAACAAAACTAATCACTTGATAAATACAATTTAACTAGTCAGTTAGTTTAATTAGTGTCGGACTAATCAGACACTTCATTCATTCATTCATTTGCATGTCCTTTCGGAACTTTGCTTCCCTAACAGCTCTCCTGTAGGGCTCTTGGCTGTAAGCAAAATGACCTGCTGCTGATGCACCCATTCGCAGATCATCAACAATGTCTTGTTGCCATCTTCGCCTTGGTCTTCCTCTCTTTCTCTTCCTATTATGTATCCTTCCAAGACTGTCTTCTCCAAACTCTCTTGACATTTAATCTTCTTTACTAGCCAGCCTTCTTCAGTATTAAGTTCTCATCGTACGGATATATTTGGTTTTGTGTGTGTATGTGTGTGTCCATGATATTTGAAAGACTCTTCTGTAGCATTCACATTCAAAGACACTTTATCTCAAATAGGGTGTGGAAAAATGGCAAAACCAGCTGGATTCTGAATTGTACCTCCCCTTTTCCCCCTCTTTCTATGGTCCCCTGGCCTTTCCTGCTTTCCTTCTACTTTCCTTCTCGGTCTCCTGTGTCGTGCTAAGTCTTTCTCATCTATAAATTAACAACGGTGCTCTTTACTGTTATAATGGCATTGCTACAATTGTGTATTATTCTCAGTTTCATTTAGAGACTGATCAACTGTGATGTTAAGAGAATAATGTTCTTTTTTTTTTGTTCAAAGTAGCTGTAGTTATTTAACAGCCCAATGAGATAAGCATTTCCAGAATAGATGGATCTTCACTTTCATCCCGGTTCATTCATTTGCATGTCCCTTGTGGAACTTTGCCTCCCTAACAGGTCTCTTGTAGGCCTCTCGGTTGTAAGCAAGATGCCCTGCTGTTGATGCGTCCATTCGCAGATCATCAACGATGTCTTGCAGCCATCTTCACCTTGGTCTTCTTCTCTTTCTTTTTCCCATTATGCAACCTTCCAAAACTGTCTTCTCTAAATTTCTCATGACGCTTAACCCTATGTCCAAAATATTCAAGTTTTCTCTCTTTAATCCTCTTTACTAGCCAGCCTTCTTCAATATTAAGTTCTTGTAGTATGGATATATTTGTTATTTTTTTGTGTCCATAGTATTTGAAGGACTCTTCTGTAGCATTTACATTCACCCCGGTTAACTGCACTAATTAGATTTTCTACAGACATCCTGCTATAAAGAACAAATACCACAGTAAGAGAGAGGGAGAGAGAGAACGAAAGAACGAACATACTTTATTTTCAAAGGGTTAAGTATTGGCCTCGCAGGACCGTCTAACATTCTGCCCTTCATCATACAGCTTTCACTCAGTCACAATCATTCAGCATTTGTTAATGAACATAATAATCATGAGGAAGCAATCAAATAATTAAATAAATAATAAACGTATTTCTTGTCCATACACTCCGCAACTCTGATTTATGCATCAGTATAAAACAAATATCTCTCTCAGAGAGAGAGAGAGAGAGAGAGAAACATTATGACTGTTGGTGTGAAAACTAGTTATAAAATAATTAATTTCGTTAACGAAATAATAAAACACATGGTAAGTTTTTAAAAATTTAATATTATTTTTTATGTTAAAATACCATATATGTATATATATATATATATATATATATATATATATATATATATATATATATATATATATATACATAATATGTGTGTACGTATATATTATTGATTTTTAAAGAGATAAATATAACATTAAATTATCACATAAAAAGGGCGGAGAAAAGCAGAATTTATTACCATGTGAAGACAAATTTATAGGTAAAATGATAAGAGGTGTCAAACAACAGTTTTTTTTTGTCCAGCGAAACAAGATAGGTTGCCTATCTTTTTTTTTGGGGGGGGGGGGGTAAAAGAATTTACCACATATGATTGCTTTGAGGGGAACAAATAGACATTATTGGTAATCAGTTTGTTTTAAAAAGTCAAAAGTATATAAATTTACAGTAAAATTCATTAGATTTAAAAACTGTTGCAATATTGAATTGATGCTGTGGTAGAATTCTGAATTTTAAACTAGCTTAGCCAGCTTATGAATACATACTATTAAACAATCACAAATGTCCTCTGTATGAAGTTTTCGCTTAGTGCTTAACTTGGCAGTTATGAACACCGAAAGTTGATGCTCAGACTTCGTAGATGCGGACATGGAGAAGTTAATAGCAGCAGTATTAAAATGGAATCTAGAGGTGGATTTGAAAATTACACATTGTAAGGGACTCACAAGTCCAGATATGTACGAGTATAACTAGAACTACACAGCAGACACACTCAAAAGTTTAGATATTAAAAAAAAACTATACAGTAAGAGCTCTCAAAAGTCTAGATACGCTAAACTGGAGTTATACATTCTTTCATTCATTGATATGCATGTCCCTTGCGGAACTTTGCCTCCCTAACAGCTCTCTTAAAGACTGCTCGGTTGAAAGCAAGACGTCCTGTTGCTGACGCATCCATTCGTAGATCATCAACAATGTCTTGTTGCCATCTTCGCCTTGGCCATCCTCTCTTTCTTTTCCCCATTATGCACCCTTCCGAGACTGTCTTCTCCAAACTCTCTTGACATCTAACACATCCGACATACTTAAGTTTTCTATGTTTAAACGTCTTTACTAACCTTCTTCAATATTAAATTCTTGTCGTATGGATATATTTGTTCTCTTTTGTGTCCATGACATTTGAATGACTCTCCTATAGTACTCACATTCAATGGCACCTATGTGTGTAACAGCTGTTTTGTTAAGTGACCAAGTCTCATAAGCATATGTTTCGATGGGAAAGATGCATGCCCTTAAAAACTAGTTGTGCTGTTCTCTGCCCCTCCACACAGCTTCTGTAGTAGTTATACAGCAGGAGTCCTCAAATGTCTAGATATATACGTAACTGGAACTATACTGTAGGACCACTCTAAAATCAAAATATACACAACTAGAAGAAAAATCTCAAGACAATGTCTATTTATACTGAGGAATTGAGCGTGTCTGATTAGCGAGAGGTAGCCTGTGAAATTTTAATACACAGAACGTCCACAGTGTGGAGGAAATTGTGAAAATGAATCCTTAATACACCGGGAAACTAGACAAAAATCCCACCAGAAAGCTAAACTTCCGAGAAGAAAATTCCTTGCACAAGATAAGATAATTCCAGATACGAACAGATTCAAGGGAGTGAACTATTTCGGCAATCTTATGGACTGTGAACTAGTTCTTGTGCCACGAATCAATAATGAATAGAGAGGGTTTCAAAACATAGCCTAGGCAATCCAGACCCAGAAAGGTTTACAAGGTTAAAAAACTCACGTCCAAGGACAACAGGAGTAAGTGTGATAAAATAAACTGCAGCTACTGCAAAAAGTTTGTATGCCTTTTGGATCAAGGATTCATTTCTTTTAAATGGAAAGAAAACTTTCTTTTAAATTCCAAGTAGTGAAATTTGTGACAAGTGTGGGAAGAGATCGTTTCAGAAAAAAAAAGTGTCCCTGACGTTAGCAAGCCTATGTGAGAGAGAGAGAGAGAGAGAAGTAAGTAAGTAAGTAAGTGTGTGTGTGTGTGTGAGTGAGTGATATACTATTACTGTACACCTTTGTTTTCACATTTTATGTATAAAATATTAACTTTATCATACTCCACGCTATCACCTCATGGTTTGTAAAAAGCCCACCATCTCATTATTTCAACCCACGGGCAATCATCCCCATTTCACATCATTTCAGTTGAATATGAAACTGTTGATTGTTGAATGAAAATAAAGTTATTTAAAAACAAAAAAATCTGTTCTTATCAGCTTAATATCTGATACGCGACCCATTGGGTTGCTTCGATATTAAACTGATTTTTGGAACGAGACGAGATGCCCGGGGCTTGCTCCGCTCTCGTCACGGGTCGACCCGGTATTGCAGTCCTTCCGGGATGGCCCAAATAAACAAAAAATGTACGATTGGTTAAGCTAGTAGTAGAAGTGTGCTCAACGTTCATTAAAACAGTAAACTGCAAAAAAAAAGTCCCTTTGACAGGTTCCCTAATCAACAAGCCCTTTGGCTGAACAAAATCGTCGTTATTTTTTTACTAAACAAGATGCTCGAGGCCTACCCTGCACATTGAATGCCGGGGGTATGGTCCACATCTCGTTACGAGTGGACCCGGTTTGCAGTACCACCGGGTCAGGCCATGTTGTTTTCGTCGTCTTAAAAAAAAAGGAGAGAATGTTCAAATATGAACTAAAATTGAAAGCAAAATGAGCTGAAGATAAAAGTTAGCTCTCTCACGACATAGACTCACCTACGGGACATGGCGTTCGTGTCTGTGTTTTCATTGACCTGTTGGTGCACTAGAAGATGTTGCAGACATCATCACGCCTGGTCACCTCTCCCTACCCACCTCCAGAAGAAACTACTTGGCCATATTTATTGGCTGGATGATTAGGCGCTTCCCGGCCGGATTCAAACCACAGACCTTGGCCATGAGAGGCGAATGCATTAACCACAACTCAGATTCCGAAAAACAAAACTGTCGGGTGGGGGAGGGGGGCCGCATTGATAATGGGCTGTTAAAATATTTTGGCAATATTTACAGATACAAAATTGGACGTTAAATGTGTGCCATGTTGATATTTGGTGACAATCATGCTTCACTACTTTCTTCATTAAATGTGTGCCATGTTGATTTTTGGTGACAATCATGCTTCACTACTTTCTACATTAAATGTGTGCCATGTTGATTTTTGGTGACAATCATGCTTCACTACTTTCTACATTAAATGTGTGCCATGTTGATTTTTGGTGACAATCATGCTTCACTACTTTCTACATTAAATGTGTGCCATGTTGATTTTTGGTGACAATCATGCTTCACTACTTTCTACATTAAATGTGTGCCATGTTGATATTTGGTGACAATCATGCTTCACTGCTTTCTTCATTAAATGTGTGCCATGTTGATATTTGGTGACAATCATGCTTCACTACTTTCTACAGTCCTTAGTATTTCCACTCATTTAGCCCGCGTTTCCATGACCCGCCACGTGGAAAATCCTCAAAGGCGTTTTTTTTTTTTTTGTCCTCCTCGAGATTCCAGCGATTGTCAGGTTATCTAACATCTGTTTTCTCATAACATGTCCAAAAAATGTTGAATGTATTTTATTAAGGTTTATTAGCTTTCACTGTTCTACAAGAGCCTGGTTGCTAACGCTGTTTTAGATGCCAGAATTGAGACTGAACTAAGATGATCGCAAGTTCTATTTTGTGTCCTGACAATCCACAGTGTAAGGCTTTTGAGCAGAACAAATAAACCGAGTTCAAAGTTAATCCGGCACGCTCAGACTAGAGGCAGTCTGTAACTACGGGGAAAGATTAACCAGAATGCACATGTCGATAAAGGTTCGGGTACCAAAATTTGTTTATTTTTCTGGTTTTCCACAGTGTTCAGTTTTTTTTAGAATATTAAGTCAGAGAGAGAGAGAGAGAGAGAGAGAGAGGGGGAGAGCCATTTGTCGAAATTTAATGTCCAAATGCTTTTTTGTTAAGTGTCTGCTAATTGCATTACCTTAGTTCACTGAGCGTTATGTCAAGAAAATAAACAAAAAATGTTGAGACATGAAATAAAAGTACATGCCCCGCCTGAGTTAACTCATTCACCTGGAAACTTTAGCTGTGTTGGTCGATCCTGCACGTCTATGAGAATCAGTGTTCAGAGCGATATTTAGGCAACGTGTAAGTAAAATAAAAATAACACATCTCTCTCTCTCTCTCTCTCTCTCTCTCTCTCTCTGAAACTTAAGTGCCCAGGGCACATGGCTCTTCCACAACGGTTTTTGCACAAATGCCTGTCCTTTGCCTTTTTTCCGCTCTTGCCTAGGTGAGCCCTCTATTGCTCAACATCCTCTCTGTTGTTCTTCTCCATGTCTCTTTTGGTCTACCCTTACTTCTTTTCCGCTGTGATGTCCATCTTAGTGCTTTTTTTTTGGTAGTGAGATATCAGTCATTCAGAGCACATGTCCCAATTATCGCCAGCGTCATTCCTCAGTAATTGCTGTCAGTGGCTTCATCTGTATTTCTGCCAACAAGATATTATTTCTGATAGTATTTGGCCAAAATATTTTTTTCTAATTCTTCGTAAACATTTAGTCTGGAAAGAATTCAACTTGTTTTCTATGGTTTTGATGATTTTCCAGCATTCACTTCCATAGAGTAGTACACTTAGAACATTAACACATCTCTAACCTAACCTATATTTTTAAATTATTGGGTAACTCCCTTCCAGTTTCTTTCTGCCAAACTTTCCCTTAATTTTTTTTTCTAATAGAGCATGTAAATTGCTGGAAATAAAACAACATATTAAAACTGTGTCAAGTGGATATCCGATGTAAAGAAAAAAGGCACATATAACAATTCTGTTCATTAGTTTGAAAAAGGGTCTTCTTCGGGGGCACATGTGCCCAAACAATAATAAAAAAGTGAGATTTTAGAAAAGCAGAAAATTGAATGTAAACAACTTTGCACAATTTTTTTACAAATTTTATTTATTTATTTGGTCAAATTTCTTTAGCAGGTGTTACAGGCAAGAAAATGTCTAATATATTATCAAGCAACACGCAAAAAATATTTATGAATGAGTAAATAATATTTATATCTAGAAATAAACCTAGACTTCTGTGTATGTAAGTAGATCGTTCAGCAGCCATATACATAAAACGATTTTCTTTGCGGAAGTCGGAGCCATGTTTTTTTTTAAACAGAATGTGAGACCTGGACACTTAACAAAACAGCTGAGAAACACATAAATGCCTTTGAATGTAAATGCTACAGAAGAGTTCTCCAAATATCGTGGACACAAAAAAGAACATATATATATATATATATAATATATATATATATATATATATATATATATATATATTAAAAGAGCTTAATATTGAAGAAGGCTGGCTAGTAAAGAGTATTAAAGACAGAAAACTTGAATATTTTGGACACATTAAACGTCATGATAATTTAGAGAAGACTGTATTGGAAGGATACATAATGGGAAAAAGAAAAAGAGGAAGACCAAAACGAAGGTGGCTGCAAGACATCGTTGATGATCTGCAAATGGATGTATCAGCAGCAGGCCAATTTGCTCACAACCGAGAGGCCTACAGGAGTGCTGTTTGGGAGGCAAAGTTCCGCAAGGGACATGCAAATGAATGAATGAATGAATAAACAGTGAACAAAACAGGGAAACTACGGAAAGCTCAAACTTCTTCGGACTTATTTATATTTTTATGATCCATGGGAAGTTGTTTTGATGAGGCGTTAGTTTTAGTTCCTGGGTTAGGAGCTAAGATTAATTGAAAGGGTCGATGCAAATTTCTGGGAAAAGCCAACTAGTGCTGAGCAGGGCAGTGACCAGCATTCCATTGGCATTGTCAGTCAATCAGTCAGTCAGTATGAAGGACAAATCTTTCCATGTCTGGCGATTCCTTGTTACTTGCTTTAGATCTTCGGTGTTTCTGATGAGCATTGTTGAACACTCCTTGGTGATAACTCTTCTTAGTGTGTCTTTGGGTCTTCCCCAATTTCCTTTACCCTCCTGGTGACCACGTGAATGCTTGGTGTGGGAGTCGTTTTTCGTCCATTCTAAGTACGTGGCCGATGTAGTTACAGCGACGTCTTCTGATAACATTTGATACGTAGTCTTGTATAGTTTCTTGTCTTATTGATGGGCATTATGGGGAGATAGAATAGGAATGAGGCTATTCACAAAAGATTTTATTGTACTGATAGTCTCAGCCGGGATTTAGACTATTCGCACACTGACCTACACTGCGACTGCGCATGTCTCATGGGCCTTTGATTCTAACCTAACTAAATGTGCGCACAGAACCTGATCCTAACTGTGCGCCCAAAAAAAAAAAAAAATACGCAGCTGACACTGTGCGTACAGCCTACACTCCGGGCAGAGGCCGTTTGTGCACAAAAACTCTGAGAAATTAAGTGAGATTTTAGAAAAGAAAAAAAATTGATTGTAAATAACTTACACAACATTTTTTTTTTAAATCAGACTTCTTTTACAGAAATGTCCCATATATGAGCAGGCAGCACACTCCCAAGCAAACAAGGTTCTGGGCACGCTTGGCCTAGCTGCGGTCCCCTTCTCTAATTGCACCGTCTGTGTAAAGCCTGTCACATTCTTGACCGCTTCTAAGCTCAGTCTCTCATACTTCAGTCACAGCATTAATTTTAAAAAAAAGGCTTGGACTTAGAGCTCCTTCAGCTATCACATAAGCGTTGACGCGAAACATCTTGTTCCGAGGTTCCTAACCCCTTTTTCTCACTACTATCCCCTTCCCTTTCACACCACATCCCTAGGGCCATCAAACTTTTTTCGCTCAATTGATTCTGATGCTCCCCTCCCCTCCCCCTTCCTTGGAAAAGGGGGAGAGGGAGCATTCACTGTTCCCTAGATCTTCCCATTCCCACCGCCAGCAGAGGGGGCAGTATGGGTCACTTTGAGAATCACTGATTTAGTTCTTTCCCCCGTTTCTTTGTTTCAGAGCTGAGAAGGTATTACGGTAAAAAGCTGATTTCGTGGTCAGGTTGCTGCTACCTAGTACCTGCGCTTGCGCGTGGAAATGACTTTCTCTTCGACCGAATCTAAATGGCAATTAGCGAGCAGTATTTATGCCAAGCCTGGTAATGCTTTAGCGGATCGCAGAGACGGCCTGGCCGCTGTTAGCTCCAAGCCCGTGCATTGCTTTTACGTAATTATGAGAGGTGAAATATGCCGTATAAGCTCTACGTTTTACTTTGAGCATATTTAAGAGTATTTAACTATCCGTACATCAGTCTAATTACTAGCATTAGCTAACTGCATCTGCTATCTTGTTTAATCCATCAGTACATTCGTCCATCAGTTTGCTTTCATTGAATATCTTACTACTTATTCACCAGTGCATCCAGCTAGGAAGAGAAATTTCGTAAGCCTGTGCTAAACTATCCTTCCTTCTCAATTCTCTCTCCCCTCTACTCCCGCAAAAAAAAAAAATCAGTTTATTTTCATCTAATACGCTTCCCATCCCACTTCCTCAAACCCTCCGGGTTCACCCTTAAAACATGAACTCTGTGGGCCCCGGAGCGATGCACCAACTAGACCCCCTTTTAAAGGGCCTTCATCTATCCATTCACTCAAACACCCATCCAATTACTGAAGCATACACCCATGTCCGTCCGTCCTTCCATCCATCTGCATTTGTCTACCTGTCTGAATTTATGTCTGTCTGACTGGCATTAAGATTTAAGATTCTGAATTTGAAAGACTTAAATTGTAACATAACATAGAACAAAGAAGCAAATGTTTTAGAAACTTTTATATCACACCAGACGGAAGTGTGTCATCATCATCAGGTGACGTGCCTACTGGAGTTGGCTTTTATGCTTCTCCAGAGTACACGATCCTTCATGCAGGCCATCAGCTCAGTTGGTGATCTCCTCTCACACCATCCCGTCAGACTGTTCAATATCATTTCTCTTGGTCTTCCTCTTGATCTTCTTCCTTCTATTTTTCCTGTTGTTATAATATTTTCAATGCCCCCTCTTCTCATTGCATGTCCTATAAAAGTACATTGTCTCTCTCTTATTTTTTGACAAGATTTTGTGTCTCTCCAGCTCTTCTAATACATTCTTAATTAGCTATTTTTGCTGTCCAGGGGATTCGCAACATTCTTCTAATAAACCACATTTCTGCTGCTTCCAATGATTTTTGTGCAGACTTGCATATTGTCCATGATTCACTTCCATATAACAAGATAGGTTCAATATAGCATTTTAGGACTCGTTTTCTAACATTCATTGATAAGGATGTGTTTGCTTGTCCTTCTCATAATAACTCTCAGAAGTAACTTCGTTATGTGACTTGAGAGGCTGATAGTCCGATGGTCCTAATATTCCTTTGCACCTGGTTTCTTTGGTAGTGCTATAAATGTGGATTTAAGCAGGTCACTGGGCATATAACCACTGCTATAAATGTCATTCAGTAACTTGGTTATTATTGTTATTCCTATCTCCTCTAGCGCCTCTATTTTTCTATCGTTATATTATCAGGCCCAGTCGCTTTTCTTCTCTTCATGTGTTTGATGGCATCTATGATTTCATCTTCAAGTATTGGTGGTCCATCACAGTTTTCAGTATCTGATGTTAATTCTGGTCTTTCTCCTCCATATAGCTCACAGATGTACTCTGTCCACCTGTCCACAATGTCTTCTTTTCCCATTAACATTTTATCTTCTTTTTGATTTCGGTCATCCTGTGGTATATTTTGTCTTCCTGCCTGAGTTCACTAACTCGTTTGTGCATGTTTTTGCTGTCTTTATTATGAGAGTCCTCTATCTGTCTGCACTGTTCATTTAACCACACTTCCTTTGCTTCTCTGCATTTGCGACTTATTTCTTTATTTATCTTGCTACATTTTTCTTGATTATTTTTGCTCTTCATTTTCATGTCCATCAGTCTCAAGATCTTATCTGTCATCCATTTATTCTTGGGGGGAGGGGGGGTGGCTTCTTTTTTCGGTGGTATTATCTCCTTAACAGTTTGGTAGATAGAATATCTTAACATTGCCCATTGTTCATCTATACTATTTATCTTTGCTATTGCATTGTATCTGTTTGTTATAATAACTCTGTACTGGTCTCGCAGTTATTGGTCATTTGTAATGAGTTCTGCATTCATTTTGATGTTTCTCACCTTGCTGCATGCTTTCTTTAGCTTTCTTCTAATTTTCCCGCACGATGGGTCGTGGTCACTATTGCAGTCAGGTCCTGGCATGGTTTTTGTTGTCAGTAATGCATTCCGGAATCGTGTGTGAAACAAGAGTAATCTTAGCCTCGGATGATGAACAAGAGAGAGAGAGAGAGAGGGGGGGGGGGATTTTATTTTAAAAATTAATAATATCACAGCAGAAATGATAGTTGTTTTGTAGGGAGGTTGGAAGCATATGAAATGAGAATGTTGGACTGGAAAAAAAAGAACTGTGATGGTTAACTTGAGGGAAAAAGAGAGAGAAGGAGAGAGAGAGAGAGAGAAAGAAAGAGAGAGAGAAAGAGACCGAGAAAGAGAGAGAAAGATAGAGAGAAAGAGAGAGAAAGAGAGAGAGAAAGAGAGAGAAAGAGAGAGAGAAAGAGAAAGAGACAGAGAAAGAAAAAGAGAAAGAGAAAGAGAGAACGAGAGAGAGAGAGAGAGATTTAGGTAAAAAGATTTAGGTTAATAACATGACAGCAGAATTTCAGGACAGTAGAGATTCAGGTTAGACCTTAGGGTCATTTAATGTCCAAGCTGTAAGCAGAATGTTATAGGGTTTCCTGGGATTTTGAGTAAAGAGGAGAAAAAAATAGGGCTGCAACATCACCTCAGCAGCCTGGATCCCAGGGCTACAACCCTGACTGTTCTCCTCCACCCCATCTCTCTCTCTCTCATCAGTCCTACAGGAGTGACAGTTCTCTCTCTATTTCTCTCTATCTCAGTCCTACAGGAGTGACAGTTCTCTCTCTCTCTCTCTTTCTCATCAGATCTACAGGAGTGGCAGTTCTCTCTCCTCTCTTTCTCATCAGATCTGCAGGAGTGACAGTTTTCTCTCTCTCTCTCTCGTTCTCTCTCTCTCTTTCTCTTTCTCATCAGATCTACAGGAGTGGCAGTTCTCTCTCTCTTTCTCATCAGACCTGCAGGAGTGACAGTTCTCTCTCTCTCTCTCTTTCTCGTCAGATCTGCAGGAGTGACAGTTCTCTCTCTCTCTCTTTCTCATCAGACCTGCAGGAGTGACAGTTCTCTCTCTCTCTCTTTCTCTCTCTTTCTCATCAGACCTGCAGGAGTGACAGTTCTCGCTCTCTCTCTTTCTCATCAGACCTGCAGGAGTGACAGTTCTCTCTCTCTCTCTTTCTCATCAGACCTGCAGGAGTGACAGTTCTCTCTATATATATATTTCTCATCAGATCTACAGGAATGGCAGTTCTCTCTCTCTCTCTCTTTCTCATCAGATCTGCAGGAATGACAGTTCTCTCTCTCTCTCTCTTTCTCATCAGATCTGCAGGAGTGACAGTTCTCTCTCTCTCTCTCTCTCTTTCTCATCAGACCTGCAGGAGTGACAGTTCTCTCTCTCTCTCTCTCTTTTTCTCATCAGACCTGCAGGAGTGACAGTTCTCACTCTCTCTCTCTCTCTCTTTTCCTCATCAGACCTGCAGGAGTGACAGTTCTCACTCTCTCTCTCTCTCTCTCATCAGACCTGCAGGAGTGACAGTACTCATTCTCTCTCTCTCTTTCTCATCAGACCTGCAGGAGTGACAGTTCTCTCTCTCTCTCTCTCTTTCTCATCAGACCTGCAGGAGTGACAGTTCTCTCTCTCTCTCTCTCTCTCTTTCTCATTAGACCTGCAGGAGTGACAGTTCTCTCCCTTTCTCTCTTTCTCATCAGACCTGCAGGAGTGACAGTTCTCTCTCTCTCTCTCTCTCTTTCTCTCTCTTTCTCATCAGACCTGCAGGAGTGACAGTTCTCGCTCTCTCTCTTTCTCATCAGACCTGCAGGAGTGACAGTTCTCTCTCTCTCTTTTTCTCATCAGACCTGCAGGAGTGACAGTTCTCTTTCTCCCTCTTTCTCATCAGACCTGCAGGAGTGACAGTTCTCTCTCTCTCTCTTTCTCATCAGACCTGCAAGAGTGACAGTTCTCTCTCTCTCTCTTTCTCTCTCTTTCTCATCAGATCAGCATGAGTGACAGTTCTCTCTCTCTTTTTCTCTCTCTCTCTCTCACTCTTTCTCATCAGACCTACAAGAGTGGCAGTTCTCTCTCTTTCTCTCTCATTCTTTCTCATCAGACCTGCAGGAGTGATAGTTCTATCTCTCTTTCTCTCTCTCTCTCATTCTCATCAGACCTGCAGGAGTGACATTTCTCTCTCTATTTTTCTCTCTCTGTTTTTCTCTCTCTCTCTTTCTCTCCAGACCTGCAGGAGTGACAGTTCTATCTCTCTTTCTCTTTTTCTCTTTCTCATCAGACCTGCAGGAGTGACAGTACTCATTCTCTCTCTCTTTCTCATCAGACCTGCCAGAGTGAAAGTTCTCTCTCTCTTTCTCTCTATTTCTCTCTCTCATTAGACCTGCAGGAGTGACAGTTCTCTCTCTCTTTCTTTCTCTCTCTCTCTCTTTTACATCAGACCTGCAGGAGTGACAGTTCTCTCTCTCTTTCTCATCAGACCTGCAGGAGTGGCAGTTCTCTCTCTCTTTCTCTCTCTTTCTGTCAGGAAATAAAGATCTGGAACATTTTGAAAACTATAAATTTCAAGCTTAAAACTTTCATATGGTGTGGACTTGTTCCTGCCACAGTCTGATATATAGTGACAGCTGGACTTCAGAGGATTACTCTACAAGAATTTTACTGCAAGATTATCACCACTGCAGAATCATTTGCTTGGGTTAATTTCATAGCATACAGTCAAAACATGAACTTTTCAAGTTATGAAACACTGAAAGCAGTAGTATAATGTGGTAAAGCAAACAGAAACTTAGTAATAAGGAACTAATTCTGGAGATAATAAAATAATCTTTCATTGAAATGAACTTTTATAATAACATAAAAATGTTGAAGTTTAGATGTAATGAAATAACATGAATGCATGTACAGAATTTGTCTGTGGTGAGTAGATTTTTACAATGTTTTCAGAAAAGGAAACGATGAAAGGAGAAAGAAACTTATCTGATATGAATATTATGTTGGAAACAGTCCATAGATGGAAATAGGAGCATTCATTTTCTAATACTATTAGATAAAGATAAGAGCTTTTTCTGCTAGTCACATGAACGCACTCAGAAGGGGAAAGGAAATGCAATGATTGCAAGCTTCACTAGGGGGCTAAAGAATAGAAGGCATATAAGTGGAAAAAGTATGAAAAAAAACAGCTCTTTATCATAAAATGGAAACTGAAGTATGGCTCATATATTTAATGCTGTGCAAATTCCACTCTACACATGCCACAACATTTCTTGACTCCAGAACACATCCTTCAAACCTGCACTGTCTACAGAATTTAAATAGTCCTAATTAAACTCACAGAAAAGAGCATGGACTGTAAACTATGGAGCACAAATGAAGACCTCCTGCTGTGATTCATGGAGATGGTCTGTCTCTTGTATTGATGGTGATTATATGAAACTGAATACATAAGTATCAGAATATAAAGATAAAGGAGTAACTTGCACCTGAAATGACTACTGGTACTTGTTTTCCCTACGTTTATAAAAAAGAAAATCATTTTAACTCATAACATGAAAATACAAACACTAATTTATTCACTGGGTCAGAACACTGTGGGACAGGACAAACTAGTAATTTCTCAAGATAAAATAACTAGTCATGGTTTTCATATCTCAGTACAAAGCAATCAATAAATCACTCTATCAGAAATGCAGCACAGCTTCTGACAGGTGCACTAACAAATATTGGTAGATCTTATGAGGACATGGCAAGCTGACATTAAAATTTAGCAAAGAGATGATCATAGCAATTTTCTCATTGATCTTGCATGTCTTCAGTACAGCAGAGAGTCAAACTTTTGTATGCATCAACATAAAATAGAAAATTCTAACAGTTTAATGGAATAGTGCATATTTTAAATGTTTACATGGTAACTGAATATATTATTTGATTTACAGTGTGAATGTTATCAAATACCACAGTCAGCTTAATGAACCATGTCATAAAATCCCCATAATGATCACTAATTTAAGGATGTGAAACATGATAAAAGAAGAAATCGCAGAAGAACAATATGGCTTTGTTGAAGGAAATGGAATCACAAATGCTCCTCTCATTTAAAGATCAGTAAAAAATGTCCTTGAGAATGAGAGTGTTGTA
The DNA here is from genome assembly GCA_009760885.1 of Achatina immaculata. Taxonomy (NCBI): domain Eukaryota; kingdom Metazoa; phylum Mollusca; class Gastropoda; order Stylommatophora; family Achatinidae; genus Lissachatina; species Lissachatina immaculata. The sequence goes on from CM019721.1 coordinate 42,538,409, forward strand.
TTTTTTGTGATTATTTTTTTTCTCTTCCACAGCCTAGAACATGTTGATTTATCTGTTTTATCATTTTTTTGGTTATATTTTCAGCACTGAAATCATGAAATAATTTATACATGACCAGGTGATTTAATTATGCCAACTGTGTTTATTTTCATGTTATCCATATCTCGCTAGTTTACTTCCCTTCGTGTGCCAAATTTTCTATTCAGTATTTCACTTTTAAAATAATTTGATCTTTCTTTATCATGTTACTGAACCAGTACTTGATTTTTTTCCCCTATCCCTCCATCTGTAACATTTTTCATAAAAAATCTACTTGTGATATTAAATCACTGGAAATCAACTGCATATTCACCTTTTGAAAATGTTATTCTCTCCAGGTACTCTCTTTAGGGGCAGAAGTCTTACCAGAGTACAAGCTTCAGTCACAGAGAATACACAAATGCACACTTCTCCATTACTCACCATTCAAAGCTGTCTGGGACTGGATTATTTTGCTGTTGGTGATCTACACTGCGATCTTCACTCCTTATGCCGCCGCTTTTCTTCTGAGTGAGGAGAAGAAGCACAAGAACAAAGCCACTATCCAGGAAAGATACTCTGAACCTCTCACGATCATTGACCTTATTGTTGACATCATGTTTATCATCGACATTTTTATTAATTTTCGTACCACTTATGTGAACAAAAATGATGAAGTGGTAAGCCATCCAGGGAAAATTGCGGTGCACTACTTCAAAGGCTGGTTCCTAATTGATGTTGTTGCAGCCATCCCTTTTGATCTCTTGATGTTTGGATCAGAAACGGATGAGGTAAAATTAATATACATAATATGAGATAAAATTAATATACATAATATGAGGTAAAATTAATATACATAATTTATGACAATGACATGTCTCATGCTGAAAATAAACAATTGCATTGAGAATCACCCTTGAAGACTTTAAAATTAATATAGACAGCAAAGAGTAAAATAACATTTTAAATGTGCAAGATTAAATCATCCAATATTTTAATCACAGTGGTCTTTATCTTGGAATGAGACAAGTTAAAGATGTTACAAGAAAACTTGACTGAGCATTATTTTTCACAAGCTAGAGTGTATGCATTTGGCACCAGAAAAACTACTTTCCAAAACATTTTACATAGAAAGCGCCATGAAAGTGCAGGTCAGAAAAAGCACTTGTCATCTTTTTTAATACTAGTCCAGGACAAGTTGTATAATGTTATTAGGAATTTCAAACCAAATGCTACATTCTCTAAACATTTTGAAACTGACATGTTATGTCTGCAGAAGAAAATAGAAATGTATATTGAATGCAGGGGATTAAATATGTGGAAAACAAATATGACAAAAAAAAAAGTAGGGGCGATGCCAAATAAGAGCCATTTGAAGAGGAGGATTGACAGTTATCAGAAAAAAATCTGACTGTCTGTGCTACTCATATTTACTTCTTCACTCCATTATATTCACCGGATCTAATGTAAAGCATCAAAGAAGAACTTGGCAGAAAAATACTAGATTTAAATGTTTAGCAGTGAGACTTTGCCAGACTTTCATATCTTTTTAACAAAGCCAAATTTTTTTTGGCACCAACAAAATTGGTAAATCTGGAACTGTTTACAAATTTTTATGAGGTTAATGAAAACCACAGATGTTTATCAGTGATACAATTTAATGAAAATTCTGGTCAGTGAAATCATTTCCATTACAAAATGTAATAACCACTTCTTTATGATTGCCATAGTCCCCATGGTGGTGGAGTCTGCTAAAGAAGCATTGCACACCTTCTGCTTTTTAGCTGTACTCTGGGACTGAAAAAGTAGCCACCATAACCCTCTCCCACACCAATACAATGCTGTGCCTCAACGCCTCCTACAGCATCGGCTGCAAAGAACAACAGCTCGCAGTTACAAGGAGTTCATACAAGTACAAGCACAAGTGGGATTTGAATCCTAAACGCTAATGAAGAAAAAAAAAAAGTAATTTGTAGAAGAAAAAAAAAGTATATGAAACTAATATAGTCTAAAATGTTAAACTGTCAAAGAATTACTTTTGAAAATGGATCACTGTCAGACTGTGATACTGGCATTCTTTGGTTAGGCCATGACCTGTAAGCTGTATCTTGGTCTTCAGATGACAGAATGAACAAAAAAGAGCAGTTTCTCTCAAGACTGTCAGATCCATTACCAGTAAACTTTTTCTCACTATTACTGGTAAGAGTATGAGGGCCTTCAGGCAGTGAAAGAGACACTTGTAGAAACTGAAATCTGCAAACTGATTGATCCTCAAGAACTTTAAAGAAAGACATGATTTGAAGAAAAAATTATCAATTTCTTGCTTGTTCACATTTTCTTGGAAGCTAAATGTCAAAATCAGTACTAATATTGGCAATAAATTTATTTGAAGGGAGTGAAAATGGAATAAAGAGCAGAAAATAAGAAGAAATGAATTTGTATATGTGTGTGTGTGTGCGTGTGCGTGTGTGTGTGCGTGCGCGTGCATGCATCCGTGCGTGCATGTTTAGTGAATACTTTCCTATAATAAAAATATTTTACCTTCTTATGCATGAACACAATTCATAGACACTGAAATCACTGTGTTTGCTGGCGTATACTCGTAGGGTGCACATTATTGTCTCAAAACAGGTAGTATCTTAAACACAGGAAGCTGAAATTTCAGGCGAAATTTTGACAAATCAAATTCTGCTGGCCTGTGTTTATATAAATACCATGCTAAATTCTCATCTGTTTGTCATACAGTGATTGTGAGTGAACCCATTTCTACAAATTGTCTTTGTTTGGAGATGAAAAGTTTCTGATTTGCCTTACTACCATCATGCAAGAGAGCATTGTAGTTAGTGTTCAGTGCAAGCCATCTTGCTTGGTTGCTGCAAAACAAAGAGCATTCCAGTAATATATGTTAAAGTGGGCATAGCTATATTAATAAAAATGTCTTAATTATGCGCAATAGAGTAATTGATATGTCAGTAGTTCAGATTATTTTTGTTACTAACCTTTGGCTCAGTAACAATGCAGACACTGTTGCAATTATGACATTGCATTCAAACTCAGCTTAGGCATGCAATGGACCATAGCATTAGGGTGGCAGAGTGGTTACTTTGAGTTGCTGCCAACCAAAACCATGCATTAAAATTCCTTGAAAAATTATGTTAACTATTTCTCAGTAAATACATGATGAGATGTACTAAATTTTTTCCTTCCAAGATATTCTACAAAAACGTGGGATGCATTTTATATGCCAGTGCATCTTAAATGATGATAAATATAGTACTTCATTTTCACAGAATGTTAGCTGCAGCAATTTTAAGTAGTAATAAATTAACTTATTGAACACTCATGTAATATTTTCATAGTCTGTACGTGCTTATGATATTGCATGAGATAGTATGTGCTTATGTGCACACAGTTTCTTACAAAGAGGTAACATAAAAGTTTAATTGCTACATTATTTTTTTTAAACAAAAGCCATGTAAACTTTCTTTCCTTACAGACTACAACTCTTATTGGATTACTAAAAACTGCAAGACTCCTTCGATTAGTGAGAGTTGCACGAAAATTGGACAGATACTCTGAATATGGAGCAGCAGTACTTCTTCTGCTAATGGCGACTTTTGCTTTGATTGCACACTGGTTGGCTTGCATTTGGTATGCCATTGGCAACATGGAGCGAAACCTGGCAATGGACAGAACGCCACGAATTGGATGGTTGGATGAACTAGCTAAACAGACCCACCAGTACTACAATGGTTCAGATGCTAACAGTGGACCAACAATAAAATCTAAATATGTGACTGCCTTATACTTTACATTCTCAAGCTTGACGAGTGTGGGATTTGGCAATGTTTCACCCAACACAAACTCAGAGAAAATATTTTCAATTCTTATAATGCTTATAGGATGTAAGTTTTCACTGTGTTTGTCTGAATTGCGTAGGCGATCATTTCTCTCCACAATTCCCTGTCTTTAGACTTGATTATGAGATCCACCCGTGACTTTCTTCCTAGCCACACTGACAGCACATCCAGTAACTTCTTTCTCTGTCTTCCTCTGTCTTTTCACTATATATCTCTTCTCTCTCACTCTCTCTCTCTCTCTCTCTCACTCACTCACACACACACACACACACATACACACACACACACACGAGGGTTGTTTGATAAGTTCACTGCCTAAGGTAAAAATAAAAATACACACACACACACACGAGGGTTGTTTGATAAGTTCACTGCCTAAGGTAAAAATAAAAATACACACACACACACACACGAGGGTTGTTTGATAAGTTCACTGCCTAAGGTAAAAATAAAAATACTTGAACCACGCAGTTGATATTAGGTGCATTTGTATATCAGGTTAATGTAAGATTAAACACCAAGTTTCAAGAAATTAACTGCAACCAAATTTTTTTACAGGCTACTGATTTAGTAAGGGGTAGCAGAAATTGAGAAAATGGATACAATTTCTCATCGAGCAGTCATTTGCTACCTCTGCATCAAGGGCTTATCATCAAAAGGGATTCATGAGGATATGGTAGAAACTCTAGGGGAGAGTGCTCCTTCTTACAGCATGGTGAAGAAATGGGCAGCTCAATTCAAACATGGAAGGGAGAGTCTAGAAGATGATCCCCATCCAGGAAGACCAAGAATAGTAACCACTGATGAAATCACCAGCAGAATCCATGACATGATAATGGGGGATCAACGACTAACTGATTGGTACATTGCTACTGAGTTGAGCATCTCTCAGGAACATGTTCATGCCATTATTTACAATTATCTTCTAATGATAAAGGTCTCTGCTTGATGGGTCCTGAAACTTCTTGGAGCTGATCACAAATGACAGCTTCTCAACATGTCATGAGACGATCTTGGCCATTTTTCTGCAGGTCCTGACAAGATTCTTCAGCAATTTGTGACTATGGATGAGAGTTGTGTTCATAATTTTCAACCAGAAACCAAAGAACAGTCAAAGCAGTGGAAACATCATAGATCCTCACCTCCAAAGAAAGCAAGAGTGGTTCTGTCTGCAAGCAAAGTGATGATTCCATCTTTTGGGATTCAGAAAATATGCTATTGGTAGACTATCTTCAAAAGGGCAGAACGATCACTGGGGTCTATTACACTAATCTTGTGAAGCAACTGCGGGTCAAACTGAAGGAAAAGCATTGAGGGAAATTGACAAGAGGAGTCATCTTTCAGCAAGACAATGCTCCAGTTTACAAGTCGGCGGTGGCAATGGCTGCCATTCATGAATGCTGCTTTCAGCTTCTTGAACATCCTCGTTATTCCCCAGATTTGGCCCCTTCAGACTATTACCTGTTTACCAAACTCAAAAAAGAGCTCAGTGGTGGCAAATTTGCTTCAGATGGTGACATCATTCATGTTGTAGACCACTTTCTACTGGCACAAGATGCTGACTTTTAAAAAGAAGGGATCCGTATGCTCCAGGATCGCTGGACTAAGTGCATAAACTTGCAAGGGGACTATGCTGAGAAATAAACCAAAAAAGTTGTCCACAAATAATCCGTTGTACCTTATGCCAAGAACTTATCAATCACCCCTCGTATATATTATTATACTATTTATATATATATATATATATATAATTTAGCATTGACAAATGAAATTTACTTGAATTTTGACAATCATTATTTTCTAATGTTCTGAAACAGGCCAGTGTGCACTATAAGTGGCTGAAAACATTTTTAGATAATGACAAAATGAATACTAATGCTAAAAAAAACCCTCTGGTACATAATTTTAGAAAATGCTGACAATATAGCTTATTTAAAACTCTACCCTGTTGTCTTTCAGCACTGATGTATGCCAGCATCTTTGGTAATGTTTCGGCCATCATTCAGCGCTTGTACTCAGGCACTTCACGCTATCACACTCAGATGTTAAGGATAAAGGAATTCATTCGCTTCCATCAAATTCCCAATCCACTGAGACAGAGACTGGAGGAATATTTTCAACATGCGTGGTCTTATACTAATGGTATTGATATGAATATGGTAAGTTCTGGGAAAATTTACATTTTAAATTATTTATTGAGCTAGGTATTTGCCTGTGCTACATGTTATTTGCTCTGATTGTTTGCTGGCATGGATGCATTATTGACAGATAGTGTAAAATATTGACAGTCTATTTCTGTGTCTCTTTTCATCTTCCTGGAAGGTGTCAAATATTGACAGTCCATTTCTTTGCTGTTCTTTTAAATATCTTTCTCTTTTGGTCAGCTCTTTCAAAGAGTTCTTTTTTTAACTATCATTCTTTTTTTCTTTTTCTCAAGTGTTTTCCAGTGCTGTTATGTGTTTCTGTTTTCTCATGCCATGTTCAATGAATTTTGATTATCTTATGTTTGTATTTTTATTTTGTGATGTTCTTTAACTAATCTGAGAACTCCTTCATGTGGTTTTCTGTTCTGAAGCAACAACAAAAAAATTGTCTGTTACACTTTCCTTTAGAGTTCTTTTTGTACATTGCTTAGGACTTTTTAGTTTCCTCTTATTGTGAAAATGTGATTTAATGTGAAGCTGACTCTGAATATAGTGCGTTCGGAAAATAACTGTGCACTAGCCCAGTATCGATTCCGGTATTGTAGTGATATCTTAATGACTGCAGTGTCTAGCCACATCTACCTGCACACATTAGTGTGTTGAAACCTGCTGTTGTCCAACTTAATCTGTGACTCCAGCCACGTCAGTGCACAGTTACTTATGGAGCACCCTGTATTTGAAGCAATGAGTAATTTTTTTTTTATCTGGATTTACAGTTCAATATTTATTTATTGATTGCTTAAACAATTTGTTTTTTTAGGAGAACCCTAAAAAAAATTTTTTTTAAATGGCACAAGTTTCATTTCTGTGATAACATTTCAGGTTAAAATGACCTAGTAGAATTAATGTATGGAGCAAATTTACAAGAAAAGAGATTATTATAATGAGCAAGAAAAGAAGGATAGATGAATAATTTAACTGGACTGAACAAGACAATAACACTGGAAAAAGTAATAAAGATGTACAAGACTAGAGGTACTTTGCAAACTGTTTATTGGAACATGATCAGGTGACAGCTATGCTGATAGTTGTACAGATCAAGTGATAGTTATGCTGATAATCATACAGATCAAGTGATAGTTATGCTGATAATCATACAGATCAAGTGACAGCTATACTGATAAATTGTGTGCAGTGTTCATAAGTCTCATGTGACCTACATGACTTATTTCTTCCTATTCCTGTACAGGTGTTGAAAAGCTTCCCAGAGTGCATTCAAGCAGATGTGTGTCTGCACTTAAACAGGAACCTCTTACAAAATTGTCCTGCATTTAAAAGTAACTTCTGTGCCTGAAATTTATCTGTATCTATCATTTCTTTGTGTGCATATGTGTGTGTGTGCATGGATGCATCTGCATTTTGTTTGTATGGTATTTTAATTAAGTAATATATTTTTGTTTTAGTTTTCATTTCAGTCTTTCAATTCATATTTATTATTCCTTAAGTATTCCAATTTATTAATCTAATTTCGTGTACTATAAATTTTATATCTTACTATAAATCATATATCTTACTATAAATCTTATATCTTACTTCATTAACTGCATCCTGTTGGCAAAAAAAAAAAAAAAGTTATTTTGACCAAGATATTAATGCAATAATTGTCCAAAGCATTCCTACTGAAAACATTCTCATTCTTAGTCAAATCACGGTACACCAAACCATCATAAAATTGACTGAAGGTGCATCCATAAGACATTTCCTCAGACCTCAGTATTACTTTTGACCACCAGATAACATTTTACATCCTTCTTGTGCCGTTAAACATCACATAGGGCTCGCATAGTTGTTTGCCAAGTTTTCCTGTTTTCTGCGAGTTTTTCAACTTCATCAAGGGATGTTATGCCCACTGAAATGGCTTCTCTTAACAATGTCCTCTTCAGAGTTTCACGTGGTCATCCTTTTTCTTTAGCCTATTGTGCTCCACTTTATAGCTTGTTTTAGTATTCTCTAATTGTTTCTTCTCATCACATGGCCTACTTTTTCTGATCACCCATGAGACAGGTTGTTTGCTCATCTGTCTTATCTCTGTGTTGTTCTTAAATTCATTCCACTTTATACCAAGTATTTTCCTTAGGCATTTGTTTTCAAAAGAGTCTAATTTCTTGTCTGTTTCTTTAGTTGATTTCCAGCTTTCGCATGAGGGTGGATATCACATTTGAATTGAATAATCTTAACTTGGCTTTTGTGCTTATAACTTTTGAATTCCATATGTTCTAAAGATTTTTTAAGGATAATGCTGCTTTTGCAATTCTAATTCTTTCCTTTCTAGTGTCACCATCCTGGTCTATGTAGCTGTCAAGGTATGCAAATTTGTTTACTTTATCAACAGCTGTTCCTTCTGTTATATTTTTCCTTCTTGATTAATGAGGGAACCTCAAATTTTGACAATCAGTTTGAACATATCACTCAGAAAAATTTTACCTGTCTCTAAATACAACAAAATTTTATAGACAGCATCATTCAAACCAAATTTTGATAAAGTCAACAAATTTGGAATGAAGTCACAAAAACTGTAACTTAAAACATGAAGAAAACATGAATTCTATTGCCTTCTTGTTTTGTTTTATCTTGTCATGTCTTGTTTTATCTTGTCATGTCTTGTTTTCTTCCTCATATAGCTTTCATTGTTGAGAAGGCAAATATACTTATAGATAGGGCCCAGCAATAAGGATATAAAAGGGATATTTAAGCTATTAATGAATTATTTATTAAGTCAGTAGGGGATATTTATTAGTTATCTCCTCCATCCACATTCTGTATGACCTCCTTCCCCCCTCCCTCCTATTTTCTACCATTCTCATTCTTCCCTTGTTATAGGAAGTTCAAATGTTTCTTGAACTGAAAAAAATTTATTACAAAGATTGAAAGAATATAAAATAACATTGTATATCAGTAATATGCCTGAGGAGGATTTTAAACATTAAATGGCAGGACAAGATCAGGAATGAGGAGGTCTGAGAAAGGGCAGGACAAGAACCTATGATCCTACAAATCATGTCTAGGAAGTGGAGGTGGATTGGCCACACTCTGAAGAAACCCAACACAAACATAGCAAGACAGGCACTGACATGGAATCCTCAAGGAAATAGAAAACGAGGAAGACCTAGACCTACATGGAGAAGATAAATTATTACAGTGCTCAGAGACAAAGGGTACATACACATAGAAGGAAGCAGAGAATAATTCCAAGAACAGGGATGACTGGAGAGGCTTTATCCATGGCCTGTGTTCTCCAGGGAGTGAAAGGCGATGATGATGATGATGATACAGGGGACAATGTTTCCCAAGTGTTAACTAGACTAGCACATACAAGGATTAATCTGAGGCCAAAAACAGATGAGTGACCATGTAGCAGTGGAGTCCAGACTCCAAAACATATCCTACAAGAGTGTCCAAACCATGCAGACCTGAGGCGTGAGACATGGCCAGAGGACACAAGCTTGGGGCAAAAGCTTTGGGGCTCCTGCCAGGATCTGGAGAAGACTTCAGGTTGTGTCATGTCGACAGGGATCAGGATCTGATATGACCAACAACCTGGAGTGCAGAAGAAGAAGAAGAAGAAGAAGAATGAAGCAAATTCAAATGAAAACAGAGGTGGAAGAATCTCACTGAGTATTAAAGTACATTACTATGAGTAAGCAGTTTTTAAACAAATGAGAAATATCTTGTACAATGCATCTCCATCAATCAGATAGAGAATTCTGAAATGCTACATTGAGGCTCTCTTGCTCTGTAGAAGTGAGTCATGGACAATCAGCAGATCAATACAAAGATCAGTAGAGGCAACAGAGTTGTGATTTATTAGAAGAATGTTAATAATACCACAGACAGCTGAGATGACAAACAGGGAATGTCTAAGAAAGGCAAATGTAGAAGGGAATCTTTAGAGTTTCACACGAGAATCCATAATAAAATGAGTCATCATTTAATGGACATATGAGGAGAAGAAGGCTTGAAAATATCATAACAACAGGAAAGATAAATGAGAAGAGAGGCACAGGAAGACCAAGAGAAAAAAAAATGAACAGTCTAAAGTGATGGCCAAACAAAGAATCACCAGCTGAGCTGATGGAAAATGTCAAGGACCAAAATGTGTGGGTAAGCATGACCACCAGTGCTGCCAGAAAGGCAACTGATGATGATGACTGTGAGCACCATAATGCATTTGTCTGATTTCACTAAAGTGATTATTGGTTTCATGTTTTTATCTGTTGATTTTTGTTAATTTACACATTTTCTTTGATTTTGCTTTTATTCTGTCTCAAGGAGAGAGAGAGAGAGAGAGAGAGAGAGAGAAAGTGTGTCTGTACATCCGTATGTATGTGTGTATGCACACATGACAGAGAAAGAGAGTTCAAGAGAGTGAGGTGGAGTGAACAGGCTTTGTGACAGACTGCTACCACCATCTGGCACATATTGAAATTTTGTCTTGCTAGCTGAAATGAAGCAGCACAATAGTTCCATTTCTAGAGTGCCACAACTGGGTCTTGCCCTGATAAACGTGACCGTACTTTGAGCACATTCGTCTTAATTTTAGCCCCTAAAATAAACCTTGACAGAAAAAAACTAGAGTGGCCTTTTTTCCCCATCCCCAGTTCTTAACCACATAATTGTTTTACCGATATCTATTATAACTTTGACTGTCACTTCAGGTGCTAGTCCAGGGTGTCTCCGAACATTGTCCATGAAGTTCAAAACAACACATGTACCTCCAGGTGATACTTTGGTGCACAGAGGAGATATACTTTCAGCCTTATATTTCATCTCTAGAGGGTCCATTGAAATCCTCAAGGATGACATTGTTGTAGCTATACTTGGTATGTGTTTGTGTTCTATGGCTGTATATGGTGTAACATACCAGTGAAGTTGTGAATTTGCGTGATATTTTTTTTAGCTTTTCTCTTAACTGTCTTTGGTGCATGCATAAGTAGAGCAGAGTAACTGAATGGTTATTATATCCATTCTTGCATAAAATATTCTTACTTTTATAAGGAAATTGTACTCTCTTAAGGTTGTACTTTGCATAGAATCAACATACAGCACTTTTAATTATGAGAAGATGATGACATTATTAGAGTAAAAAATGCAGCACTAAGTCTATTGTTAATTAAAGTATGTGTTTAATAACTGGTAGCAGTAACAGTTTTATTACTCTAAACAGGTAAAGATGATGTTTTTGGTGAGAATATTTGCACGCATGAGACTGTTGGAAAATCCAGCTGCAATGTGAGAGCATTAACGTACTGTGATCTGCACAAAATTAATCGAAATGATTTGTTGGAAATTCTGGATATGTATCCAGAGTTTGCAGAGGAGTTTAGGAAAAATCTGGAAATTACATTTGACCTTAGAGATGTGAGTACACTAACAATAAAATGTCACATTATTACACTCTGTTGCTTGCTTTTGATTTGGCGATCATAAATTTGCTTTTCTATGTGACAACTGACCAAATTTTATCTGCATTGTAATAACCCAGCCTAGAATTGATCAGACAGCATCTTTGTAAAATCAAACTCTTCATGAAGGTGAATGTATGAAAAGTAAATAAACTGATATTTTTCCAAGTTATGAAAGTACCATTGATTTTTTAAAATACAGTAGAATCTCATTATAATGGACTTCAAGGGGATTGGTAAACTAGTCCTCATAGCTAAAGTCCGATATATCCAGAAATGATCATGTTCTCAACTACTGTGGTGTGAATCAACATAAAATCATGCGCTTCTTACAATATTCCCACACACACCGAGGTAAACAAATATTAGCAATGTCAAAAACCATGTACATGTATTGTAATGTTGTCAGTGTTTTATTAATATTAAATATTTAATTAATAAAAGTGCATATTTTCGGGGCACTAATGTTGTTACATGTACAGTACTGTGCTGTATTACAGAGAAGCAAAGTGCATTTCGTCGCTAGAGTATCCATCAGGTTTTCCGACATCGTACATGTGGTCGATATAGCGACTCTTGGTTTGTTTCATTAAAACAACCGGTGTAACATTTAGATTGTACATATTTCATCCGCGTTTCCAGTGACACTTTTCAAAATGGTGAAAGAGTGCTTAGTTACGAGTGATGCCGAGCGAGAAAAAGGAAGGAAACATCGAAATTTTTGATGATGTAGATAGGGGTATGGACATGGCCTGTGACAACACCACTGCGCTTGAATGTATCCTAAGTAGATCTAGACATATTAGACGACTGGAGAAGTAGTTAGGAGGTTATTTCGGACATTAATTTAGCAAGAATACAACATAGAATCACAATACGAGATCGACAAGTAGATCTAGACATCTCAGATGGTAAGTAGTGTAGATCTAGACCTAGCCGATGATGAGCTGGGCACATTCATTGTCTAAAAACATCACATTACTTCTTTCTTTCCTAAAAAACTCTGCATTTATGAAATCTTCATACAGTTAGTTATATTTTGAAACATAACAGGTACACGGAAGTGCATGGAAATACAGTTTTCCATTCCATTTTACAACTATACCCCCTGTACAGATCAAGACCCGCGCTTTTACTCTGGCACCCAACTGAACGTCCGCGTTTCTTTCTGTGGCACGGGAAGAGTTAATATTAAATATTTAATTAATAAAAGTGCATATTTTCGGGGCACTAATGTTGCTACATGTACAGTACTGTGCTGTATTACAGAGAAACAAAGTAATCAGTCAAATTCTTTTGCACTGGATTCCTTTCTGCCATTTTAGCAATGTATGCATCTAATTTGCCAATGCAAGTCATCAGGAGATCTGATTCAGCTGGGTCACTGGTAGTATGTGCAATGTAACATTGCAACAATGTTATTGCCATGTTTGCCCCACATGTTTATGGTGAAGATGTAATTGAAATCTCATCTTCACTTTGTGAACACTCAACCCTGTGGACTTTGCATTAACATTTACTACAATCCACTGTTTTACACAAAACTGCCAAAGAACAGTCCAAATGTGCTGTCAGTGTTTTGTCAGCCTGATGGGGGACTAGTATGCTGCAGTATGTTATAACCAAATAAAACAACACCAGTCAGCAACCACAAAGATCTAACTTTTAGTCTGTTACAAGCAAAATTCCCTTATAAGTGATTTAGTTATATCCTGCTATTTTCCTTGTCTGTTATAAGTTGGGTCTGTCATAATGATATTTTACTGTATAAATCACAGTTCTTTTCACTGTTTAGAAAATGTTATTATCTTTATTAATGTAATTACAATTTTGCAAATTGATGGATTTTTAAAAATCAGAAGCAGGAACATTGTAAACTGATGGATTTTTAAAATTGAAAATAACAGGAACATTGTACAGTTAGAGTCCCTGCTGTAGATTATGGCACTCGAAGGAATTCCAGGTTCAGACGTTCACTGAAGTCAGCGCCATATATGACAACTTTCAGTTCAGATTCTCAGGGTAAGAAAAAAAAAGTTTCTTTTAAATTTTATGCTTAGACTACACACCTGCTATTTTTTTTTATAGTTGTTTAACATTACTGTATGCCTGAAATTGTTTACAGTTACTTCAAAAGTGTTAAGAAGTTTGGTAAAGAAGCATGATTTCTTGTTTCACTTTAATGTCTTTGAGCCCACTAAAAATTAAACACTGACGTCAGAGAAGTTTTTTTTTTTTTAATCTGTTAAGCTCTTGAGACAAAATTACAAGTTCATAATATCCAGCTAAAAACAGCATGTTCAGCTTTTTGTTTTTTTTTAACTGGGAGTAGGTAAATTCTTTTAACTGGTATTGTAATTTCAGCAATATTTCAACTGTCAGTATTATTATTTTTTTTAAATATGGTTATTCTGAATGAAAATTTATATTCTGATTTTTATTTACATTTTATATTAAACTTCTCAATCATAACTGACACTTTCAGTGTTATGATAATTTTCAAATGTTATGATAATATTCAGAAAATGGAGACAATGCAAATTCTGAAACTGTGATCTTTTTTTAGGCTCTCTTGTTGTTTTCATTTGTGTGTTCATTCTTCTGGTTAAAGCCATATATATTTTCTTGCAAAATTAAATTTTTATATGGCATGAAATAAAAGCTATCAATCTTCAATGTCCACCAAAAATTAGTGTTAATGGCTGTCTATTTGCAAGATGAACAAGTTCATTTTGTCAAAAGTGTGTATGTTCCAATCTAAAATCTAAATTTAAATAATGATATTCTGATATAATAATAATAATATTCGTTTGGTGGTGAAGTCTAGAATAAAATTATGTTGAAATCTGAATTAAGTACATTTAAAGTATATTTAATTCTCATTTTTAAAAATTCCTTATTTATTTGAAATGCATTTCTTGGGGATGGTGTATCATATGGCCAATTTGTAACTTTTTTTTTTTTTTTTATTGTTGCATGTTTCAAATCTATCCTTAAAATCTGGTCCCTATTAATTCCATAGAATTGGCTGCAGATATTCCTGTGATGTCAACTGCAGGTGAGATTCTTGGCATCACTGTTAGCTTTGCTACATTTGCTGATGAGAGATAAATAAAACATAACACTGATGTAAATTGTATTGTAATTCATCTCATTTTTTTATGCAGTTCTTTCTTAATATCTGAAATTAAAGTAAATGTGTAGTCTTTCCTAATAGATGAAACTAAAGTAAGATATTACATTTTATGTGAAGGCACATTTTAAAACAGTACTACAAATTTTATTTGGTGTGTAGTTTAGACATTTTAACTGAAAGTAATTGTTCCAAATTATGACAAGCTGAAATTCTGAACTTGCTACATTGCATGCTCCATGGATAATACCTTGTTGTTGAAAGCTTATGTCTAGCTGCTGTTGACTGTAACATTACATTTGCATTATTTCATTGTATATTTTCATAATTTACAAAAAAATTATGTAAACCATAACACAACACATTGTTTTGACAGGCATTTTTGTCATTGAATGCAGTTATGAATCATAATTCTGTTTAAAAAAGATCCAAAGTTTTACAAGTTTCAAATCAGTTTTTTTTTTCACTTTGCATCAAATAATGTTGGTCTTTGTTAGTGGTTCTATATTGCTGTATATTATGTAACTGATGAACAGGTTTGATGTCAACAGGTGTTTCTGAAAATCTTTCAGTTCAAGGCAGTCCAGAATGTAGTATGGAACAATTTCTTCTTCTTTTCTGATTCAGAGCATGTAGTATAGTCACTCAAAGTGTTTACTGAGACTTGTGTGTCATGACTGGAGCCGAAGGATTGTGTATTGATCTCTATACTGGTTATGTTATTGGCTTAGTAGTCCATCCATTGCCTTCTGCAGTCATATATAATGTATTTTGCAGTTGGTGGGGATTTCAGATCATGACATGTTTGGCTTCATTCTTGTTTTTTGTCTGTCACTGTTTTCATATGCCACTAATGCCTATATCATCCATTGCATAGTGACACTGATGCAGAAGAAACAAGTGCATGTTAGGTTATGATGTATTCATCTGTTCAGTTACAGTTTTGGAGGGCTAAAAAAAAAGTGGTTTAGAAATGTGAGAAGATAATCAATGTTCTTTGGATGTGTAACACTGCCTTCACACTTTGTGGTGATGACTGCCATAGTTGCTGTATAGCTTGCATCAAGGCATTATAATGGAAGAAGTGATATCCACAGAGGCAGAAAGGAGACGATGTCTTGTACAGAATGATAATGAGTGTCACATACTCCATGTTTCCATTGAGGGCTGATCTATATGGATCCAATGGTGTTTGGGTCTATGACTTGCTCACTAGCTTATCTGTTGAGTCTGATAATCTGGTAATATACATATATAATTTGTGTTTGTGGAGCATCTGACATGCCACCGTTTTCATTAGTGAAGTAGGTGATTTTTTTGCTTTTAGTTGTTCTGTAGTATTAAAATATCTGAGTTTCTAGTTTCAGTCTTTTTTTCTTATACTTCCATTTATCAACTACTCTCTGTTGGAGTGATTTAGGAACATATTTTGATATTAATTCACTGCCACAAGGGTTGTCTTTTCCCATCTTATGTCTAGCTGCTTTAAATTTGTGTCAGTTTTATGTGCAGCTGTGTTGATCTCATTCTCCTAAGTTCAAGCATTTGGTTTTTGTCAACATCTGTACAAGTGCTCTTAGAAGCTGAGGTATGTTATGGGAGGTTGTGATGCAAAACTGATTGAACATATTCATCATTATTTTGTCATCTCCCACAGGATGTGCTCGCAAGCTGCTTGAGTGAATTTAATATTTCTGATGCTTTTCTCTTCTGTAAGACCCATGAACTTCTCAAAATTAATCTTTTGTATCTAAGTGCACTATTCATTCATTCATTCAGCTTTTTGAGCCATTGCGGCTCATTGCTGCAGACAAGACTTGTCTTCGTTCCTCTCTCCTCTTAGTCTTCTCCTGCCAGTTGTCAATTCTAAGGGCTCGTATGTCTTCTTCCAGGTTGTCATGTCATTGTTGTCTTGCTCTGCCTCTTGGCCTGTCTCCATTTATCACTTCTGTATAAGCCCTTTTTGCCTGCTTAGTCTTGTCCATCCTTTTAGGCATCTGGGCCATCTAAAGCTATTGTTTTTCATAATGGTAATTGTAAATGGAGACTGGAATAGCATGTTTTTTTCCTTCAAATTCCAAGAAAGGTAAAGAATGAAAGTATAAAAATAATTTTTATGGAAAAGATTTAATAATTTTTGATACTTTAAAAATCATTTTCGTTATCTTTTATTCAAAATATTCTAGAAAATCTGCTTGTTATCCTCTGTTCAAATTGTTATAGTTCATGCAAGTACACTGTAAGTGGAGAAACTACAGCTTGTATTCTAAATATAATCTTCTTCTTCATACGCACATTGGCGATGACGCGTGGTACCTTGATTTTTGCAATGTGCCTTTTGGCTGAGTACCTCTAACTTCAGCACCTTTCCTGCTAGGGTAGACTGTGGTCTTGCTCGGATTGTCATGAAGACAGTGGTGTAGGCTGGCCTGGCCAAAACTGGTTTTCCAGCCTCTAGTGGCTGTACTTAAGCCCCTTCTCCACATCAGATCCAGCATGCAATGCTGGCTGCCCAGATGGCTTTGAGACAGTTCTACAGAGATAGTCTGAATTTGGGATGAGAAATCCAATGAGTGCCTCAAAGATATCCATTCCCTGCCACCTATTTGCTTTGTTTTCATCATTCCATAGCCATTGTTGTAAAGACCCATAGGTTTGTCACATCCTGGATTCATTAGTTTCACACCAGATTTTCCTAATCCTTGCAGGCGATCTCCATGTCCCCATCCGTCCACCAACCTGACATTACATTTTACAAAAATAACAGTTACAATTAGTGTTGATTGCTACAGGTTTCTGGGCTACAAAAGTAGGTCAGAGTTTTTAAGCAAACAGATCTATGTTCCCTGTCTCACAAAGACTATGTTAAGATAAGCGTGTTCTTAACACAGTTGTTCCCAGGGGTCTAAATATAATATTTCAGTGTCCATTTAACAAAAATTTCAGTGTTGTGCACGAACAAGAATCAAAGTGGTCTTTTTTTTAATTTAATTTTTCAATTTAATTTTTCTTAATTTAAAATTATATTTTTTTCCACGTAATGCTTAAAATTGTTAAATTCTTTATTGTACTTTCTGAGAAAACAAACTGTCAGTATTATAATAAAGCATTTTAAATAGTTAGAATAAACTTGATAGTAAGAATTCCTCACAAACTTTCATGTATTCACTAAAACAAACTTTTGTTATTAATGTATGTAAATACATAATATAAATACATAATGTATGTAAATACATATCTAAAACAGGTAATATAGAGAAATGAAAAATATAGAGAACATGCCAGGAATATCAGTTGGTGGGCATAACCTTAACAACTTAAGTTATGCAGACGACACAGTTCTAATTGCTAAAAGTGAACAAGGAGCTGCAGGCTCTTCTGGACATCATGGTTCGTGAAAGTAAAAATAAAGGTCTCAGCCTGAACAAAAAGAAGACTGAAGTGATGGTCATCTCAAAGAAAAGAATATCACCAAAATGTAGCATTACCATCGATGGCATAATCTGAAACAAGTTGATAGATTCAAGTACTTAGGAACGATTATAACAATTGATGGGAAATGTCACAATGAAATAAAAAGCAGATGTGCTCAGGCCAAGTCAGCATTCCAGACAATGAGACACATCTTGTGCAACAGATCCATATCAGTGGAAACAAGATTCCAAGTACTTAAATGTTACAACGAGCCAATTTTGTTTTATGGATGTGAAGCATGGTCTGTGAATAAGAAAGTACAGTGAGAAATGGAGGCCATTGAGATGTGGTTTATAAGAAGGATGTTGACAGCTAAGAAAACCAATGAAGAAGTCTTAAGAGAGGCTGGAGTTAAAAAGCAAATTATAGCAAAGATCAGAGGCTGACAGAGAGATTTACAGGACATTTCCAGAGAAGAGGAAAATTGGAACACACTGTGGCAACTGGAAAAATTGAAGGAAGAAGAGACAGAGGAAGACAGAGAGAGAAGTTACTGGATGGGCTGTCAGTGTGGCTAGGAAGAAAGTCACTGGCAGATCTCGTAATCAAGTCTAAAGACAAGGAATTGTGGAGAGAAATGATCACCTATGCCACGCAGCATGACACTTGAGTTGAATTGAAAACAGGTAAAATGGGCATTTATTGGGTACATGGGACCCAACTGGAAGATCTTGATTTTGCAGATGACATAACTCTTATCAATGATAATGTGAAATCTATGGAAGAAAAAACAGATACCCTGTCTTCAATGGCTAGTAAAATAGGACTTAAAATTAACAAGGGAAAAACAAAAATAATGAAACTTCTCATTAGTCATGAAGGAAAAACATACATTGAAGGAACAGCTGTTGAAGAAGTAAACCAATTTGCATACCTTGGCAGCTACATAAACAAGGATGGTGACACCAGAAAGGAAGTTAGAATTCGAATTGCAAAAGCAGCATTGACCTTCAAGAATCTTGAGAAAATATGGCATTCAAAAGTTATAAGCACAAAAACCAAGTTAAGATTATTCAATTCAAATGAAAAATCCACCCTTGTTTGTGCTTGTGAAAGCTGGAAAACAACTAAAGAAATAGACAACAAATTAGATTCTTTTGAAAACAAATGCCTAAGGAAAATATTCAGTATAAAGTGGAACGAATTCAAGAACAATGCAGAGATTCGACAGGTGAGCAAAACAACAACCTGTCTCATGGATGATCAGAAAAAGAAGATGACATGTTAATCATGTGATGAGAATAAACAATCAGAGATTCCAAAAACAAGCTATCAAATGGAACACAACAAGCCAAAGAAAAAGAGGTCGACCATGTGAAACTCTAAAGAGGACATTGTTAAGAGAGGCCATTTTAATGGGCATAACCAGATTATACACAAATTCAGACTGAAGTGAAAGGTGTGCAGAATGGTGAGATGCAAAGCAGCCTTGTAAGGTCAATAGCCACACTTAGTGTGCTAGATGACAAATATCCATGTGACACCTGGATACATGTGTATACAGACGGATCTGCACACAATGCCATAAAGATTGGAGGGGCAGGAGCACATATTGAATATCCAAACAACACCTCTGACAAGATTTCCATACCCACTGGAAAATACTGCAACAACTTTGATGCAGAAGTTAGGGCAATTATTGCTGCAGTTGAAAAACTATCAGACTCCAGAATTGATACATGTCCTGTAGTAATTCTCACAGATGCAAGATCAGTACTGGAAGCTCTTCAGTGCAACAAACTACCAGACCTTAAGGATGCCTTGTCAAAAATTGGCTTACAACATGGAGTCACTTTGCAATGGATTCCCTCCCACTATGGGATACCAGGCAATGAGAAAGCTGACCATCTGGCCAAAGAGGGCACTGAAATGGAGCAACCAGACATACCAATCACCTATAATCAGAAGAAAAGCATGATAAAAACCTACAGGAAGCCACAAACACCACCACATGATGACTATCACATGCTAAACAGAAAGGAACAAGTCACCATCTTCCGTCTCCAAACAGGACACAGCCGACTCCGAAGTCATATGTATACAAAGTTTAAGGTTGGTACTACTAATCTATGTACATGTGCCCGGGTGCCCCAAACTGTGGAACATATCCTCCAAAACTGCACCAACTATGAAACACTGAGAAATAATTACTGGCCCAGTGAAACCACTAAAGAAGATAAGCTCTACGGTTCCATACATGAATTACAAAAAACAGTGAAATTTATCCAAGAGACAGGACTGCAGGTATAGACAGACAATGCGAACGAAGAAGAAGAAGAAGAATAGGCATAACATCCCTTGATGAGATTGAAAAGCTCACTGAAAACAAGAAAACTTGGCAAACTAACATACGATCCCTATGTGACGTTTAACGGCACGGGAAGGATGTAAGATGTAAAGGGACCACTGAACTGACTGCATTAATGAAGCAAAAGTTTCAATAAATTCCTACATATTGCCTGTGATGTAAAAGCTACTACTTAGTCTTGTATATCTTTATATCCATCCATCCATTTTTTTCCTGCTTATTATAATCTTTTCTCTGTATAAAATTTCCCTATATATTAATCCTACTAGGTAATTTTAACCTGAAATATGATCACAGCAGTGAAACTTGTGCTTTTAAAAAAAAAAAAAAAAAGGCATTACGTTCCAGTCAGTTCAGTTAATTATTCTGTAAAGTTTAGTTTTGTGTATCACTCATGATGTATACATATTTTTCACATTTTATTTCAACTTGTTTTTCAAATTTAGTTATTCATAAAGCAAATTATTCATATTCATTATTTATTCACTCTGATTTTCAGTCATTCATTTCTTCATGCCAGTGACTGCTATGTTTTTACCTTCATTTTTAGGTTTCTTGTGTTAAGGTATAGCATAGTTATTTAAACTGTTGCTTGAAGAAAGACTATCTGTTCTGCAACCACGCATAACTGTTTTTACAGGCAAACAATCAGGCTGTTTTGATAAAGGTTAGATTAACTGTGCAGACTAGCCACACTGAGATGTTTACAAAATTCAAGTAATCAAGAGGACATTATTACACATTTGTATATTTATTATGCAGTTTTTAGCAGCAGAAATATTGTATGCGGGGTAAGGGCACACTAATAGTTATTTAGCATTTAGAGACTGCAAAAAGTTTACTTGTTCCTCTCCTGAATGCTGTTAAGTTTTCCACGGTGGTGATGATTCTATTTCTGGTGACAGATGAAGGTGATGGACTGTCCTGGCTGTTTTTATTATATGGAGCATCTATGAAACAAATGGCCTGATATCTAACCTGCAGCTGCAGTACCAAACTTCTTAGTAAGCTAAATATCTCTCTCTCTCTCTCTCTCTCTCTGAACCTTAAGTGCCCAAAAGCACATGAGACTTCCACAAGAGTTTTCCATGCCTGTCCTTTGCCTTTTTTTCTGCTCTTGCCTAAGTGAGCCCAAGTAAGCTAAATCATCATCATCATCACCTTTCACTCCCTTGAGAGCATAGGCCACGGATAAAGGCTCTCTAGTCATCCTTGTTCTTGGAATTATTCTCTGCTTCCTTCCTTGTGCATCCCTTGTCTCTGAGCACTGTCATAATTTCTCTTCTCCAAGTAAGTCTAGGTCTTCCTTGTTTTCTATTTCCTTGAGGATTCCATGTCAGTGCCTCACGTCGAGGTCTTCCGGTGAGAAAGTCCAACCCTAGACCAAACTGGTGCAATGAAAACCACGGTGTCACGCAATCCCGCTTCCGAGACCCACCAAGAATACAGGCTAAAGCACTGTGATACTCTGAACCCCTTGTGGTCCTTCGTGGAACTCATGTGGTCTATTTTGGACCACACAGGGGACCACCGGACCTAACGAGGACCACATGTGTGAATTCAGTAGGTTCACAGTGCGGTTTTTGGTGGTAGAAGTGAACGAAGAAGAAGAAGAAGAAGATGTCAGTGCCTGTCTTGCTATGTTGGTGTTGGGTTTCCTCAGAGTGTGGCCAATCCACCTCCACTTTCTAGACATTATTTGTAGGTTCATAGGTTCTTGTCCTGCCCATTCCCAGACCTCCTTGTTCTTGATCTTGTCCTGCCATTTAATGTTTAATAGTAGGGATTAAACTGACCTACGCTTTCTTTGCCTGGCTGTTGTGGTATAAACATTTCCACTGAGTGTTTTGCAGAAACAAAGACGGGTCACAGCCAGCTGTAACTCATCAGCTCTGATGACCTGTGGAAACCTTTACTTCCCAAGTATTTTTTGTGGTACACATACAATGGTAAAATCTATTATATAAATGTTATGAAAATCCCAGCAGTATTTCAACAGAAAAACGTGATTCTAAAAACTGGTATATCTGAAATGGAAAAGTGTTTAACTGTAAATATTGGCATACAAAAAAGTTTGTAGAATACTTCAGTAGAAAAATTACAGTACTTTGTAAATTAATTAATGCACAAGAAGTGCACCTGTTAGAGCACTGACTTGAAAATAGTGAGGAGAAACATGATGTAGCACATGACTAGTGTGTTTCAGTGAGTTTGTGTGAAAAAAAATGGATTAATGGTGGAGACGAGAGAAGGTGTAACAGAAAATTAGCCCTTCACCCACAAGACAGCTGAGTACTAGAGAAATAAATTTTCTAACACTTCACTTCTCTCTAGCATTAAACTGCCACTTTGTTTTGTGTACATGATTTGCAGCATCTCAAACTTAATAACAGCCAAAGAAACAGCTGTATTCTTACTCTCTGTAGATAGCCTAGTTACTGCATTGCATGTTAGCTACCACAAAACAAATAAATGTTGCAATTTGTACTTTCAGTGCACTTAAATATTTGTATGCCATAAAATGATCTATGGATTTTATGATATCTTGTAAAGCCTTTATTTGTCCTGCAGAATTTTTTTCATATTTTATGACTTTCGTGTAAATTATCTCCATACAGAAAAAAAAATAATTTTGCCTCATCCACAGCTCTTCAGAATGAATTCAGTTTTACTTATGGTGTTATAAAACCTGCAGAAAGTACTGTTATTAATAATTATCTGGGTGCATGAAAAATTGCAAAGTTGGCATTCATTACATTCCATGCTAGATAGTTTTGTCAATCATATTTTTCCATCATGTGTGTATCTTTGGTGTTTGTATCAATTCAGATACTTTAATTTTTCCATGGCACTTGGTCAGTAAACTGAGATATTTTTTTCTCTTGGCTTCTTCTCCTTTTTCTGTTGAAGTTTCTAGTCATTACCAAGTTCTTAATCTCTGTCTTCTCATGACATTGCAAAGAAATGTTTATTAGTTTTTCTTATAATTTTAATTAGTTTTCCTTGTTCTGAAAATTCTCTTAGGACCTCTTCATTTGTTTCATTTGTTCTTCTCATTGTCTAGGGTATTTGTTACATTTCTTTTCTAAAACATATGTTGTTTTCGCTTTCTTTATCACATTTAAAAAAACATTTTCCAAGTTTCACAGCCATATTGCATCTATATAGCACTGTAATACTATTATCATCACTTTTACATATACTACTATTTGTTAGTATTTTCTTTATACCATAAAAAGTTGCTTTTGGCTTTTCTATGTACAATTTGATTTAATTTGTGCAGCTGCCATCATCTGTTATTGTTGTTCCAAGTTAACTGCATTTATTTACTTGTGTCAGTGTCTTCCTATTTGAATGGATGTTGCATTTTGGTATTTTATTCTTTTTTATATTGCAATCATTTCTGTCTTGTTGCTCTTTAGTTCTGATCCTCCTCTTTTGCTCTCCTTGATAATATTGCTCACTTCTGTCTGCAAACTACTTTCATTTTCATCTGTGAGAATAATGTCATCCGCATATCACAGGTTATCGATAAAATATTGCATCCTATTTTATTCCTTTCATATTTTTGTGTTCTTTTCATGAAGTTTTCTGTGTATAAAGAGAACACATCAGTTGACTGGACACATCTGTGTCTTACTACAGGAAGGGAACTAAACAGTCACTCTGCCAGAGCCCTCATACCAGAGAAAGAAACAATGAACATGAAAATGAAACAAAAACAGAAAATAATGGGTTCATCTGTTAAGCCAGTAACTGTGATAAGCTTAACATGGCTTTACTGTCCAGGGCATGCCGGAGTACATGGCAACGGTGTGGCAGACAGACTTGCTGGACAGGTTAAAATAAATGGCAGACTGACAATGGACAAGAGGGACATTGCTAAGACTGTATTGGACAGACTGCGGGAAAGTGAAGAGCAGTAATAGGTGAACAATGTAGCTGTGAAGAGACTGCTGGTGCTAAGACAAATTAAGGATGCTGGCAGGAAATCTGAACTGTGTGGTGTAAAATGCATTGTAAACAACCAACGCTTGATAGGAACTATTAGCAAACATCAGATGGTTCGACTTTAAGTCAAATGAGTCATTAAGACAGGAATCAAACCAAGTCTACATATCAAGATACATCAAAAGACGTTGATAGGCCTGTCGTGGCCACGTTCTCAGAATGGACGAATCCAGACTCCCTCGCCAAGCCTTCACATGGTCAGCGAAGGGCAAAAGAAAGCAAGGAGGCCAAGGGAGACTCTACATAGAACCATCACTAGAGAGAGTACAACTTTGGGATTCAAGTCCATCCAAGACCTACAGTGGGCGGCAGCAAGTCATCAGACATGGAAAGATATGATTTTTGCACTATGAACCAATGTTGGCTCAAAAGGAATGTCAATCAATCAGTTAGCAAACATACTCTTGGATGGATGCTGTGGCATGCGGTAGAGCATATATGGGGTTGTCCCAGATGCAGTGAAGCCAGCTTTGAACCTGTGTCTTACATTTCATTTTATCTCTTGATATTCAGCTGTGTCACTGTTTGCACATATTGCTGCCCTTTGACTGCAGCATATATTTTCAATAATTTTCATATCTTTACCATATGTATGAAGTTTTTCAAGAATTTTTATGATGTCTCTCACTCTTTCAAAAGCTTTTATATAATCAATGAAGCACAAGCATAAGACATTGTTTAAGTATAGATATCTTCCATTTTAATTCTTAACATAAAAATTACTTGTGTTTTATCTTGCAACAAAACCATATTGTTCTTCTTTGATTTCTGTCTTGCATATGTATATTGCCATAATCTTTATAATACACATTTTTTTTCTTGAACATTGATTGTGTTTGAAGTTACAATTTTTTTATGCAGTGTGAATTAATATATTTGTTTAAAATATTGACAGAAAATCTATAAAGTGTTCACTTGGAAAAGTAATATTCAGCTTTAAAATTTATAATTAAATTATAAAACTGCCTTTTTGGTATTTATCATATTTTTATTTCTGTATGCTGTTTCAGTGGATGATGTTCCAAACACAAGTATTTTTCGACCAGCCAGAATGCTTCAAAGGACTCGTGGTGAAACAATTCAGCATTCTGTGGATTATAGGAGTGATGAGGATATTCGAGAAAGTGGTGGAGGAATTCTAGAGTTCACACCTGCAAAAGCAGGTCTGGATATGACACCAGCAAACTTTGACTTTGAAACCAAAGATGATAAAAAAAAAGCAACTACTGGTCTTTCAAGCTTAGCAGGTACATAATTTTGAACAATTTTTTGGCCTGGATTAAGATATTTTGCATTAATTAATTTTTTTTGTTGCATTTTTAATTACTTGCTACTGTAGCAAAAAAATGAGATTTGTACATATAAAGCTTTTGTAAAATTAGTGCAGAAATTATTCAGCATAAATAGTTAAAACATCAGTCATAACAGATCTTAACTTTAATAGACCTACTTCACCATCGCATGTAGAGAATTTGTTTAGAGGTGCAGATGCTTGAAGTTCAACAAAATGACCAAAAAAAATGTCTTAAACTTTTAAAAACTAACTAACATTTCATGCATTTAATACTGTGTTCTGTAAGTTAGATTGAAATTTAATCCCACAATTCAGCTGGAGCTCTGTCAAGTGTCTCTACTACTTTAATGAATGTGGTGTCCAGTCGTTATGATGGCAACAAGCGTAACCAAGAGCTAACCCCACTCCTACAAGATCAGAGTGCTAGTCCAGAACCTCATGTAAGATATCTCTTTCATTCTTCTATTTATTTTATTATTTGTTAACAATCTGAACCCTTTTTTTTTTTTTTTTGTAATTTAAACTGTCCCTATGTTGGTTAACCATTCATTATTCTTGTTAGAAAGTACAGACTTGCTTTGGAATCCAATTTGTTTAGTTTCTTTTGCCTGTTTTGTTTCATTTAGGTGATATTTGTTCATTTTCCTATTCATGTGAAAATCAGTCATAGGAAAACGCGAGTGAAAAAAAAAAAAGGAGAAAAAGAGAAAAAAGAGAAAAATATCTAAATAGAGAGAAAATTGGTAAAGGAAAGCAGCCTGCCTGAATGGTGAAGGATGATCCCCCTACAGTTATCATCAAAAGCACAAAATCAGTTTTTGTTTGATTGCTATGTGAAACCAGCAAATTAATAACAAACCAAATGAATTATTTTCTGTTTATAGTTTATAATTTTAAAAAAAAAACAAACATTATTAACATGAGCTGCTTGTTTATTAAATCTGGCTGGACTGAAATATCAAAACTGTTTGATCTGGAAAGTCATTGATAAGAAGTAGGAAGGGATTACATCATAAAAATGGTGAATGAGCAAACTATGTCAAACATTTCATTGACAGGCTAAAGGTGCAACTAACTCTATGCTCAAATCAACATCAAGCACAACACTTCAGGGATCAAGTCCTTCAGCCAACTTTCAGTATGATGAACAGGGACAAATGTTAACTGCCATGTCAGATATGCAGGGCGAGATCTCTGAAGCATTCACATCTTCTCCATTGGAAGTGGAAAGAAGACTCAATGAACTGTCTAAGTAAGTTTCCAAAGAGAATTTTATATATAATGTTTGGCACTAGTCAGTTTGCATGCAGAAGATCATTATAAAAAGTTTATTTATGACAAAATCTAATATATTTCTTAAGAACTGAAAAGAAATGGAAAGAAACAGGGGTCATAGGAAGAAACGTGGATGTTCCATTTGTTCCAAAGTAAAAGTGCTGGTCTTGATATGAATAGGGGTATATTAGTAAAAGTGAATGAAACAAAGTATTTCCATGTTAAAAGTGTACTTATTATGTTTCAAAATAACTAAATGTATGAAGATTTCATAAATGGAGTTTTTTTAGGAAAAAAGAAGTAATGTACACTACTTACCATCTGAGATGCCTAGATCTACCTGTTGATCTCATCATATGATGATACGTGACATTCTCGCTAAAATGTCTGAAATAACCTTCTAACTACTTCTCCAGTCATCTAATATGTCTAGATCTACTTGGGATACATTCAAGAACAGTGGTTTGGCCACAGGACATGTCCATATCCCTATCTACATCACCAAAAACTGAAAATTCTTGATGAAAACTTCAATTTTCTCCCTCGTTACTAAGCACTCTTCAGCCATGATGAAAGGGGTCACTGGGCATGCGCACTAAATGTTTACAATCTAAATGTTACACGGTTTTTTTAATGAAACGAAGCATGTAGCAATATAGTGTCCCAAGACATTCGAGTAAAAAACCAGAAGCGTTACTATAATAACACAAGGCACAGGAAGAGTTTAATAAACTATACATTTCTATTTGATTACATGGCTAGCAGTGCACTGAAATTAAAAATAAAAAAAACTGATTATAATTTAGAAAAAAGCTGGACTTTTTTTTTATTGCAGAGTCAATATTACATTTTTTTACTGTTTTTACTCCTTAGCCCTTGAATTATGATGTGCTGTTAATTATTTCTACCAATTAATGACTTAATGTTATTTAATTGTGCCAAATAATGACTTTTTTTATTATGTATACCACATAATAACATGATGTTAACTACTTCTACCAAAAGGCAGCTGACACGCTTGGAACATAAAATGAGTTCTGACATAGCCCTTATTCTTCACGTGCTTCAGTCACAGGGGTACAGCCAGTTTTCCTCTCCTTCAACGCCTCCACCTCCTCCACCGAGAATGGTAGATGCAAACACATTCCCTGTTCCCACACCAACTGATCACATTTATGAATATCCATCACCACCACGAACTTCTTCTCCACCACATGTATCTGACACGGTAAGTCTTGAGTCTGCACCCGTTACACGTTGAGAATTTGTCTGGAGTCCAAAGTGTTTGATGTTCTGTAGAATAAAATAAGGACAGGAAACCATACATTATGTGGGCCTTCTAACAACAGTTTAAAACTTGGCTTTTAGTCATCTGATTTATATTTTTTCTAGTATTCTATTTAAAACCAAGAAATTTTATAAATCAGAAATTTCTTATGAAGTATTTATATTATGGAGGAATTCTTTAAAAAAAAAAAAAAGAGGAAGAAATGTATGTATCCTGAATTCTATGAAATAATCCACACCTTTTTAAAAAATCTGAGAGGCTATAACCCCTAAAGATGAACTGAGCAGAAAAACAGATACAGCTGGTGGCACTTTAAAACTGCTAAATTTCCAATAAAGATCAGCAAGATTTTTCAAAGATAATATGAATATTTAAATGTTTTATTTCTTGATAATATCCCCATAAATGGGATTATGAGTTCCTTTTGTAGCCAATGCCATGATGAAGATCTTGATCTTGAAACAAAAGCATCAAGGTGAAGGATTTGGAGGTGCTGTAATTAATTCCTGGAGCAGATACAAGACTCAGACTCCACCATTATAGGGAACATGAAACTCCTAATCCTGCCCTGCCAGTCGGGCAGAAGTAACACAACAGCATGCCTCCACAACCACTGTGAAAGACAGGATTGGATCTTGGCCAGTACTAGGTCACTAACTATAATAAACTCTCCAGGTCCTTCAGTACAGTCACCATTGCCCTTGAGATGCCAATTCAGTTTATCCCATTTTTCCCCCACCTTTTTCTGGAATCTCTGAAAATATTTTGTGAAATCCTGTATATCTTATTTGTGTATAATCCACCATAGTTCAGTCTGATCTAAGTAGCTGTGTATTTGAAATATGCATTTTTTTTCCCCCCTCAGAATTTATCACCAGATGGACATGATGTTTGGACTCGTCAGCCCATGTTTTCAGATCATTCTATAGCTCACTGCCTTCCTGTTTCTGCTTCCAGTAGTCATTCCACCTATGTTCGTATGCCAGATACATTATCCTCTTCCAGTTTTGCATTTGCTCCGCCTCTATCTAGCCAGTCAGCTTGTTATGCTCCTTCCACTAGTCACCCTGTGGCAGGTCAGGACAATAAGATGCTCAAAGACAGTCAGTCAAAGGGAGATGCAGGTGACCAGCAGCCTGCCAGTCAAATAACAGTGCCTACTTCTTCTGGCAGTGTTGAGATTGCCTCATCTGATGGTCCATCATCACTACAAGATTCTCAGCACCCACTCACCCGCAGAATCACTCCTCAGTCTACTTTGGTGGATGCAAAAGCATCAGAAAGCATGTATACATTAGAACAGCGAAGACAAACAAGAGGGCTGGATGAACAGTCAGAAAATTCTAAACTCTTTAAAGACACTGTAGTGTGACATGGCATACGTTTTAACCATTTAAAATCCTTCTCACTGTAAATAAAAACTTTGCACATGTGACTAATAAACCATATTGCTTGATATGCAGAAATGAACCAGTTTTTTTTTTCTTAGTGACCTCAGAGTAAAATAATATTAATTATCAAACTGTGAGCAGTGGGGAGCTAATGTGTAGACTAAATATTTGTAAGAGCGCTTTAAATAATTATTAATTAAAGAAGTATATAAATTATAAACACATTATTTTTGGAAACAGTGACTGAAATTAAAGAACTGCATGATATTTTTGTCTTCCAAAAGGCGTTCAAACTGAAATCAGCTTCTGTCTAATTTACCTTCAGCTGTGTGGAAACTTAACCAAAACAAAAGAAAATTAAGGCCTCATTAATTATGTAAGGTTAACTCAGACACACTAATCTACATTTCTCTTCATATTTTTTTCTGAAAATTTTTTTTTTCATGCTAAGTCTCATAACACTTTTTTACACTTTTTTGTGGTTCTGTCTCTTGTGTATTATTTGAAATAATATAATTTTTAGAAGGTAATAATTTTTACAAGCGTATTTTGCTACAGCACCACTAAATCTATATTTCACAGTAAAATATAGCAATACACATTTAAGTGCAATAGCATTAAATTCAACCTGTCATTTTTAAACACATTATAAATTATAATGGCATTTTGATGCATAAGTCGTATATATAATATTAAGTGATATATTTATTACTAATTGTTCATACAAACACTTTTGTTGTAGTAGTCATTGAGGTAATGAAAATTGTGGAGTAAATTTTTTACTTCAATGCCCATAGCCCCAACCCTGTAACATAAGCCACAAACAAAGGCTTTCCAGTTATTTATATCTTTGACCTTGTTCTCCAGGTCACTCTATATAAGCCCTCTGCTGCTTTTTTTTTTTTTTTTGGAAGGGATACATTGCAAGGTCTAAAAGCAGAAGGACTTCAATTTTTTACTTGGATACAAGACAACTTTCTGCCACTATTTTCACCATGATGTAGATAATGTCACCATTTTCATATAATGCAAAAATGAGCATAAGAAAGAATGTACAATGCATAATTGATTTATGACAAACAAAAATGTGTTAATATATCAACGATGTGTTTTCAAGTATAATTTGCTTCCTTCTCAAGTTATGACAATCTATTCTCATTGATATCAAACATTATTTCTTCCATTTTCAGTGACAACGTGTCATGCAATCTTTGCAGAAACTGA
Organism: Achatina immaculata; assembly: GCA_009760885.1. Classification (NCBI taxonomy): domain Eukaryota; kingdom Metazoa; phylum Mollusca; class Gastropoda; order Stylommatophora; family Achatinidae; genus Lissachatina; species Lissachatina immaculata. Next base: position 42,569,291 of record CM019721.1, read on the forward strand.
TTATAATAAGTTAAAAATATGTTATTGTTTGAAGTGTTTGTAAAATCACAGGAAACTAAACAATATTTACATATTCACATATCGAAAATTCTGTAAAATTGGCCAGCACTTTGTAAATAAGCAATATAAAATGCAGAGAATGTTGTATGTAACTATTTTGCTGTGCAGAACATCTAAAAGTTGGATTATATTTATAGATAACATGTTTCCTCTATGAAATCATTTTACACCATAGTATGAGAAAATGGTGTACTTCAAATTGTGTACAAATAAAACAAAAAGGTAAAAAAAAAATTCATGAAAACTGCATTTTGAAAAACCTTCATCTGTTTCTTCATTATTTCCGTTAAGTCTTTGTGATATTTGACTGTTTCTGCTTATAATGAAGTAGAAGCATGCATTTAGAAAAAAATAATAAATGCTTAAATTATACAGAGCATCTCTTGTCATACTAAATCAGTACTTCTCACAGTGGACAGTACCACCTCCTGGAAGCACTAGGCAGATCCAGTGGACAGAAAATGATGGCAGTGATGGAAGAGGGAGCAACAAGGGGATTCAGAATCAAATGAGTGAAAAAAGGTTCTAGGGGTGGCAGAGAAGTCAATTGAGAGGATAGAGGCCAATAGTCTGAAATAATTTTAAAACCACTGTACTCAATGCTAGAGGTTTCTTTTTCTGTCCACTGATGTACACAGTCTTGATTGATGAAGATAACAGGCTGACTCTCATGATTTTCCTCATCATTTTTTGAATACACAAAAAGATGGGGGCAACACCCTTCTAGCAAACTGCATTGCTGAGCTTCTCTGTAAGTGCCACCATAATGGAATCTTCACAGATCCCTGTCTAGTTAATTATTGTGTTTTGACACAGTTTGTTCCATGAGAGTTCAACCATGAAGTAAGATAGAGTCTTGCTGACAATGGTTGCTAACAAATAGTGTCAACAGAATGTTTTTCACTTCCTAAATTTATGTTTAAACCACTTATAGTCACATCAGAGGAAGACCAACATAAACTGAATAATTTAACAATGGCATGGAAAGACCACAGTATGAAAATCAGTGCTGATAAAACAGTAGTCATAATCTTTGTAGAGAAGAAGTCCCAGTGAAGAACTTCCTGGAAATCAGCCTATGAAACAATGAACTATTTGTATTTCAAATATCTAAGGAGTACAATATCCTCTGGGAAAATTGGTGCCAAAATTGAGAACAGATGTTATAGAGCAAATCAGATCATTCAACAAATGGCACCATTCTTGCATCTTACATTCTTCCCATGCCGTTAAACATCACATAGGGGTTACATGGTAGTTTGCCAAATTTTCCTGTTTTTGGCGAGTTTTTCAACCTTATCAGGGGATTTTATGCCTACTAATTTGGCCTCTCTTAACAATGTCCTCTTTAGAGTTTCACGTGGTCAACAAGTTGTGTTCCACTTGATAGCTTGTTTTGGGATTCTCTGATTGTTTCTTCTCATCACATGGCCTACATATGTCCATCTTCTTTTTTCTGATCACCCATGAGACAGATTGTTGTTCACTCATCTGCCTTATTGATACCATCACTGGAGAACAAATACATCACAACAGAAACAGCTCTATCTTCCTCCCTATTCTGTGCTATCATTGTCAAACAGGGACACTGACAGCTTAAGATACAGTGAAAGTCATCACAACAGAAATGAGATGTTTGAAGAAGAGATCAAATTGGAAATGACACCATAAGAGCAAGGGATTGAGTAACAGCAGTAACTACACTACATCCACAAACGGTCAAAAGTCAAATGGTTTGACCACATTACATCACCACACCAGATGGTATACCACAGAAAATATTCACACTAAAACTTGTAGGAAATGAGGGAGAGGCCACCTATGAAAGAGACAGATGGAGAATATTCATACATCTTACATCCTTCCCTTGCTGTTAGATGTCATATAGGTCTTGCATAATTGTTTGCCAAGTTTTCCTGTTTTGTGTGAGTTTTTCAACTTCATCAAGGGATGTTATGCCCACTAAACTGGCTTCTCTTAACAATGTCCTCTTTAGAGTTTCATGTGGTCAGCCTCTTTTTCTTTGGCCTGTTGTGCTCCACTTGATAGCTTGTTTTGGTATTCTCTGATTGTTTCTTCTCATCACATGGCCTACATATGTCCATCTTCTTTTTCTGATCACCCATGAGACAGGTTGTTGTATGGTCATCTGTTTATCTCTGTGTTCTTAAATTCATTCCACTTTATACCAAGTATAACCGAGCATTAAGGAGAATATTACAAAAACCTTAAATATCCCTTCATGTGAGGTAGATCACAGAGCCCTAGTCAAGATATATTTGTCTCTTTAATACTGAAAGGTTTATGAGAAAACAGACAGGACATTTATTTGCTAATTTTTTTTTTATGCATTTTTTTTTTACTTAGTGACATTCTGATTCTGAACAACAGAAAACTCTGGAGCCTGGAGGAGGTACAGCAAAAATATCAGTCAATATATAAATATTGCCACTCTCCAGACTGAAAACATCTCGTAAGATAAATTAGAATAACATGGTATGAAACCAGTATGCTAAATGCATGATCTCTGTAATTCTCTGTATGCATGTATATGTGTCTGCTGCATTTTGCTGGTGTGATTCTGTGATATACATATATATCATAGAATATATATATATATATATATATATATGTTCTATTTTATATATATATATATATATATGAGGGTTGATTGATAAGTTCTTGGCATAAGGTACAACGGATTATTTGTGGACAACTTTTTTGGTTTATTTCTCAGCATAGTCCCCTTGCAAGTTTATGCACTTAGTCCAGTGATCCTGGAGCATATGGATTCCTTCCTTGTAAAAGTCAGCATCTTGTGCCAGTAGAAAGTGGTTTACAGCATGAATGACATCATCATCTGAAGCAAATTTGCGAGCACTGAGCTCCTTTTTGATTTTGGTAAATAGGTAATAGTCTGAAGCGGTCAAATCTGGGGAATAAGGAGGATGTTCTAGCTAGCTGGAAGCCGCATTCATGAATGGCAGCCATTGCCACCACTGACTTGTGAACTGGAGCATTGTCTTGCTGAAAGATGACTCCTCTCATCAATTTCCCTCAACGCTTTTCCTTCATTCTGACCCACAGTTGCTTCATAAGATTAGCGTAATAGGCCCCGGTAATCGTTCTGCCCTTTTGAAGATAAGTCTACCATTAGCACACCTTCTGAATCCCAAAAGATGGAAGTCATCACTTTGCCTGCAGTCAGAACCACCTTTGCTTTCTTTGGAGGCGGGGATCCATGATGTTTCCACCGCTCTGACTGTTCTTTGGTTTCTGGTTGAAAATGATGAACACAAGTCTCATCATAGTCACAAATTGCTAAAGAAACTTTTCAGGACCTGCAGAAAAATAGCCAAGATTGTCTCTTGACATGTTGAGAAGCTGTCATTTGTGATCAGCTCCAAGAAGTTTCGGGACCCATCGAGCAGAGACCTTTGTCATTTGAAGATCATTGTGAATAATGGTATGAACATGTTCCTGGGAGATGCCCAACTCGGTAGCAATGTACCGCTCAGTTAGTCATCAATCCTCAATTATCATGTCATGGATTCTGCCGGTGGTTTCATCAGTGGTTACTGCTGTTGGTCTTCCTGGATGGGGATCATCTTCCAGACTCTCTCTTCCATGTTTGAACTGAGCTGCCCACTTCTTCACTGTGCTGTAAGAAGGGACACTCTCCCCTAGAGTCTCTACCATATCCTCATGGATCTCCTTCAATGATAAGCCCTTGATGCAGAGGTAGCAAATGAGTGCTCGATGAGAAATTGTATCCATTTTCCCAATTTCTGACACCCCTTACCACTTCAGTAGCCTGTAAAAAAATTGGTTGCAGTTAATTTCTTGAAACTTTGTGTTTAATCTTACAATAAACTGATCTACAAATGCACCTAATATCAACTGTGTGTTTCAAGTATTTTTACCTTATGCCGAGAACTTATCAATCAACCCTTGTATATATATATATGATATAAATAGTTTCATTTAATTATTAAGTTTCATAGCAAAACATAAAGGTGACTTTTCTGTCAGATATATTTTAAATTATTTTAGTTTTATTTATTTTTGCTAATTAAGAGTAGATTTAGAATTCAAGATATGAACAGAAGATGTGAATGACCAAAATCATATATATACTGTTCAAAAAAAGAAAGACAACAAATACAATGCTGCGATTTAAACGGAAGTTTGCTGATCAGACAAGAGCAAGCTGCCTGAAACGTTCACTTGGACATCAGCTTCATGTGCTGACCTGAACTGTATTCAGCAAATGATTCATGAGCACAGAAAAGCGACACTAGTCAAAACAGCATTTTTGACAATAACTCATGACAGATTCACGAGAATCCCATGAAACTTAATGAACACAAAACTCACTGACCATGTTATTGAATGCCTATAAAAGATTGACACTCCTTGAATCAATGTGCAAGTATGGCTCATCTCATTATAGAACAGTGACTCATCATCACTGGATGTTTACAGACTGGACAGTCAAAAAGTGTAGTGGCCACACAATTTACTGTGGTTAGAAGAACCATTAGTTGCCTTTGGAGATGATTTCAAGTAACTGGCTTAGTTGCAGACCGGCCATGCAGTAGGAGGCCCATAGTCACAACTCCTGCTGAAGATCGCTTCATATGCCTGTGTAACCTCAGAAATCGATTTGCATCTGCATCCTCAGCAGTCCAGTCAATGATAGCAGATCATCGAATTTCAGATCAAATGGTCAGGAATTGGCTGCACAATGCTGGTCCTGTTCTTATGGACCGACATCAGCTGAACCAACTGCAGTGGGCAAACCAGCATCATCAATGGACATTTGCGAAAGATTGGAGAAGGGTTTGGTTTATTGGTGAATCATTCTTTCTGCTCCAGTGACACAGTAGACGGAGAAGAGTTTACTGCAGAGTCCATGAACGCTATGCCCAGAACTGCATGGATGAGGCTCTTCCACATGGTGGTGGAAGTGTACTAGTGTGGGGGACGATCAGTTTAATGGAAAGAAGTGACCTGGCACAAAATGAAGGACGCCTGAATGCTCAACGATACATTGCTGAAATTTTTCGTCCTCACATCCTTCCACTTCTGGCTGCACCAGGGTCGAGTTTTCAGCAGGATAATGTTTGACATCATATGGCACAACTTACCACCCAGTTCCTCGCTGACAACAACGTCCAGACCATTCTGTGGCCATCCATGTCATCAGAAATGAACCCAATAGAACACTTATGGGATGAACTCAACAGACAAGTCCGCCAGTTAGATGTGGCGCCAACTAATCTCTGACAGTTGTCTCTTACACTGCAGGAAGAGTGGGCAGCCATCCCACATCAAAAGATCCATGTCAAGAGATGTCGTTCTCATAAGAGGCCTTACATATTACTGAAACGGAGGCCTCAGTCGCAAAGAATAAAAGTCCAAACCAAATTTAGAGAACATTACTTCATTGTTAAAGTCTTAAAATTTTCTTCTTGGCAAGATTGAAACATTAATTCCGTAAAATAAAATTTTAATACAAATTTGAAATTTGGTGTCAATTACGACTACAGTAGTGTTGCATTTCTTTTTTTTTTTTTTTAACAGTATATATATATATATATATATATATATATTTTGCTTCATTTAATTATTAAGTCTCATGGCAAAACATAAAGGTGACTTTCCTGTCAGATATATTTAAAATTAGTTTGGTTTTATATACTTTTGCAAATTAAGTGTAGATTTAGGAACTCAAGATAAGAATAGAAGATGTGAATGACCAAAATCTACATGTGTGGATCATAACTTTGTGACTGATGAGATGTATGAGCACACTACTGCAATAAATAAAATTATTACAAGCATATTACAAGGGTAACTTATGAGTTAAACCACAATTGTATTGCATTCTACTTAAAACTCATTGTGTTAGCACAGAACTGCCTCTTGTGATGTCTCACACAGATGAAAATCTCACAGTATGTGATATTTTTGTTATCCTGTGAAGGTGTCATTTTATACAAAAGGTGTTTATCAGATTTTTTTTTTTCTAAACTGATAAGTCCTTCATCTGTGTGATTATACTTTTTATACAAAACTCTTCATTATTTGCTCTGTTACAATTTCATAAGAAGATTCAGCCATAATGACAATGGCGAAAAATAACTATTAAAATGGATTTCAATGTGCTATACTGAAATTGAAAAAAAAGTGTAGCATTTTATATTATTTCATTTGTTAAAGTATGTGGTAGAATTATGATTAATAGCTTATTTTATTTTTCAGTAATATTGCACATTATTTTTTCATTTAAAATGAGGTTTGTAAAGACTGTGAGTTTGCACATGGTCTGTATGTATACATGGTGTTCAACACATCATTTGGGTCTAGTTTGCTCATGTGTTTGTATAAGCACAAACAGTAGTCCTACCGTGCTCACTGATTTTGCTATTTTTCTTCAGTGATAATTTCACAAACATTGTTTCAGAAGTGCTTTATAAGTCATTTCCACTAGGACATTTGACCTCCTAAGTCATTTAAGTATCCTTTCGTGCCCTGTTGCACATGTTTCCACATTTTGAGCTAATTCTTCCCTTTATAAATAAATAAATGACAGTAGTCAAGGTAGAAAGAATGAGTTGTGTATAAGCCATATTTTTACCATACAGTCATGTAAGACATTTAAATAAAAATCACAAGCATTTTTTCCAGTTAGTAGTCCTGATAGGTTATTCCTAAAATCTTCAAAATTTCCGATTTTACAGTTTTATTATATAATGCAGTATTCTGATTCTTTTTTTTTTCTGTTTTTTATAGCTTCCTATGCAAACATAGATCTAAAGCAATTCTTTTCTTGTTAGTTCTGTAAATAAGAAGAGAAATATACTGTTCCATCGTTATATGATCTAACTGGTATCATTTTACTTTCCATCAGTGGGTTGTTTTGTATTCATATATAAATATAGATTTCTAAAATAAATTGTTAACAATAACTCTTTCACCACAAATGATGTTTTGAATTGTTTGATGGGCTGTTTATTAAAAAAAAATAATGAACAAAACATGTTCTAAGACTGTTTTTATTTGTTTTTATTCTCATTTTTGTGTTTTTCACAATTTAGGCACACAGTGTCTCAGATTTTCTCAAGCGTGGCCAAATAATACTTGATTTATTTTACCAGACACTTAAAATCCTGGTTAATACTGCAATCATCTCTAACTGTCAATATAAATATCCCAGTTAGTGTGAGATTCATTAAGAATTCAATTTAAAGAAAAGAAAAAAAAGAAGCAACTTACTGTAGGATAGCTTCTTTACCTGATAAAGAATTATTTCTTTGTAACATACTATAAAAGTGTGTAAATGCAACTAAACTTGGAATTGTGAGAAGAAATCTGCCAGTACATCTTGATGTAATATTATAACACAAAAACCTTTCTCTAATTTAATAATAATAATCTTCTGTTAATACCAAGTATGGTATGCAACTTGTTCATTGTATCTCAAATATGAAAGGTAAGCAGCTTTTCAACATGGATTGATGGGTTAAGATTTTACTTCTACATGGGCAATACTCATGTGCCTCTAAGACATGACAGGGTTACCTTTTTTTTTTTTTTAACCTATCAGGGCAATCCTGCCTACTTCTGCTAGTAAATTTTAAAAAGCCATGGTTGAGGACATGCTGCATTTTGGTGGCTTCGCTTAAGTGATGGGGAAACTGTCTAAATATTTAGTATAGAGAATTAAAATTCTTGCAGCAATGACAATAAATATATAGTAAATGCAAACGACCAAAAAACCTGTAGAACGTGTAATGAAATTATCTCTCTGAACCTTAAGTGCCCAGGGCACATGGGGCTTCTGCAAGGGTTTTCCACAAGTGCCTGTTCTTCGCCTTTCTTCTGCTCTTGCCCATGTGATCCCTCTGTTGCTCAACATCTTCTCTGCTGTTCTTCTCCATGTCTCTTTTTGTCAACCTTACTTCTGTTCCCCTGCGGTGTCCATCTTAGTGCTATTTTTGGTAGAGAGTTGTCAGTCATCCGGAGCACATGTCCCAACCATCGCCAGTGTCTTTCCTCAATAATTGCTGTCAGTGGCTTCATCTGCATTTCTGCCAACAAGATGTTATTTCTTACTGTGTTTGGGCAGAATATTTTTCTAATTCTTCGTGAAAATATGCATAAGATCACCTTTGATAACAGTGAATTTACGGGAAAACACTGAAGGAAATCCTGATGTCAAAAGCCAAACGCGTATGGGTATGCTACAAATGTAATGAAGGTGCTACCTAGGACCAGCAACAGAGTTAAAGCCCCTTTTTTGCAGTTATAGTATGAGCAAAAGAGATGGACATATGTTGGTCACGTGATGAGAAGAAACAGTCAGAGAATCCCAAAACAAGCTATAAAGTGGAACACGACAGGCCAGAGAAAAAGAGGCCGCCCGCATGAAATTCTGAAGAGGACATTGTTAAGAGAGGCCAAATTAAAATCCCTTGATGAGGTTGAAAGGTTCGCCGAAGACAGGAAAAAATTGGCGAACTACTTGCGAGCCCTAAGTGACGTTTAACGGCACGGGAGGGATATAAGAAGTGTGGGCAAAAGAGTATTCTGTACACATATTTGACAGCGCATCATCTTTCACTATCATTATTAGGTGATGTGCTGGTAGGCATTGACATTTATGCTTCTCTTTTGATCTTGGTCCTTTATATTTTCCATCAGCTTAGTTGGTGACTTTTTTTTATTGAAAGACAAAAGAAATGGTGAATGCGGAAAAAACTGGCTCTAGCAACAAAGGTAGACAGAGGTGTATGGCTCAGTTTTACAAAACGATAGAAAGAGTGAGAAAAGTGAGTAAGAATAACAGTGGCAGAAAGTAAAATGAAAACATAAATGAAGAACATACGTGTACAATAATTCAATATTTCAGCAAGTCTTTTTCAAACATCACATTACGAAACATTACAACAGATAAAAGACACAACATATATGAAAAAATTAAATACATAACTTTTTTAAAATCATCGCTGAAAGAGATGTAGGAAAAACGAAGTGGGAGCAGATAATTGGCTGAGAAATACCACAGAAGGGCGATGAAAATCAGTGCCCGATGATAAACAAAATGGTGTTTTGCCCTAAATGGTCATTGGATAAATATGATTTACAAAAGCCACCCATATAACGTTGATAATAAGAGTGCGAAAACAGTATGAGAGGGGTGCATGAAGGAAGGTTCAGAATCAATAAAGATCACTGAAATGACATACTGCTTGCTTTGGATGCCTAAACAAGGAAGCTAGCAAAGCCCTCTAGTGGGTAGAGAATAAGGATTGATAGGGCTGGATAAACTTTAGATCACCAGCGGCGAGAATGGGAAAATGTATCGAAGTGAGTGGGGCTAAGATAAGAAAGCTGGGTATCAATAGCAGAAATAGAAAAAGGTGTCAGATACGCAGAAATGTAAAGCAGTTCAAAGAAAGTTGCATTCAATGTTAATTCCAGATGGATGGAGACAGCTAGCCTGTAAAATAAGTCCTTGTTCCAGAGATTTATGAATCTTCCATCGAAAGAACAAGAAAGTGACTTTTTTAAATTATGGCATTTCGTTAGACTGTCCATGATTTTTTTTCATGGTCTTTCCTTGCTTCTTCTTTTTCCCATTTATGTGTTCTGTTGTTATGATATACTGAAGCTCTCTCCATTCTGTACCCTATGAATAACGACTGCCGTTTTCTTATAGATTTTTGGTATATTGCATATTACGGGGAAATGGTCGTTCGCGTAAAATTCAGCATGTCTGCGCCTGAATTTTTAGACAGTAATGAAGAATTATTTATATCCTTTGTGAATTAAAGTTACAAGAATTCATTAACTGAGCCCTTTCCACCTTGAATTCTCAACTTTTTGCTCAACCTTTTCAATTATTTTCTATTGAGAAATTTAAATGCGAAACTAGCACTGGACATTCGGCTCTAGCTAAGCGGCCATGTTCCACCACGAAATATCGATCCAAGAGACACCGTCTTTGTATGCTGGCCCTGACAGACACATGCATCATCCAGTATGATCAGGCAGTTGTGGGCTTGCTTCTCGAAACTGGTCTATCTATGGAATGTGCAGGATTGCTTTTGGCATTAGCCGTGATTTTTGCAGCAGGGGCAAATGGACTTCGCAGAGGTTTGTGAAAATTGTTGGGCACAATTGTTGGATTGACACGGTTAGGGCAGGCGACAGTCATCATTTTAGCATAAACAGGATAATGAAAAAATGGAATGGCTTCAGCGCAGATATTAATATACATTTTGAATTAAAACAAGAATGCATGTAAAAAAAGAGTATGTTAAATCAACATTTTACATGTGTAGTTTTAGGCTTAAAATTATATTACACGTTATGATTTGTATTACAGTAATAAATATATTGAGATGTACACATAATCTGTAACAAGTTTTCTTGGCGTGAGCCTCAGATCACTACAGAGAACCATGACTAAAAGATGTAGGTGACCTTTTTTCTCTAATAATGGGATTGGAGCAGTGATGGACAGACCACAGCTCAGGCCATAGGTGGATATCAGAAAAGACCTTCCGCCCCCTCCAATCTTATACCAGTATTCTGCTGATATAAAAGTCCTAACACAGTAATCTATATTTGCATAATTTTTTTTTTCCTTGATGCCAGACCCCTTTCTCATCTGGGCCCCTAAGCTTCTATATAGCCTAATGGATAATCCATCACCAGTTTGAAGGAGGATTACAATGAAAAATTTAATGCACAAAATGGAAGTCATGAACTGAAAAAAATTTGAGGGAAATACCAATCTGGACACAGTTATGAGAAAAGGACAGTTTAAGCATCGGGCTGTATTAGGTAACAATATTAATGTATGATGATCTGCATCATTCAATCAGTCTTCCTCTCATTAGCTTTGAGTGAGGATTTGTAACGCAAGACAACAAAATGCTTTTTTTTAAAAATTGGCAGTGTTGCTTGAAGATGAATAATATATGGTAAGATTGGAATATCATAAGGCAAAGACCATTTGTATATAAATGAGAAACTGATTTACCATGTCATATGACAGTGCCAGTAAAAGGCTCACGCAACCGCCATGTGTTTCTCATGGACATAGGATGATAGGATACTGTAATCAGGTAGCAAAGTAGGATTCCATGCGCTTCCCATGACTGTTGAACCTGCTAGCAATTCTGAGTCATGGGGCAGTTCTGTGAAGTAAGGAAGCCACAAGAAGAAAGAGATCCAGTGCCAGCTTCTTCATCAAGGCTTCACCTGCCAAGACCCTTCGATCTGTATTGATAAGAAGATCTTACAGCAGCATCAGCATGTGCTGTTTGAATTTTGGAGAGTGGCAGCAGGACATCATTGATGATCTGCAAATTGACGCATCAGCAGCAGGTCATCTTGCTTACAACCAAGAGGCCTACAGGAGAGCTGTTAGGGAGGCAAAGTTCCACAAGGGACATGCAAATGACTGACTGGCGTTGTACTATGAATACTGAATGTTTTTTTAATTCAACTTTTTTCTTCTTCTTCTTCAGCTTTCAGAGCCATTAAGGCTCATTGTTGCAGATAAAATTCGCCTCTGTTCCTAATCTTCTCTCTCCAGTTGGTGACACCAGTTTCTTTTATATCCTCTTCTATGTTGTCTTTAATCCCTTGGTCTTGGTTCCCTCATCTCTTGTGCATACATCATTTTCATTTTCTGTTCTCTTCCATTCTTTCTACATGCCCCAGCCCACGTAGTGACATATGAATAGTTTTTTAATATAATTATGCATAAAACTAAATATATAAATATATACAAACCGTTGCAGCACAAACCATTGCAGTAATGCTGTGGTAACAAAATGTTCTTATAATCTTGTATCCTTCTCGTGCCGTTAAACATCACATAGGGCTCGCAAGGTAGTTCGCCAATTCTTCCTGTCTTCAGCGAGTCTTTCAATCTCATCAAGGGATTTTATGCCTGCTAATTTGCCCTCTCTTAACAGTGTCCTCTTCAGAGTTTCACGTGGTCTGCCTCTTTTTCTTTGGCCTGTTGTGTTCCATTGATAGCTTGTTTTGGGATTCTCTGATCGTTTCTTCTCATCTCGTGACCAACATATGTCCATCTCCTTTTCCTGATCACCCATGACACTGGTTGTTGTTCAGTCATCTGTCTTATCTCTGCATTGTTCTTGAGTTCGTTCCACTTGATGCCGAGTATTTTCCTTAGGCATTTGTTTTCAAAAGAGTTTAATTTCTTTTTTGTTTCTTTAATTGTTTTCCAGCTTTTGCATGCATAAATGAGGGTGATATTACATTTGAACTGAATAGTCTTAACTTGGTTTTTGTGCTTATAACTTTTGAATTCCATATGTTCTCAAGATTCTTGAAGATCGATGCTGCTTTTGTAATTCTAATTCTAACTTCCTTTCTGGTGTCACCATCCTGGTCTATGTAGTTGCCATGGTTGCCAGTTGATTGACTTCTTCAATATCTTCCCTTCTACGTGTATTTTTCCATTTTGATTAATGGGAATTTTCATTATTTTAGTTTTGTCCTTGTTAATTTCAAGTCCTATTTTGCTAGCCAGTGAAGACAGGATATCTGTTTTTCTTGCATGGAATTCACTTTGTTACTGATAAGAGTTATGTCATCAGCAAAATCAAGATCTTCTAGTTGGGTCCCATGTACCCAGTCAATACCTGTGTTACCTGTGCAGCATTTTTTCATATGAAGTCTATTGTAATTCCAAAAAGCTTGTTTTACACCTGCTTCAATCTGGAACCATTCATTCATCCCTTCTTCTGTTTTGACAAAAATGTTAGACTATTTAAAACACAAGTAGGAAAACCGTTATTAATTAATGAGCACACATTTGTAACATTTTGATTTACACCTTAATCATAGAAAAACATACAGGACAAAGAATTAAAGAGAAAGTGTAAATTCACATGAATGATCTATAATAAATAAGAATGAAAAAAAAAATACTAGAAAAAAAAAAAGAGAGCACCTAGCCATGACTTGTAAGATTAAGAGATTAAGGAGTAGGTTCAGAGCAGACTGGAGGGAGTTTTTAAGAAACTGTAGACAAAGGCAGCACCAACCCAGAAATGCATGCCAGTCGGCCTTTCAACAATCAAGTTTAAGAGTTCAGTTCATTAACTCATCTGAAAAAATATGAACAAATAACAGGTATTTACAGTGAGCTGAAACAAGACTGGATTGTGGGAGCACTGCATGATATATGTTCCTAGCCTTTCATAGCAGTAAATTGGTCCATTTTCAAGTTCCCAATGTGCTGTGGTCTCAGTCAGTCAAGCTGAAAGTGGGTACCTGGACATTATGCTGGAAAATAAAGGCAGAATATTAGGTTGTCTGACAAAAGCTTAGAAGCAAATAATTTAATTGAAACTACAACAAAAAAAACCCAGTCCATCATTAGAAAAGGGAGAACTTGGCAACTTCATAATGACAGGAAAGATAATTGATAAAAGATGCAGAGGATGGCCAAGAAAAAAAGATAATAGTCTGATGTGGTAGCTTAATTGTCTGTGTTTTAAAAAAGCAGTGATAAGCAGTATTTTTGTCATCAAAATATCTTGAAGAAGCAGTCATAAATGCCAGTAAAATTCTGTTAAAAATCATAGTGGGTAGACTTCGTAAGAAAATAGAAGTCAGTATGGTCCAAGCTGGTTTCAGGCAAAAAAGAGGATCAAGAGATCTATTCAATATAAGGTTAATAATAAAGAAATGCAGAGAATTTAATGTGAATCTATATTTATCTTTTATAGACTATTCAAAGGCATTTGATTGTATACAGCACCAGAAACTTTGGGAAATAATGGAGAAAATGGGATTTCCAACACATTTGTTACAATTAATATCAATGCTGTATCTAGACCAACAGGCAGCAGTAAGAATAAATGGTGAAACAACAACCTAGTTTGACATAAAACAAGGGGTCTGTCTGAATTGTCGCTTTACTTATTTAACTTGTATACTGAAAATATAATGAGGAATGTTAGAGAAGATGTAGACAAAGAATATTATGATGCCATAACAATTGGATGTTATGAAATACCAGAGATTAGATATGCTAATGACACAGTATTTTTGTCCACAACACAAAAAAGGAGTGGAAAAACAAGTTACGAGTATGTTAGTCCATAAGAATAGTGAAGAGCAAAACCTCTATCTTAATGCGAAGGAAACTAAATTGATGACAACTGACAAAACAAATAAAGCAGCTGAATTATGTATCAGTGAGGAAAAATTGGAAGAAGTGGAGAGTTTTGAATATCTTGGATCACTACTAACTAATAATGGAAATACAGTGAGGGAAATTAAAAGGAGGTCATGTATCGCTCTTCGAAAAGTAAAACAACTAAAGAAACTGTGGCAGAACTACAAAAATAAGATTTTTAAGGGCATGCGTCTTTCCCATGACAACATATGCCTGTGAAACCTGGACACTTGACAAAACAACTGAGAAACACATAAATGCCTTTGAATGTAAATGCTACAGAAGAGTTCTTCAAATATCATGAACATAAAAAAGAACAAATATATCCATCATACAAGAACTTAATATTGAAGAAGGCTGGCTAGTAAAGATGATTAAATAGAGAAAATTTAAATACTTTGGACACATTAAACGTCATGATAATCTAGAGAAGACTGTCTTGGAAGGGTACATAATGGGGAAAAGAAAAAGAAGGCCAAGGCGGAGATGGCTGCCGGACGTCGTTGATAATCTGCAAATGGATTCATCAACAGCTGGGCATCTTGCTTACAACCAAGAGGCCTACAGGAGAGCTGTTAGGGAGGCAAAGTTCCACAAGGGACATACAAATGACTAACTGACTGAGCAGTCATAAATAGTATCTGTTAGTGGTGCTGCTTACAGATCTGTGCCTGATCCATCAGAGTAGAACTCCAGTGATGTGTGTGTGTGCGCGCGCGCGTGCGTGCGTGCGTGTGCGTGCTTATTTATCTGTTTGCTCTTTTCTGTTGTCCATGATAAGGAAATTTTTACTACAAATTTGAATTGTTTTTTATAACCATTTCACTTTTCTTATCTCCTGTTGGTAATGTTCTAAGTATACTTGCTCTATGGAAGTGAAAGTGGAAAATCTATGTCCAAATATAGAAGCTATAGAAAATGATCTGAATTCTTTCCAGACTAAATGTTTATGAAGAATTAAAAGAATATTTTGGCCAAACATCGTAAGAAGTAACATCTTGTTGGAAGAAATCCAGATGAAGCCACTGACAGCAATTATTGAGGAAAGACACTGGCGATGGTTGGGACATGTACTATAGAAGACTGATGACTCTCTACCAAAAATAGTAATAAAATGGACATCACAGGGGAACGGAAGTAAGGGTAGACCAAAGAAGACATGAAGAAGAACAACAGAGAGGATGTTGAGCAATAGGGGGCTCACCTGGGCAAGAGTGGAAAAAAAGGCAAAGGACAGGCATTTGTGGAAAACCCTTGCGGAGAAGCCCCATGTGCCTTGGAACTTAAGGTTCAGAGAGAAAGAGAGAGAGAGAGATCTCCTGTTGTTTATTTTCTCCTCCTTATTTCCTATTTAAGTCTTTTTTTTTAAACTGCAGCATGCATTTCAGATAACTCCAATGCTCTAGAAACTGTTACCGCAGCCATCAACACACTTATGCTGTGCACATATAAAGCTTACTAAGGGAACAAAAAAAAAAAAACTGCCTAAGTTTTATAAGCATTATAAAAAAATCTAAGAAATGCTACTGTACTTCAGGCAGGTTGAAAACCGCTGAGTTACATTACTTTGCGTGAGTGCGGTGTTCTCATTTGGACGGAGGGAAGCTAGATGGGGTTATTTCTGTTATTGTTGATGATACCCAATACAATTGGAGCTGTAATTAATTTTTATTTCATATGAGCCAGTAGTGGCTGCATTTCGCCGTTTATGTTTCATGTCCCCATATCAATGGGACGACGTAATCAGATATTATTGATCTGTATTGACTTTCTTGCGTTCTCAAAATAATCTCAGCATGTAATATGATTCACTTGGTGTTTGTTTAGTTTTGCTTTTGTTTTCCGGCCATGGCTGTGGCAGATCGTCATACTAGGCCAGTCTTCTTGACGTGTTAGACCAGTGGTTCTTAATCTGGGATCCGTGGAGCCTGTTGGGGGGAAGGGAGGGGGAACTGCGGATTAGCAAATGGATTGGCTCGATTTAAAAAAAAATTGTAACATCAGCAGGGTTCTTTTCTGGCTATATTTTTTAAACAATGAAATGTCCACAATTGTTCTCAGGCTGAAAGTGGGGTCCACAACTGTTCTCAAACTGGAAAGGGGGGTCCATGGCTATTCTCAAGCCTGAAAGAGGGTCCACAGGGGGTTCCTGTTCTCAGGCTGGAAAAGGGGTCCACAGCCAAAAAAAAGGGGGGGGGGTAAAGCACCACTGTATTAGGTTAGTTTCCCCAAATGCTTAGTCCCCTCCCCCCTCCGCCTCTCATAACAGATTGTAAGGCGTTACACAGTAAGTCATTTCGGTGTTATGTGTAAACGTGCGGGAACGTATAACAGACGTTGACGTTACTAGAACCAGGGAATTACTTATGAAAAGTATTTTACTCACCAGTTTTTGGGGTGTTCCAGTCCTAAGTGTAAAGTTTGTTGTTGGTCTTGTTTAAATAAAGACAAACAGATTATTTTAAAAACAAATAGGAAGAGGGGGTCTTGTTTTCTTGATTTCTAAGTGGCCCGAAAATTCTTCTCAAGATTCCGTTTTCAAAGATCTGCACCCGTGCTTCATCTTGTTTTGCTGTGCTCCATGTTTCTGGTCCATGCAGGGCATCTGGTCTAATCTGTGTCTTATATAAGGTGTGCAGTGTCTTATATAAGGTGTGCAGTGTCTTATATAAGGTGTGGAAAATTGTTCAAATGCACAGGGAGCGATACTTCTTTTTCAGCTTTCTGAGCCATTAAACCTCATTGCCTCAGATAAAGTTCGCCTCCATTCCTCTCTATTCCTAATCTTCTCTCTCCAGTTGGTGACACCAATTTCTTTTATATCCTCTTCTGTGTTGTCTTTCCGTCTCTTGTGCTGGTCTAGCCCTTGGTCTTGTTTCCATCATCTCTTGTGCATACATAATTTTCGTTTGTTTGTTCTCTTCCATTCAGGGATCAATATTAATAGCAGTTTTTTTTAAACACGTCATTTGAGGGGACTAAGACTCATAGCAGGTATATAAGCGTCAGAGTTAACGAACCATAGCTGACCAAGACCCTATCCCACCTCTCCTTTGGTACCCTCAGTGGTTCTAAGGACTGTTATTGCCGGGGGTGGGGTGGAGGATACCCTCTCCACTCCAGTGGCGTGCGTCTCAAATAGCCTCTGACAGTCAAGTCCAGCTCCTGGCCTTCTCGTGGCAGAACTGTTTAAACTGACAGGAGAAAGGGCGAAGGCGAAATCTGGCGCCTGAAAAACCAGACGCGTCGGGTAGATGAGAGTCATGTTTGGTAGCTCATCTACCGCTGCTGGCGAGATTCTTCGGATGCCGCGCGTGGAGTGAAACTCCCCTCCCGGCCAATGAAGAAAATACGGAAAAGAAATTAGGGTTGCTGTGTGGCGCCGATGTGAAAATGTGATGGAAAGGATAAAGTGAAGCTTAATCGGTATGTCCAGTACTATCGCGGCGAGAGCTACTCATACCACGGCACTTCTGCTCTAGAGGCCAGCCACGTCAGAAATACACCCATACTGGTGAAATTGCTTAAACTGCCTTACACCAGGGATGTAACTTGAAGGCTTACACATGTCATGGTACCTCTGCTCTAGAGGTCGCTCACGTCCTAAACACGCCCATACTGGGATAATATGCCTAAACCGGCTCAACCCAGGGGTGGAAATCACTAGTGGTGAGGATTCGTCCTCCTGGACAAAAGCTCCATCCTGGTCACAACTAGGAAGGGTAGCGGCCACGACCAGAAAATGCTAAAGTCAGAGACACTGGACCAGGCCAGTCTAGATAGGCAACCGCCTCTCACCCGGCGGGGATGTATGCGTATCCTAATCACGCTGAGGTTTTCCGGTGAGAAAGTCCAACACTGGACTGGATGGGCAACCACCTCTCACCCGACGGTAATATACGGGTATCTCAAAACACGTCGAGGTTTTCCGGTGAGAAATTCCAACTCTAGACTAAACTGGTGCAACGAAAACCACGATGTCACGCAATCTCGCTTCTGAGACCCACCAAGAATACAGGCTCAAGCCATGCGATACTCTGAACCTCTTGTGATCCTTTCGGGGACCACACAGGAGATCGCGGGACCTATCGAGGACCACAGGCGTAAATTCAATAGGATCACAGGGCGGTCTTGGTGGTAGAAGCGAACGAAGAATAATAATAAGAAGGTACCCCTAGTAACAGGCTTGGCCTGGTTAATGCTCAAGCCCTGCGATACTCTGAACCTCTTGTGGCCCTCCCGTGTGATCCTTTCGGGGACCACAGGGGGACTACGGGACCTATCGAGGACCACAGGAGTAAATTAATCAGGATCACGGGGCGGTCTTGGTGATAGAAATGAACGAAGAAGAAATGGCAGAAATGGTCCTTAGCTATAAGAGACGAACGTCTGCTGCTTAGTAGATACCATATATGAAAGTGTTAGTGAGAGTCAGTAAGTGAATGAGAATGAATGAGTGAGTGGAAATGAGAGGGTGAGTGGGAGGGTGAGTGAATGAGAGAAAGAGAACGAGTGAGTGATAGAAGGTGAGGGAATAAGTGAGTCAGTGTAAATGAGAAAGTGAGTGAGTGAGTGTTAGTACCTAGTTCGTCGAAGATTAAACTTCGTGAAATGAACACCATATCGAAGAGTTATGAGAATCACTGCTCACACTGCATTGAGGAAAACATGCCTGTTTTAGCTTTTTTTTTTTCCATATCGATTGTTTATCTCTACTAATATCCCCGCGATCGTTCCTGTCGGGTGTTATCCATCCACATTTTGAACTACTACCCTTTGTTTTCGTGAGACAGTGCCAGAAAGGATTATTTGTGTATGGCATTCTCCTTGTTTATATGGCAAACCGCGAAACCATGTTCGTTTTTTTTCTTCTGCGTTATGTTTAGTTCGGCGTTATGTGGCTTTCAGTTCTAGTTTAGTTTTACATATAATGAAACTGCATGCATGAATTATTCATGCGGTTCCGAGGGTAACAGAGAGCCGTCGCGTGTCCTTTTGTTGTTGGGACCAGTCCTATAACTGTGGGAGGTCTTATTTTTAACATTGTTTTTCAAGAATGACGATTATAACTTTATGTTATTATTGTAGTAAAGATAAAGGTAATCCTGTCATGCCTTAGAGGCACATAGGGATATGGTATTAGTGCCCATATTTTCCTTGACCTGTGAGCACACTAGAGGGTGATATGGTCAGTATCACGCCTGGCTGCCTTTCCTTCCCCAACTCCAGAAGTCGGGTACCTATTTCTACAGCTGGGTGACTGGGGTGCCTCCGGCCGGATTCGAACCCACTACCTTCGCCATGAGAGACCAGTGCACTAGCCACTTCGCCATTCAGAAACCCCTAAGTTTACGTGTTATTCTCCCCATCCGAATAAATGCATTTCTTTATATTGTTATGATCGTTGGCTAAAGTAGGGTTTTGATATTCTAGGGTTAAAGTAGGATTTTGATATTCTAGGGCTAAAGTAGGATTTTGATATTCTAGAGCTAAAGTAGGATTTTGATATTCTAGAGCTAAAGTAGGATTTTAATATTCTAGAGCTAAAGTAGGATTTTGATATTCTGGGTCTGCCATCAGAAACTTGACACGGTTCAATTTCCTCGTCACCGAGATAGTACCGACTTTCTTTAGTTTGTCGATATTTTGCTCATGTTGATTTGTACTTGTAATACCTCCCTGTAACTGCTAACTGCTGTTCTTCGCAGGCGATGCTGTTAGAGGTGTTGGGCTGCAGCATCGTATTGGCGTGGGTGCAGGTTATAGCCGGTATTTTTTCAATCCCGGATTGCAGCTAAAAAGCAGGAGGTGTGCAGTGCTTCTTTAGCAGACTCCACCACTACGGGGACTATGGCGATCCATGCCCCTTTAGCCAGGCTATACATGTTACTAGGGGTACCAACGGAGAGGTGGGACAGGGTCTTGATCAGCTATGAATCGCTAACCCTGACTCTAGAATGTCTGCTATGACTCATTGATTGCTTGATCGGAGTTTCCACCTCCTGCTCTTGTTGATAAGAAAATTCATTAATCCGTGATCTGCATTTAAGGGTAATTATTTTAAGAATAGGTTTTGCAGGGATAACTTAGACGTAACTTAGACTTTTTTGGGGGGATGGGGGGTCAGACCGACCAACACCAGGGTCATCCAAAGTCTCGGAAAAACTGGTACCTGGGGCTTCTCTAGGACAACAAAGGCAGCGAGGACAAGTACTGGCATCCTATTTTTCAAATGCCGCAGTGGCCTGGAAATGTGAAGACACAAACACTTCATACACCCGGGGGGGGGGGGGCATGCAAACGCTCCGGGATATAGCCGTTTAGATCTTAGCAGTGATAAGAATTACCGTCGTTATTGTAATGGGCTGTTCCGACAGCCGCAGGGGCTGCAGTTGGTCTCCATCGTTGTTGTACGCCTCGACAGAACGCAGTAAATATACTCTTGTTCATCTCTTGGTGTTGTGTTTCTTTTTTTTTTTTCTAATGTACTGTTTTTAGCCTGATAATTTTCCAAGATAGTTTGAAGTTTATTTTTATGCAACCAGAATAGTGTACATGTCTCGTTAATAATTTTTTTTTCAGTATTTTCCATTCCCCCCCCCCCCCCATTTATTTGAATGGTCTTTCTTTTTGTTGACATTTCTTTGTATATCTACAATTCCCGAAGACTTAGGTTTTCGCTGCCATTTTAATTGTCCATATTTATGCACCAGCACAGCAGTGTTAAATAGACTTTTAAAAAAATATAAGGCGCTATCACCATATCCACAAGCGCCTCTGTGACGGTAAAGGTAGCCTTACCATCACAAAGGCGCTTGTGGATATGGTGATAGCGCCTTATATTTTTTTATGAACCTATTGATGCATTAGAAGGCGTGGCCAACATCACGCGGGGCCACCATTCCTTCCGCAGCTTTAGAATGAAACAGGGCCCATTTCTGCAGCTGGGGTGACTGGGGGATGCATCAGTCAAGATTCGAACCACCTGTCTTTGCCACGAGAGAGCCACACTAACATCTTCGCTCTTAGTTACAGTGTTGCTTAATTGATTTGTGTCAATCTGGTATTTAGCCATATGCATTATGCTATTGATTTCCTCTTCAACTTATGACGATAAATGAATAGGTCATAGGTCATAATCAGAGTGGCAACATAAGAAGCTCTAGTTTATGATTTAAAAAAATCCTGGATTATAGCTCTTCAACTGCGCTAAATCTGGTGATCTGAGCGTATAGCTTCTTCCACTGTAATTTCCCGCATCATTCATGGCGTAGATATGGTCTTTTAAGACAGGACCATTGTCCTGTTGTAGAGAAGATCAGAGGAATTCGGTATCCAGTATTAGGTTCCAGGTATCGCGAACGAGACATTCCCATAATCGATCCACTGCCTGCGCCGGAATGTTCATGGACGGTCACTCACATCCTGGATGAGCCACCCATTGAGGACGCCATTCTAGAAAATACAAAAGTGCAAACGCAAAACTAGTCAGCGTCGCTTTCGCCACGAACTCCATGGCCAAGGCGCCATTCCGAACCAGGACACATACACGACCGACCATCATAATTCACCTTTGGTCAGATAAACATAACCAAGAACCATCCACGCTGTCTGTGCGAAGTCCACGGCTCATGGCACATACGAACTCAGTAGCTTGGAGCACAGATTCGACCCCCCCCCCCCCCCCATCTTGAAAGCAGTGAAGACACTACTATTTGGCACGTACGTGCGTTCGTTTCTGCACCACAATCAGTCGAGCTGCAGAGAACCACCACAGGCACAAACACTTTCCCGGCAGCGCAGAAATTCATGTCCATATCGAATATCAGAACAATCCAGGTGTTGCTTGGGATAGCGTGAAACGGTCAGATGCCACATACTGCCTTTGCTGAACCGGAAGTTGCGCGGTGAATGGATTTTTGTTTTCTTCTTCAGCCGTAGCGGCATGCGCAAACTCATTATTGCACCTTGGGTAGGGAAGAGTGGATGGAGTTTCAGACCTGTTTGAGCCTCAGCTTTTGGCCAGGTGTTTCTATGTTGTAAATGAAACAGAGCATAGATCGCGCTCCGATAACACCGGACACTTCTTGGTATTGGCTGCCAGAAAAAAAAAACTCCCTGGAACTGCTAGCTGGCACTCTTTGCAGCTGATGTTCTGAAGTGTTGAGACACAGCATTGTGTCGGCTTGGGAGCGGGTTATGGCGGCTACTTTTTTTTTTTTTCACCCCTAATGAATCTTTTCTGTCGTATGGCGGCATCCGCAATAAAAAGATCTGTAACTGTTGAATATTTTCTCCCGGACTTATTACATCTTACATCCTTCCCCATGCCTATACGTCACATAGGGCTTGTATGGTAGTTCGCTGAGTTTTCCTGTTTTCGACGACCTTTTCATCAAGGGATTTTATGCCCACTAATTTGGCCTCCCTTAACAATGTCCTCTTTAGAGTTTCGCGTGGTCGACCTCTTTTCCTTTGGCCTGTTGTGTTCCACTTGATAGCTTGTTTTGGGATTCTCTGTTTCTTCTCATCACGTGGCCGACATATGCCCATCTCCTTTTTCTGATCACCCATGAGACAGATTGTTGTTCTGCCTTTTTTTCTGCGTTGTTATTGAATCCTCGATTTACTGTTACCCATTTTTGTGCTGATGGTTGTGTGTTACATTTGAGAAGCGGCAGAAATACACGGGGGGGGGGGGGTGGCGTATGATAGACAGCTTCCCGATATTAAAATTATCACGAAATAAAAAAAAATCTTTGGAAATGCGGTTTTTTTTTTTGTTTCCCACTGTTGGGGTCAGCTTGTCCCATGATACTGGACTCTCACTCTCACTCTCTCTCTCTCTCTCTCTCTCTCTCTCTCTCTCTGTTTTCCACAGACCCTTTTTTCTGGCGGAAGGAGAAACAAGCAGACATGCGCCTCAATTATACAGCAGACGCGTTGCTTAGCATCTAATTTTTGTTGTAGCACAATCGCCTCTGTTCAGTATATTCTCATGTGTGTTTTCTGTTCTAGTGAACAATGTTTCCTTGCTACATTTGTTTCTCTTTCTTCACGTCATACTAAGTTTTATTATTTATAATTTTTTTTTTTAAAAATAGGGTTGGTAGTGAAATAATTTTTTTTAACCACTGCAAGGACTGCGGTTCTAATAAATGTTTTTTCTTGAAAAAGAGTCTAGGAAAAGTTGTTTCCCCACAGAATGAGATCAATATAAACAAGCCGACAAATGAATAAAAGTGGGCAGGAAAATTAAGTTTTCCTTGCAGACATGTTCCATTCGTCCCAGGCGAATTTTAGGCATTGGATACATTTGTAAAAGGTACCATCTTCAGGAAAGGATTGGTCATGTTAGGTATCGGCTTTAGGAAAGTGATTGGTCATGTTAGGTATCGGCTTTAGGAAAGTGATTGGTCATGTTAGGTATGGGCTTTAGGAAAGTGATTGGTCATGTTAGGTATCGGCTTTAGGAAAGTGATTGGTCATGTTAGGTATCGGCTTTAGGAAAGTGATTGGTCATGTTAGGTATCGGCTTTAGGAAAGTGATTGGTCATGTTAGGTATCATCTTCAGGAAAGTGATTGGTCATGTTAGGTACCATCTTCAGGAAAGGATTGGTCATGTTAGGTATCGGCTTTAGGAAAGGATTTGTCATGTTAGGTACCATCTTCAGGAAAGGATTGGTCATGTAGGTATCGGCTTTAGAAAAGTGATTGGTCATGTTAGGTATCGGCTTTAGAAAAGTGATTGGTCATGTTAGGTATCGGCTTTAGGAAAGTGATTGGTCATGTTATGTATCGGCTTTAGGAAAGTGATTGGTCATGTTAGGTATCGGCTTTAGGAAAGTGCTTGGTCATGTTAGGTATCGGCTTTAGGAAAGTGATTGGTCATGTTAGTATCGGCTTTAGGAAAGTGATTGGTCATGTTAGGTATCAGCTTTAGGAAAGTGATTGGTCATGTTAGGTATCGGCTTTAGGAAAGTGCTTGGTCATGTGCCGTAACAATATCCCAACACAACCGCTGAAGCAGCCTTGTGATGGGCAGCGGCAGAAAAGAACAAAACCCAAGTCCTATCTGAGACAGCCAGAGAAGGATGACGGGAAGCCGAGATGGACAGTATGCTAAACAGGTGAGGAATCGCAACACTGATCTGAGTGCAGATCTTGAGAAACGAGAGTTTTGTTTGATGTCTTCATTACCAAAACACAAGGCGCACTTAGTGATTGCTCATTAGATCACGTTTAAAGAACGAGGATTGATGGATCTGTTGAACTCTATTCAGTGCAGCACAAGCATGGAGCAAAAATATCTTTTCATGATTACATAGGAACAGAATAATTATGTTTGTCAGGCGTTGGATACATCATAAACAGTTTTATAGATACTACTGTGCGGGCCCAGTGGGAGGATGGGGGTCTATTCGGTGCAACGCTCCAGGTCGAGAACGTCGTCCCTGTTTTAAGTGAGGGTTTCATGGGGTCTTTATTGAATGAAAATAGAATGCATAATCAACAGAGTTAGGGTAATTTTTGGTTTTGGCAGAAAGCAGAATAGTTTTGCGCTACCACGCAAAATTCCTCTAAAAATCCCTCATACTTTGTACACTGGATTCTTTATATTATTTTTAGTATATAAAAATAAAAAAAGGGAGGCACCTATATTAGTTGAAACGTATCACAAAAACATAGTTATTCAATAGTAATATGGTTATACAATAGTAATGTATCACAAAAAAAAAACCGTGGCTATACAGTAGTAGTATATAACAAAAATACAGTTATATATAGGGTCCGGCATAAAGCATAGCTGGATTTTAAAAATGGAAAATAAATAAGCACTATACATGTTTTTGGTAAAATAAAGTTAAATGAAACTCAGAAAAGTGGGTATTTTTATTATTACTGACAATCATATTTAGATTTTGAAAAGTACGCCGGTTAGATGACCGCCATTACATTTGATACATTCAGCCAGGCGTCTGGAAAATTCCTGCATAACACTATTTATCATGTTCAAAGGGATATTTTGAATGCAGTGTCGGATTCGATCTTTTAGGTCTGCAACTGACTGTGATCGACTAGCATACACCGTGTTCTTGAGATACCCCCCACAAAAAGAAGTCTGCGGCCGATAAATCCGGTTACCTTGCCGGCCAATGAATATCCCCAGATCATGTCGCAGCATGGCCATCGGGCTGTGTGGGCAGTTGCTCCATCTTGTTGAAATCATATGTCTCTTATTTCTATTGGCCAAGTCTGGAATGAAGTATTCAGTTAGCATCTGCACATAAAGATCACTATTAGCAGTAAGAGAATGCCAGATGCCAAAGCGTTCATAACAGCTGATCACCGAGGGCTACTCAGCAATGCGTTGCGGACTTATTGAATTCGTTCAGGTATCTGCTGAGTTCTTGGACGACCAGTAGACTTGTTATTAAGGCAATTAACGGTTTCCTTAAATTTGTTGACCCACCTCAAATTGTTTTGTCCTCCGATCGGGAACATTATCACTGGGATGCAACTCAAAATGGCGACGAAACTTTCGTTGTACAGTAATAGACGATTCTCCACTTTTAAAATAAGTTTCAACGGTGAATGCGCGTTGTTGTGTTTTGCCAAGAAGCCATTGTTAAAAATGACCGTTTCTCTGCTTCATGTCTGACGTCATTTTTTTTCAGACGTATTCAGTTTCTGCGCACTACGTCAAATAAATCCAGCTATACTTTATGCCAGACCCTGTATTTGTATAAATATATAAAACAAACAAAAGTTATACAGTATTGATGATTCACAAAACAGAGTTATACAATTCTTACTTTGCTTTGTCTCTACTGTATACTGCTACGTCTTGCAGGTATAGTTTTATTATCAGCGCATGATATAAAGCACTTGTTTGTTGTATCTTCTTCTTCTTCTTCCACCTCTTCATCTTCCTCTTCTGCTTCATCTTCTTATTAATTTGAATTGTAAGCTGGTGTTCTTTACAGCCAATGCGGTGAAGATGTTGAGGGACAGC
Source organism: Achatina immaculata (assembly GCA_009760885.1). Taxonomy (NCBI): domain Eukaryota; kingdom Metazoa; phylum Mollusca; class Gastropoda; order Stylommatophora; family Achatinidae; genus Lissachatina; species Lissachatina immaculata. Next base: position 42,595,607 of record CM019721.1, read on the forward strand.
ATCGTGGAAGCGGGTCATGGTAACTATTTTCTTCACTCCCTAAGTGCAGATAAAAAGCTGGGAGCATGCAATACTTCTTTAGCAGACTCCACCGCTGTGAGGACTAGCAGTCCCTGCCCTATTACCCAGAACAGATCTGTTACTGGGGGTACCAGCAGAGAGATGAGACAGGGTCTTGGTCAGGTGTGATTCGCATGAAGCTAGCATGTCAGCTCTGGGTCACCAATGTCCAAATCGGACAGCGTCTTCGCCCACTTGATGTATTGTCACATCATTTCTCTTGTAATTGTCATTTACTCCCTCTATCCATCTCTTTCTGGGTCGTCCCCATTGTCAGGATCCTGGCATGTTTGAACTGGTATGCTTGTGATAGTTGATTGATGACTAGGATTCATTTTCACCAGGTGACCAAACCAGTTCAGTTTCTTGTCTTTCAGTTTACAGTGACATGTCCCTGTTGTTCCTGTGATGGGTTGGATGTCTTTATTTGTCGGTCTTTTGTATTGTGTACTGCTTGTAGGCTATGCTGAACCAACTAAAACTGGCAAAGTAAAGGTGTTTTTTTTTCTTCCTTAGCTCGTGGTCTTCGTGACTTGATTTCACGCCATGAGTACAACCGGATGCTCATTGCAAACATAAAGCAGCCCTTTGAGATAATCTACCCCCAGATATTGGATAATGGCCACATCTCAGATCTGTCAACACGGAAGCATAAGATACGCCACCATGTAAGATATATTATGCAGATATACCTCATAAGGGTGGGCAGTCTTTTTTTCTCTTTCATTTTATACAGCAGCATCCCCCATTAATCCACTTTAAGTATCTATTTTTCTTTGTGGTAAATGATTTCTGATAAGTATGTGCCATAATCTGCAGTGCTTTCATTCCATAAACCCCAGATTCTTATTGAATATGACATTTTATATTTATGTATATTAAGAATCATCTATCTTAGTAATTTCAGATTTTACCACTGTTTTAAAATCAGTTCTTCTCCAAGCCTATGTGAATCTTCACATTCTAAAACATGGGGGAGGGGATTATGTCCATGCTAAGAAAACACTGGGGTATGTGAGTTCAAATGGAGTGAAGCAACTGCAGATGATAATACTTTTCAGTTACACACGTATGGTCTAGATATACAGAAAGCAAATGTAAAACTTGATTGTTCTGTGGTTTCTGGATCATCATCATCATCAGGTGCCATGCCGACTGGCATTGGCTATTATGCTTCTCCAGAGTACACGATCCTTCATGCAGGCCATTAGCTCAGTTGGTGATCTCCCCTCACACTATCTTGTCAGACTTTCTATTATCATTTCTCTTGGTCTTCCCTGGCTCTTCTTCCCTCTATTTTTCCTGTTGTTAAGACGGCCAGGCATGATACTGACCATATCACCCTCTAGTGTGCTGACAGGTCAAGGAAAATATGGGCACTAACGCCATATTCCTATGTGCCTCTAAAGCATAACAGGATTACCTTATAATATTTTCAATGCCCCATCTTCTCATTGCATGTCCTTTGAAAGTACATTGTCTCTTTCTTATTTTTTGACAAGATTTTTTTGTTTCTCCAGCTCTTCTCAAACATTCTCCATTAGTTATTTTTGCTGTCCAGGAAATTTGCAACATTCTTCTAATAAACCACATTTCTGCTGCTTCCAATGATTTTTGTGCAGACCTGCCTATTGTCCAGTTTCTGGATAGTTGCATCAAATAAATGTTATAAATAGAGTCTTAGAGGAGCTGAGGGTAGTATATAGAAAAGTTAAGCAGACAATAGGATATAAAACTTCAGGATTTGTATTGGCCAGTGGCTGTTTATTGGATATTTATGGCTGATCTCTTATATGTCAGGCCTTACATCACTGCAACCTGATGGACTTGAGTGGCCAAGTGACTGTTTCTGTCTCTAAACCTTCTAAATATAATACAGTGAAGGGGTCCTAAATAGGTGGGCAATTCCACCTGAGTGGGGAAGGAATTGGGACCACGAACTGACAGACTTAAACTTTTAGAATATCAGTATTTTTTTCCATTGTATTTAGATCAATTTCTGACAACTGAGTCTGTCAGTCTGTGGTCCCAGTTTTCTCTCTCCCCCCCCCCCTCAAAAAAATGGTAGAGAACCTGTGATATAATGTAATGTGTGATAGTAAGATTAATAGACATGAACTTAACATTAAGTTCTTTTTTTGTCTCTTCCTGACTGGCACATATAGGTGGTGGTGGTGATGATGATGATGATGATGATACCATGCATTGTTTTGTTATGTAACATTTTCTTTCAGTCCTATTTATTCAATGGTTCTCATAGGGCACACATGAGCATATGCAGCAGCTCACATTACAAGTGGTTTTGGATGGCATTAAACACAAGATCAAGCTCACAAGAAATGAGTAAGTTCAAAGCTGACATTTTACAAAAGATGTCACAGGCTTCAGATTTGAAATGGGAAGTATACAAATGCTCTGTTTTTTTGGTGTGGGTTTTATTGTCTCTTTCTGAAAATCTGGCTTCCCAGGATCTTGTACAGAGTTTTCTCATGAACACTTTTCTAGAGTTAAAACCAGTTGTTTTACCCAGTGTTTTTAGATCAGGTGTTTTCAACCAGTTTTAGGAGTTTTTAGGCTTTTTGGAGCTTGGGGGGAGGGGGGGGAATTTGGGCCACAGATTGACAGACTCAGATTATTTGAATATTATATGCATATTGTATTATCTGGAATGGAAGTTTTGAATCAGAAATGTTTGGGGAGGAGGGAGGGGGGAATGATATTCTGATGTATGGTGAAAAGAGTGCATGAGGCAGAGAAAGGTGAGAACCATATCTTTTTTTTTTTTTTTTTTGAGATGTTTAGATGATTTTGTATTCATAGATCCCATTTCGTCCCATAGCTGTGATTGACACTTTCTTAACTTCACTGTTAGATTCATTTGTTTGTCCAGTCCATTTCCATTTCATTGTCATTAATTTTTTTATGTTTTTTTTTTTATACTTTTGATAAAATTATGCTTGATGCAGAATTAAAAGTTGTTCAGTTTCAAGTAATCACCACGTGTATTGGGATAAAACTGTTTGTCCAGTATGGTTGCCATGGAGTCTGAAGGCTGAGTTGTTAAATTTTGCCGTGATAAGAGTATGCTGCCAATGCCGAGTGCATACAGCACAATCATCTGGCCCCGCAACCACGGCCCCCTACCCTCAAACGCATAACCCACCCACCCACCCCCGACTGTGATTCAGAGTTACAGTTCTTATAGGAGAAACTGGTATTGAAGTGCATGACCACAGCATAACTTGAACTGTATTTCATTTTCTTTATCTTCATTATGTTGAGATAAGAGTGAATTGTTGAGTAATTGTTTATGATGACAAATGACATTGTTTTCAGAGTTCTTCTGTCAGCTGGGATAGTGGTCAAGCACTATGAGGAGAATAATCAGAAGGTCTTGACAAAGGTAAAAACCTCTCATAGTTTAGCCCATACACTTCAGATGAGAAAATGTACATCATGTCAAGTAGCTGCAGATGTTGGGGTTAACTGAATTGATAAGCAATGTGGGTCTCTGTAGTCAGTCTTGGACAAAAACCATGAGATCATCTTGATATCCTTCAGTTGACTCAGCTGTACGAATGTTGGGTTGAGAGCAGAATGCATCTGAAAATGGATATCTGTCAGTGTAACAAAGTACCCTAGAGATTAAACTGCACACAAAGGTGTCACTGGATGAAGGACAACATGTTCACACAAAACTCCAGTCTCTTAAGTATGGAAATTTACCCTGGTCACTAGCACAGGAGAAAAAAAAATAAATGAAGAGGACTCCACAACAGAACTACTGGTCAATGAGTGAATGAATGATCTCTATTTTTAAAGGGTAAAGACTTTGGGCATGCAGGCCTATCTTACATTCTGCCCTTCATCACTTCATCTTTCATTCTTCCCACACACTTGATTTGATAAAAGTATACAAATTACATTAGGAAAAAAAAACATAACAGTGAAAAGTACTGAGATAGATAAATGAAGGACACTGCACCACAACTACTGGTCAGAGAAAAGTACTGAGATATGAAGAAAGTATGGGACACTGCAGACTTCTAAGCCATCTCTATTTCCTCAAAATATCACACACAAATGAGCGTCCCTTCGTCTTTGGAATCAAGACACCAGAACACATCCTGCAGAACCTGTCCAACCCACTCAAACTTCCGAGCACAGATCTGCAATAGGGCTGCAGATTTAGTATGACCAATTTTTTTCTCCTAAGTTGAAGAAGAAGAATGAAGATAAATAAAGAGAACTCCATACCAGAACTACTTGTCAGAAAAAGAAAAAAAAAAAAAAAAGGTACAGAGACAGATAAATGAAGAGAACTCCACACCAGAACTACAGATAAATGAAGAGAACTCCACACCAGAACTACAGATAAATGAAGAGAACTCCACACCAAAACTACTTGTCAGAAAAACTCAGACCTTAGTGCAATAAAAACGTGTAAAATTCAGAAAAATAAAATGCATCTATCAAAAAAGAAGTATGTGTAAATAAAAAAAAAACAAATAACAATTAGCAAAAAAACTTATATACATCACGAACACGTGAACGTTGAAAAATCGGAAAATATGAAACAAAAACCAAAAAGTAGATTAGGATGGGCTAAAAACACCTTCAGCTGAGTAGTGAGAACACCTACTTTCTAACAAATAACACAGCATTGAAGCATTGTTTATGAAGTCATCTATTTAAAAAATAAAAAAAAAAAAGATCACAGCCTGCAAAATGAGGATTATGATGTCATGGTGAAGTTCCACATTTCAGTCACCTGAGAGGGTACTGCCTTTGTTTGCATCTTGGGAACTCCAGGAAAGAGCCACGGAAAATCACTCTAACCAAAACTATCATCATCACCATCATCATCATTAGTAGTCAGAAGAAGAAACCAATCAGTCCATAGAAGTTTGAATAGCAAGAAATTCTGTTTTTGTCATTTATCCATTCCTGTCCTTCAGTATTACTGATTTATCCCTCCTTTTATGTCTTTTTTTTAAGATTTTTTTTTTTTTTATATGTGAACAGTGGCAAACAGGGAAACTTTTGCCAGGGTTAATGATGCTACAGGTATTGTGTAGCTTAAGGTAAATTATTGAATTGTTTGACAAATGTTCAGGCTGAAACTGAGTCACTTTTATAATATTCTGGATCTAATTTACCAGTAGAAATAGTTCAATAAGTTTGTATTGATGGTGTCTGTTATTCTCTTTTTTTTTTTTTTTTTTTTCTTTTTTTTTGTTTACAGAATGTTGAACACTGCTACTACCACGGGCAAGTGAAAAAAGATGATTGGTCCAGTGTGGCTGTGAGCACCTGTGATGGCATTCGGTATGACTTTATGAGTGACTTTTGTTTGCTGGTTAGTTGCAGCAGACTGAAAGAATGATAACATTACTTATCTTTGTATATCTGTTGCTAGTGGGTGGTTTGGGAAATCCCACACTGCATTTCTGTGTTTTTTTTTTTGTTTGTTTGGTTTGACTTTGCCTGTTGGTGCTGTCCGTTCTGGTAGTCAGTAGCCCATAGCTAATACGCTGGTGTCAGGGTTGGCGAATCATAGCTCACTGAGACCTGTCCAGCCTCTCCATTGGTACCTCCAGTTATGCCTAATCTGGCTAATGGTTCAATGATCATGATAATCCCTATGCTAGTGGAGTTTGTTAACTCTTTCCGTGCTTATCGTCATAGAGGTGACTCTTCCAGTTTCTGATGTGGTCCCTTTCCTCACTTAAGGTGATGTTTGATTTGTTTCATTAAAAAAACCGGTGTAATGTTCAGATTGTAAACATTTAGTGTGCATGCCCCATGACCTTTTTCCTCATGGCCAAAAGCGTGGTTAGTAACGAGTGATGTTGAGCAAAAAACTAAGAGAAACATCGAGAAATTTCAATTTTTGGTGATGTAGATAGGGGTATGGACATGGTCTGTGACCAGACCACTGTTCTTGAATGTATCCCAAGTAGATCTAGACATATTAGATGACTGGAGAAGTAGTTAGAAGGTTATTTCAGACATCATTTTAGTGATAATGCAACATAGAATCACAATACAAGATCAACAGGTAGTTCTAGGCATCTCAGATGGTACGTACTGTACGTCTAAACCTGTCCGATAGTAAATTTGGCACAATCATTGTCTAGAAACATCACATTACTTCTTTTTTGTTCCCTAAAAAACTCTGCATTTATGAAATGTTCATACATTTAGTTATATTATGAAACATAATAAGTACACAGGAAGTACATGGAAATACTGTTTCATTCAATTTTACAACAATACCCCCTATACATATCCAAGACCCGTGCTTTTACTCCGGCTCCCAAATGAGCGTCTGTGTCTACCCTCCGGCACGGAAAGAGTTAAAGAAGTATTGCACATGCTCTGCTTTTTACCTGCACTCAGGGACTTTGCTGCCGTGACCCACTCTCACCCCAGCATAGTGCTGTGTCTCTGCATCCTCATCACATTGGCTGCAAAGACCACCATCTTGCATTTCCAGGGAGGTTGAAGAGGAAGAAGAAGACAACAGTGAGCAGAGGTACCTAATTCTTAGTTCCACTCAGTAATCGTGAAGAAAATCACCATAACCATCCCCTGTCTGACAAAACTGTGCTCCAAGATCATGATGACATTGACTGTGGAGAACACACAGTTGGAGTTCTTCGAGAGATCAGTGGAGACAAGAGGAGAAAAAGAAAAAAAAGGTTGTTGTTGGTCAGTAGAAACGCCAGTGTTTGACATCATCCAGACAGTATGAGACTTGACCTACCAGGGACTTATGGACCTTTGAAACAGAGCTTTGATCAATTTTTTTGTTGTGATAATTCCTAAAAACAGACAGATGGATAAATAAGAGACAGAAAATGAGCAAGCGAACTTTATTTTCAAAGGGTGAAGAATTTGTTCATGCATCTCTATCTGACATTCTGCCCTTAATGTCCAACTTTCATTTCAAAGCAGTCATTCAGTATTGAATGTAGTACTGTTATAAGAAAGAGAGAGAGAGAGAGAACCAACAATTTTTTTTTCCATTGTGTCACTATCCCTTTCATTGACAATGAAACTTGAAGATTAACAGTCTCTTCATTCACCCATCTTTTTTTTATTTTTTTATTTTCAATACAGAGGTGTTATACAAATGCGCAATGAAACGTACATCATCCAGCCTCTTGTCAAAGATAAAGAGGTGAGTACCTTGTTAACCCTTCGGATAAAAAAAAAGAGACGATAACAGTTTGTTTTTTTACTTATTCCAGATATTGGCTATGAATCAGTTGATGTTGGCTATGAGTCAGTTATTCTTGATGTTGGCTATGAGTCAGTTATTCTTGATGTTGGCTATGAGTCAGTTGATCTTGATGTTGGCCATGAGTCAGTTGTTCATGATGTTGGCCATGAGTCAGTTGTTCTTGATGTTGGCCATGAGTCAGTTGTTCTTGATGTTGGCCATGGGTCAGTTGTTCTTGATGTTGGCCATGGGTCAGTTGTTCTTGATGTTGGCTATGAGTCAGTTGTTCTTGATGTTGGCCATGAGTCAGTTATTCTTGATGTTGGCTATGAGTCAGTTATTCTTGATGTTGGCCATGAGTCAGTTGTTTTTGATGTTGGCTGTGGGTCATTTATTCTTGATGTTGGTGATATGTCACTGCAAATGCTCACCAGTCCTGATATGTCTGTAGTTAGCTCTGTGTCTCACTAATGGTTCATTCCTTTAGCTCTGCTTAAGATGTCTGCATCCGAATTATATTTGATCATCTACAGATTCTCTTTACATTTATTCACCTTAGAAATTGTTTTAATAACATGATTTTGTTCATTCTGAGAATGTTTAGTGCCTTCAGCCATGTTAATGGCTCTTATAACATTTTAAAAATACAGTTCTTATAACATTTAAAAAATACTTGTAGTCGATTCTTTCCAATGTCCTGCTTTACAGCAATTTGTTTTTCTGACCACTGGTCCATTGACTTCTTATTATAAATTTATAAATATTTTTTAGGATATACAGTACTCATTTAATATAAAACTACTTATTTTTAAATTTTGTGCACAAATTATAAGGTCCCTGTAGTTTATTTTTATGTTTAAAAATGTCTCTATCTGTTGACAGTAAAGTATTGTATACTCTTACATCTTACATCCTTCCCGTGCCGTTAAACGTCACATAGGGCTCGCATAGTTGTTTGCCAAGTTTTCTTGTTTTCAGCGAGTTTTTCAACTTCATCAAGGGATTTTATGCTCACTAAACTGGCCTCTCTTAACAATGTCCTCTTTAGAATTTCATGTGGTTGGCCTCTTTTTCTTTGGCCTGTTGTGTACCATTTTATAGCCTGTTTTGGTATTCTCTGATTGTTTCTTCTCATCACGTGGCCTACATATGTCCATCTTCTTTTTCTGATCACCCATGAGACAGGTTGCTGTTTGCTTATCTGTCTTATCTCAGTGTTGTTCTTAAATTCATTCCACTTTATACCAAGTATTTTCTTTGAGGCATTTTTTTTTCAAAAGAGTCTAATTGCTTGTCTATTTCTTTAGTTGATTTCATGCTTTAGCATGCATAAAAGAAGGTGGATATCACATTTGAACTGAATAATCTTAACTTGGTTTTTGTGCTTATAACTTTTGAATTCCATGTGTTCTCAAGATTTTTGAAGGACAGTGCTGCTTTTGCAATTCCAATTCTTACTTCCTTCCTGGTGTCACCATCCTGGTCTGTGTGGCTGCCAAGGTATACAAAAATTGTATACTGACCCCTATAAAATTAAAATTAAGTTTACATTCATTTCGTTTTCCGAGCAGCCATCAAAACAGAACCCCGACAGAAAATAAGGACTGTCCATAATGGCAGTATGGTTTGGTGCTAGTCAAGCAATATCAGATAGATGTTTCTGGTGGGTGTTGGCCAGAAAATATCAAGGATCTTTTGCTTGCTTCACTGATTCTGTTGTTGTTTTTTTTTTTTGAAAATGAATGATTTGTGCATGTTGTCATCAGTTATTATTCAACACTGAGACTGTTTATATATGTGTTGCTTTCATGTAATCTGTTATGGGCATCAATTGTAGATTTTTTGTTGAAAGAAATATTAGTACTTTGAAACTTCTGAACTGGCATATTTGTTTTTAGGTTTGTTCTTATTAGTTCTTGTGTTACAAGCCAGCGACCAGCATGTTGCAAACAAAATCCCCAACTGTAAATATGCAGTTGATTTCTCTCTCTCTTTCTTCTCCCTCTCTCTGTCTCTTTTCTCTCTCTCCTCTCTCTCCCCTCTTCACTTCACTTCTCTTCTCTCTTGCTCTCTTTTCTCTTTCTCTCTTCTCTTTCTGTCTCTGTCACACTCACTCTCCCTTCCCCAATATGAAAAAAAGTCTGTAAGAAATGTACTGCTACCCACCCTCCTCAGCAATTTTTTTTTAAATAAAAAGTCCTAGCCACGATGCTTTACCAGGAGAAGATGTGATGTTGTACTTTTTATGATAGCTTACAATTTCAAAACCCCCAACAATGGAACAAAATCACATGACTAATCATTTTTTAAAAAATGTGAAAAAAAAAAAAAAAAAAACCCATTTAAATGGCTTGTAGTAATTTAAGAGTTAATCCATCAGTTGTTATCTGCTGGATCTTTTTACTTCTGCTTTCTCTTTTTTTTTTTTTTTTTTCATTTTTGTTTTTGTCTGAGGTTGAACTGTTGCAGGTTTTGAAGTAGTTGTTATAATTAATTTTAAAAAGCAATTTTTTTTTTTTTTACTGTTGCTGCATTCATAACTCATATTAACTGTTTTTCATACTAACTCATATTAACTGTTTTTTTTTGTACTAACAGGATGCAGAACATCCACATGTCATATTCAAAGCTTCAGTTGCACATAAAGCAAAATGTGGTGAGCTTTGACAAGTCATGTTTTTATATGTGTGTGTATGCGTGCGTGTGTGTGGTTTTTTTTTTGTGTTTGTTATTTTGTAATGTTTTTAATGTTTATTTGTAGGCAGTATATTCAGAAGTAGTCATAAATGAAGAAGAATAAGGGAATGGTTGGGAGGCACTTTGTTCACACCAAAATTTTTGTTACAAAGCAAACTTGGTACATACCAAAGCTCATTTGTTTGAGTTTGCTAATCTTTATCTCCTGGCCTACGTGCTTAACAACAACAAAAATATGAAAAGGATTTAGGACAAGGAATTATTCTGGAAACAAAATCAGTATCATTTTCAAAGGGACAGTATAAAATAAAAGTATCATGATGTTTCCATCCAAAAAAATAAGAATCATTTTGAGAGAAAAAGGCTGAAGATGTGTTGGAGTGAGAGATCAAAGTGTTCAGGATGTTAAAACAAGGTCAGGGGCTGGTTTATTTTAATACTGAGAATGTATCTGAAAAGGTGCATTGTGTGCACAAAGTGATAAGAAAAGAAAGGATCATATTGGGAAAAAAAAAACCAGGTGTTTGTGTTGAGGAAAGCAGAGCGTGTGTAGTCGTAATAGGAAAGTTCAGAGGTGGGCTGTTATATTATCTGACATCTCTGTAAGATAATCTGATGCCTTTTGGAAGATTGTAGTAGCAGTTTGAAAAAGAAGTGTGTATTATGCATGTGGGAGAAATGGAAATATGAAAGATGATCATGTTGATATGCTTTCTAAGGAAGCTTAGAGATTCACAGAATAATATATATGCAGGAAATGAAACTGGCAAATGATGTACGTCCTGATAGAATTGAACGGAAAAAAGTTTTTGTGTTTGTGAATAAATTGAGGAATAGCACTACCAGAAAAGACATGGGGGGGGGGGGGGTGGTAGTGGGAAAGCAGGCTTTTTTTTTTAAATAAATTTTTTTCTTGTGTAAAAAAATCTGATCTGCTGCTTGAGAATGTGAAATTTTAACTGAAGAACTGTTATTTTCTGTGCACTTGCCAGATTGTAATTTGCTATTTTCTGTGCACTTACCACATTGTAAAGATTCTAATGAAGATTTAATCTTTACTGCAGGTAATAGTCAGGGCCTCTGGCCTCCTTTTCAAGAACTCCACAAGGGGGAGCTTATTAAAAGAACCAAATTTGTAAATGCTCAGAGGGTAAAAATATCTTTTTTTTTTTTATTTAAAATTTTTAGGCAGATATGAACTTAATAAAATGTATTGATTGTACATTCAGGTATTAAATATTTGTCACCATTACAGAGTCTTCTTTATCCTGAAAAGTTGTTAGAGCAACAGTGAACAGAACTTGGGAGAGGAGACGAAGTTTACACAGTTTAATACACTCAGCACTTGGCTTCATTTTGTGCTGTAACCACAGGCAGCTGCGCAGCTCTAGTTTTTTTTTTTTTTTTGGCCGTATCCAGAGATGGTTGGCCTTTTATAAGCTGTGTCCTTTTTCAGCTCTTGATGTTGTCATCTTTTCCATCATTGTTCTCATGATTTTAATCTCCAAGATGGTTTTTGAGTGCACCACCATGTATAAGCTTCAGAAATTCTACTGGTCTGGTTCAAGTGTTTTTTCATTATTTCCACTTCAGATTTGTTTACTTTCAAAGCTTCTTTATTTATTTACTTCAAAGCTTCTTTATTTGTTTACTTCAAGACTTCTTTATTTGTTTACTTCAAAGCTTCTTTATTTGTTTACTTCAGAGCTTCTTTATTTGTTTCCTTCAGAGCTTCTTTATTTGTTTACTTCAGAGCTTCTTTATTTGTTTACTTCAGAGCTTCTTAATTTGTTTACTTCAAAGCTTCTTTATTTATTTACTTCAAAGCTTCTTTATTTGTTTACTTCAGAGCTTCTTTATTTGTTTACTTCAAAGCTTCTTTATTTGTTTACTTCAAAGCTTCTTTATTTGTTTACTTCAAGACTTCTTTATTTGTTTACTTCAAAGCTTCTTTATTTGTTTACTTCAGAGCTTCTTAATTTGTTTACTTCAAAGCTTCTTTATTTGTTTACTTCAGAGCTTCTTTATTTGTTTACTTCAAAGCTTCTTTATTTGTTTACTTCAGAGCTTCTTTACTTGTTTACTTCAAGGCTTCTTTATTTGTTCCTGTTTTGTTCTGAGCATGAATTGTGTCCAATTGTCCTGCGTATGCTACATTTCTGAAGTCTGAATTTTTCATTTCTATATTTTTACTTCTGTACGTTAGAGAATTGCCATGTACACAGCTGCTACTGGGGTGATCTGTGATATAATTAAAGTATTATAAATTATTACTTATCTTATATCTTACATCCTTCCCGTGCCGTTAAACGTCACATAGGGCTCGCAAAGTAGTTCACCAATTTTTCCTGTCTTCGGCGAGTCTTTCAACCTCATCAAAGGATTTTATGCCAGTTAATTTGGCCTCTCTTAATAATGTCCTCTTCAGAGTTTCACATGGTCTGCCTTTTTTCTTTGGCCTGTTGTGTTCCACTTGATAGCTTGTTTTGGGATTCTCTGATCATTTCTTCTCATCAAGTGACAAACATATGTCCATCTCCTTTTCCTGATCACCCATGAGACTGGTTGTTGTTCAGTCATCTGTCTTATCTCTACATTGTTCTTGAATTCGTTCCATTTGATGCCGAGTATTTTCCTTACGCGATTCTGGTGACATTTCAAAATGACGAAAGAGTGCCTAGTTACAAGCAATGCCGAGCGAGAAAAAGGACAAGAAGCATGGAAATTTTTCAATTTTTGACGATGTAGATAGGGGTATGGACATAGCCTGTGGCCACCCTGCTGCTCTTGAATGTATTCCAAGTAGATCTAAACATATTTAGATGACTCGAGAAGTAGTTAGGAGTAGTTAGGAGGTTAGTTCAGACATTCATTCAGCGAGAATGCAACACAGAATCACAATACGAGATCGACAAGTAGATCTACACATCAGATGTGCCTAGTGGTAAGTAGTGCAGATCTAGACCTCGCCGATGGTAAGCTGGCCATAATCAGTGTCTAAAAACATCACATTACTTTTTTTTTCCTAAAAAACTCTGCATTTATTAAATTTTCATTCATTTAGCTATACTTTGAAACATATTAAGTATACGGAAGTACATGGAAATACTGTTTTCCATTCCATTTTACAACTGTACCCCCTTACAGACCAAGACCCGCGTTTTTAGTCTGGTACTCAACCATATGTCCGCTTTTCTTCCTCAGGTACAGAAAGAGTTAACAATGTCCTCTTCAGAGTTTCACATGGTCTGCCTCTTTCTTTGGCCTGTTGTGTTCCACTTGATAGCATGTTTTGGGATTCTGATCATTTCTTCTCATCAAGTGACCAACATATGACCATCTCCTTTTCCTGATCACCCATGAAACTGGTTGTTGTTCAGTCATCTGTCTTATCTCTGCATTGTTCTTGAATTCGTTCCACTTGATGCCAAGCATTTTCCTTATGCATTTGTTTTCAAAAGAGTCTAATTTCTTTTCTATTTCTTTAGTTGTTTTCCAGCTTTCGCATGCATAAATGAGGGTGGATATTACATTTGAATTGAATAGTCTTAACTAGGTTTTTGTGCTTATAACTTTTGAATTCCATATGTTCTCAAGATTCTTGAAGATTGATGCTGCTTTTGAAATTCTGATCCTAACTTCCTTTCTAGTGTCACCATCCTGGTCTGTGTAGCTGCCAAGGTATGCAAATTGATTGACTTCTTCAATATCTGTCCCTTCTATGTGTATTTTTCCATTTTGACTGAGAGGAATTTTCATTATTTTTGTTTTGTCCTTGTTAATTTCAAGTCCTATTTTGCTAGCCATTGAAGACAGGCTAGAAAGGAAGTTAGGATCAGAATTTCAAAAGCAGCATCAATCTTCAAGAATCTTGAGAACATATGGAATTCAAAAGTTATAAGCACAAAAACCTAGTTAAGACTATTCAATTCAAATGTAATATCCACCCTCATTTATGCATGCGAAAGCTGGAAAACAACTAAAGAAATAGAAAAGAAATTAGACTCTTTTGAAAACAAATGCATAAGGAAAATGCTTGGCATCAAGTGGAACGAATTCAAGAACAATGCAGAGATAAGACAGATGACTGAACAACAACCAGTTTCATGGGTGATCAGGAAAAGGAGATGGTCATATGTTGGTCACTTGATGAGAAGAAATGATCAGAGAATCCCAAAACATGCTATCAAGTGGAACACAACAGGCCAAAGAAAGAGGCAGACCATGTGAAACTCTGAAGAGGACATTGTTAACTCTTTCTGTACCTGAGGAAGAAAAGCGGACATATGGTTGAGTACCAGACTAAAAACGCGGGTCTTGGTCTGTAAGGGGGTACAGTTGTAAAATGGAATGGAAAACAGTATTTCCATGTACTTCCGTATACTTAATATGTTTCAAAGTATAGCTAAATGAATGAAAATTTAATAAATGCAGAGTTTTTTAGGAAAAAAAAAGTAATGTGATGTTTTTAGACACTGATTATGGCCAGCTTACCATCGGCGAGGTCTAGATCTGCACTACTTACCACTAGGCACATCTGATGTGTAGATCTACTTGTCGATCTCGTATTGTGATTCTGTGTTGCATTCTCGCTGAATGAATGTCTGAACTAACCTCCTAACTACTCCTAACTACTTCTCGAGTCATCTAAATATGTTTAGATCTACTTGGAATACATTCAAGAGCAGCGGGGTGGCCATAGGCTATGTCCATACCCCTATCTACATCGTCAAAAATTGAAAAATTTCCATGCTTCTTGTCCTTTTTCTCGCTCGGCATTGCTTGTAACTAGGCACTCTTTCATCATTTTGAAATGTGTCACCAGAATCGCGGACGAAATATGTACAATCTAAATTTTACAACAGTTGTTTTATTGAAACAAACCAATGATCATTATAATGACCATTGGTACGCAACGGGAAACCAGAAGCGTCATTATAATGACCAAAGGCACGGAAAGAGTTAAGAGAGGCCAAATTAATAGGCATAAAATCCTTTGATGAGGTTGAAAGACTCGCTGAAGACAGGAAAAATTGGCGAACTACTTTGTGAGCCCTATGTGACATTTAACGGCACAGGAAGGATATAAGATAAGATTGATTAAGAGTAATCTGTAATCAGAGACTGGCATCCAGCACTCCAGGCATCCCCATGTGTGGTCCACCTTCTGTTCCAGCACCCACCAAAGCGTGTGCCTGCTGATGGAGCTACTCACCCACTGGTTGTGTGTAATGCACGCTAAACCACTTATTTCAGAAAAGCATCCACTTCCCCTGTCCTCCCCCAGCTCGATCATCCTTCTGATGTGACTGCTGAACCCGATGTCATCCTCCATATGCAGCCTATCCAAGCTGGCACTTGCAGTCTCTTTGTCTGCTCGCAGGGTACCCTGAATTGATGCCTTGCTCGCTAGATTGTCTGCATTATCATTGCCCCTGACTCCTGTATGACCTGGGCAGTAGATCCATAAGAGTTATTTTTAGTTACTACTGCTGTTGATGTTTTATTGGCAGGAAACAAAAAAATCTCATATATAAGTGACTTGTAAGATACACGGTATATGGTACATATTTTTGTGAAGTGATAAAGGTTCTGTCATATTCTAAATATCATGAAGCTGAGTTCTTTGCTTTTTCATCTGATGGTGATTTTCTTATTAACAAGCAAATGTAGTTTTTTATCAAATCCTAGAGGATTGATGCTCTTCTAGCTTGCTGGTTTGCCAGTTTTGTTGTTATTTTCAATAAGCTCCACCAAGATGAAAATGTTTGTCCTTGCCTAGTTTGTTAGATTTTTTTTGAAAGGCAATCTGTTTCCAGGAAGTGATTTTGAAGAACTGACATATAGTGGTGAATGGTTGTGATACACAAATGTTTTTATGTGTTTAGAGAGTTGTTTTTTTATGTGTGGAAGCATTAGAAGAGAATCTTGGATTTTGAAGATAGGAGTTATGATGGTCTTCTTCTTCCAACAGCTTCAGATGTTGACTTGTATAGTTTTGTAGTAGTTGGTGGTCATCTGGAGGGTATGAACATAGCCATACAGTTTGTCTTGGACTGGCCTGGTCATTGGCCATATTTGCCTTCTTTGTTGGTCATATATTGGGCACTCCTGCATTATGTAGTCTGCTGTTATCTTATTGGTGCGACATGCACATTCAGTTATGTTAGTAAAGCAAGACAAACTTTTCTGGAAGCATTGAAAAGAAAAAAAAAATTTTTTTATTGTACTGCACTGACAGGCTTATAATATGTAACCAAAGAACAAAGAATTGCATACTGTTCTAGTTTTGACCAAGTTATGAGTGTATTTAATGTTGTATTTATGTATCTTTTCTGGTTAATCTTTACTGTATTTACTTCTGTATCAGAATCATCAGCAGGTGCATGATAACTCCAAGAAACTCCTGCGAGTTGCTATGGTTTTGGACAAGTCAATGGTAAGTTTTTGCTGGGTGGTTTTAGTTTTTGATTTGTTTACTCATTTTGTATGATTCGATTTGTAATGTATAGTGTTCAGTAGTTTCATTTGTTACAAATCTGAATTGCAGCGTTGGCTGTTGTCATGGCTGAGAACATAAATTAATTCTTTCAGTATCTCTTCCTTTGCAAAGATATCTCCTGTTCCTGTTATTGAGCGATAGCAAACACATACATTTGAGTAAAAATTGGATCATCATTTTTTTTTTCCTTATTTTTTTCCTCTATACCTATAGAAGAGCTATAGTTTTGTATATAGGTGAATGAAAAATACAACAGAGATGTAAAACAATAAATAAAGATAGATTTAATCTCACTTTTGTGACAGTGAGAATCTGTAATTCAAATGTTAGGTTAATTTCACTGTATTAATATAGTAGTGCTGAGAAGTATTTTAAACTGGCAAATCTTCAGAAAGGGCTGGCAGATTAAAAAAAAAAAAAAAGTTCAGAAGTTAAACAGGGTCACGAATGGCAAACAGTTTTGAATGAACTTGTTTGATTCTCATAGATCAGATTCATTCATTCATTTGCACATCCCTTGCGGAACTTTGCCTCCCAGACAGCACTCCTGTAAGCCTCTCGATTGTGAGCGAGATGGCTTGCTGCTGATGCATCCATCATAGATCAAAACATAACAGAAATGTATTAATGGACAAGGTGCACTCTTCTACAAAACTTCTCAGTCTTTTTATGATTATAGACCCCCTGCAGATTGCCTGATTTGTCCCCAGACCTCCTTTACCAGACTTTCAAAATCATCAGCATTGCTGGTCATATCGGGTACCAGTTTGACTTTAAAAATGTCAGTAGCTTGGTTTTACCTTACAAATGCATAGCAAGGAACAGAGCAACGTGAAAAGAAATTATAATCTGACGAGAATCTTTTTAATTGTCTGGAGATCAAATTCTGTATCCCTCATCATTTGGTTACCATAATCCCCAACCCCCCCCCCCCCCCCCACCCCCCAACCCTAGGATGTGGGTGCACTCAGAGGAGAAGCCCTTCATTACTAGCATCAGAAGCATAGATTTTGTTTTGGAATTCTCAAGAACAAAGATGCAAGAGAAGACTTAGAAATAAATGGAACAAAGCTGAGGTCTTTGTAAGCTGAAGATTAAGACATTGTAGAGGGTGTGAAACAAAGAGCTAATGACAGAACAATGTTGAAAGTGTTGATGTCAAGGCCTGAGTTCCACAGAGCAGGGCAGATTGATGTAAATAATGATATCCTGTTTCTCAGGGTTTTTTTTTTCTGTGTATCCTTTTCAGTACATGGGCTTGGAGATCAGTCAGCGACATGTCATTAAGTATGCTGTTGATGTGGCCAACATTGTGGATCTGGTGAGTGCTTTACTCTTGTGAAATGTCAAGGAAAAGGTGAAATTTGATTATGTGGTTAAGTGGAATCCTGGTTACAAACAGGCACATCCTGTTATCCAGTGTTGAGAACTTGGTTTGTTAGGTGCTAATTTTTTATTATGATGAGCAAGCTCACATTTAAGATTATTGCTTTGAAATGCACTAAATTTCATTTTTGTGCATCTCTTAAGTGTAGAGAGCCATTTTAATACAAAAGTTGTAGTTTAAAATATTAAAAACCTTTACCCTCTCAAGAGTCATGTCAGGATGAGAGCAGAGGGATTTGGAAGAAACATTTTCCGAGCACTCTGAGACTCATTTAAGAATTCCAATAAGAGTGGATTATTTATTAGCTTATGTTCATGTGGATGAATAGTTAATTTATGATCTGTTGTTGTGTATTTGCTTAAGGTGGGTATTTCTTGGCCTTTGTATTGTTCAAATCATGTATCTAAATTTGCAAAGACAGGGCAGGTATAAGATTCATTTGAGGCTCATTTAATAATATTCATTGAGAATAAATTGTTTATTAGCTTATGTTCATATGGATGAATAATTAATTTATGAACCATGTTGCCTTAGGTTATTTTTGAGGTGCTGAAATCATAATTCACACTTTGATACACATGTTCATTTCATGCAGTCCTTATGTCACTATAATGATCTATTGATGGCAGGTAGAATGTTTGACCCCATTTATAATAGTTTTCCAAGGAACATTGCTTCTGTAACAAGATAACGGGGTCACTAAATTAATGTTTTTATGTTTGAATAAACAGAAGATTGATTAGAAAGCAGTAAACATTATGGATAATCATATTTAAATTCTTTATAAGAGGAAGTTTCCTTCATTGGGTACTGACTATTTTTAAAATATTCGTTTAAAAATGAAAATATATATATATATATATATTTATGTGCGTGGCCTGTTTAACTGAGTGGGTTAGGTGCTCAGTTTACTAATCTGGTGGTACAGGGTTCAGTCCCAGCAGTGGGATTTTTTTCTGGTACAAGACGAAAACGGCCCCGGGGTCAACCCAGCCTCTAAAAATATGGGTACCAGAGAAATCTAGGAAGGTAAATGCAGCCAGGTGTGATACTGAGCACATCACACTTTCATGTGAAGATAGGGCCTACCATATTCCCTAATATGCTTTAATGGCATGGAAACGAGAGTTTTACCTTTATGTATATGTGTGCATATGTATACGTGTGTACTATGTATGTGTATATATATATATGTATGTATATATATGTGTGTGTAAACTTACAAACATTTTTGTTTTGGTCTTTGTGAATTTAGTATTATCGAGAACTTGGATTTGAAGTGGCCTTGACCTATTTGGAATTCTGGAACCTGCATAACCAGTTCCCTGTTGATGGCCAGCACCGAGCATTGCTTAGCAGATTTTTGCAGTTTAAAAAAAGCAGCCTTCCACAAGACAATGTTTTTGATGCAGCATTTTTGATAGTGTAAGTACTTTCTTTTTAGTTCTTGATTATAGTTGGAAATTAATTCAGAATTGTCCAGCACTGTTTTGACATGGAAAAAAATATTTCAGCCATGGTAGGTGCATGGTAACAAAAGGTAATTTGACAACATCATATATTGAGAATCGAGATTGAGGACATGGAGGATATAATGGAGGTCAAGGCCAGATCTAAATCTGGAGAGAAAAGTGACTATAGGCGACTTAGGGACTTGGTCAATGACCATTTCACCGGGAAAAAAATCATAGCGTTACAGAAACATGGAGAAGAAAATCAGAAAACTTTGTCTTAGAAAAGGAGGGGATTCTGATAATAGAGCGTATTTTCAGACACAAGGGATACACATAGAGAGAAATAGAGAACAAATCCAAGAACAGGGAGGGCTGGAGAGACTTTATCCATGGCCTATACTCCCAGGGGAGTGACAGACAATAATGATGATGATGATGATGAACTGAAGGTAGTTAAAACTGTATCCTACCCTCATGCTATGCTTCAGAAAGTTGTGTAGCAGTACTGTTTCAGTTTATTTCTGAAAACAGTGTTTGCAATACCCCAGTCTGGCCTGTGTGCTTCTTAGAACAGTGTTGCAGTACTTCAGTCTGGTCAGTGTGCTTCTGAGAACAGTGTTGCAGTACTTCAGTCTGGTCAGTGTGCTTCTGAGAACAGTGTTGCAGTACTTCAGTCTGGTCAGTGTGCAGTACTAGGGAAGAGATTGGCATGTTCCCATTTTTTTTAAATTGAGCCTGCTAAATGCCTACTTCTTGTATGCACTCTGGGAATAAATGAAGGTCACCATAGATGAGTCTTTGCCCTATCTGATGCCAGTATTTCAAGATTGTCATCACAGTTTCAGCAGTAATGAATTAAAATTTTCAGTTTTAGGAGATAATCTTTGAACCAGTGTCAGAAATCAACATTACTGAACTGTTAGAAAAAGTTCTCTGGTGGTTCAATATGGTTAGCGGGGTAGGGGTATCCCCTATCAAAGGAGAAGTAAGACGCCTCCTTACCTCCGTCAGTCTACGGGACACCCTTGGGCAAGGTGGAGTACCCATATAGCCCCCCGATCAGGGTGACGTGAAGCCATGGGAGCAGGTGGTGGATGGAATGGGAGAGCAGCTGACAGATAATGTTGGTTATGGTCACCATTCTATGATGGTAGGCAGATGATCTCAATGTAGGGACAATGGCTACGATCACTGACTAGTACAGTCACTGCCCGGAAGGAAAGCAATGGTAAACTATCTTCTGGAAACATACCAAGAAACCCAAGCAGCAATCATGGACATCTATCGCTCTTCAGAAAGTAAAACAAATAAAGAATCTGTGGAGAGGAGCAGACAGAACCACAAAAATAAGATTTTTAAGGGCATGCATCTTTCCCATAGCAACATATGCCTGTGAGACCTGGACACTTAACAAAACAGCTGAGAAACACATAAATGCCTTTGAATGTAAATGCTACAGAAGAGTTCTCCAAATATCGTGGACACAAAAAAGAACAAATATATCTATATTACAAGAGCTTAATATTGAAGAAGGCTGGCTAGTGAAGAGGATTAAAGAGAGAAAACTGAAATATTTTGGACACATTAAACATCATGATAATTTAGAGAAGACCGTATTGGAAGGATACATAATGGGAAAAAGAAAAAGAGGAAGACCAAGATGAAGATGGCTGCAAGACATCGTTGACGATCTGGAAATGGATGCAACAGCAGCAGGCCATCTTGCTCACAACCGAGAGGCCTACAGGAGTGCTGTTTGGGAGGCAAAGTTCCGCAAGGGACATGCAAATGAATGAATGATGGTGGTTCAATAAATACAGGAACTTAGGCCCCAAGCTAGTAGAACTTGGATAAAGATAAGGCATGCTGTGAGTTACAGTCATTAGGCTGAGCTATTCAGATTTTCTTTCAGTGGTGTTGAGCTAGATGACAAGAAAGTTGGAATTGCCATTCCTGATTCCATATGTACTGACCGTGCCCTAGCTGTTGTCAAGGTAATTCTTTCATTATTTTTTTTTTTCATGGTTTTGTTTTAAGGAGTAGAAATTTTTAACAACTTTAATGTGGATTCATGACTATAAATGTCGGTCATAAACTTCATGGCAAGAGAACAGGCATAGAATCAAGCTAGTTACATTGAACTTGTTCCAGAAAATTGAACTGATGTGTACATTTTTCCTGTGGACTGAAGATGTCTTTGAAGAAAGGAAAAAAACACACAAGTGATGGGGTGGTTATGGAGAATGTGTTTGATATGGTGAGGAAAACTGTTTTGAAGGAAAACTTGGAAGATTTATCTTACTTCACTGACAAATATGCTAGTGTGCAGAGGTGTGAGTCTTATGATGCTAAGCCTACTTTGTATTGTTTGTCTCTTTCTTTCCACTTGTTTTCCCATTTGTAATGCTTAGCCTATCTCACATTGTCTCGCACTCTTGTTTTCCCATTTGTAATGCTTAGCCTATCTCACATTGTCTCGCACTCTTGTTTTCCCATTTGTAATGCTTAGCCTACCTCACATTGTCTCACACTCTTGTTTTCCCATTTGTAATGCTTAGCCTACCTCACATTGTCTCACACTCTTGTTTTCCCATTTATAATGCTTATCTTACTTCATATTGTTTGTATGTTTCTCTCCCTTGTTCTACCATCTCACAATGCCTACATTAAATTTGCTTGTCTCTTTCTCTTCACTTGCTTTCCCCTCCCTAAACACATCACATTATGCCTATGTTATTTCTGCAGAGTGGTCGCCCATTTGAACCTCAACAAACGGCCAGCATTTTGTCACATATGGCTGGGCATATATTAGGAATCAAGCATGATGAAGATGGTGAGTACTGTGTTGTGCATATGATTATAAGAAAATAGAATTAATAGAACATATACAGAGTATTTTATGTGAAATCAAGAAGAAAGAAGTGTTTCTCCATATCATATACTGGCAACAGTGGATTTTCAGTTTCCTCTGTTTTGTTAAGACAAGATGTCTCATGAATGTCTTTTTAACTCTTTCACCCCGAAGCAGCTCTACCAGCATTGGTAGATATTGCACATCTACGTGAATCATCGCTCATAGATATTTAGGTAAAGTCTAAATAAAATGAAAAGTAGCACATTTCCAGCCCAAACCACATTTTAAAATTATAGAATAATTTCTTTTCAGTTTCTTTCTATCAAAATTTCTCACAATTTATTCTTGTTGAGCAGTGAAAATAATTTAGGAGTGATCAAATTGTGCTTTCATTGTCCTTCAACTTTTTTACATGGGTTTTTTTTCTGTCAAGGATGATTTTCATTGTCTAATACTCCATAATGTATTCACAGTCAGAACTTTTCTGAACTCGGCTTGCTTCAGAAAGAAAACATAGGGTCACACAGCATTGAAGAACTGGACAATTATCACGCAATTATTGTGCTATAGAGAACTGGTGTAGCAGCTTTCATTTATTCCTGGAGTAGATCCAGAACAAAGGAAATGGCAACACTCATAAAAGAAGGCACTAAAAGTCAAGCACAAATATTTTAGTATATCAGAGAGTAAATTCTTGGAAATGGAAACACCAAGTAGAGCAATTTTACAAGAATAACAAAATAATGGGGGGGGGGGAACAGCAGCAGATCCAACAAACACCATGTCAGCAACTAAAACCAGAGCTGAAAGAATGTGATCAGAATTGAATAAAAAGCATTCAAACTGAAGAGAGAAAATCACCAGCCAACATGGCAACTTTTCCCTATGCTGCAGTTGGACCCAGGAGAGAAGAATCTTTTAGAATTGTACCAGAAAACTGACTCTGAAGAATAATTTGTAATGCTGAACAGTACACACAGAAAACTAGAACAGTACACACAGAAAACTAGAACAGTACACACAGAAAACTAGAACAGTACACACAGAAAACTAGAACAGTACACAGAAAACTAGAACAGTACACACAGAAAACTAGAACAGTACACACAGAAAACTAGAACAGTACACACAGAAAACTATCAGTGGCAAGTGGGGGAGCATGCAAGCAAAAACAGGTGTAAGTGGTGCCAGGGAAAGTGCAGCAGAAACTCTTTTGGCAAGTTTAGATGTTAAAATGTAAGCTTTTCCATTTTTTTCATAGGTAAAGGTAGACAGAAATGTGTGGTGCAATTTTATGAAAAGTAAACTCGAAAGAGGGGGGAATGATGGCAGAAACAGTAGAAGTTAAAAATTATATGAGCTTGTAGAAAAAAAGGCAAATAATAACAATCCAGTATTGTGGCAAAAGTCCATTGTCAGTGACCCCAGAAATGATAAAACAACACATAAAAACATGCAAAAAAAATTGGGAGCTTAGCTGTCAACGATCCTTTTAATATGAATGTCAGGCATAAGATCACATGGTAAGAGAGAAATGAAAGAAGGCGATTAGCTGAGTAGAAAGTACTAATCCTTGGTTTATTTTGCTTCATCCGTTTGTTTTACTTTGCCTTCATTTCTGTTGTTTTTCTTCATCTTGTTTCTTTGAAGGGGTTTGTGTGAGTTTCATATTACATGCAAGGTATGGCCTAACATATGATATTGCTTATGCAACATTCTTCCGCAGTAACACCTGTTGATTTCCTTCTTCATTGTATTTACCTGTAAAAAGTTTAGTGTTGTTTTGAAAAAGTTTTTTTTTTCATCTAATAAAGAATTCAGCATGTGTGTTTTTTTGTAACATACATACTTCATTAATTATCCGTATAACTTTTCACTGACTGCAGCACAGTGGAGGGAACTGTACCACGAGGGTATATATAATTACTGCACTGCATCATTGTTTTATTGTGACTTTTGCTGTGTTTGTTTTCAGCTTCTGCTTGATGTAAAAGCACCTTTCTTTTCACAGAAAAGTAGTCCTCATTCTGGTGCATATTTTCATTCTTCTATATAAGCTGTGTGTATTCTTTGAGAGCATGAATATAAATGATGTAGATAGTTCATCAAATCCTATATTTTATATCATCATCTGGGCTGACGGTATAGAGTTGGTTGCAAGTAAATCAGGTTTACAATTATAGGTCAGTTGAGTAATCTCTGTATTTTCATTGCTTTAGCTCACAAAATACATTTACTTCAGATTCAAGCAGCTCTCTGTTACTCAGCCTACACCAATGGAGAAGGTGACATTTTTTATCTGATACTGATTTAGGAGCTTAAAAAAAAAAAAAATTCCATTCTGATTAATGGAAATATTGACAAGAATAGAATTCGCTTGACCTGCTTACTGCAGTGGCTTTGTGTATATTTATATATTCAGTTTTATATACTTATACCCAGAAACTTTGTGTGTTTAGTATATGAACTATCCATAATAACCTTGTGCCTGTTTTACTATATGAGGTGTTTTAAAAAAGAGCTAACTTTTTAAGTAGCATGCAATTAGCACAGAAGGTGTGGCTACTGAGTGCACCTAGCAGCAGGTTAACTTTTTAAATAGCATGCACCTGGCACAGAAGGTGTGGCTACTGAGTGCACCTAGCTGCAGGTCTTGATAACAAATGCCATTTTCCTCATTCTGCTGTGAGCATTAGTTATCAAGCTACATCTGCTGAAGTGAGGACGTGCGCAAGCTGTTAACCAGATTAGCGACAGAACAATAAACCAGCCAGGAACCGCTTGGCCAGTACAAATGGACATGGGAACTTTCTTAAGAACATCGTAACAGGAGAGGGGATGTTGGTTTATGACTATGATTTTGAACCAAGATGTAATCTTTGCAGTAGATGAGGAAAAAGTCTCCACGACCAAGAAAAAAAAAAAAGCTTTAGATGAGTTGGTCAAAGATCAAGGTGTTGTTAGTTGTGCTTTTTTTGTTGCAAAGGCATTGTCCTCTATGATTTTGTACCATGTGGCCAGATGGCAGACAAAAAGTTGTTCCAGGAAGTTCTATTGTGTTTGAGGGATGCTGTACGCAGGAAAAGGCCTGAAATGTGGGAAAACCAGACTTGAATGATTGCACGATGACAATGCTCTGGCTCATTCATCATTCCTCATCTGCAGTTATCTGGCACATCAGACATACGTTGTGCCCCATCCATACTAATTCTCTGGACATAGTTCCAGCAGATGTTTTCCTATTTCCCAGACTTAAAACCACTTTGAAAGGACATCATATCCAAACCATAGAGGAGATTCAGGAAAATGTGATAAGAGAACTGTGCACCATCACAGAAAGTGTGTTCCAGGAAGCATTCCAACAAAGAAAGAAATGTTGGGAATGGTGTATTGCTTACAGAGGGGATTACTTTGAAAGGGACAGTGCTTAAAATGTTGCCAGATGTGAACTTATACCTTTATAGCCAAAGTTCTCTTTTTTGTTTTTTTTAACACACTTTATATGGCTGTGTTAGATATTTTTCCCCTTATCTTCATGAAATGTTAAAACTTAGTTATCTTTGTTTTTGCAAGGATCTCAGTGGTCCCCACTTTCTGATCTATCCACAGAAATGTCAGTTTTATAGGGCTTCTACCAGTTAATGCTGCTGGAAATATCAGATTATCTTGTATATAGACCAGAATATTGAACTTTCTTCATAGAATTATTTTACAGCTGCATCCAGTATTCTCATTGTTGCTTACTTTGATGTATATCACAGTTTGTAAATGGATATTTTCCTGGTGAAATGAATTACTTTTGTGTAGTCTCTGCAATGAGCAAAAGTGCATTTGTTAAGCACAGTCCTTGCTTTCATTTAAGATGTACTTGTGTGTCTCATATTTGAGCTTTATGTTCTGTTGCTTTATTTATTTTTAAATTAACCCTTGGTGTGCTAAATTATTTTGTTTTCTTTTCTTTTTTACCTGTATGAATGCTTTGTTATTTCAAATAATCCGTTATGCTTATTTTTTTTAACCAATTATTTTTTTTTTATCTTCATTAAACTCTTAGTTTTGCCTGTTAATGATTGTGAAGTGATTCTAAATGTTGTCAGCCTATTTTTTTAAAAAATTGGTTCATTTATATTCTGGAAGTTTCAGACAAGATGAGTAAAGGACAGTGTGTAAAGGAAACAAATTGTGAGGGGCAACAGTGATGACTCATTAACATACAGATTCCCACCCAGCAATACCATGTTTCAAAATTATAAACTGTTTATACAGAAACAGCAGAACTTCACTTTAGCCTTACGACATATTAAATATGGTGTACCATACCTTTTATTATTATTTTTTTTATTGGGGGGAGGGGAAATTCCCTGAATAAATGTCAGTGATGTAAATGACATAAGAGTGAACTTTGCCCTGTGAATAAATCAGCATATATTTTTCAGTTCATTAGCTTCACCAAACAATAATAAGTAAAAAAAAAAAAAGCAAAGCATACCATCCTTTTTAATATAAGAATTGAATTAAATTTTGTAGATCATGGTTTAGTATAAGAATTGAATTAAATTTTGTAGATCATGAGTTTCATGCATTCAAGCCATGCTTACTATTCATCATTGCTATGTCAGTTTGTGGTCACAAAGAATTACAACTAATCATGCAAAAAGAATCTTATTTGATGTTTATTTATTCAAGAATTGCATAGATCGATGGATCTGTAGCAAATATATAATAGTAATTGATGGGAAATAAAACTTAGAAATAAACTCAGTAAATTGCATTTTCTGAATTGAATATACATGAGTGTGTTATTGTCTCCTGCAGGTGCCTGTGTGTGTAAAGATTCCTATGGCTGCATGATGTCTAATGAGCTCCTGTAAGTTTTTACTGCTGTGTTCTCTTAAGTGTCCTGTAAGTTTTTACTACTGTGTTCTCTTAAGTGTCCTGTAAGTTTTTACTACTGTGTTCTCTTAGGTGTCCTGTAAGTTTTTACTACTGTGTTCTCTTAAGTGTCCTGTAAATTTTTACTACTGTGTTCTCTTAGGTGTCCTGTAAGTTTTTATTACTGTGTTTTCTTAGGTGTCCTGTAAGTTTTTACTGTTTTCCTAAGTGTCCTGTAAGTTTTTACTACTGTGTTCTCTTAGGTGTCCTGTAAGTTTGTACTACTGTTTTCTTAGGTGTCCTTGTAAGAAAGACTCATTTTTAAAATGTATTTAATAACAACTATCTCCAAAACATGTTATAATATGTTATTTAAAGCAGTACCTTTCTTGGACCCCTTTGAGCTAGGGGAAGACCAAGAGAAATGATACTGGACAGCCTGACAAGATGGTGTGAAAGATCACCAACTGAGCTAATGGCTTGCATGAAGGATCGTGTACTCTGGAGAAGCATAATAGCCAATGCCAGTCGGCACAGTACCTGATGATGATGATCTTTTTTGACAGCATTACATAACTGATTATATGAATGATTATATGAATGATTATACTACTGAAAAATAAATGATCCTTTGCTTTGTTTGCTCATAATTTTACATTTGTCACAGGGGTGCTGGTGGATCTCACTCTCGAATGTTCTCTACCTGCAGCAAGTCAGATTTGGATGTGAGCCTCAACATGGGAATAGCTTCCTGTCTCTGGGGAGCACCGCAGTCCAGTGTTAGTAACCATATAGAGAATAGTGATCTGCCTTGTAATGTGCTATTAGAATAGCTGAGAGCCTGTAACTATAGTGGAATGCTGTCACTAAGAGCTAGTAACCATGTAAAGAATAGTGATCTGCTCTGTAGTGTGCCATCATTGAGAGCCAGTAACCGAATAAAGAACTGTGAACTGGTCCATAATGTGCTGTCACCGAGAGCCAGTAACCATATAAAGAGTAGTATTCTCCTCCATAATGTGCTGTCATTGAGAGGAATGTGATGGAAAAAGTTTTGAACCCAGTGTTGAAGTTAGGACTGTACTGAGTATTGGCTAATGGAGAACTATGGCAATCCTTTTGTGTGTCCAGCTTCCTATGGCTGCATGATGTCTAATGAGCTCCTGTAAGTTTTTACTGCTGTGTTCTCTTAAGTGTCCTGTAAGTTTTTACTACTGTGTTCTCTTAAGTGTCCTGTAAGTTTTTACTACTGTGTTCTCTTAGGTGTCCTGTAAGTTTTTACTACTGTGTTCTCTTAAGTGTCCTGTAAATTTTTACTACTGTGTTCTCTTAGGTGTCCTGTAAGTTTTTATTACTGTGTTTTCTTAGGTGTCCTGTAAGTTTTTACTGTTTTCCTAAGTGTCCTGTAAGTTTTTACTACTGTGTTCTCTTAGGTGTCCTGTAAGTTTGTACTACTGTTTTCTTAGGTGTCCTTGTAAGAAAGACTCATTTTTAAAATGTATTTAATAACAACTATCTCCAAAACATGTTATAATATGTTATTTAAAGCAGTACCTTTCTTGGACCCCTTTGAGCTAGGGGAAGACCAAGAGAAATGATACTGGACAGCCTGACAAGATGGTGTGAAAGATCACCAACTGAGCTAATGGCTTGCATGAAGGATCGTGTACTCTGGAGAAGCATAATAGCCAATGCCAGTCGGCACAGTACCTGATGATGATGATCTTTTTTGACAGCATTACATAACTGATTATATGAATGATTATATGAATGATTATACTACTGAAAAATAAATGATCCTTTGCTTTGTTTGCTCATAATTTTACATTTGTCACAGGGGTGCTGGTGGATCTCACTCTCGAATGTTCTCTACCTGCAGCAAGTCAGATTTGGATGTGAGCCTCAACATGGGAATAGCTTCCTGTCTCTGGGGAGCACCGCAGTCCAGTGTTAGTAACCATATAGAGAATAGTGATCTGCCTTGTAATGTGCTATTAGAATAGCTGAGAGCCTGTAACTATAGTGGAATGCTGTCACTAAGAGCTAGTAACCATGTAAAGAATAGTGATCTGCTCTGTAGTGTGCCATCATTGAGAGCCAGTAACCGAATAAAGAACTGATCTGGTCCATAATGTGCTGTCACCGAGAGCCAGTAACCATATAAAGAGTAGTATTCTCCTCCATAATGTGCTGTCATTGAGAGGAATGTGATGGAAAAAGTTTTGAACCCAGTGTTGAAGTTAGGACTGTACTGAGTATTGGCTAATGGAGAACTATGGCAATCCTTTTGTGTGTCCAGCTTCGGCTTGGCACCTTAGCTGCAGAGTTCATGTGGATAGTGACTCTGACTAGTTTGTTTGGACTGTTGTAGTTCCTAAAATGGTGTCCTCACTGGGTGGCTCATCTTCAAGGACTGATGGAAGGACCATCTGTGAACATTCTGTGTGACATTCACTGGCACAGGCGGTTGAATGATTATGGGATGATACTGAGAACCTAATACTGAAGACCACTGTTGGCAGTCAAGGAAGCCATTCATTCTTTCATTCATTCATTTGCATGTTCCTTGCGGAACTTTGCCTCCCTGACAGCACTGCTGTAGGCCTCTCGGATGTGAGCAAGATGCCATACTGTTGATGCATCCATTTGCAGATCATTAACGATGTCTTGTAGCCATCTTCGCCTTAGTCTTCCTCTCTTTCAAGGAAGCCATTTTGCTTAAATCTAAGAAAACTCAAAATTTGTTTCTATTTTAATCTTTAGTCTTGATTACATGAGCACTTCAGCTTCATAGTGCCACCCAGTATGTTTTGTACCACCTGATGGTACACTAAAAAAATTTAACTCTGTCCCTGTTGATGTTGTCCAAGGTTTCTCATGATGGCAGAAACTTATATTAAATTTCCCGAGTAACCGTACTGGCTTTGGTTGGAAGCTGAGATATTTAGTCTTAGGGCTCTGTCAGCAAGGCCAGTAAGGCAGGGGTGATTCCACTTCTGTCAGGTGTTACCAGGAAACAGTGCTCAGGCTTCTTCACTATTGCAGGAGACTTGGTCAGAAGGCTGTTCAGGTGATCAGGGAAGCCACAGAATACATTCCCCCAACTCCATTATAAGCTCACCAGCACAGCTTCATTTCAAGTAACTTTCCAGGATAAAGTTTCTCAAGCTGATTTTAACTGATGGCAGTGACTGCTCTATGCTGTACTGTAACATCCGTCAACAACAACAAAATGGAAATGATTAGTTGAAGGTTTGATCTGTCCTTTCTTTAGTCTGCTAGAACATGTTCATCTGAGAACTTGTTTTTCACCATTTCTGAGGACTGTTTGCTCCAGAAGTTAGAGGTGTTACTTTGTCTCAGATAAACTGAGCAGACATATTTATAGATGGAAAAAAAATCAATACTGAGGTAATGAAAGAAAATGAGATAATTACTGAGAATTGTATTGTTTATGAGGTAAAACTATCCAATTTGGCAATCAGTGAACCGTAGCTGACATGCTGGTGTCAAGTCGAGGTTGGTGAACCATAGCTGACATGCTGGTGTCAAGTCTAGGTTGGTGAACCATAGCTGATATGCCTGTGTCAAGTCTGGGTTGGTGAACCATAGCTGACCAAGACCCTGTCCCATCCCTCCATTGTTTCTCCCAGTTATAGGCTTAACTGGGCTAATGGGAGACAAAGAATGCCATATTTTCCCCAGTGGTGGTGGAGTCTGCTTAAGAAGTATTGCACCACACCCCCCAACACTTTCACTGCACAGACTGCAAAAAAAGTCTTGCTCACAGTTCCAGGGAGATGGAAGAAGAAAATCAGACTTGGATTATTATTTAAAATGATTTTTTTTTAAAAAGACAACTGCATTAAAAAAATTGTTTTCATATTTCCACCATATTTGCATACAGACTGGCTTCACTCAGGTGTGTGGTAACAGCATTGTTGAGAGGGGTGAAGAGTGTGACTGTGGAACTCCAGAGGTAAGCAGTCATGTGAATTTTCTCTTTACAGAACCAGCAAGCATAGACTAACTTCTCTTTTTCCCTCTTCTTCTTTTAACTTGTCAGTTATATCTGTTGTGTGATGTAGTAAATCTGTGGTTAGATTTACCAACATCATTGTTGTAATAGTTCAGTTGCTGCAGTATATATTCTATACCATTCAGTGAATGTTGCAAAATGAGAAAGTTAATTATGCAACTTGTATTATTGACCATATAGTAATAAACTGTGATTGTATGTGAGGGAATTAACAGTGTGAGGATAGAGAGATGAAGGGCAGAGTGTTATAAGGACCTCTGTGTCCAGATATCCATCTGTAGTTAATAGTTTGAGTTTACACTCATTTCGCTGCCCCAGACATTAGTTATTTTACATATATGAGGGTTGTTTGGTAAGTAAGGTTAAAAAAAAGGTAGATAAACACTGATTTTTGGGGGGGAAGAAAATCAGTGTTATATCTCAGCATAGTCTCCATTGAGGGCTATACACATGTTCCAACAGGTTTCCAACTTTTTCATCCCATTTGGCATAGTAGTTTTTCCTCAAAGGCTGCCAGATATGAGCCTCCTCAGAGCCAAAGTTTCAAGTTCATGAACAGGAAGAAGTCACATGGGGCCAAGTCTGGAGAATAGCTTGGATGATGAATCATTTGAAGCCTAATTTGTGCAGTTTTGCCATAGCAACAGTTGATTTGTGGGAAGGCATGTTATCTTGGTGAAAGAACACTTTTTTAAAATTCCAGTCTTGGGCTCTTCTTTCAAACAGCCCAACAATGTTGCATAATAGTCCCCTGTTATTGTTTTACCTTTCTCCAAATAGTCAATCAGAATAATTCCTTGGGAATAAAAAAAAAAAAAAAACAGTGGCCGTCATCTTACCACCTGATGGAACGGTCTTTGCCTTTTTCGACATGCTTTCACCATTCATTGTTCATTACTTAGACTACTGCTTACATTCAGGCGTATGGTGGTGGCCCCATGTTTCATCCGTATTCATGAATGAATGCAAAAAGTCCCTTAGATTACATTTAAACATCACAAACACTGTGTTGAAATGTTCTTTCCATGTGTGGTTGACAGTCAAGAAATACAGCAATCACTGTGCACAAAGCTTTTTCATGCAGGATGTTACAAACTCATTCAATTGAACTCATTCAGCATACAGTCTCTGCTATCTCACATACTTTCACTCAGCAGTTTTTCATAATTCTCTCTCTCTCTCTCTCTCTCTGAACCTTAAGTGCCCAGGGCACATGGGGCTTCCACAAGGGTTTTCCACAAATGCCTGTCCTTCACCTTTTTTTCTGCTCTTGCCCAGGTGAGCCCTCTATTGCTCAACATCCTCTCTGTTTTACCTTATTTATCAAACAATCCTCGTACATTATAGCAGATCAGTGGCCTGGTTGGCCGAGTGGTTAGGCGCTCAGTTTGCTAATCCAGGGATAGTGGGTTGAAGTCCCAGCACTTGGGATTTTTTCTGGTACTACCACACCAAAAAGACCCTGGCGTCTACCCAGACTCTAAAAATGGGTACCAGAAAAATTTGGGAAGGTAAATGTGGCCAGATGTGATATAAATCACATTGTGCTTTTACATGCCAGAGATCTTTGAAATAAGGGTGTAAGGCCATATCCTCCGTATATCTTAATGGCGTGGAAACGAATTTTACCGTTGCCTTTTATAACGGATCACTCATAAATGTCTTAAGTCTTTGATGGTGAAACATTGGAACCCCCCTGTCACAGCATTGATAACTCTTTCCTTGATGAAGTATTTCTTGACATGAAATGATGGGTAGTTGACAGAGGTGAAGCCAGTGAGTTCTTAAGACATTTCTTTGAAGATTAAATAGCTTTGACTTTTTAAACTTGTTCTTCAGTTTTATGATATTTGTAAAGCCACTGTTTTATCCTCAGGAATCTAGACCTCATTATGTAGACAGAGAACATGTTAGGTGTAGCACTGCTTTTTGGGGTTGTCGGTTTTGACAAAGTCCAGTGAAGAACACAGCATCCACAGAAACCAAAGAGAAGGCAAAGGGAGACCATCACACTTTCATTCTCTAGTATATTCTTACTTTGACAGAAAATTATTTTGAACATGCAGTGGGAATACAGAAGTTAGAGAACCTCATGGCCCCTTGATGGCTCAAGGGAAAAAGTAGGAGAGGAAGGTCAAGAGAAAAATATATGAATGGACTGACAAGGTGACATAGAAAATAGAGGGCGCACAACTTGTTAGGAACAAGCAAAATGGAGAAACATTATTGTCATTGCTTACCTGCATGACACATAGTGATTGTGTCTAGCAGTACCTGTCTCAAGACTTGTATTTTGTATTGAGCCTATTCTGCTTGTTTGTTTCAGGAATGCCTAGCAAAAGATCCATGTTGTGACTCAACCACATGTCTTTTGCAGCCTTGGGCTCAGTGTAGATCAGGACCCTGCTGCAACAACTGCTCAGTAAGGAAGAAATGTTGAAATATGTCCCATTTCTTCATGAAAGTATAAAGATATCTGTAACGTTTGCACATTCTGTTTACTTCACAATAAATAAACTAGACTACTTTTGTTATCCAACAAAACTCTCTGCTTATTGTTACAATTGCAAGAGATAAAGATGCTGTCTGGCAGAGTGGTTGGCTACACATAGCTGACTGTTTGCATCAAGGTTGACAGACCATAGCTAACCAAGGCCCTCTCCCACTTCTCCATTGGTACCCTTGATATCAAGGCCAGCCTTGCTGATTGGACAAGTGATACCTATAATCCCCATCTCAGTCAGCTAAAGAAGCATTAACTTTCTCCTTATTGCTGTATATATGAGCTAACAGTGCTTTCAGATATCTGTGTACTTCTAAGACTGGCGGTATTTTACTGTGTTCATGCAGAAAAACTCATTTCAGTTGTATGACCTGGTCATTTATCCTCCATTTGTTTTCTCACTCCAACATTAATTTGTCATCATAGCTGTATCTAACTTAGAGTTATTGGTCTTTGCATATGTAGAATTACTGGTTTTTCTTTTTTTTTTTTTGGGTGGGGGGGGGGTGTTTTTTTTTCAATTTTATTTTCATCTTTCATGTCCGAGACTATCACAAAATCTATCACTGGTGCAGCTTTTGGTTCTGCAGGCTTTCAGAATAAGCTGATAATGAGAATGCAACCAGTCTGATTTAAATTCTTCATGAAATTTCTCCATATATGCAGCCTATTTCAGTGACTGCTTGAATAATCATGAGTTTCTGCTTATATAAATAGTTTATCAAGCCTTTTGATAATTAATCTGAGTACATATTATGTTATGATAGAGCTGTTGGTGCCCAAATTTAACCCCCCCCCCTCCCCCCAAGAAATTAAGTGAAAAGCTAAATCATCAGTGTGGAGTCAGTTTTGGTTTGTTTGCAGTAAAAATGTTCTCTCTCTTGTTCTTGAAGACTTTGGCTGCTTCATTTCAAGTTTAGTGATCATGGTTTGGACATCATGTCTGAGGCTGCCAGTCTGTAGCTAATTTCCTTGAAGGGCCTAAGCAGTCAGAAAAATCAAATAATCAAAGAGTTTTGTCAAGTGAAGATAGATGTAATACAGAAAAATTGTAAGGTTTTATTACATTAAATCATATATTTGTTTTCTGAACAAATATCTATTATAAAGTTGATTGTAGTTATTTGGTTAATTCATCTTTCAGTTCATGGCCAGTACCCACATGTGTCGACCCCGGCAGTCAGAATGTGACATTCCTGAGTTCTGTGATGGTCATTCAGGAGATGTAAGTATTACTTGACCATAGTTAGTCAGGAAATATACAGTAAGTTTTCCTTGAGTATAGTCCTTCAGCGTTGTTTTACTTGGCTGTGTTTAGGCAGGAGATGTAAGTATTACTTGACCATAGTTAGTCAGGAAATATACAGTAAGTTTTCCTTGAGTATAGTCCTTCTGCGTTGTTTTACTTGGCTGTTTAGGCAGGAGATGTAAGTTTTACTTGACAACAGTCGTTCAAGAGATGTAAGTTTTACTTAACTATGGTCAGTCAGAAGGTGTAAGTTTTACTTGAAAATAGTCAGTCAGAAGATGTAAGTTTTACTTGACTATGGTCATTCAGGAAATGTAAGTTTTACTTGAAAATAGTCAGTCAAGAGATGTAAGTTTTACTTGACTATAGTCAGTAGTAATTTTAGTTCTAATTTTTTTATGATTCAGTTTTAAACAGCTCATTATAGGCAAAGAGTTAAGGAGGGTAGTTCTTCACTGAAAAAAAAAGGCAAATGCAATCCTAAACTAAGAATATGTGCACAACCTAGTCAGAAGAGGTAACATTATAGCAGTTGTAAAGCTTGAATAGAGAGATAGCATTATAACAGTTGTAAAGCTTCAATAGAGAGATAACATTATAACAGTTGTAAAGCTTGAATAGAGAGATAACATTATAACAGTTGTAAAGCTTCAATAGAGAGATAACATTATAACAGTTGTAAAGCTTCAATAGAGAGATAGCATTATAACAGTTGTAAAGCTTCAATAGAGAGATAGCATTATAACAGTTGTAAAGCTTCAATAGAGAGATAACATTATAACAGTTGTAAAGCTTGAATAGAGAGATAACATTATAACAGTTGTAAAGCTTCAATAAAGAGATAACATTATAACAGTTGTAAAGCTTGAATAGAGAGATAACATTATAACAGTTGTAAAGCTTGAATAGAGAGATAACATTATAGCAGTTGTGAAGCTTCAATAGAGAGATAACATTATAACAGTTGTAAAGCTTCAATAGAGAGATAACATTATAACAGTTGTAAAGCTTCAATAGAGAGATAACATTATAACAGTTGTAAAGCTTCAGTAGAGAGATAACATTATAACAGTTGTAAAGCTTGAATAGAGAGATAACATTATAACAGTTGTAAAGCTTCAATAGAGAGATAACATTATAACAGTTGTAAAGCTTGAATAGAGAGATAACATTATAACAGTTGTAAAGCTTTAATAGAGAGATAACATTATAACAGTTGTAAGGCTTGAATAGAGAGATAACATTATAACAGTTGTAAAGCTTGAATAGAGAGATAACATTATAACAGCTGTAAAGCTTGAATACAGGATAACAGCTAGTAGGGAGGGATCATCTTCAGCTATTTTCCTCCTCCTGACATCCAAGAAGGTACTGCTAAAACTTAAGCTTCAGTGTGTGTGTGTGGGGGGGGGGCAGTGCATGAAGCAGAAAAACCAGCCTAATTTATCAGAGAAAGCCATTAAAAGAATAATGAATAGTGATATTTTTTATATCAGTGAATGCAGATGAAGCAGGCATAAAAAAAAAATAACACAAACACAGAAGCAGAAAGGATGGTACGGACAGTTTTATTGTAATCAGTAAGAGAAGAAGATAACCATATGCATGGTTAAGCGCTAATAATTAAGAGCAGAAACAAAGATTACATAGGAAACTATAAATGAAAGAACAATTGCTTTCCATATCAGCTGCTAGTTTATAAAAACTGATTTTCATCCAGTGCTAGTTTCCCAGAAAGTGGTAAATGTAGTAGGGCATTGTGATGCTTTTAAAACTTTCAACAGGGAAAAAAATCAGTAAATAAATTACAAGGACACAATATACAGGGTTTTAGGAAACCTCCTGTGGCTTGGACTTTGGTGGCACCCACTTATGGAAGGAAAAAATATAAAAAAGATACTGCCATAGAAAATGATAACCTGATGAACACAGAGCATCTGTAATGAGAGACTGGTGATGTTGCACTTGGGACACTCTCAAAAGTTCTCTCTTGCTCCAGCATTCATCAAAACATATGTCTGCAAGTGGGTGATCCATGTCCTACCACACAGGTTGGACTGTTTTTGCCACTTTTGCATTTCTTTTCCCAGCTCAGCTGTTCACTTAATACAATTGTCATCCAACTCATTGTCTCCTGCATGCACAAACTGTCCCCAACAGCCCTCACAGTGTCCTGCTTATCCATTCTCAGAAAACCTTAGCTCACTGCATTTCCTTCCAGTCTGTCTGCTGTTTCATTGCCCTTTACCCTGCACATGGACCTGGGTATTATATCCACGTCAAGTTGACGACCTGTGAACTTTCTAATGGATTGACCCACTCTCTGTGTAAGAAATATATCTCAATTTTTCCAGAGCATGCTTTGGGAAGTCCGTTACAATGATCCCATGCAGTTCATCCTGCTCCACCAGCCAGGCAGAGGTTGCAGAGGCTCCTGATCTATTCAGGTGACAAATTGTCCGCTACTGGCGAGATTCTTCAGCTGCCGTGCGTGGGATGAAACTCCTCCTGGCCAGTGAAAAAAAACACGATTAGGTTTGCCACTGTGGAAAAAGTGAAGGAAAGGTTAAGTAAGATAACAAGTAGTCTCGAGGTCAGGGCTACTCAAATCACAGCACCTCTGCTCTAGAGGCCGGCTACATCCTATATACACCCATACTGGGGCAGATTGCCTAAACCGGCTTAACCCAGGGGTTAAACTAAGACACTGCTAGCGAGATTCTTCGGCTGCCATTCGTGGGGTGAAACTCCTCCTGGCCAATGAAGTAAATGCGATTAGGGTTGCTGTGAAAAAGGTGGTGGAAAGGATAAAGTGAAGTTTAACCAGTATGTCCAGTAGTCTCGCGCGAGAGCTACTCATACCACAGCATCTCTGCCCTAGAGGGCGGCCACATCCTATATAACACCCATACTGGTGAAATATGCCTAAACTGGCTTAACCCAGAGGTGAAACTCGATGGCTATGCATATCACTATGCCCCCGCTCTAGAGGCCAGTCACGTCCTATATATACCCATAATGGAATAATACGCCTAAACAGGCTTAACCCAGGGGGTGAAACTCACTAGTGGCCACGACCACAAAATGCTGAAGTCTGAGACACTGGACCAGTGCAGTCTAGATAGGCAACCACCTCTCACCCGACGGGGATATATTATATCTAAATCATGTTGAGGTTCTCCGGTGAGAAAGTCCAACTCTGGACTGGATGGGCAGCCACCTCTCAC
This sequence comes from Achatina immaculata, assembly GCA_009760885.1. NCBI lineage: Eukaryota > Metazoa > Mollusca > Gastropoda > Stylommatophora > Achatinidae > Lissachatina > Lissachatina immaculata. The sequence goes on from CM019721.1 coordinate 42,633,679, forward strand.
CCAGCGAGGATATACTGATATCCAAAACACATCGAGGTTTTCCGGTGAGAAAGTCCAACTATAGGCTAGATGGACAACCACCTCTCACCCGATAGGGATATATTCATATCCAAACCACGTCGAGGTTTTCTGGTGAGAAAGTCCAACTCTACACTAAACTGATGCAACGAAAACCACAGTGTCATGCAATGCCGCTTCTGTGACCCACGGAGAATATAGGTCAAAGCCCCATGATGCTCTGAGCCTCCATCCTAAATGAGACTATCGCATGAAACACAGGAATAAATTCAGTAGGATCACGGGGCGATCTTGGTGGTATAAGCGAACAAAGAAGAAGGTGACAAATCCCCATCCACTTTTTAGACCTTGGTACATAGAGCCATCTGTAAAAATAAGAGGGGTCTGTGGTTTGGAGTAAAGCTGAGTCAGTTTCTGAACCTGGGGTTCCATTTTGCTCTGAGCCCAGTCACAGCATGACAACTTTTGTCAGATCTCATATGTCTTGTACTTTAGTCCTGCCTGTTCACAATGAAATCGCTCTAGATCACAGAATGCAACCAGTGCCTCTTCTGCCTCTGTCCAGGAAGGATCTCCCTTACTTGATGTGCCCTGCCTTTATCCTGTGTCCAGCTGTGATAATCAGCTGGCTTTGTTGACATCGCTGGGTTTGTTGTGTTGGCATTCCTGATGTATGTCTTCACTTGTGCATGCTTGTGCCACACTTTCATGCTAGGCGTGTCCAGCAGATAATCTGTAACTAACACAGAAGTATCCCTGGTACACTCCGGAGCTGTCTTCATGGCCTTATTTTGGACTCTTTCAGGTTTGGCTATTTGGATTGGGGAAAAAGAAGGCCAAGGCAGTACTCCACCACCAACACCAGCATTAGCCTCAACAAGAATAATGTCCATTGTGGCATACTTGCCATGACTTTCACTACACTGAGCCCTTTCTTTGCTTTCTGGACAATTCTATCAACATGATGGTTAAAGATCTGTTGAACATGGTCTCAAAGCACTTCAGCAATTGTTCTCTCTATTTGCCATTGCATTTCACAGCTCTGTTGTTGAAAGAATAACCAGGATCTTGGTAGGATTTGTCCCTCTGTTGTTGTCCTCACACCAGCTCATTATATGATCAGCATTATCCAAGATATACATGGATATCCTCTCTCTCGACAGTTCTCATATACGTAGGCCAGAATGTTATCAGCATACACAGAAACATGAAACAGAACAAAGGAGGAACAATAAGATAAATTTACACTTGAGACAAAATAGAAAAATATTGATCTCACATCTCTTGCTTGTTCTAGAGTACTGCTTGATAAGTCCATACCTGATCTTTTTCTCTGACCAGTGCCCACCCAATACCTACATTGAAGACGGCCACCCATGTGCTCAAGGTAAAGGCTACTGCATGGGAGGAATCTGCCCAACATTGCAGAAGCAGTGTCAAGGGATTTGGGGAGCAGGTAAGAGAACACTTGTCAAGTAAAAAAAGATAAATTTCTGAGGGAATAAGTAAACATGTGTTTTTTGGATAAGTAAGGGAGTCTGTTGAACAATAATGAGACTGCCTGTACAGGGAAGAGAGCCTTTGAAATGAAGAGTAAGGTCTCTTAAACAGTACTGAAACTGTGTAAGGTATAGAACCTTGGAAATGAAGAGTAAGAAGTCTCTTGAGCAGTACTGAGACTGGCTATACAGGGTGGAGAGCCTGGGAAATGAAGCATAAGAAGGTCTCTTGACAGTACTGAAATTGTCTGTACAGGATAATCATTCATTCATTCATTTGCATGTCCCTTGCGGAACTTTGCCTCCCTAACAGCACTCCTGTAGGCCTCTCGGTTGTGAGCAAGATGGCCTACTGCTGATGCATCCATTTGCAGATCATCAACAATGTCTTGCAGCCATCTTTGCCTTGAGCTTCCTCTCTTTCTTTTTCCCATTATATACCCTTCCAAGACGGTCTTCTCTAGATTATCATGACGTTTAATATGTCCAAAATATTTAAGTTTTCTCTCTTTAATCCTCTTTACTAGCCAGCCTTCTTCAGTATTAAGTTTTTGTAGTTTAGATATCATCATCATCATCAGGTGCCGTGCCGACTGGTGTTGGCTGTTATGCTTCTCCAGAGTACCCGATCCTTCATGCAGGCCATCAGTTCAGCTGGTGATCTCCTCTCACACCACCCCGTCAGACTGTCCAGTATCATTTCTCTTGGTCTTCCTTTTGATCTTCTTCCTTCTATTTTTCCTGTTGTTATAATATTTTCAATGCCCCCTCTTCTCATTGCATGTCCTGTGAAAGTACATTGTCTCTCTCTTATCTTTTTGACAAGGTTTTTTGTCTCTCCAGCTCTTCTCATACATTCTTCATTAGTTATTTTTGCTGTCCAGGGGTTCAAGCTAACTATTCTTGGGAACTACAACAGTGGTTTCCCATTGCCTTCTGTCAGTTTGTGTATGGACTCTCCGCTAGCCTTTGGACTCCCTGTCCTAACCGCAAGGCAGCGGGAGCGAGAGGTTTTAAGGCGCCTCTGACCCGCCTGGTATTCCCTTCACTGAGCACCTGAGGCACTTTATAGGAGTAGTAGAGCCACCTACTACCCCACCTCACTCTCTGAGTCTACCACCATAGATCTACCATTTAGATATATTTGTTCTTTTTTGTGTCCATGATATTTGAAGAACTCTTCTGTAGCATTTACAATCAAAGGCATTTATGCGTTTCTCAGCTGCTTTGTTAAATGTCCAGGTCTCACAGGCATATGTTGCGATGGGAAAGATGCATGCCCTTAAAAATCTTATTTTTGTGGTTCTGTCTGCTCCTCTCCACAGATTCTTTAGTTGTTTTACTTTCTGAAGAGCGATAGATGTCCTCCTTTTAATTTCCCTCATTGTATCTCCATTACTAGTTAGTAGTGATCCAAGATATTCAAAACTCTCCATTTCTTCCAGTTTTTCCTCATTGATACATATTTCAGCTGCCTTGTTCATTTTGTCAGTTCTCATCAATTTAGTTTTCTTTGCATTAAGATAGAGGTTTTATTCTTTGTTGTTCTTACACACTGACATAATTAGTTTTTCCATTCCTTTTTGTGTTTTGGACAGTAATACTGTGTCATCAGCATATCTAATCTCTGGTATTTCATAACCTCCAATTGTTATGGCATCATAATATTCTTTGTCTACATCTTCTCTAACATTCCTCATTATATTTTCAGTATACAAGTTAAATAAGTAAGGTGACAATATGCACCCCTGAATAAGAATAAATTAAGAATAAATGGTGAAACAACAACTTGGTACAGGATATAGAACCTGGAAAATGAAGAGTAAGAAGGTCTCTTGAAGAATAATGAGACTACCTTTACAGGAAAACCTTGGAAATGAAGAGTAAGGAAGTCTTTGGAATGATGAGACCATCTTTACAGGGTACAGCACCTAGGAAAAGAAGAGCAGAGGGAGGTGAGGACCACAGAGTAAGGTGTCTTTTGAATGATGATGAGACCAGTTGTACAAGGTGGAACACCAGGGAAATGATAAGTAAGGAGGCCTCTTGAATGGTAATGAAACCAGCTGTGTGACATACATCGGGGAAATTATGAGTAAAGTATCACTTGAATGATAATGAGACTAGCTGTGTAACATACAACATCAGGGAAATGATGAGATAAAGTGTTGCTTGAATGATAATAGACCAGCTGTGTGACTTAAAATATCAAGGGAATGATGAGATCAAGTGTCACTTGAATGGTAATGAAACACAGTCAGACACCAGGGAAATGATGAATAAAAGGATAAAAAAATTGGTAATTGACTTGGTAGATAAACAATTGAATGAAAATTGTAGGTAGTAAAAATGAGTAACCTGTTAATAAGGAGAGCTACCATCATGTGGGAAACAAGAAAGTAGGCATCATTCTGCTTGTACTGTTTGCACATTAGTCCAGTGAACTAGATAACAGTGGTTTACATCATGATGGAGCTTACTGAGAAGTCTGACATTGCAACCTATGGAGAAGGCATTCTCCCATCTCTTTGTGTGTTTTCTGCTCCTTTAGTACATTCAGTTAAATATTAAACATGCATAATGTAGTGATATCATATTAGAGTTTTAAATCAATTGTAGAAATCTATGTCTCAGTCAGTTGTCAGTTCTCAAAATTTGCCAGGTTTTAAAAAAAAAAATATTATGAAGTTAGAGCTGGGCTTCTTTTACTTTGTGAAGTTTTTTAACAAAAAAAAACAAAAAACAAAAAATACCAGTATAATTCATTCTCGTGATTCTGAACTTACTATTGAAGAGGGTTAGCTAGTAAGGAAGATTAAACAAAGAAAACTTAAAATCTTTTGGACACAATTAAATGTCATGATAATCTAGAGAAGACCATCTTGGAAGGGTACATAATGGGAAAACGAAAGAGAGGAAGACCAAGGTGAAGATGGCTGCAAGACATTGTTGATAATCTGCAAACGGATGCATCAGCAGCAGGGCATCTTGCTTACAACTGAGAGGACTACAGGAGAGCTGTTAGGGAGGGCAAGAGGCCTACATGAGAGCTGTTAGAGAGGCAAAGTTCTGCAAGGGATATGCAAATGACTGACTGACTGATTATGAACAGTTTTTGTGGCCCAGATGTGATCACTGTTGTAACTTTCTTAGGATATTAACTATACCCAAGCTTTGTTATTATTAGTTTCAGTCTTTTTCCTCTGCAAGCCTTCTTATCTAGGTTATACCACCACAACTGCGTCTGTATCTTTTCATTGTGTCTTTCCTTGTATTCTCATTTCTATAGCAAGAAGTCATTTCCATTCATTCATTTGTGTGTTTTTTTCTTACTTTAACATTGACCATATTTTTTCCTTTGTTTGTTCTTCATAAGGTGCTAAGGGAGGTCATGACCAGTGCTTCCAACGTTTCAATCCCACGGGCAACTTCAATGGACACTGTGGAAAGGACAGACTCACAGGAAGTTATGCCAAATGCCAGCACAGGTATACATACATATCCTATAATTCATATATATTCGGGATATATATATATATTTTATACTGAAATAGTAAATGATCTCTGAAGTAGGATAACTAATGTGATAGAAAACCAGAGATGAAGTTGATTTGTGAAACTTAATAATCATGCCTCTGAATGAATGTTGATGCTCAACTTTTCATAAATTATGGTAACTGCACAAAGACCAGAAATGATCACAATGCTGAACTGCATATGGACTTATAATGACCCTGCATATTTGTAACTTATTTACCTCAGTAAACCAGTTTTCCCTGTGGTATCCTTATTTTGACAGCAACATTCTGTGTGGCCTGCTTCACTGTGAAGGTGGTAGGAGCTCACCTATATATGGATCTGACAAAGGCTTCTCCACTACTAATGTCAATGCTAACAACATGGAGTATGAGTGCAAGTAAGAGATTAGAAGCAACTGAATATTTTTTAAAATTGTTCATATATGATGTTTTTTTTTTATTTGTTTGTTTACCTACTATCAACTTGGGTATGGTACCTGATTCATGAGGCTGGTTTTTATAGGAGTATTTTTTTGAAGCCTTATTGCACTGACGGTTGTACGTGCAGTCTCACCATGTAGGCAGTAATTCTCCGTTTTAAAAGGTATTTCCTCAACACAAGTATCAAGTATCGAATCTTATAGCTGAAACATGACAGTGTTGGCCCACATCTCATTCTATTCATTATAAGAAGCTAGTTCACCATCATACAAGGTCCAACAATTAAGTAATGAGACTAATTCCATAAAAAATAAACTAAACAACAGTTGAAGATATAACCTGTATTTTATTTAAAGAAAGCCCCTTGTGCATTGATAGAACAAGTGGCACGATCTAACAAACTCTGGAACGACTTCTGCAGTCTTCTGTTGGTATGGCCCTTAAACTCAGTGTTATGGCCCTTTGGATGTCATCAGTATCGTCAAAGAAGTGTCCTTTCAATGGTAACTTTAATTTTGGGAATAGAAAATAATCGCAGGGAGACAAATCTGGGAAATAGGGTGGATGGTTGAGAACACACAGTTGATTTTGGGCCCAAAATTCCTGTACAACTACTGGCAGTTGAGCCAGTGCACTATCATGAAGAAGGAAAAAACTGCCAGGCGTTGAATACTCAGGTCGGACTTGGAGAATCCTTTTCAATAGGCCTTTCAAAATACTTAAATAAACTTTGGCAGTGAAAGTCTGTCCCTCTGGAATAAATTCTTTGTGAATAACTCCTTTGCTGTTGTAGAGGCACACCAACATTGTCTTCACTGTCAACTCTTGAAGACGAATTGTTTCACCTTTTGGTGATGATGATGATTTCCACTGAGCACTTTGGCATTTAGTTGTCGTATCATAGCGGAAAATCCATGTTTCATCCTCTGTAACAATCAAATTTAAGAAATGTTTATTTCTGCGACAAGTTTTGATGATATCTTTTGCGTACTCAACACGCTGATGTTTTTGGTCATCAGACAATGCATATGATACAAACCGGCAAGCAGCCTTTTATCTTGCCCAAATCTTCCACTAAAATTTTATGAATGGTCTCTCAGTTAACACCAGATTCATCTGCCATCATCCTCACAGTCAAACAACGATCTTCTTGTATCCATTCTTTGACTTTTGCAATGAGTTCCTCATTATGAAAAGAAATGGGCATCCATGTCAAGTTGCATTTGTAATTGTTTCCACACCACTTTTGAATTGTGAATACCACCTAAATATCTGTGCACGAGACAAACAATTATCCCCATAAACTTGTTGCATCAATTCAGCTGTCTCAATGGCACTTTTTCAGAGTTTTAAACAGAATTTAATGTTAGCTTTTTGCTCCATGCTGATTATGTAACAATGCATCTCTGACTAGGTCAACAAAATGGCGGCTTGTTTGTCATCTGCTTATCAGGTGGCGTTGAAAAGTTTCCAGATCATAGATGAAGGTTGCCTCTTCGGATTCCATGCTTTGCTTCATAGATGGCATTTTTGTCTTGCCATAAAAAAATCAGTCTCATTACTTAATTGTCAGACCTTGTATGAGCAACTCCTGTACCAGCTGTGACTAATAAACACTATTGAAAATTATTGCCCAAGGTGCTATCAGAGATGATTAAATTCAGAGACCAAATGTGGTACTCCATTGTTGGTTCCGGTAATTGCTTAAGATTGTGAATTGTGAAAGTGAAGGGATCAGCTTAAATAAACAAAGTAATATACAGTATATACTACTGACAATTCACTTTGTCTTGTATCTCAGCAGTTATTTTTGTTTCTTTCTACAACATTAAACCCTTTCAAAAATAGTATTAATGTTCAGTAGCCCATCAACATTCATTAGACCTAATTGTAGTTTTTAAGTCTTTTTTTTTTAGCAGATCCTACCACTTTTTTTTTTTTTTTAGCAGATCCTATCTCTTTTTTTCTTTTTTTAGCAGAACTTACCTCTTTTTTTTTTTTTTTTAGCAGATCCTGCCTCTTGCAAAAGCAGCAGTAAGAATAAATGGTGAAACAACAACTTGGTTTGACATAAAACAAGGGTCCTTCAGGGGTGCATATTGTCGCCTTACTTATTTAACTTGTATACTGAAAATATAATGAGGAGTATTAGAGAAGATGTAGAAAGAATATTATGATGTCATAACAATTGGAGGTTATAAAATATCAGAGATTAGATATGCTGATGACACAAAAAGGAATGAAAAAACTAATTATGTCAGTCCATAAGAATAGTAAAGACCAAAACCTCTGTCTTAATGTGAAGAAAACTAAATTGATGACAACTGACAAAACAAACAAGGCAGTTGTGGTGGTATATCAATGAGGAAAAACTGGAAGAAGTGGAGAGTTTTGAATATCTTGGTTCACTACTAACTAATAATGGAGATGCAATGAGGGAAATTAAAAGGAAGACATCTATTGCTCTTCAGAGAGTAAAACAACTAAAGAATCTGTGGAGAGGAACAGATGAACCACAAAAATAAGATTTTTAAGGGCATGCATCTTTCCTATCGCAACATATGCCTGTGAGACCTGGACATTTAACAAAGCAGCTGAGAAACACATAAATGCCTTTGAATGTAAATGCTACAGAAGAGTTCTTCAGATATCATGGACACAAAAAAGAACAAATATATCCATACTACAAGAACTTAATATTGAAGAAGGCTAGCTAGTAAAGAGGATTAAAGAGAGAAAACTTAAATATTTTTGATACATTAAACGTCATGATAATCTATAGAAGACTGTCTTGGAAGGGTACATAATGGGAAAAAAGAAAGAGAGGAAGACAAAGCCGAAGATGGCTGCAAGACATCATTGATAATCTGCAAAGTGATGCATCAGCAGCAGGGCTTGTTGCTTACAACCGAAAGGCCTACAAGAGTGCTGCTAGGGAGGCAAAGTTCTGCAAGGGGCATGCAAATGAATGAAGGAACCTCTTGCAAGGGGTAATATTTTATGACCTAATATTTCTTACAAAGAATGAAGAGAAAAATACCTGAGCTAATTTATAGTTCCAGGCTGAAACACTTGGAAGCTCTTGATCTAATTGTTTCCATGCGCCATATATATCAGCCAGTACATCACAACATAGCAAGAGTGACATCTAGCCTCTTCACAAAGAAACTTTACAGTTTCATGTCATACAGGTGTATTTGTGATGTGTTAATTTTTTTTTTTTTTCAGGACTTATCTTAATCATGTGATTTGGCCATGCCCAGTATGTTTCAGGAGAATGAGCTAGAATGCATCCTAATTAGCTTAAAATCAACATTACAAATGTGGATGATGACTTTGAAAAATGTGTGTTGTCTTAAATATCTTACTACTACAGATCAGTGGCAGAGCAGTTGAGTTAACTGACTAAAAAATGCCAGTTCAAAAGTTGAATTGTTGTCTCTTGGATTGAATCCAAGTTGTCTTTAAGGTGACTTGTGTCAGAATCCATGTCTTTCAGCTCTGGCCTACAACTGTGACTGAAAGTTCATTGAAAGTAAAACTATAAAAATTCTGAACATATACTTTCAATGAATCACAAAAATAACATATTGAGCAGCACAGATATTGTTTGCTACATAATTTAGAAGCACATGCATACCTAATAAGTAGAAGAATAATCATTTACCAATAGAACACTTCAAACAAAATTATTGACAGCTTTCACTGTATTTCCTGAAGGACTGTCCATGGTCCAGCAATGATGGACATGCCACACATGGGTATGGTGCAGGATGGAACAAAATGTGGGCATCACAGAATCTGCCTACATAACACTTGTGTCCAGCTACACAACGTGCCAAAAGTCACTTGCCCATCAACAGACCTGGCCCTGATATGCTCTGGTCACGGGGTAAGGGAGATAACTTATTGCTCTTTTGATGCTTGCTAAGTCATTCGGGGGGGGGGGGGGGGGGGGGGGAGAAGAATGAAAATTATGGACAGTAAAAGATTGGAGGTAATTTAAGAAGGTAAAATAATAATTGGCAAACATTTTTCAGCAATAATGGCAGGAAACAAATCACAGGAAGTAACGGATTAATGATGACCATCTGGAAAATAAGATGGTACAGGGGAGAATGTTAAAGCTACAGAGAGCCAGTTTGCGAAACTATTTAGAGTAATCTTATCTAGACACAAGAGCTGATGAACTGTCAGCTAAGAAGATAAAAGGTAAAATTCCAGTTTCCATGCCGTTAAGGGATTTTGGGGTTACGGTGTTAGGCCCGTATTTCCATGACCTTCGACGCACTATAATGTGATGTGGTCAGTATCACAGTTAGCTGCATTTACCTTCCCAGATTTCTCTGGTGCCATTTTTAGAAGCTGGGTTGACCCTGGGGCCTTTTTTTTTTTTTTTTTGGTGTGTACTAGGAAAAAAAAAATCCTGCAGCTGGGACGGAACCCGGTACCAGCAAATTAGTAAACTGAGAACCTCACCTAACCACACAGCTGACCAGGCCAGCAAACTGCCAGCTACAGGAACAAAATTTAGTTCTTGAAAGCAGTGTGTGGTGTGTGGGAGCAGGAGTTTTAATAGGAAAAGGGGCAGTAACAGGTTTATTTGCAAGATGAGATCATCAGTCTGGCTGAGGAAAGCAAAAGCTGCTTCAACAAATGTTGCTGAAATCAAATGTGTCAGTTCAAACAGCACAGGTATCTTAGCTTGGCTTTAGATTGTGACAAAATGTAGCTGTGTTCAGACATGGTAAATGAAGATGAGTTTGTTCAGGGCTTCTTCTTCTTCTTCGTTCGCTTCTACCATCAAAACCGCACTGTGATCCTACTGAATTTTCGCCTGTGGTCCTCGTTTGGTCCTGTGGTCCCCGGAAGGACCACACGAGATCCACGAGAGGACCACAAGGGGTTCAGAGTATCGCAGGGCTTTAGCCTGTATTCTTGGTGGGTCTCTGAAGCGGATTGCGTGACACCGTGGTTTTCGTTGCACCAGTTTAGTCTAGAGTTGGACTTTCTCACCGGAAGAACTCAACGTGTTTAGGATATCAGTGCATCCCTGCTGGGTGAGAGGCGGTAGCCCAGTCAGGCCAGAGTTGGACCTTCTCACCGGAAAACCTTGACGTGTTTTGAGATACCCGTGTATCACCGCCGGGTGAGAGGTGGTTGCCCATCCAGTCCAGAGTTGGACTTTCTCACCGGAAAACCTCAGCGTGATTAGGATACGCAAACATCCCCGCCGGGTGAGAGGTGGTTGCCTATCTAGACTGCCCTGGTCCAGTGTCTCCGACTTCAGCATTTTGTGGTCGTGGCCACTACCCTTCCTAGTTGTGACCAGGATGGAGCTTTTGTCCAGGAGGACGAATCCTCGCCACTAGTGACTTCCACCCCTGGGTTGAGCCGGTTTAGGCATATTATCCCAGTATGGGCGTGTTTGGGACGTGACCGACCTCTAGAGCAGAGGTACTGTGACATGCATAGCCTTCAAGATTCACCCCTGATGTGAGCCGGTTTAGGCAAAATTCACCAGTATGGGTGTATATCAGGGGTGACCGACCTGTAGAGCGGAGGTGGCATGACATATCTAGCCATCAAGTTCCACCCCTGGTGTGTGCTGGTTTAGGCATATTTCACCAGTGTAGGTGTATTTCGGACATGGCCGGCCTCTAGAGCAGAGGTGCCGTGGTATGTATAGCTCTCGCAGCGATACTACTGGACATACCAATTAAATTTCACTTTATCCTTTCCACCACCTTTTCACATCGGCACCTCACAACAACCTTTATTTCTTTTCCATATTTTCTTCCTTGACCGGGAGGAGCTTCACTCCACGCGCGGCATCCGAAGAGTCTCGCCAGCAGTGTCTTAACCTCTGGGACAAGCCGGTTCATGCATTTCACCCGATTTGACTGCACTCAGGACGTGGCCGACCTCCAGACGAGAGGTGCCGTGATTTGACTGTTTGCTTCGCTTTATCCTTTCTACCACCTTTTCCGCAGTGATGCTGCGTGGCAGCTCCATTTGCACCTTTCTTCATTGGCCGGGAGGAGCACCGCTCCACGCACGGCAGCTGAAGAATCTTGCCAACAGCGGCAGATGAGCTACCAAACGTGCCACTCATCTACCCTAAGTATCTGGTTTTAAGGTGCCAGATATTCGCCTTCGCCCCTTCTACTGTCAGTTTAAACAGTTCTGCCATGGGAAAGCCAGGAGCTGGACTTGACTGCCAGAGGCTGTTTGAGTCGCACGCCGTTGGAGTGGAGAGCGAATTCTCCACCCCACCTCCGGCAATAACAGTCCTTAGAACCTGTTCAGGGCTAATATGATTGTTTTCTGGGAACATTATTGTGTCTGTTGTAGAAACATTACTGAGCCTCTTCTAGGAAGAGAATTATTGTATTAATGCTCATTATAGTAGGCAGAGGAGGGAGTGAGTGAGCAGTTCTGGACTGAAACAGGTGTGAAACAGGGATGTATATTGTCTCCCTTGCTTTTTGGAATTGCCATAGATTTCATAATGAAAGAGTGCTGCACAGGTAGAGTGGGCATTGATTGGGTGCATGAAACCCAACTGGAGGATCTTGATTTTGCAGATGACATGACTCTTATCAGTGACAGTGTGAAATCGGTACGGGAGGAAACAGATACTCTGTCTTCTGTAGCTAGTAAAATGGGACTTGAAATTAACAATGATAAAGTAAAAATAGTGAGACTTCTCATTAACCACGAAGGAGAGATGTACGTAGAGGGAATGGCCGTTGAAGAGGTAAACCATTTTGCATATCTCGATGGCTGCATGGACCAGGATGGTGACACCAGAGGGGAGGTTAGAATTCGAATTGCAGGGGCAGCATTGGCCTTAGGGAGTTTTGAGAACATATGGCATTCACGAGTTGTAGGCACAAAGACCTAGTTAAGATTGTTCATTTCAAATGTAATATCCACCCTCATATATGCATGTGAAGGCTGGAGGGCAACTGGGGAGACAGATAAGGAGTTAGACTCTTCCGAGGACAAATGCCCAGGGAAGACACTCGGTATGGAGTGGAACAAATTCAGGAACAATGCAGAGATAAGACAGATGAGCAAACAACAGCCTGTCTCATGGGTGATCAGAGAAAGAAGATGGACATGTGTCAGTCATGCGATGAGAGGAGACAGTCAGAGATTCCCCAGGCAAGCTGTCAAGTGGAACACAGCAGGCTGAAGAAAACTCTAGGGAGGACATTGTTAAGAGAGGCCAGTTCAGTGGGCATAACATCCCTTGATGAGATTGAAAAACTTGCAGAAGACAGGAAATCTTGCTGAACTACCATGCGAGCCCTATGTTATGTTTAGCGGCACAGGAAGGATGTAAGATAGTAAGCAGCATGGCTTTTGTATGCTGACCTCATAGTGAAGTAAATATGTAATCAGAAAATAAGCTGGACCACTGCAGTTCAGTAAATTGTGAAACAGTAATTTAATGGTAATTTCCCTTCGTTTAGAATGCTGACATGAATGTACAATAAATGTGTGTGAATCTATTAAGTATGGGTAGAGCAGTGGTTGAACATCTGTGTATTGAAAGTAAAGACTATATGCTGAATCACATCTCATGAGATTTTTCCCATGAGCCCACATGTCATACATGTAGCTGATCTGGACACAGTCTCTGGAACTTGAAAAAAATTCTACCTGTAAGGTAGGGCACACTAGAGTACACTGTCATGAGGGTATTTGAAAGAATAAAACATATTTGCATAAAATCAGTTCTGTATGGTGAGATTGTCCCAGAGATGAAAAAAGGCAGAAAAAAACTAACCCTTGCACACAGATCTTCTAGCACTGCTTGATACCAGTTATAATGTTGCAGAATTGTGGAAGTTATGCATCAAGGAAAAAGAAAGAGGGGCAGGCCATTGGGGAACATGGAAATGCACAAAACATGAGGGAGTAAAGAAAGCAGGATAGACATGGTTTGAGATATCCCAAGTTGCTCACAGCACAAATGGCTGGAGAACTTTATTGATGCCTTATGCTCCACTGGGCATACGGAGAACTGATGGTGATGATGGTTCTAGGAGTTATAGGGTTAAAATAAGAAACATGTTTGCTCAGTTTTATGATAAAAAGTAATCACTATTTAATTTTAAAAATTCGCTTTTCTTTGTTAAGGTATGTGCTCCCAATGATTTATGTTTCTGTGAACATGGATGGGAAGGTTTGGACTGCTCCATCAGATCAAACATCACAGTGTTAGAGGACAGGCCATACGTGCTTGACAATGTCACTGCATCAACCACTCCTGAAGCAAGGGCCATCGCACTTAGTGAATTTGAGGGCAACATGATCAGAAGCAAATTGTTCCAGGATCTTTACACCCCTGCGTCCTCCCCAGTGACTGAAGGTAATCTTTGAACCTTTATTATACAGAGTTTAAGTAGCACAGTGGATAAAGAGTTGGCTTTTCATGACAGAGGATGTAGGCTTGCAGCCTGACTTGCAGCAAGCACTTGTCAGCCCAGATGAAAATAGGTTCCTAACAGTTGTGTTATGGAGCAAAGATAGTGAGATGGAGAGTGAACACCTCACTAATATGGAGCCTATAACACAGTACTGCCATGTAATATACTGCAGGACTTTTTTTTTTCCCTAAGTCATTTGTGCTACTTAATATATCATTGATACAGTTGCATTATGAGAATAACAAAGAGAATTGTGTGATTGTAAATCAAATGTTTTATGTGGTTTTAACAAATGTATCATGAACGGTAGTTTATTTTTATGGTGACTTTTTTTTTAAAGTCTATTCATTTACTTGACCGTTTTTAAAAAAAAAATGTTATCCTGAGGTTAAAATTAAACTAAAGTAAGATCAGTTCCTGAATTTTACATATTTATACAGAAATTATTGGACAAGTAGAGAGGAAGAATGGGAACAGCAGGCTATATATTGTAGGAAGGCAAGGTATTAGAACAATACAGTAAACCCTAGATTTAATGGATTAATAGAGAAAAAGGTGTCCAATGAGTCACAAGTAGCCTTTTATCTTTTCTTTTCTTATTGTATTTTTAAAAAAAAAAAGCTTTAATACATTATATAGTGCTTTACATTTTATATATATATATATATATATATATATATATATATATATATATATATAAAAGTCCCCCGTGTGGTACCCGGGATCTGCAAAGAATAAAACCATTGTACCCTACCACACATGATCGTAAAAGGCGACTAAGGAGGGTTCGGCATAGGGCCAGCAACCCTATCTGGTAAAAAAACTATCAGACTGCTACAGAAACGGAAGCAAGGGAAAAAACAAATGCAGGTGGAAGGAGAAATGCTTATCAGGAAACTGAGCCCATGAAGGTTGTGGATGAAAGCCAGCCACTGGAAGTCCCCAGCCCGACTGCAGACCTCCTGGAACCTAAACACAAGATGCAAATAGGCAGCTGGAATGTAAGAACACTTAACCAGACTGGAAAACTAGCACAAACCATCAAGGAAATGCACAGATACAAACTAGACATACTAGGAATACAAGAAGCAAGATGGACAGGACAAGGCAGAAGGAAATTAACAACACAGTGCACAGAAGATACAATAATATGGTCAGGTAAAGAAGATCTTCATGAAGGAGGAGTAGCATTGATTATAACAAAAGAAGCATCAAGAGCATTGCTGAAATGGACACCAATAAATGAGAGATTATTATATGCACGGTTCAACTCAAGATTCACAAAGCTGTCTATTATAGTTTGTTATGCACCAACAGAAGCAGCTGAAGAGGAATTAAAAGAAGATTTTTACAACAGCCTCCAAGCCACAGTAGAAACAGTACCCAGGCATGATATGCTACTCATCTTGGGCGACTTCAATGCAAAAGTAGGTGAAGGAAATGAAGATAGAAGAAGAATCATAGGAAGAGAAGGAATCGGAGAACTAAATGAAAATGGAGAAAGACTGTGCAGTTTCTGTGAAGAAAACATGATGACCATCAGAGGGACAATTTTCCAACATAAAAACATCCATAAGGTGACTTGGAGGTCACCAGATAAAACCACAGAAAACCAAATCGATCACATACTAATAAACAACAAGTGGAAACAGTCACTACAAGATGTGTGAGCAAGGAAAGGAGCAGATGTAGGAAGTGATCACAACCTTCTGGTAGCAAAAATAAAACTAAAATTAAGGAAAGCCAGAATCGGAGAACACAGAAAGATACGTTCTGATACAAGAAAACTGAAAGACCAGCAAACAAGAAATGAATTCTCAATAGTACTTAAGAACCGCTTCAGTGTCCTACAAGACAAAGCAGAAATGTCCATACTAGAGTTCAATAAAACACTACAGGAAACAGCAAAAGAGGTGCTGGGATATTGGAAAAGGAGAAAAGAGAAATGGATAAGCAAGACCACATGGGAAAAGATAGAGCAAAGAAAAGAAATCAAGGAAAAATTACTGAACACCAAATCACAACGGCTTAAAGAACAAGTTTTAAGAAATTATGCACAAAAAGACAAAGAAGTGAAGGAATCATGCCGTCAAGATAAACGTCAATACTATGACAACTTAGCAGAAGCAGCAGAGAAAGCAGCATATACAAATGCTATGAAAACCATATATAAAATCACAAAGCAGATGACAGGTAACTTCAACGCAAGATGTGAAAGTGCAGTAAGGACACAAAATGGACAACTGGTCAGTGGAGAAAGAGAAAAAATTGAAAGATGGAGGGAACACTTTAACACCCTACTAAACAGAACACAAGCAGCACAAACAATAGACATACCTGAAGCAAAAACGGAACTAAACATCAATACAGGACCAATAATAATAAATGAAGTAAAGGAGGCGATAAAGAAGCTAAAATCAGACAGGGCACTAGGTGAAGATGAAGTGACTGCTGAGATGTTGAAAGCAGAAGAAACAAAAACACCAAAACAACTTTGCTGGATATTACAACAAATTTGGGATCTAGATTGCCCCAGAGGAGTGGAAAACTGGGCTTATAGTAAAACTACCAAAGAAGGGTGACCTCAGAGATTGCGCGAACTGGAGCGGCATTACCCTACTGCCACTCACCAGTAAAGTATTTTGCAGAATAATCATCAACAGAATTGTACCAACACTTGAGGAAAAACTTCGGAAAGACCAGGCAGGATTTAGGAAAAGAAGATCATGCATAGACCACATATTTGTACTTAGACAAATATTAGAACAGACAAATGAGTGGCATAATAAACAAGCTAACTCAGAATGCAAACAACATAGGACTAAAGATCAACGTAGGAAAGACAAAGTTAAAGAAGCAAAATGTGAACAACAGAAATGTACTCAGAGTAGATAACAAGTTAGTGGAAGAGGTCAACGAATTTGTATACCTTGGCAGCAGAGTAGTAGAAAATGGAGACAGCACAGAGGACATCAACAGCAGACTTACTAGAGCAAACCAGGCTTTTGCAATGCTGCAGACTATATGGAAATAAAAAAAACTAAGCATAAATATGAAAATCAGGATATTTAAGAGTAATGTTCTAAGTGTACTACTCTATGGAAGTGAATGCTGGAAAATCACCAAAACCATAGAAAACAAGTTAAATTCTTTCCAGACTAAATGTTTACGAAGAATTAGAAAAATATTTTGGCCAAACACCATAAGAAATAACATCTTATTAGTAGAAATGCAGATGAAACCACTGACAACAGTTATTGAGGAAAGACGCTGGCGATGGTTGGGACATGTGCTCCGAATGACTGACAACTCACTACCAAAAATAGCACTAAGATGGACACCACAGGGGAACAGAAGTAAGGGTAGACCAAAAGAGACATGGAGAAGAACAACAGAAAGGATGTTGAGCAATAGAGGGCTCACCTGGGCAAGAGCAGAAAAAAAGGCGAAGGACAGGCATTTGTGGAAAACCCTTGCGGAAGCCCCATGTGCCCTGGGCACTTAAGGTTCAGAGAGATATATATATATATATATATATATATATTATATATATATATAATATATATATATAAAGTATAGTAAAGAATATGTAATGTTCTCTCATCATTTTTGATAGTGTAGTTAATAAGTATTTTTCCATGACCATAGTGGAAAGTAAAATATACATGGAAGGAACAGCTGTTGAAGAAGTACACTAATTTGCATTACCTCAGCAGTTACATAGACCAGGATGGTGACACCAGAAAGGAAGTTAGAATTGCAAAAACAGCATCGACCTTCAAGAATCTTGAGAACATATGGCACTCAGAAGTTATAAGTGCAAAAACCAAGCTAAAATTATTCAATCCACCCTCATTTATGCATGTAAAAGCTGGAAAACAACTAAAGAAACAGACAGCAAATTAGACTCTTGAAAACAAATGCCTAGGGAAAATACTCTGTAAAAAATGAAACGAATTCAAGAACAACACAGAGATAAGACAGATAAGCGAACAACAACCTGTCTCACTGGTGATCAGAAAAAGGAGATGGACATACGAGGGGTGATTGATAAGTTCTTCAACAGATTATTTGTGGACAACTTTTTTGGGTTATTTCTGAACATAGTCCCCTTGCAAGTTTATGCACTTAGTCCAGTGATCCTGGAGCATATGGATCCCTTCTTTGTAAAAGTCAGCATCTTGTGCCAGTAGAAAGTGGTCTACAGCATGAATGACATCATCATCTGAAGCAGATTTATGACCACTGAGCTCCTTTTTGAGTTTGGTAAACAGGTAATAGTCTGAAGGGGCCAAATTTGGGGAATAAGGAGGATGTTCAAGAAGCCGGAAGCCGCATTCATGAATGGCAGCCATTGCCACCACCAACTTGTGAACTGGAACATTGTCTTGCAAAAAGATGACTCCTGTTGTCAATTTCCCTCAACACTTTTCCTTCATTTTGACCCGCAGTTGCTTCACAAGATTAGCATAATAGGCCCCAGTGACCGTTCTGCTCTTTTGAAGATAGTCTACTAATAGCACACCTTCTGAATCCCAAAAGATGGGAGCCATCACTTTGCTTGCAGACAGAACCACCCTTGCTTTCTTTGGAGGTGGGGATCCATGATGTTTCTACTGCTTTGACTGTTCTTTGGTTTCTGGTTGAAAATGATGAACCCAAGTCTCATCCATAGTCACAAATTGCTGAATAAACTTTTCAGGATCTGCAGGAAAATGGGCCAAGATTGTCTCTTGACATGTTGAGACGCTGTCATTTGTGATCAGCTCCAAGAAGTTTCGGGACCCATCGAGCAGAGACCTTTGTCATTTGAAGATCATTGTGAACACGTTCCTGGGAGATGCCCAACTCAGTAGCAATGTACATTGTTAAGAGAGGCCAATTTAGTAGCCATAAAATCCCTTGATGAGGTTGAAAAGCCCACTAAAAACAGGAAAACTTAGCAAACTATCATTTTTAATGGCACAGGAAGGATGTAAGATAGTGGTAGTAGTAAAGTAGCCTTTATTCGATATCTCAGGTGGAGGTGAAAGGGAATCTGAACCACAGTGAGCCTGCTACAGCTTACCAAACCGAGGCTGATATGAAATGTTCACGGCGTGTGTGGTGTTTAAGAAATTACTTTTTTTTTTTCTTTTTTAAAATTCATCCGTTCTAATAAATTTGAAATTTGTTACATCAAGGTCCATATCGAGGGCTTTATTTATTTGTGTGTGTGTGTATATATGATGGATTAGCAAACCTATTACAGAATTGTGTTACTTTGTAACAGTGAGATGAAAGATAAACAAGTTACAAAAGAAGCTGGCTTATAACAGTGGTTCCAGACTGTTCTTTACATCCCAGGAACCACTTTTCCCAGACTGTGCTACATAAGCTGCAGACCAACAATTTATATACGGTATCGCAGTCCCATGAATCCTTCATCATTTTTATACACTTAATACCAAACTGTGGACCACCTGATAATGTGTCTAGGACCTTAGGCTGAAACTAACGCTTTAGAAAACAGTTGAGTCTCTTCATGCTTCTTATCAGTGATGGTTGTTGAGAAAGATTTTAAAAATGTGAATCAGGAAGTTCAGGATAAAATGTTTTTAAAACTTTTTTCAGATGGCAGTGGAATTAGTACTATTCTGCTGATTGTAATTCTCGGAATTGTTGTTGGAAGTCTGTTCCTTACAATGGGAGTTACATTCTTCTTTTACAGGTAATTTTATATAGGCATTACTTGTAATTGTAATGGTCTGCAACAGTAGCTGCTCAGACTTTTTTTTGTAGTGGTCAGTAGTTGTAATTATTTATACTTAATAGCTGTAGCTACAGAGATTAAATCATCCACAGCTGTGTTGAAACAGACTGTAGTTGTAAATGTTTAGACTGTTTAGCTAATGCTGTTTAGACTAGCTGTAAGTATCTGGACAAAGTCTGTATCAACAACTTCTTACACTCTGAAGTTATAGCTGCTTAATCTTTGCAGCTGTTAGCAAAGTCTTTAGATGTAACTATTTCAACTTTAGCCATAATCTTGCTCAAGGAATTAGATTGAACAGTCCATTGCTAATACAAGTTTCATAGTGAAAATGCTACATAAGAAATCACAAAATTCATGTTTCATAGTAGACAGCAGAAAACATTTTAAAATAGGCTTTAACTCAAAGCCTACATCACTAGATATAAAGCTTATAGTTTGTTTTTTTTTATATATTTTGTTGTTTTGTGAAGCCATAAATAAGATTTAAAGAGTGGTAACTCAGTGAAGATCATAAAGTTTCAGGAAGTCACATCATCTGTTGCTAAGTCTTCTCCATGATCTGTTGCTAAGTCTTCTCCATGATCTGTTGCTAAGTCTTCTCCATCATTTGTTGCTAAGTCTTCTCCATCATCTGTTGCTAAGTCTTCTCAATCATCTGTTGCTAAGTCTTCTCCATCATCTGTTGCTAAGTCTTCTCAATCATCTGTTGCTAAGTCTTCTCCATCATCTGTTGCTAAGTCTTCTCCGTCATCTGTTGCTAAGTCTTCTCCATCATCTGTTGCTAAGTCTTCTCATCATCTGTTGCTAAGAGTCTCCATCATCTGTTGATAAGTCTTCTCCATCATCTGTTGCTAAGTCTGCATCATTTGTTGCTAAGTCTTCTCCATCATCTGTTGCTAAGAGTCTCCATCATCTGTTGCTAAGATTCTCCATCATCTGTTGCTAAGAGTCTCCATCATCTGTTGATAAGTCTTCTCCATCATCTGTTGCTAAGTCTTCTCAATCATCTGTTGCTAAGTCTTCTCCATCATCTGTTGCTAAGTCTTCTCAATCATCTGTTGCTAAGTCTTCTCCATCATCTGTTGCTAAGTCATCTCCATCATCTATTGCTAAGTCTTCTCCACATCAGTTGCTAAGAGTCTCCATCATCTGTTGCTAAGTCTTCTCCATCATCTGTTGCTAAGTCTTCTCCGTCATCTGTTGCTAAGTCTTCTCCATCATCTGTTGCTAAGTCTTCTCCATCATTTGT
Organism: Achatina immaculata; assembly: GCA_009760885.1. Taxonomy (NCBI): domain Eukaryota; kingdom Metazoa; phylum Mollusca; class Gastropoda; order Stylommatophora; family Achatinidae; genus Lissachatina; species Lissachatina immaculata. The sequence goes on from CM019721.1 coordinate 42,654,600, forward strand.
TGCTAAGAGTCTCCATCATCTGTTGATAAGTCTTCTCCATCATCTGTTGCTAAGTCTGCATCATTTGTTGCTAAGTCTTCTCCATCATCTGTTGCTAAGAGTCTCCATCATCTGTTGCTAAGATTCTCCATCATCTGTTGCTAAGAGTCTCCATCATCTGTTGCTAAGTCTTCTCCATCATCTGTTGCTAAGTCTTCTCCGTCATCTGTTGCTAAGTCTTCTCCATCATCTGTTGCTAAGTCTTCTCCATCATTTGTTGCTAAGAGTCTCCATCATCGTTGCTAAGATTCTCCATCATCTGTTGCTAAGTCTGCATCATTTGTTGCTAAGTCTTCTCCATCATCTGTTGCTAAGAGTCTCCATCATCTGTTGCTAAGATTCTCCATCATCTGTTGCTAAGAGTCTCCATCATCTGTTGCTAAGTCTTCTCCATCATCTGTTGCTAAGTCTTCTCCGTCATCTGTTGCTAAGTCTTCTCCATCATCTGTTGCTAAGTCTTCTCCATCATTTGTTGCTAAGAGTCTCCATCATCTGTTGATAAGTCTTCTCCATCATCTGTTGCTAAGTCTGCATCATTTGTTGCTAAGTCTTCTCCATCATCTGTTGCTAAGAGTCTCCATCATCTGTTGCTAAGATTCTCCATCATCTGTTGCTAAGAGTCTCCATCATCTGTTGATAAGTCTTCTCCATCATCTGTTGCTAAGTCTTCTCAATCATCTGTTGCTAAGTCTTCTCCATCATCTGTTGCTAAGTCTTCTCCATCATCTATTGCTAAGTCTTCTCCACATCTGTTGCTAAGAGTCTCCATCATCTGTTGCTAAGTCTTCTCCATCATCTGTTGCTAAGTCTTTTCCATGATCTGTTGCTAAGTCTTCTCCATCATCTGTTGCTAAGTCTTCTCCATCAACTGTTGCTAAGTCTTCTCCATCATCTGTTAAATCTTCTCCATGATCTGTTGCTAAGTCTTCTCCACATCTGTTGCTAAGAGTCTCCATCATCTGTTGCTAAGTCTTCTCCATGATCAGTTAAGTCTTTTCCATGATCTGTTGGTAAGTCTTCTGCATCATCTGATGCTAAGAGTCTCTATCATCTGTTGCTAAGTCTTCTCCATCATCTGTTGCTAAGATTCTCCATCATCTGTTGCTAAGAGTCTCCATCATCTGTTGATAAGTCTTCTCCATCATCTGTTGCTAAGTCTTCTCAATCATCTGTTGCTAAGTCTTCTCCATCATCTGTTGCTAAGTCTTCTCCATCATCTATTGCTAAGTCTTCTCCACATCTGTTGCTAAGAGTCTCCATCATCTGTTGCTAAGTCTTCTCCATCATCTGTTGCTAAGTCTTTTCCATGATCTGTTGCTAAGTCTTCTCCATCATCTGTTGCTAAGTCTTCTCCATCAACTGTTGCTAAGTCTTCTCCATCATCTGTTAAATCTTCTCCATGATCTGTTGATAAGTCTTCTCCACATCTGTTGCTAAGAGTCTCCATCATCTGTTGCTAAGTCTTCTCCATGATCAGTTAAGTCTTTTCCATGATCTGTTGGTAAGTCTTCTGCATCATCTGATGCTAAGAGTCTCTATCATCTGTTGCTAAGTCTTCTCCATCATCTGTTGCTAAGATTCTCCATCATCTGTTGCTAAGAGTCTCCATCATTTGTTGCTAAGAGTCTCCATCATCTGTTGCTAAGTCTTCTCCATCATCTGTTGCTAAGAGCCTTGCCCATCACTTGTTAATGAGGTTTCATCATTTCTCCCACAGAAGAAGAAGCCCCTTCAAAACTTTGACAAACTATGAAAGTAGCAGCCAGGGTGGGAAACAAAGCAGGTGACACTGAGCTTATTTTCATTGAAGTTTAGTTTGTATTAAGTGGCTTAATACTCTGCTGGGGTAGTTTTTCAAAGTGAAAAAAGTGCCTTAAAAAAAAACAACAACAACAAAGATGAGGTTTGGTAAATACATGAATGAATTAATCATGATGAGTATTTTATCCTAACCAGAAAAGCGGTTTTTGGGAGCACAGAAACAAATAGCAAGGTTGTCTCTGAAGGTCAGGAGGGCTTAATATAGATCAGCTTAATCTTCCATTAATTAACACTGTGCAAAAATAGATACTACATACTTGTATTGGGAAAACTGAAGTCTAAAAGAAAGCACATCTAAAAATATGACTTCATGTAAAAATGTACTTCACAGTATGGAAAAAAACAAACAAGATATCCAATAAAAAAAGATCGGGCGTATTTTTATAGTGAAACATCACTTGGGTTAGAAGGGGATGAATGCAAAGAAAAACAGAAATAATAAAACATTCTTGTATTTAAAAAATGAAAAGCTTCTTATCTTGTACATATATAACCATAGAAGTACCTGAAGTTTATATCAGTTTTTTTTGTGTGTTTATTTTAGGAACAAGAAGCACTGGAAAGGAAGCAAGAAAGGAGACTACAGTGATGAGGAAAATGAAATGGGTGAACTTCCACCTCCTCCTGTCATTGTCATGAATCCCAACAGTGCCATGCCAGAGAAAGGCATCTTGAAGAACTCAATTCATCCTGGGAGCCTGGATCATCGAGGCAGCACCGACTCTAACGGTGATTCACACAGAGACCAGGATAGTGTTGGGATGTACATGTATGACGATGATGATGATGATGATGATGCAGATGCTGAAGAAATATGCAATATTCTTGATTGTGATTCTGTAGAGAATCTGGATCAGCTGCAGGATTCTGCAAGCTTTGATTTTGTTATCCCTCCACCACCGCTGCCACCACCTCCACAGTTTCCACTTCCAGATTATTACCCTTCCCCTGCGTTGTTTCGGAAGGTTGGTCAGTTTGAAGCAGGAATGATGCAGCCTTATGACTTCTATGACAGTCATTACATGCTTCCCACACAAGTCCAGCTGTTGCCTCAGCATCCAACACCCACATGGAGATCAGCACTTCCTCCCCAGACACTGTCACCCCCACACTCTCGAATTGTGAGACTAAGAAACCTCACTGACTACATGCAGCAGCTGAACAACAAAGCCACCATTGATCTTTCCCCTTCCCCAGATGACCCAACCAACCAGCAGCTCTCCCCATCCACTTGTACATCAGAAGATGTGCGTAGCAGTGAGACTGAACCAGATAGAATGTATAACAGAACATCTCACTCAGACCACAGCCCCACATCAGTCACCAGCAACTCAACACAACATACAGCAGGGCCAAGCTTTGGCAGCCTCAGCCAGTATATCCTGAAGCGAAATGACACAGGGAGCAAAGCTGACTCATCAGAAGACACCAGTAATGACCTTGATATTCCCAGTAAACAGAAGAGCCATTTTCTTGATGGGGCTGAAGCAGGATCTAGCAGTCATGATCAGCATTTACACCACAATGACCTTAACATGGGCCTCCGCCCCAGAACTTTTCCAAAACCGAATGAGGATGCATCTTCTTTTGAGATGCCACCACCTATGAATCCAATCAACATTCGCAATATATTTTCTATGGGATATACTCCAGGTTCCTCTGTAAGCAGAGACAGTAATAATACCACACTTAATTGTGATGGTAGTAATTTTACCAACGCAGGAAACTCTAGAAGTATGTATGATAAAAGTTCCTCAAATGGCAGTGAACAGGATCATGAAAGGTTCAGTAATGAGGATGCTTCATGTTCAGATTGCCACTCTCGATCAGAGTCCATCTCTAGGTCACACTCATCATCCCCGCCAAGCTACAGCGCGGTTATTCGTACCGGTCCTAACCAGATTCAGCTTGTACCTGCTGGACAACTTTTGGACGACGGCCGAGAGATTGAAGGCATTCAGCGAGAACTAAACAGATTATTAGAGAATCTACCTCGTATCAATGCTGGAACTTTTGAAAGGTCTCCTCTACATTCAAGCACTACCCCAGGGACTCCACAGACCGGCCCGCTTCCGGCCAGTAGATCACTGAAAGATGATCCAGCTGACAATGGCACTCCATGTATTGACCGCAGTCTAGAAGAGATTCCGGCCCATTTTGCCGACAAAAAATCTGGATGGTCAAGTAAAGCCAAAAGACCTATAAGTGTTGCTGTCCAGGGCAAAACTAGTGATAGTAGTTTGGAAGAAATGCAGTCTCTTGCCACTGCTGATAGAAAATAGTATTATTAAATTCTGTTTTTATTTCTGTGCAAATTGCCTGGTCATTTTTTTTAATAAAGAAACACTATTTTTATGCTTAATTCTTCACATGCTATTTAACTTTAGAGAGTTTATAGTGAGATATATAAGATAGTGGCAGTTAGAAACGTTAGTCCTTTTCAGTGTTCTTATGAATCTGGACACACTCTTTAGAATAAAATGATTCCAAGCAAGGATTAGATTTCTTTAGAGAATTGTTTAAATGTTACATTTAGACCATTTAACAATTGAGACAATTAGAAATTATGTAAGACATTTTGAAAAAAACTATTTATGGGCATGACTTCATGGTTGCTGCAGCTAAATAAATTGGTAATTTAATGTGTCCATGTCTTTATCGAACAAATAAATTCAAATAAATGTAAAGAGATCACAAGAGATATAAATCAGAAGGATATGAATCACAAGAGATATAAATCACAAGAATACCCGAGGCCTGCCCTGCACATCGAATGCCGGGGATATGGTCCACATCTTGGTACAGGTGGACGCGGTATTGCAGTACCGCCAGTTTATGGGCTTTTGTTTTCATCGTTTAAAAAATCACAAGAGATATAAATCAACAAGATATAAATCACGAGAAGTAAATCAGAAGGATATAAATCAGCCAGATATAAATCATGAGAAATAAATCAGAAGGATATAAATTACAAGAAATATAAATCAGTGCTTTGTAACTTTCTTTGTTTCATTGCTCCCATTCAGCAATGTATCTGTTCTCAGAAAAAAGTTTAGTCTTAAATTCATATAATGTTTTGTAAGCTTTTTTTTAAATCTAGCCTTAACCTTTCACCATTTGTCATCATCAACTGATGTAGCACTAAATATTCTTATGTTTCAGTCCTCGGTGATGCTTTCATCATTGCCATATAAAATTATCTCCCTTTTACCTATATATTTTTTTTATTTTTACTTCTGAGTCATGTTAAAATTTTGATAACTTCCATCTACTGAATGATCAAGTCCGTTGTTTGGTTGGTTTTTAAGTTGGTTTAACATTCCGTCTTGTTTGAATCTACAGTATTGAACTAAACAACAGTAACATTCTATAAGATTTTGAAATAACAAATCACCGTTCCTGTTGTTCTGTATATGTATGATAGTTTTACACACAGAGATGTGGCAGGTAACTGATGTGTTTTCTATATTATTTTATCATATGGGTAAATTTTGTAACAAATCTGTATGTAGAAATCAAGATTTTATGTGCTTTTTTTTTGTTTTTTGCTTGCCCATTATCTAAATTCAGCTCAGTGGTAATAAGCTATATCTATGATTAATAGTGGGCATCTGAGTAGCGAAATGGTTAGTGTACTGGTCTCTCATGGCAAAGGTCGGGGGTTACATCTCCTGAATGACCATCACAGAACTCAGGAATGTCACATTCTGACTGCTGGGGTCGACATATGTGGGTACTGGCCATGAACTGAAAGATGAATTAACCAAACAATTACAGTCAACTTTAAAATAGATATTTGTTCAGAAAACAAATATATACATATATATGGGCGTCTGAGTGACGAACTGGTTAGTGCACTGGTCTCTCATGGCGAAGCTCAGGGGTTCGAATCTGGCCGGAGGCGCCTCAGTCACCGAGCTGTAGAAATGGGTACCCGACTTCTTCTGGAGTTGGGGAAGGAAAGGCGGCCAGGCGTGATACTGACCATATCACCCTCTAGTGTGGTGACAGGTCAAGGAAAATATGGGCACTAACACCATATCCCTATGTGCCTCTAAAGGCATGAGAGGATTACCTTTACCTTTACTTTTTTTTTTATGATTAATAGTCACAACAGTTATTGAGTGTGTATAGTGTGTTCAGGTTTGCCTCACCTTGCAGGCAGATTTCCTTAATGGCGTACCTACAAGCCCATCCGCACAAAATGAAGATTTGCCAAAACCTCATTCTGCCATTACCAGAACAGCCTCCTGACTCTTGCCGACCTGCACTCTCTACAAAGACCTAAGTTCCCAAATCGGGCTAAGTGAAGAGCTTGGATGGACACAGGAAGAACTTCAGCTGATGATGAGATTCATGGAGGTGACCAGCCTGCTTGTCTAGTGGCTGAGCGTATGAAGCTAAACACAGAAGAAGAAGAAGAAATAGAATAAACACCATTTATCAGAGTTAAGCATTAGACAAATGAGAAGTAGGCAGATGTTATGAAATAAAATATATAACTGAAAAAAATCATCAAGAAACTATTGAGATTGTACAATAGTAGTAGGGAAAGTTGAGCAGTCATTTAGCAAAAGGTTCTTACATTACCAGTGGGAGCAGAGGAAATGATGATCAGATTTTTATTTTGTTTGTTTGTTTGTTTTTTTTTATAACACTCCATATTCTTAATATTTGTTTATTTTTGCTTATATCACAAAATTATGGTTATAGTGCAATATTAAATGTGACAATCGCTTGTTGCTTATTATATAAATTGATGTTGATGTAGGTGAATTTGTTTGGGTTTTTTTTTTGGTGTTCATTAAGATATCAGTTCATTAAGATTTTCATAAAAAAAAATTTTTTTAATATGCATGCTTTAACTCCGTTAATGATATGTTCATTATTCATGTAAATACTCAGCATTGCTAAATGCAATTTTTTGTTCATCCCTGCATTAGTTACTGATATGTTTACAGTCAGTGTTTGCCATTAACTGCACAGAATCTCTTTGATAAGTGGCCATGCACTTATTATTTCTTTTATTTTTCTTCTTTTTGTCTTCCATGTCAAACTTTGCACTAGCTATTGTGTTTCTGTTTATGATTGTCTTATATAGTTTTATAATTTGTGTCATTCAGCAAAGTAGTTTTGAAAGCATTTACATACATAGGCATAATCATTTTTTTAAAATAAACCCCGATATCATTGTTGTGTTGAGTGCCAGATTGGCTGCTCTTACCATTCCGCTGCTTTTATTTGATTCAGCGTTTGTTGTCCTAGAGATGTTTGTGTCACATCCTAGGCTTGCTTTTCATCTGTTGTCCTCTGTGATTTCCTAGTTATAAATTCTGTATGACAATGACATTGGTCTGCAGTAATTATGTATATTCACTGCAGAGTAGTTTATTTCAGTTATTTCTTATCAAGGTGTGATTGTGCCAATCATTTATGAGTATTTGGTGCAGCAAAAATAGTCATTCATGAGCATTTCTTTTTTAGCCTGGCATTCACAGTTATGGTCTCTTCAGTGCCTGGTCTGATGCAGTGTTTTTTTTTTAAAGCTGTTTGAGTTGATAGTTCCTTATTCAGGTGACATCATGGTCCTTCAAGGGTGCTAGATCCTTCCAGGATGTATCATCTGTGTTTGGCATCTCCTTATCTCATTTTTTTTCCCACACTGTTATGATTTTTTTGACATTCATTGACATTTTATGACATTCCCACCACAGTTATGGGAATTTATCTTGTTCTTTCCAAAATGTTACTTGTCCAGAGAGAACATGGTTACATGTTGGGATTATATTGTCAGATTAATCTCTTGTTAAAAGATTTATCACTTGTACATTGGATTAATCTCTGTTGTATGTTTTCCAGTTCTAAGACACATTTAGTCATTACACTTGTGGACTAACATGGGCATTATTTTAGCGGAGTGGATTCAGCAGGGGACTTGCTTGTAAGACCCCACCACAATTTTGGACATGAGTAATAGTTTTCATTTTCTTATGTCATGATTTATTCAAGATATAGATCTAGTCATAGTCTTGTCTGCAGTCTGTTGTTTAAAATATTTAAGTATTCCTTTTCAGTTAAGTATTCCTTTTCAAAGTCTTTTGTTTAAAATATTTTTATATTAGCTATAGTTTTTTTTCATATTTTTTTGTAATTAATTCAAAGTTGACATGTGTAGTTTTGTTTCACTATTTATTAGCTTTTATCTGTTGTCTCCACATTTTATCTTTTATGTGTTTAACAGTCTTCAGTTTGTCAATCTCCTGGGATTACAGTAACAAGGAAAATTTATGTCAAAGAGCATACATAACGTTTGAGTTTTCAGCAAAAATTATTTGCAGTGGTTTTTTTTTTAATGTAAGTTCTAAGACAATTTTACACTCTTAGTGTAAAATGCGTTTATTTAATTACAATTTTTTTAAAAAAGCTTTGTTTCTGAAGATTGGAGAACAAGGGGTTAACTGAAGTGTCTGAAGACTTGCAGCCATGGGTTATGCATGTTTATTGGTAAATTATTAAATGCTTTTAGCAAGTATTTGCTAATGAATATAACAAATGAGATTATATGACTCATATTTGGCTTGCAACAAATCTGATTGTATGCCTTTGGGTGGACTTGTAGCAAAACAGAAATGTGTGCTTCTTGATTGTATTTATACTCATCACCACAATCAGTTGCATGCATGTTTGTCAACAAAAATAGAGCATGCCTTTTTTTTATGTAATTAAATATATCATCATGAACAAAATCAGCTTTCTCACAACTGTTTTTCCTATGTATTCTTTTTTTTTCCCATTGATCCTGTGTTGTAAAACTCAGGATCACTCACTAAAAAGATCTCAGTAATTGTCAAAGTTAAATTATAAAAATGATGACGAGTCAGAAAGTAAATATAACTCAAGGGACATGATTGAAAAAATATGTGAAAAGACTTTTTGACTTGCCCTCAAGGTGTTAAAATTCCTTGATTTGCAGTTATTTTTTTTTGACTTGCTGTCATATAAACCTTGCTGTATATTCTGAGATGTTATGTTCTGTATTTAAAGTTGCTCAGTAAATGTGTTGTAGCAGTAGGTTAATGATACATTTTTTTTTTTTATTCTTGCTCTTACAGTTTTATGATCTGTAAGTTTGCTTTAAGAATAAATGATGAAACAACTTGGTTTGACATAAAACAAGGGGTCCGTCAGGGGTGCACATTGTCGCCTTACTTATTTAACTTGTACACTGAAAATATAATGGGGAATGTTAGAGAAGAGGTAGACAAAGAATATTATGATGCCATAACAATTGAAGGTTATGAAATACCAGAGATTAGATATGCTGATGACACATCACAAAAAACACGTTTGCAACACAAAAAAGAGTGAAGAAACTAATTATGTCAGTCCATAAGAACACCGAAGAGCAAAACCTTTATCTTAATACGAAGAAAACTAAATTGATAACAACTGACAAAACAAATAAGGCAGCTGAAATATGTATCAGAGAGGAAAAATTGGAAGAAGTGGAGAGTTTTGAATATCTTGAATCATTACTAACTGATAATGGATATATAATGAGGGAAATTAAAAGGATGACATCTGTCGCTCTTCAAAAAGTAAATAAGCTGTGGAGAGGAACAGACAGAACTACAAAAATAAGATTTTTAAAGGCATGCATCTTTCCCATTACAACATATTCCTGTAAGACCTGGACACTTAACAAAACAGCTGAGAAACACATAAATGCCTTTGAATGTAAATGCTGCAGAAGAGTTCTTCAAATATCATGGACACAAAAAAGAACAAATATATCCATACTACAAGAACTTAATATTGAAGAAGGCTGGCTAGTAAAGAGGATTAAAGAGAGAAAACTTAAATATTTTGGACACATTAAATGTCATGGTAATCTAGAGAAGACCTTCTTGGAAGGGTACATAATGGGAAAAAAGAAAGAGAGGAAGACCAAGGTGAAGATGGGTGCAAAACATCGTTGATAATCTGCAAATGGATGCATCTTGCTTACAACCGATAGGCCTACAGGAGAGCTGTTAGGGAGGCAAAGTTCCACAAGGGGCATGCAGATGACTGAATGAAGTTTGCTTTTTATTTATTTTTTTTTTTTTGGTCATTAAGTTTCATTTACGAAAATCTCACTCCCCACCCCCCCCCCACCCCCACAAAATTATTTTTACTATATATGGATGAGTTACTGCTGTAATTTCAGTAATTTAGTAATTTCATTCTGGCATATGTTAGAACTAAAAGTAATTTATAAAAAAAAAAATTAAATAATTTTTTAAAGGAAAGTGTTGAGAAAATATTACATAAATTCCTAACCAGTTTATCGCGCTAGGATTTTTTTAAACCGGTAGAACTGTACTCGTCTTTCATCTTGCATGAGGAACTTTCTGAAATACCGGTTTTCTCAATACAACATTCTGTACTGTTTTTTTTTTTTTTTAAACACTTTACAAAATCAATGATATATAGATTTTCATGTGAAATATTTTTCTTACTTTATTTGTGGTGAGATTTGATCTTTATAAAGTGCTCACTTGCTGAAGCAGAATAAAAATTGGCTGATTCCAGAATCCTCCAGAGATGCCAGATACACTCAGACAAAAAAACAAAAACCTAGCCAAATTTTGACTCTTTACAGCATTGGCAGTGCTAAAAACTGGAGACAAACTGCCACAAATGAAAGAGGGCTTGGCATTGATGTCTGAGCAAATGAGAAGAAGACATATCTAAAAAAAACAACAACAAAAAACTTGAAACTGTATTTGTAAGATACAAAGCAAAAGCCAATTAAGTCACATGTGAGAAACTTCTTGAGATTCTTTTACACTTTTTACTCAAAGACTGATAACATTTATACACTGATATCTAATAATGTGTATTTGTTTTATCCATGCCCATAAACTATTTTTAATTAACATTTGTTTTTTTTGCTTAATAGATTTACAGAAAGAAAATACAAAATTATTGTCTTTTAAAAACTGTAAGCAGACTTTGTAACATTTTTTTTCTTTTTCTGCTGTAAAAGCATTCTTTAACCCTTTTCCATGCTTTGTTAAAAGAGTTATTTATACAGGCATCTGACATCATGCACACATTTTATTAAATTTAAAAAAAAAAAAATTAAAATACATGAGATGTAATTTATTCAAATTATCTTGTACATTAAAATTTTGTAAACTTTACAACATATTACAACTCCCAATACACATTTTCATAAGTTTTCTACATTTCATTTTTACAATTTATAATTGAAATTTACACATTATCTTCTGACTAGAAATTTACACATTATCTTCTGACTAGAAATTTACACATTATCTTCTGACTAGAAATTTACACATTATCTTCTGACGTATTTTTATTAATCTCATTGAAATTTGAGATAAGAGATAATTTGCCAGAAATTGACCATTTTCAAGGTTTGCTGTTTGGGATGTATGGATAGCCTCTTCTTGGTAGTTTGTTTTTTTTTTTTAACTCTCTATGCCCAGTGATATGAACATGCCTTACGGGTGTGAAGTGTCAGTGCCTTCACGTTTCTAGGCCACTACAGCTTTTGAGGTAGGGATTGTCTTGTCCTCACTGCCTTTGTTTTCCCAGGGAAAGTTACAGGTTTTAAAAAAAAAATTGTGTTTTCTGCTGTTTGGCCTATTTTTAGGGGGTTTTTTTTCTTCTTGTTCCCCTTGTGGTGGTAATTCATGTGAAATGTACCATGTTTTTGTTGTTAAACTTTCTTGAGCTAACCAATTCATAGTAAGTATTGAGTGTAACAGAATAAGTACAAGAGACATGATTTGAAACTGAGCATTTGAAAAGCTAAAGCAATATGAGGGGGGGGGGGGAATGACTTTAATGATCAAGATTACTGAACACTTCCAACAGTGTCATTTAACTTCTCTCTTAAACTTTATCTTCTTTAGGCACAAGGCACAGCTCCAAGATGTCCAGATTTATGCATTTACTGCCTCCTTACCCGAGTTGTTTATGAAGTTATGTGTGTGAAACTGTGTACTTCTTATAACCATTTAGTTGGAATTAAAGGTTGCCAGGTGAAGCTGTGTACTTCTCATAACCATTTAGTTGGAATTAAAGGTTGCCAGGTGAAGCTGCTGCTTGTATATATTTTACAAGCTCTTAGAAGTTAAATACTTTATTGTTTGTGTTTAATGTACAGTTTTATTAATGTTAAACAGTTGTTGCTAGCCTGTGTTATGAACTCCTAGAAGTTAAAATAATTTATCATCTGTGTCTGTGTTACAAACTGTTTCGTTGATGTTAAAGGCTGTTACTGGCCTAGTATATCTTACAAGCTGCCAGGTTGTCCTGCCATATTAAAGAGCAGCACACAGAGAGAGTAACAGTTCATAGGCTATCCAAAATTATGTTGCACCATAATTCCACTACTCCTGACACTGCTAACTTCATACCTTCTAAGTTGCTCTTATCACTGGACCATGCCTTCAACACAGAGTTGATTTATGTAAGGTCATATTGATACAAATTTATCCATATTTGTTGCAGAATTGTCTGTAATTATAAATTTGTGAGAATTTTGAGCTGGTCAAAGTTTGTGCTTCAGCTTTACATGCACATGCCTTGTTTGAATGCCAAAATTTTGATTTGGTTGCAAGGGTCTTTGATGCACACTTTACCCAGTTGCGTTCATTTATTTAGCAGTTGTCTTTTTGTGTGTGTGTGTGTGTATTTCTTATTTTGCTTACACAGTCATCACATTTTATAGTATTTTTATTTTGATATTATTTTACAATAAACATTTATGAAGTCTATGTTTGTTCAGGTATTTATATATCTATATATTTGAAGATGAGGTTTTGTCTTGTTAATGCACATTGTATTTTTTGTTTTTTTGTTGCTGTCTTTGTTATTGGAACTTTTTTTGTCTGAGACTTGAAGCAGATAGATATCAGGCTGTTGTTGGGGGGGGGGGGAGTTTGCCTTGAAGCAGATAGATATCAGGCCATTGTGGGGGGGGGGGGGTGGAGTTTGCCCTGAAGTAGGTAGATATCAGGCTGTTGTAGGGGAGTTTGCCTTGAAGCAGGTAGATGTCAAGCTGTTGTGGGGAGAGTCTGCCTTGGAGCAAGTAGAAATCAGGCTGTTGTAGGGGAGTTTGCCTTGAAGCAGGTAGATATCAAGCTGTTGTGGGGAGAGCCTGCCTTGAAGCAGGTAGATATCAAGCTGTTGTGGGGAGAGTCTGCCTTGGAGCAGGTAGATGTCAAGCTGTTGTGGGGAGAGTCTGCCTTGGAGCAGGTAGAAATCAGGCTGTTGTAGGGGAGTTTGCCTTGAAGCAGGTAGATATCAAGCTGTTGTGGGGAGAGTCTGCCTTGGAGCAGGTAGAAATCAAGCTGTTGGGGGGGGGGGGAGGGGGGAGTTTGCCTTGAAGCAGGTAGATATCAAGCTGTTGTGGGGAGAGTCTGCCTTGGAGCAGGTAGAAATCAAGCTGTTGTGGGGGGAGGGGGGAGTTTGCCTTGAAGCAGGTAGATATCAAGCTGTTGTGGGGAGAGTCTGCCTTGGAGCAGGTAGAAATCAAGCTGTTGTGGGGGGAGGGGGGAGTTTGCCTTGAAGCTGGTAGGTATCAGGCTGTTGTGGGGAGAATCTACCTTGAAACAGATAGATATCAGGATGTTGTGGAGAGAGTTTGCTTTGAAGCTATACTCACGGAAAAAAGTAAGTGTGCAATGCTTTAAAAAGCACAATGAACATGCTCAGGTGATGACTGAAATAAAATTTGGCACACATTATGTTTGATTATCCAATAACAGATAAAATAATAACTTTCAGGCCAGTCACATGTCACAAAAAAAGTGAAAAAAAACTCACCTAATGTGGCTCACCACCCCAAGAAAAGAAAATCAGGGTTTCAATATCATATGTGTCCTCTGGCAGTTATCACTGCTTGACAACGCCTTCTCATCGAACCAATGACACGTTGTATCAATTGTTGAGGCATGTTATTCCATTCTTCTTGCAACGCTTGGGCTAATTCTTGGCGGTTTCCAGGAAGATTGTGTCGTCTTCTCAACCTGCGACAGTTCATCCCAAATGTGCTCGATAGGTGATAGGTCCGGTGAAACTGGTGGCCGTGGCAAGACAGTAATCTGGTGCTGCTGAAAGTGGTCCCTGACCACACCTGCGACACGTGGACGAGCGTTAACCTGCTGCAGTATCACGCCTTGTCCATTAGCATCCAGAAAAGGCATTACGTAGCGTGTAATGATTTCATCCCTATATCGTAAACCTGTAAGGTTGCCATTGAGGAAGACTAGGTTTGTTCGGCCAGCATAGGAAATTCCTCCCCAAACCATTACACTTCCTCCTCTCCTCCTACCCACCTCTAGCACACAGTTATTCACAAAGCATTCTCCTCTTTGCCTGTACACTAAAGCATGCCCATCATGGCCTTGCAGACAGAATCTGAACTCATCAGTGAATAGGATCCATCTTCATTGATAATAGGGCCATGCTACATGTTGCCTGGCCCAGTTCAAGTGGGTTTGTCTGTGGCAAACTGTCAGTACTGATCTAACTGCAGGCCTATGAGGTAAAAGATTTACCTCTCTGAGTCTGTTCCGCACTGTCCTGCCTGACACACGTCTTAAACCTGGAATGTTGCTGGCAGACCATGTTGCCTGGAAAAACCTGTTACGACAGTGCATGATGTGAATGTAGTGGTCTTGTGCAAGGGTAGTAACTTGTGGTCTACCGGTTCTATGGCAGTCAGCAACGGAACCATTTTGGTTAAAATGACTTTTAAGGCGTGATATTGTGCTTTTGTGAAAATTAAAATGTTGAGATACTACTGCTATTGTTGATCCAGCAATTAACATCCCAACAGCTATTTCTCGCTGATGTTCGTTCAATCTTGGCATGATGAAAACAAGATATTTATGTTGGAATTCCACTACTCCTTTCTTCAACGATTACATGAAGAGACCTCTGAGAACAGAATTACACACTTACCCTCATTTTATCTGTGGTCAGTAACCAGTCATGGATCACTGCACATGATTTCACTGGAGCTGTGGTTATCTCCCCATGAATAGTGCGATCAACTTTGTGCAGCACGGGGAAGTGGATAACACTTGGACAAAACTTCATGCCAAATTTGATTTCATTTCACTCATGACAACGTGACTGATGCGCTTGACACTGCTGCACACTTAGTTTTTTCTGTGAGTATAGATATCAGGCTGTTGTGAGGGGTTGGGGGGGGGGGGGAAGTTTGCCTTGAATCAGGTAGATATCAGGCTGTTGTGGGGGGTTGGGGGGGGGAAGTTTGCCTTGAATCAGGTAGATATCAGGCTGTTGTTGGGGAGAGTTTTCCAAGAATAATCTTGTTGGGCAGCTCCTCTCTTGACAATCTGTCAGTGATGGATTTTTTGGTATGATCAGCCACATCTAACATAAAGCAATGTTTGTGTTGTAAGGTCCAGTTTCATTGGCCTTGTGACTTCTGACATCAAGCTTAAGTCATCATTTCCTCCTCAAATGAGGCTGTGCTCTTATACAGAGCTGATCACAACATGACTCAGTCTTTCGCAAGCGCCTTGCAGACCTCATGGCTGATGTGTAACTCCCTCACTTATATATTTTGTGCAGGGACATTAGGTAAAAAGTTAAAGGTAATATTCTCATTTCCACGCCATTAAGACATATTGGTGAATACTGTGTTAGGCCCATATTTTCCATGACCTTCGGCACATGAAAGTGTGATGTGGTCAGTATCTCGCCTGGCAGCTTTACCTTCCCAGATTTCTCTGGTACCCATTTTTAGAGGCTGGGTGAACCCCGGGGCCTTTTTGGTGCAGTGCCAGAAAAACTTCAACCTGGTACCAATGGATTAGTAGACCGATGAGGCCAGAAATGATGTTAGTGTATTTAATTACTGGAAACTGTCAACAAATGATTCCAAGCATTGTTGGCACAAAATCTGAAAAATATGAGTGTTAGGAAGATGTGGAAAAGTAAAACTGACTAGCAGTAGGAAATTAAAAAATGAAAGAGTTAATGATTGGTGGGGAAAGTTTCAGTAATGTTGAATATTAGTGGGAAAATGTGATAGTATATTTTTTTAATCTGTAGAAAAAGCTTTAACTCTTAGCCTATCAAAGAACACCAATGACACATGAATATTTTTTATTATCAAACATCATGACTCCAGTCTCCTTGAGGAAAATGATACAATGCTTATTTTGGGCATTTATCTTATATCCTTCCCGTGCTGTTAAACGTCACATAGGGCTCACAAGGTAGTTCGCCAATCTCTCCTGTTTTCGGCGAGCTTTTCAACCTCATCAAGGGATTTTATGCCTATTAATTTGGCCTCTCTTAACAATGTCCTCTTTAGAGTTTCCCGTGGTCTGCCTCTTTTTCTTCGGCCTGTTGTATTCCACTTGATAGCTTGTTTTGGGATTCTCTGATCATTTCTTCTCATCACGTGACCAACATATGTCCATCTCCTTTTCCTGATCACCCATGAGACTGCATTTATAGCAGTTTAAAATTACAAACTCGCAGCCACAGAGCAATAGGCAGGAAACTACTGTACTTAGTGGAACAACAACTCCTTCAGACCATAAGAGGAAGTACTGATTCAGCTAAGGCAGACCAGTATTAGACATGACAAATGAAATTATTTAAGTTCTCAATAGTTGTTTCACATGCTCTACAGCCAGGATAAGGCTTCATTAATTTTCAGTTTTTTTTTTTTTCCAAAATCAAATTAAATGGCTTATAGTAGACTATGAGTTTACTCATACATGAGAGCAACAGTCAGTAAGAGGAACTATAATGACTTTTTCTTTCATTTCAGGTGATAGTTCTAAAGCAAGAAGATGTTAGTTTCAGGTTTAACCGAGCATTATTTTTACTAACCAGTTTCTTCACATGGCTGATTCTACCAATGTTGGATCTGCATAACTGGCCTTGGCAACAGCAAGCAGTGTTTATTTTGCAAGGACCTATCTTTTTTGCTCTTAGTTTTTTGGGGGTTTTTTTTTCGGTGTTTCATTTTGTTTTCCCTTCTTTTCCCCCCAAGAGAGGAAGACCAAGGCAAAGATGGCTTCAAGACATCGTTGATAATCTGCAAATGGATGCATCAGCAGCAGGGCATCTTGCTTACAACTGAGAGGACTACAGGAGAGCTGTTAGGGAGGCCAAGAGGCCAACAGGAGAGCTGTTAGGGAGGCAAAGTTTCACAAGGGACATGCAAATGATTGACTGACTGACTGACCCCCTCTCAGAAGGTAAGCAGGTAAACCAAGGCACTAAACAAGCATATAAATGTGTTGACGCATGTATCTTTCCTGACAGTGTTCCACTGACAATGTGTGGTAAATTAAATTTATGTTTATACTTGTAAATCGGTACACAAAATTTAAGAACAATAATTAAGGAAAAACAACAACTAAACACTGACCATTTATTCAAACTGCAAAAAGAAGTATATATATATATATATATATATATATATATATATGACATTTAGTGTAATTCATGACAGTAAGATCAAAAACTAGTACTCCCAGCCATACAAACTTGAGGGTTAATAAAACCAGGAATGTTTATCAACATAACCTAGGAAACAATGGTAGTGGAATCAACAATCATGGTCTCCAGATGAAAAAAAAAAAAATCATTTTCCAAACATGAGAGAAACTGTGGGAATCACAACCTTTATGTTTTCTGGGTTTTTTTTTATCATATGTGATTGTATGTAACTCAGAAAAATGACACCATCGATTCACCGAATGTGATTGGATGTGACAGAGAAAAATGACACCATAGATTCACAGAATGTTGGTTTACATGAGCCGGGCTGAGGATGTCTTTATGAATAGCAAGGAAAAGACCATAAAAATGATATGCAGCAGAAAGGGATATTTCCAAGATAATTGGTTGCAGAAATAAATGTGTATTAAAAAGTAATGCAAGCTGGGATGAGGTAACTTAAAAAAAAATATATATATATATAACGCCCCATATCAATTACCAGTGTGAAATTTTAAAACAAAAATGTGATGCAAATATTCTTCTACAGCTTTACAAGAACTGAGATAAGTTTTCATTACATTACTACTTTTCGTTCATTTTTTAACTATTTTTTCATTTTTTGTTATTTCGCTTACATTAGTTTGATATAATCCATACTTTGTCTCTTCTCTCTAATTCTTCATCCTGTTTGTTTTTGTTTGATAAAGGCTCACACCGAAATGTTACAAGTTTGTTATTGTTAAATAATAAAGCTGTTCCTACTTTTTCCTAGTATATATATTCTGGTATTACAGCTTTACTGCAGTGCTTTGTGTATAGTTGTATGACTGTACACTAATTATTTGTTTGTTAATTGTTTTAAACCAGTTCTTATATAGAAGGGTTCTGACTTTCTTCCTTTATATTTATATATTTTGTGCATCCTCCATATATATTCTGGTCAGATTAATTAATTTATTAGGTATCTCAAATTCTTTCATAATTTTCCATAAGCTGCTCTTATCTATGCTGTCATAAGCTTTTTGAAGTCAGTGAAGATGTTATGTACTTCTTTTCCATATTCCCAGTACTTTTCTGCTCTTTGACGTAGATAAAATATTTGGCCTATGGTTGATCTAGTCTCCCAGTATGTTCTCACTGTATGGTTTTAATCTATTTAAGAGTATAATAGACAGTATTTTGTAGCTTGTTTGTAGTAAGGATATTCCTCTGTAGTTTTCACACTTGCTCTTATCACCTTTTTTTAATACTGGGATCAGTAATGATTCTCTCCATTCACTAGGGAGTTTTTCTTCTCTGCATATTTGTTGTATTAGTGCACATATCTGTTCATGAAGATTTATAACTCCTTCCTTAATCATTTCTGCAGCAATTTCATCTGAACCAGTTGCTTTGTTGTTTCATAGAAGCATGATACTGTAGATGACTTCTTCTAAGTCTGGTTTCTCTATTTCAGGTTCACAAGTCTGTATTTCTTCACATGGTCATGTGTTTACAGGCTTTTCACAGTTTAGAAGTTTTTCACAATATTCTTTCCATTTGATACAGGTTTTCTCTTCATTATTTATCAAGTTTCCATTACTATTCTTCAGGCTCTGTTGAAGTTGTTTATACCCTTGCTTTACTGTTCGCAATTCTTCATAAAATTCCTTGCTTTTCTTATTCTGATGGCATGTCGCAACTCGCTTACCATGTCTTTCATATACTGTCATTTTTGTTGGTCAATATGTTTTTGAGTTTCCTTACATTGTATGTGGTACTTCTCCTCATTTGTTTTGTTGTTCATGTCATTCAACCATTTCTGTCTTGCTGTTCTTTTCTTTATGACTGCCTCTCTGCAGACTTCATCGAACCAGTTCTTTCTTTTATATATGGTCTTGACTCCCAGGCGTTCTTCCGCTGTGTTCTGTGTAATGGTTTTTATATCTTCCCATCTGTTATCAAAACTTTTAAAGTCTGCATTCCTTCTTTAGTTTATCTTATGGTTTACCACTTTTCTGAATTTTTCTTTAGTGTCTTCTCTTTTCAAAGCATCCCTATTTATTACTGAGCTTTTATTTAATTTACTATAACAATTTTTCTTCCGTCTTAATTTTAGTTTAGCTCCAACAAATAGTGGTCGGTGCTGCATTCAGCCCCTCTGTAATTTCTGATCTGAAGTATGTTTGCTGTGTGCTTGGTATCAATTAAAACATGGTCTATCTAGTTGCATATTAGATTATTGGGGGATTTCCATGTTTGTTTACGGATGTTCTTATTTTGATAACGTGTGCTGCTTGTTCTTATTCCATAAGCTTCTGCCATATTTATTAGTCTCCATCAATTAATATTAGGCATGTCATGCAGACTTTCTTTTCCTGTGATGTGTCTGTGTGACTCCTCCTTTCCTATCTTTGCATTGAAATCTCCTAGTATTATCAGTATATCATGTTTCTTTTTTTTTTTTTTTTGGTCTTCTCTATTACTCTCTCTAACATGTTGTAACATTTGTCTTTGACTTCATCCTCTGTATCTTCTGTTGGTGTATGTACATTAATCATTGTTATATTTTTCTTTTGTACCCTTGATGCAGAGCTGTTGATTTTTTCATTGGTAGCACTGAAGTCCATCACTAAGTCCCATACTTTTCTCTTGACAGCAAAACCTGTCCCAAGTTCATGTCTTCCATTGCTAATACCTCCGTATACCAGTACCACTTCTCCTATGAATGTTATATCTTCTCCAAGCCATCTGATTTCCTGTAATGCTGTAACATCCATGTCATGTCTACTTAGTTCATCTGTTAATTCTTTAGCTGCCTCTTGTCTGTATAAGCTTCTTATATTCAAATGATGCAAATATAAGAAACCAATAATGATACTTTAAAAAAAAGGCAAAACATTTTATATTACCCACAGTTTAGAATGATACCATATGATCACCGCAGAAATATTTCATAAAGAAATACACTGTGCTTTCCCATATATATGAAAAAAAAACTGGACAACCCATATTCTCTGCCATATATTTTACTGTGCTTCAATATCAGTTTATCACCATACACTGATATCTATCAGTATTTTCTATTTCATTACACTCTGTAAACTAGACCCTTTCATTCTCAAGAATGCTGTTTTGATTTATAGAAACATTTGCTGTTGTATAGAAATATTTTTTTAAAAATTATATTCCAGGCTGGCTAAAGTATATGAAAGTTTCATTCAATCTTTTAGTTTAAGTTGTTTATGTAGAAGAAGAAAAATAATAATTTGGCACTTTATTAACAGTAGCAACCACTACTTTGATTCTGGCCTTAGGTGATGGATGAGACAGTGGTTGAATTTGTTAATGTTTTATTATATTATTCTGCATATATTAGTATGAAATAGTAAACAAAAACACCAGATATAAAAGTAGGCCTGACTGGTGTAAAAGACCAATAAGACAAATAAATCCTGTCAAAAGTAAACCAGAAATATTGTTTACATAAATATTATAGTTAGCAGGTAAACATTTCTCCTAAAACAAACAAACAAAAAAATGCTCCAAAAAAATCTCAGCATCTAAATTTTCTAGCTTCATCTGCAATAAAGTATTCTCTTATTTGAAAAAAAAAAAAAAAGGATATATGTGACAGCTAGGAATTGTTAAAGGCCTAAACTTGAAATCACTGCAAAATCTTTCAACATATGGCTAGATTATCTATTATACACAACCGATTGTTACATCCTAGGATAATAAAAGTGTGCACAGCATTAATCAACATCTTTAAATCGTTGCCTAAAAAAAGAAAAATTTCAAAAAGTTGTATCACCTGCATAAAAAAAAAAGAACTTCGATCACACATCATGTAGCAGATACTGACAATATTTAATAACTAAATAATTGAAAGATTTCAGTCTCCATATTCAATGTCACAAAATCCTGGACCATTCACTTCTTCTGCCGGAAATCCACGCCTGGAAGAAATAAGTGCAAAATATGAAAGAAATGACAATAAAGGAATGGATCAATACAGAATGAAATATATTTAGTAATGAAAAAAAAAAAGACTGCTGCACTTTTATATGCAGTATTTTTACATAAAATGAACTGCTTCATGTTTGATTTATAATTATAATTTTAAAAAATTAGTGATTTTAATGATTCAAATTATAAACACACTAAAAGAATTTTTTAAAACTTAGTAATATGTTTTGAAAGCCTTGCATGATTTTGCAATGATTTCAAGTTTATGCTTTTAACAATTCCTAGCTGTCACATTTTTCTTTTACACATCATAAGGCTCTTATGATATGGCCTATGTGTGCAACAGCCACTGATTTCATATGTGGAGAAATCATGAGAAATTTTTGGCTTTAGTATCTTCTTCAAAATAAGGTAGCATATTTTATACCAAGGTTTCTCAACCTCTTCTGCTACTGGCCCTCCTTTTTTTTTTTTGTGCATTAAAATTTCTCTCTCTGCTCCCCCCCCCCAATAGATGATTAGTATAAAAGAGAATACAAGCTTGATATAAGCAGACCTGCATGGGTGCTTGTTCTAAGTGTGTTATTAAGGGGGACAAATCATTAAAATATGTATAACAAAATTAAATAAACCACCTTCTTGTAATTTTTTTTTTTTTGCTTCTAAAATATGCCTTTTAAAAACCTGAATTCTTTTGGAAAACCCTACATATATTTGGGAAACCCTACATATATTTGGGAAACCCTATATATAAGTAATTGTATCAAAATGTAGCATAATTCCCCGGCTTTAGTCTGAGCAGATCACAATAAATGCAGCAGGAGACTAATGGCACCAATGTGAATAAAGATGGCAGCTAAAATTTATTTTCAAAGTTCAACTGCAATTTTTTTTAAAAAAACACACAAATCATGGTTATAATAAATATTGCAATATCTAGTCAAAATTCATTTCATTCATTCATTCATTTGCATGTCCTTGATGGAACTTTGCCTCCCTAACAGCTCTCCTGTAGGCCTCTCGGTTGTGAGCAAGATGACCTGCTGATGCATCCATTTGCAGATCATCGGTGTCTTGCAGCCATCTTCGCCTTGGTCTTCCTCTCTTTCTTTTTCCCATTATGTACCCTTCTCTAAATTATCATGATGTTTAATATGTCCGAAACATTTAAGTTTTCTTTGTTTAATACTCTTTACTAGCCAGCCTTCTTCAATATTAAGTTCTTGTAGTATGGATATATTTGTTCTTTTTTGTGTCCATGACATTTGAAGAACTCTTCTGTAGCATTTACATTCAAAGGCATATATATGTGTTACTCAGCTGTTTTGTTAAGTGTCCAGGTCTCTCAGGCATATGTTGCGATGGGAAAGATGCATGCCCTTAAAAATTTTATTTTTGTAGTTCTGTCTGCTCCTCTCCACAGAAAGTCAAAATAAGGTAACAAATTTATTATTTTTCATGCAAACTTTCTTGTTTCAGTGAAAAAAATAGTTACCTGATAAGACGACATCTGTGTTCAGACAATCGTGGCAGAGCTTTGTTGAAATCATTCACATCTGCTGGACTCCACAGACGCTCAGCAACTGCTGAAGTTCTTGGCCTGCATGACAGTTAAAATGCGGAGTAAATCAGTCAAGAGCTAAAACTTACCTAGTACAGAACTCTAAAGAAGTTCTCTATTTTTTAAAGTTTATCTTACTTTTTAAAAGATCCAAAGCACTACTCATAATTATTTTGTCTACTGCATATCAGTGTGGTACCGGGTTCAGTGCCAGCAGTGGGATGCTCCTTGGTACACACTAAAAAGGCCCCGGGGTTCACCAGCCTCTAAAAAAGGGTACCACAGAAATGTAAGGTAAATGCGGCCAGATGTGATACTGACCACATCACATTTTCATGTGCTGAAGGTCATGGAAAATACAGGCCTAACACCATATTCCCAATATGCCTTAATGGCGTGGAAATTGGAATTTTACCTTACTACACATCAGTTACATCTTTATCACATTTACACTAAAAAAAAATGATTTAAGAGTGAAAAAAGACAGGTAGACTGGTATGTTGCCAATTACAAGCTTCCTCCCACATCCACCACCCAAAAAACTGTGAGTTAATCCTCCTCTTGAATCCACAGTAATGTAAATTTTAAAATCGGTGATAATTCTTTAGTTAAAAAAGAACAATAAAAAAAAAGGGAGGGACGGCAGGCCTTCTTAGGTAAAGTTTTCAGAGACTTGACGGAAACTTTCACCTCATCATACCAAGCGCTTGAAACTCTTTAGAAAGATAAACCTCTCAAACTAGAATTTTGTACAATCAAGGTCAACTCATGTTTTGCAGAAGGCAGGCATATTTGAATGCTCTTGCTGGATCCGTCATGTTTTCTGAATCAGAAGTTGGGTGTAAGGTTAACAACTTCACCCTGAGACCCACCTAGCAGCAACTTGAAGAAAAATGTTATGGAAACTTGCCACAAAGCAAGAATCATACTTCTGTATACAATGAAATAAATCAAGACCAATGCAGAGATAAGGATGATGAACATACACCAACTTATCCTCATTAGTGATCCAAAAAAAGGAGATTAGACATATATCTACCAAGTGATGAAAAGAAACAATCTTGGAACCCCAAAACAAGCTATCAAATGGGACACAACAGGACAAAGGGAAAAAAAAAAAGAGGTCAACCATGTGAAACTATAAGAAGAACACTGTTGAGAGAGGCTAAATTTGTGGGCATAGATCCCTTGACGAGATTGAAAAACTCAACGAGAACAGAAAAACATCGCAAACTACAATACGCGCACTGTATGACATTTAACAGCATAGGAAGAATATATGATCAGGCTAGATGATGTGTTTTTTGAGATATGATTATATTAAAATTTTATAATCATCATAGCTTTTTCTTACGTAAGTTGGTGCTTTGACAATAACAGACCACTGTTAAGTGCATCATTTTTTTCAGAGATTAGCATAGTGAAAAAAAAAAAAATGATGAAAACATCATGTTTGAAAACAATGAAAACAGCCAAGGCTGCTCTTACCATGTTCTGGAAAGTACTACAGTGTTGTCCACATACTCTCCCCACATGCAAGCCTCCCCTCCTACAACTAGCTGCTTTTGCTTATCTGTACCTAATCAAAACAAGATATTAGGAAATCTTCAGTTGAAATCTTGGCAACTGTGTAAGCTTTTCATGCCTCTGAGATTAATAACTGTATATATGTGTGTATATATATATACACACACACACACACACACATATATATATATATATATAAACATGCAATAAGATAACCTGAGAAAGGTTTATTATATATAATAAATTCACCTGTAAAACTTTTTATGGCTTGTGGAATTTTAAACTGCTTTTCTGACAGACTGAACAGGATCTGCCTATGTGTACAACAGGCACTGATTTAAAATGTGAAGAAATCATGACAGATTTTGGCTTTAGTTTCTTCTTCAAAATAAGGTACAACTAGCATATTTTATACCAAGGTTTCTCAACCCCTTCTGCTCCTGGCTCTCTTTTTTTTCACATTAAAATTTCTCTCTTTGCTCCTTCCTCCCCTCTTCCAGACTATACATAAAATACTCTTTATATCTTTGATATGTGACCCTTAAAAATTTTGCATGGGGCCCCTAGGGGGCAATACAAAACCTGGTGAGAAACCCAGCTTTAGGCTATGACTCTAAGCCATCTCATCATGAAAATCATGAAATCACACTGCCCTTATTTGCTAAAAAACCAGCTACAGCATCAATCAAATTTTCAGTCACCTACAACTAAGTCCTGAACTGGTTCTATTTTTATTTTATTTGACAAAATTTGTCTTCAGAATTAGTAAATTTTCTTCTCTGAAAAGAACCAGTAATGGACTTTGAATTCTCAGCAAAAAAGAAAAAAAAAAAAAGAGAGAATCTGAGGTTTCAAAGTGTCCCAGTCCTCTCCAGTCAGACTTGTCATGAAAACAAGTTTCTGTGACTTATGATAGTGATACCACCTCTGAAAACTGTGAACAAATACTTGCATGGTTACGTACACCAGAATAATGTGTACACATGGCCATCAGTGCAATAAAATTAACACAAGATAATCATGAAAAAAATCTGTACTAACATAAGGGTGTGCTTACACCTCAGCTGAAAGTGAACAAATTTTAAAGAAAGATTATTTTAACTTTGTATTTTCAGCTTACATGCATATTAACATACACCATTATTTGTGTAAAGACAAATGGAATGTACATAATATTTTATTACACAACTTCAGTCTATGAGGATGGGCTGAAAAGTTTTGTCTTCTATAGAATATTCTGGGTAAAAATATGTTTGTGTGAAACAGTTGTTCCCTTTAACCTTTGTTGAAAACTGGAAGTAGTTTATGGAGAGATCAGTGAGCTGATGAGAGTAATGTAAGATGCTGGATATAATGAAATTTAAAGATCAAGATGTGGCCTGACAAATCACAGCTGGGGGATGTCTGTGCAGGCAACAGATAATGGACTCTGCAATACACTGATAGCATTTTTCAGAAGCTTGTGTGTGTGTGGGATTATGAGAAAGTAGTTATCTACCCTTATAAAGTTATATTTTTGTTTGTGTTTTACTCAATTATGCCACCCCATTTTTTTTAAACTGAAAAAAAAGAGGTAAAATTTCAGCTCATTCTTGTATCTTTTGTATCTGTAAATCTCTGATTATTAACATTAACAAAATCTCTGTGAACTAATCAACTGTACAAGTCTTGTATATATTGTAGAAAGTACAGATTTACCATTGAAACTGAGGGGTTCACAGTTGTAGTAAGAGACCCAGTCACTGCCATAAGAGATCAGATTGAGGTACCAGCAAGAAGACAGCAAGGTCTGGTAGCCAAGGCTCGTCACTTTTGACATTTCTTTCTGCCATCCATCTTTCCAAACATGAACCACTGTGTCACTTCGAACCTAACAGGGAAATTTCACTTATCAATGAAACAAGAATATTCACAGATATAAGCACAGGCTATGTCCCATATTCAATATTAACCTATTGTTAAGATCAGCCTGTCCTAACACACAGCCTCAGGCTAAAACAGACCCAGCTGCACTGCAAGGGGATCCCAAGTAACCAAAAGGTAAAGAAGTTATACAGATCCCACTCTAAAACTGAAGATACCAGATTAAACAACTTAAAAGCTGTGTCAATGTATGAGTATTCATTCAACACTGATTAAAGTCTTATTCCAATTTTGATGTCATTTCAGACAGACAGCAAGTAAACCTTGTTCATACTAAACGTATACTTCTTCTTCAGCTATCTGAGCCATTAGGGCTCATTGCTGCAGATAAAGTTTGCCTCCATTTCTCTCTATTCCTCATCTTCTCTCTCCAGTTGGTGACACCAATTTCTTTTATATCCTCTTATATGTTGTCTTTCCATCTCTGTCTTGATCTACCCCTTGGTCGTGTTTCCCTCATCTCTTGTGCATACATCATTTTTCGTATACTACCAAGCCAAATTCAGCATTAACCAAGCAACTAAAATAATAAATACAAAACATGCAATAAGATACCCTGAGAAAGTTTTAATTTATGGCAGAATGAGCTAAGAAATATACACGCGTGTACAGACAAACAGAATGTACATAAAATTTATGTGAACTATAAATTATTTGTAGTTAACTGTTGAAACTTTCTTCCAATCTAAGGACTTGGAAGGAGTCCCCTTATTCATGGGACTAACTTTCACATACCATTCTGGTTTTTCCTTCAATTCACTGACAACTGTGTGTACAGTCAGTTCTTCATTCTGTAAGCAGACTGCAGATATTTTTCATTTTCAGAGGCTGTTACAGTATACATGACCAGATACTGCCAGCAGCAGGTCCACAAACTCACAGTCCATCAGAAGACAAGATGTATCACTTATCAACTATCCTGCATGCATCTCCAGTGCACAGTGCAGGTCCTGTTTAACTCTTCCACCCCAGAATTAACTTCCTGTTTAAATTACAGAAGTAATTAATGAAAAATGCAAACAAATGACTAATTCTGAATTATTACTAAATGAGCTTTCTTCGGTCGTTATCTTCGGCCTTACCGTTGCTCCATTATCAATGACCTCCTGCCAGATGATGTAGCCTCTCTTCAGATTAGCAACAATGTCCAGAAGTCTATGCAGATGAAAGAGCAGAAAATGTGACGGCTCACAACTGTTAAAACAGATCTCAACAGAATGTGTGTTAAAATGACATTTTAAAAAAAGACATTCGTAACTCGGTCATTTGTATGATTTGTAACAAAATAAATAAATAAATAAGTCATTGCAATCCTACAGTTTATTCAGCTGTTGGAAATTGTAACTCTTAATCACTAAAAAGGCTAAAAATATGCATCATGTCATATATGAGAAAACCATAGTGTGTGCATTCATTTTGAAAGTTTTCTGTACAATTTTTTTTTTGTCTGTGGTTTACCAGGAGGCTTACAGCTGAAGCTGAATGTATCTTAAACCTTTACTGTTTCTTTTCATGTTATTTGCAGTATTTTAAAATAAGAGACAGAGAGAGAAAAAGGAGAGGAGAGGGAGGGAGGGGGAGGGGAAAAGAGAGAGAGAGAGATAGAGAAAGAATTTTAAACATATGTGCACAAAAAAATATACATTCAAATATTGATTGGAAAAGTCTGCATTTAATAATTAAAATGAGGAGCACAATCTTGACTACAAGGCTCTATTTGGAAAGTATTAAAAACTCTTGGATTTTAACTCTTGGGAGGTCATTTTCTTGACCTGGATTGCATGCAGCAGTCTTTACTACACATTAACAGGGTGATTATTATGCAATGACCATTGAACTCTCGTGCATACGATGTGGGGGGAAATATTTATAACCATAAACATAACAGATAAATCTCCGACGTATGTTATGAACTACCTTTGGTTTACAAAAGTAAAAGTAAATTACTACCATGGATGGTTCTAAGGACTGTTATTGCTGGAGGTGGGGTGGAGAATTCGCTCTCCGCTCCAACGGCATCTCGTTTCAAATAGCCTCTGGCAGTCAAGTCCAGCTCCTGGCCTTCTCGTGGCAGAACTGTTTAAACTGACAGGAGAAGGGGCGAAGGCGAATATCTGGCGCCTGAAAACCAGACACTTAGGGTAGATGAGTGGCACGTTTGGTAACTCATCTACTGGTGCTGGCGAGATTCTTCAGCTGCCGTGAGTGAAGCGGTGCTCCTCCCAGCCAATGAAGAAAGGTGCAAATGGAGTTTCCACGTGGCACCACTGCGGAAAAAGTAGTAGACAGGATAAAGTGAAGCAAACAATCAAATCACGGCACCTCTGGTCTTGAGGTCGGCCACATCCTAATTGCACTCATATCGGGTGAAATGCCTGAATCGGCTTAACCCAGAGGTTAAGACACTGCTGGCGAGACTCTTCAGATGCCGCGCATGGAGTGAAGTTCCTCCCGGTCAACGAAGAAACTGTGAAAAGAAGTAAGGGTTGCTGTGCGGTGCCGATGTGAAAAGGTGAAGGAAAGGATAAAGTGAAGTTTAATCAGTATGTCCACTGCGAGAGCTACACATACCACGGCGCCTCTGCTCTAGAGGCCGGCCATGTCCGAAATACACCTACACTGGTGAAATATGCTTAAACCGGCATATACCAGGGGTGAAACATGATGGCTAGGCATGTCACGCCACCTCCGCTCTAGAGGTCGGTCACGCCCGATATACACCCATACTGGTGAAATACGCCTAAACCGGCTTGCACCAGGGATGAAACTTGAAGGCTATGCATGTCACAGTACCTCTGCTGTAGAGGTCGGTCATGTTCCAAACATGTTCATACTGGGATAATATGCCTAAACCGGCTCAACCCAGGGGTGGAAGTCACTAGTGGCAAGGATTCGTCCTCCTGGACAAAAGATCCATCCTGGTCACAACTAGGAAGGGTAGCAGCCACGACCACAAAATGCTGAAGACGGAGACACTGGACCAGGGTAGTCTAGATAGGCAACCACCTCCACCCGGCGGGGATGATTGTGTATCCTAATCGTGCTGAGGTTTTCCAGTGAGAAAGTCCAACACTGGACTGGATGGGCAACCACCTCTCACCCAGCGGTGATACACGGGAATCTCAAAACACGTCGAGGTTTTCCAGTGAGAAAGTCCAACTTTGGTCTGGGTGGGCTACCATCTCTCACCCAGCGGGGATATACTGATATCCAAAACACGTCAAAGTCTTCCGGTGAGAAAGTCCAACTCTAGACTAAACTGGTGCAACGAAAACCACGGTGTCATGCAATCCCGCTTCTGAGACCCACCAAGAATACAGGCTCAAGCCCTGCAATACTCTGAACTGCTTGTGGTCCTCTCAGGGATCTCATGTGGTCCTTTAGGAGACCACACAGGGGACCACTGGACTTAATGAGGACCACAGGCATAAATTCAATAGGATCACAGGGTGGTCTTGGTGGTAGAAGCAAACGAAGAAGAAGAAGACCACCATGGATTTACAAACATAAATGTAAATTATAACATTAGGTTTACAAATATAAATGTAAATTAAAGCATCATAGTCTATAAACTTAAAACTCCTCCTTATCATCATCAGCATCATGTGCCATCCAAATAGCATACTGCTGTTCCTCTTAAAATGTACAAGATATTTTATTTGTCTAGCTTTAACAATTTTCACTACAACCTTTCACTTTCACAAATGTTCTTTTTTTTCCTTGCCTTTTTTTTTTTTTAACTGTAAACCTGAAATACTGTATGCAAAGAGCGCCAGATAAAAAAAACTGTGAAGTCTGCATAAAAACTAACATTACAAATACACCCATAAATAAAATTTTAGCATTTTACGGATTACAAAAGAAAAAAAGTTTAAGCCATCACGTGGACTCTTTTTTTTTTTCTTTCTCAAGCTACAAACTAAATGTGTCTTCAGATGTCTAACAATTCTGATACCTTTACCTCTCATTAAACTTTTCAAGGTCTTTCCAAATATGTTTTGGATGATGTATATGACTTACACAGCCACTTAATATTCATAAAACCCTTGCATCACTTCTTTCTTGATTTTCATCACAGGACAATAGTAACATTATCTGAAGTTAACCACTGAAAGTGCAGGATACAGTGGTCTTGAAACCTGAAGATTTTCCTAAAATAAAAGTCTTGCAAGTTTTTTTGTTTTGTTTTTTTTAAATCTGGGCTTGAAAGGGTTCAACTAAATTCATGACAATACACTATGGAATATGAATGAACTATCAAAGAAAAATTAATTAGTAACACAAAAGCTTATCACTATTCCATTAATAATTTTTGGACTCTTTTATGTCAGTGTTTCCCAAAGTTGGTGATACAGCCCTCCATGGGGGCATTAGAAAGATCCAGGTAACCAGTGAGGGAAAAGGTAGTTGCAGGTGACTTCTGAACCAAATGAGCAAAAAAAAAAAAAAAGAAAATTTGGCCTAGAGATGTAGCCAGGAAGGAAGTTTTGGAATCCCTGTAAAGGCAAACTTACTTCTGCATATAATACTGTTCAAGTTTCGAGTAGTCTCCGCCAAAGCCCATCTGTTCCATGAACTTAGTAATGCCTGGATTAGACATCCTACAAGATGAACATGGGGGAAAAAAAAAACATGGTAAGAAGTACATCACCACAGAAATTTCATAAAATGTCCCAAGTCTCATCATCATCAATCATCATCTTGTGCTCTCTTCCCAAAGAAGATTGGCTATGATGGTCCTCCAACTTGCTCAGTTCTTTGCTTTCATAGTGCACCCATTCAACCTGAATCCAGTCCACCTCCTTATGTTGTCCCTGAGTATATACCACTGCCATCCTCTTGGTATTTTTCTTCCTACTTCTCCCTCTGATATGACTTCCAAGACTTATATCAGCCATTAAATATTTCATTAAATAAATGACACGAATGATATCAACTACCAAAATTTTAAAATTATGCTTTGAGATGTACATAAAATAAAAAGGCTTAACAAAATTAATTACAATGTATTTGAGAAAAGAATAAAGAGAAGTGTGGCTGAAGTGCTGACAGTTTAGGCATAATTTGATGGTTTCTCCTTTGGACAGCTCTGGAACAGTGGTTCCCAAACTGTGTAAGTGGGGGGGTCTGCATTAAAAAATAAATAAATATAATGTATAATACTTAAAACACTGGAAGATTTTTAATTAATATCAAGTGTCACAACAGTGCATGGTGGGTGAAGTTAAATATCTGCCTGAACAAGTTTGGAAAGACTACTCTGGAACTTAAACTTTGACCTAATAACATGACATTAGGAAAGTGGAAACTGAATAAGTTAATATGATGTGAGATAACAGTTTCTACCCAACGATAGAAGAAAAAAATGTATTTCCCTATACTCGTAGCATGGTTTCTCAGTCTTTATTTGCATGTGGACCCAATCTTCTCTTTTTATGTTAAAATCTTCTCAGTGCCCCCACCCCTGCTAGTTGCTGTATAAAAAAAAGTCATGTTTGTCTCTACATTATGGCCCTCATGGCTCTTGTTGAGAAATCTTGCTGAGAAATCTTACTGAGAAATCTTGTTGAGAAATCTTGCAGAGAAATCTCGTTGAGAAATCTTGCTGAGAAATCTTGTTGAGAAATCTCATTGAGAAATCTTGTTGAGAAATCTTGCTGAGAAATCTCATTGAGAAATCTTGTTGAGAAATCTCATTGAGAAATCTTGCTGAGAAATCTCATTGAGAAATCTTGTTGAGAAATCTCATTGAGAAATCTTGTTGAGAAATCTCATTGAGAAATCTTGTTGAGAAATCTCACTGAGAAATCTTGCTGAGAAATCTCATTAAGAAATCTTGTTGAGAAATCTCCTTGAGAAATCTTGCTGAGAAATGTCATTGAGAAATCTTCTTGAGAAATCTTGCTGAGAAATGTCATTGAGAAATCTTCTTGAGAAATATTGCTGAGAAATCTCACTGAAAAATCTTGCTGAGAAATCTTGCTGAGAAATCTCCTTGAGAAATCTTGCTGAGAAATGTCATTGAGAAATCTTGTTGAGAAATCTCACTGAAAAATCTTGCTGAGAAATCTTGTTGAGGAATCTCACTGACAAATCTTGTTGAGAAATCTTGATGAGAAATTTTACTCCTGACAATTTAATGATGGAAATAAAGAGAATATTCATTACAAATGCCTGTAATTGTGGCCATGACCAAATACAGAGTTGGAAAAAAATCTGTATTATGCCCCTGATCTAAAAAAAAAAAAAAAAGTTAAAGAAAGCTCTAAAACACTGAAAATAAAGCACTGTTGGATTTAGCTATACTCAGATAATTCAAACACAGATCACATGTTTTGTTTTGACATTAAATTTTATGTTCTTTTGTGTTTCTTTTTTTTTTTTAAACTAATATGAAAATGTTTGCATAACTCACAATACCACCATCTTTCTGAACCTGCATAACTTACAATACCACCATCTTTCTGAATCTGCATAACTCACAATACCACCATCATTCTGAACCTGCATAACTTACAATACCACCATCTTTCTGAACCTGCATAACTCACAATACCACCATCATTCTGAACCTGCATAACTTACAATACCACCATCTTTCTGAACCAGCATAACTCACAATACCACCATCATTCTGAACCAACATAACTCACAATACCACCATCTTTCTGAACCAGCATAACTCACAATACCACCATCATTCTGAACCAACATAACTCACAATACCACCATCTTTCTGAACCAGCATAACTCACAATACCACCATCATTCTGAACCAACATAACTCACAATACCACCATCACTCTGAACCATCTTCCTAGCACAGGATGGCTGAATTTAATCTTCAGACTGTTCTGTCTCATTGTGCACTTGCCCCATTCTTCTTTATGTTTACCACTTGAAGCTATCCTCACATGCACACTTATGTCATCTTCCTGCTCTGATGTTCTTTGCTTTCTTCTAATAGAGTTTCTCCTATGCTATTTGAAGAACTACAAGAATTGCTGGACATAGCAGTAAAAGAAAGTGAGAACAAGGCTTGAACAAGAAGAAAACGGAAGTTACGGCCACCCCAAAGAAGAAACGTGATTCCTGACTGTAAAATAACAGTAAATGGCACAATGCTGAAACAGGTGGACAAGTTTAGATATCTGGGGACACTACTGACCTCAGATAGAAGATGTCTAACTGAGATAAAGAGCAGAATAATGCAAGCCAAAATAATGTTTCAGAAAATAAAGAGCATTCTGTGTAATGAATCACTGCCACTGGAAGTGAGGAAAAGAGTACTCCAGTGCTACATCGAGCCAATTTTATTTTACGGATGCAAGGCATGGTCAGTCACTAATGAAGCACAGCACCAACTGAAAGCCACTGAAATGTGGTTCCCTAGAAGAGTGCTGTGAATACCATGGACAGCAATGAAATCAAACAATGAGGTCCTGAGAGAAGCTGGAGAGATGAGACAGGCAAAAACAAAACTCGGAAAAAAGACAACCAAATTCTTACGACATGTTCTATGGCGAGGCAAGCTTGAATACACTGTGACAACAGGAAAGAAATAAGACAAAAGAGATTGAGGCAGACAGAAAGAGAAAATGCTGGATGGACTAAGGACTAACTAGATGGCACAGACAAAGAACATCAGCGCAGTTTATAATCAGCACTTGGAACAGGAAGTTGTGGAAAAGCATGACAGCCAACACCAGCTGGAAAGACAGACAGACAGATATTATTTGTTCCAAGATGCGGTCAGAAAGTTGACTGGATTGTCCAAACCTAATATTTTTCATTACTTCTGTCACCAGTTTCAGTTGTTCCATTACTTCTCTCTCTTCCTTATGTTCATGACTTTTCCATTTTGTGTCATCTCTAGGTCTTCAATTTTGTTTTAATTTTTCTTTTCTTCTTTATCCTTGGATTTCTGCACCACTGTGTAATGTTGAGTATAAATAAACAATTTTAAATTTTAATTTTGACTAGTCTAATTTCTACGATTTTATTAATTCCTCACAAAATGATTTCTAGGGTTATTAACAGAATTCTAACCAGGTTTCATGAACTTACCAACAGTTGAATGATACTTCATCTCCACCCAAGTGAATGTAATGATCTGGGAAAGTCTGGCTTACTTCACCAAAAAATTCCGACAGGAATGGGAAAGTGGTGTTAAGAGTTGGATCTGCGGGTCCATATGTTCCATCAAACTTCCCTTGGGAGTAACACTGTGTCAGGAATCCAGCCTGGCCTTTCCCCCAAGATTGTGTATGTCCTACGAAAGTTAAAAAAAAAAAAAAAACTATAATGGATCCTGATTTCAAGTGGGTTCATTTTAAAATTTATTCGCCTCACAACAGACTCTTCAAAATTAAACAATGTTCAAATATTTACTTTAACACAGAAAAATCACATACAAAAATAATGGGGTCAGAGATTTAAAAAAAGAACAAAAATACTTGAGAGGGTCTGATCTATTACACTGACACTTCTCAAGTCTTAGTCATTTTCTGAAACAGATAAGAAGATTTTAAAACAAAAAAAAAGAAGACTTATTTTCTGAAACAGATAAGAAGATTTAAAAAAAAAGAAGACTTATTTTCTGAAACAGATAAGAAGATTAAAAAAAAAAAAGAAGACTTATTTTCTGAAACAGATAAGAAGATTAAAAAAAAAAGAAGACATATTTTCTGAAACAGATAAGAAGATTAAAAAAAAAGAAGACTTATTTTCTGAAACAGATAAGAAGATTAAAAAAAAAAAAGAAGACTTATTTTCTGAAACAGATAAGAAGATTAAAAAAAAAAGAAGACTTTTTCTGAAACAGATACTGATAAGAAGACTGGGGAATAAACCATCAACAAGGGCTTTCCATTTATTTCTATCCTGGGCTGTTTCTTCTGCCCATCTCCGGGTGCAGTCAATCTTTTATCTCCGCTTTAAGACTTCTTCACCGGGTGTTTCTAGGTCTTCCTTGTTTTCTCTTTCCCTGGGGATTCCAGGTGAGAGCTCGTCTGGTTATGTTTTAAGTGGCAGGCTTTTGATGTGTATGCCCTATCCATCTCCAGTGTCTTTTCATTATCATTTCTTTCACTGGGGTCCCAAGCTGGTCTCAAGCCTGGATGAGAAAGGTGAAGAACTGGGAACAGGGGCATTTACCCAATTCTGTAAAAATACTTCGGCTATGAAAATGTGAACAAGAGCTCATTAGGAGGAAAATAAACCAACATGCAGTGAAAGAAATGATAATTCACCAGTCAGTCAGTCATTTGCATGTCCCTTGTGAAACTTTACCTCCCAAACAGCTCTCCTGTGGGCCTCTTGGTTGTAAGCAACATGCCCTGCTGCTGATGCATCCATTTGCAGATTATTAACGATGTCTTGCAGCCATCTTCGCCTTGGTCTTCCTCTCTTTCTTTTTCCCATTATGTACCCTTCCAAGATGGTCTTCTCTAAATTATCATGACGTTTAATGTGTCCAAAATATTTAAGTTTTCTCTCTTTAATCCTCTTTACTAGCCAGCCTTCTTCAATACTAAGTTCTTGTAGTACGGATATATTTGTTCTTTTTTGTGTCCATGATATCTGAAGAACTCTTTTGTAGCATTTACATTCAAAGGCATTTATGTGTTTCTCAGCTGTTTTGTTAAGTGTCCAGGTCTCACAGGCATATGTTACGAAGGGAAAGATCCATGCCCTTAAAAATCTTATTTTTGTAGTTCTGTCTGTTCCTCTCCACAGATTCTTTAGTTGTTTTACTTTATGAAGAGCCTTAGATGTCCTCCTTTTAATTTCCCTCACTGTATCTCCATTATTATTTAGTAATGGTCCAAGATATTCAAAACTCTCCACCTTTTCCAATTTTTCCTCACTGATAAATATTTCAGCTGCCTTATTTGTTTTGTCAGTTGTCATCAATTTAGTTTTCTTCGCATTAAGATAGAGGTTTTGCTCTTCACTATTCTTATGAACGTACATAATTAGTTTTTCCATTCCTTTTTGTGTTGTAGACAGTAACACTGTATTATCAGCATATCTAATTTCTGGTATTTCATAACCTCCAATTTTTATGGCATCATAGTATTCTTTGTCTACATCTTCTCTAACATTCCTCATTATATTTTCAGTATATAAGTTAAATAAGTAAGGTGACAGTATATACCCTGGATGGACCCCTTGTTTTATGCCAAACCAAGTTTTTTCACCATTTATTCTCACTGCTGACTGTTAGTCTAGATACAGCAGTGATATTAATTGTATCAAATGTATTGGAAATTGATAATCCACCACCTACATAATATATTGCCTTTGTTTAAACATTACCACATTATCTGCTGCAAAACAAAAGAATAGTTAAGTTCCAAGCTTCTTAGAAGACAAAAAGACTATACAAACACAACAAATGACTCATACAGTTACACGATGCCATCCATATTTGTGACCTTCTCTAATAGCACCTGAAAGTGTTACAAAAGTGAAATATAATCTGTGTAATATGAACTGACTTAGCATGAAAGACTTGTAACAAAACCATGTTATTAAAAAAAAAAAAAACAAGATGCCTCTGATGTAAAGAAACAAACCTGGAGAATCAAATTCTACAAGAACTCGAATTCCCAAAATACGTGCATGCTCAATCACTTCTGCCACATCAGCTGGTGTGTACACATGATTTTGAGGATCAAATGCTCCCTATGCATGGAATTAAATGCAAAAAAGTGTAAACATCTTGCCAGTTTAGGTTTATATATATAATGCAAGAGCTAATATATAATGAAAAAAACTCTGATATAAGACAGTATAATCTAATAAATGATAAATGTTCTAGCAGTCAGTAGAAATAAATGCAACTTCTGGAAATTAAAGAAACAAACAAGACTAAACCACACTACACCTTCGGGTAGAAATAAACACATCTGGAAACTAAAGAAACAAACAAGACTAAACCATACTACACCTTCGGGCAGAAATAAACATGTCTGGAAACTGAAGAAACAAACAAGATTAAACTACATTAAACCATCAAAATTATGGGCAAAGCAATGGTCCTCACCACAACAGGCCGAAGAAAGAGAGGTCAATCATGTGAAACTCTAAAGAGGACATTGTTAAAGAGAAGCCAGTTTAGTGGGCATAACATCCCTTGATGAAGTTGGAAAAACTCACTGAAAACAGGAAAACTTGGCAAACAACTATGCAAGCTCTATGTGATGTTTAATGGCACGGGAAGGATGTGAATTGTAAGAATGGTCCTCAACCAGAGTACCAGTACCCATTGGTGATATAAAAACAAACTGAGGGGATATTTGGAAATTACCTAAAGAATTACATCTGAAGTAGAGTATCAGTATTTCTTGATGATATGAGAACAAACTAAGAGAATACAGGGCTGAATCTCTAAGTAAATGTTTTTTTTAAAAAATATTTGTCAGATGTGAATTTCCCTTCAGCTGTCCATATGTAAAGTAAAAGCAAGCTGTTGACACATATTTAAGTCATTCATTAGCATGTCCCTTGCAGAACTTAGCCTCCCTAACAGCTCTCTTGAAGGCCTCTCAGTTGTGAGCAAGATGCCCTGCTGCTGATGCACCCATTTGCAAACCATCAATAATGCCTTGTTGTCATCTTCTTTTGTATTTTGTCTTCCTCTCTTTCTTTTTCCTATTATGTACCCTCCCAAGACTGTCTTCTCCAAACTCTCATGACATTTAATATGTCCAAAATTCTTAAGTCTTCTCTGTTTAATCTTCTTTTTGAACACAGTTTTGTAGGATTAGCCCTAGAAAAAATCATAGACAAAGCACTTTAGTGAGAAGTGAGAGATAGAAAAATCACAAGAGAATTACCTAGGATTCAAACACGGACTCCGGTAGGACAAGCAGCCGTCTAGCCACAAGAGAACAGTGTACTATCGACTTAGCCAACTAGCACCCTAGGGTCCGTGTTCGAATCCCAGGCAATTCTCTTGTGATTTTTCTTTCTCTCATGTCTCAGTAAAGTGCCTCGTCTATGATTTTTTTCGATGTCTAATCCTGCAAAACTGTGTTCTCTTACTTTAGTTTTCTTTGTGTTCTGATGGAAAGCTCATAAACTTTTGCCCCAGCTCCAGATTCTCAGCTTAGGTCTGCTTATGTTAATACACTCTTTTGATGTTCTACCTTACTTTCATACACTATGCACTAGGCCATGCTACATCTGTAGCCAAGCACCCACAGAACCTGATACTGCTGTTCTCCTCAGCTTATGGACAACAATCATATAATTCCTGGCACAATCTACCATTTCATTGTTGTTTAGTTCCTTTTTTTCTTTTCTGGAAAGAAGAGTATTTTTTTTTTCTTTTTAAATAAACCGATAACAATATTTTTTTTTCTTTTTAAATAAACTGATAACAATCTTCACAGCTTTACTGCAGTGATGCTACATATTTGCATAAGAAATTATGAACATATATATAAACATCCTTACCTTCAGACTGAGATTTGGGAATGCTCTGCTGACGTATGGGAAAGACTGGTCATCAACAATGTGCCAGTGGAAGACATTCAACTTGTTCTGTGACATAGCATCCTGCACAAGAACATAGTCTGAACATGAATTTATTAGGGCCTAGTAAAAAACAACATAATCTGAACATAAATTCATTAGGACTTGGTCATCATCATCATCATAATCATCAGTCTCCCAGAAACTGCAAGCCAGCATTCTTGGCAGCCAATGTGGTCTAGACTTTAAGGCACAGCATCATGTCAGCATGGGAGCAGGCTGTGGCAGCTATTTTTTTTTCAGTCCCTGAATGCTGCTAAAAAAATCAGGGGGGGAGTGTGCAATACTTCTTTAGCAGACTCCACCACCATGGGGACTATGATGATCCCTGTCCTGTTATAGCCAGGCTAGGCCTGTTACTGAGGGTATCAACAGAGAGGTGAGGTACAGTCTTGGTCAGCTATGGTTTGTCAATATGATGTCAGCTATGGTTTGCCAATCCTGATGTCAGCTATGGTTTGTCAATCCTGATATCAGCTATGGTTTACCAATCCTGATGTCAGCTATGGTTTGCCAATCCTGATGTCAGCTATGGTTTACCAATCCTGATGTCAGCTATGGTTTGCCAATCCTGATATCAGCTATGGTTTGCCAATCCTGATGTCAGCTATGGTTTGTCAATCCTGATGTCAGCTATGGTTTGCCAATCCTGATGTCAGCTATGGTTCACCGGATGAAAAAAAAAACAGTGTATTTACCCCTAGAAACTAATGCCTGGTCAGAAACAATATAGTCTAAATATGAATTCATTGGTCATAAGTTGTTGCTTCAGCACATTATATTCAAGTAAGAAACTCTTGTGCAAAAAAAAAAAAGCAAACACAAACTACACATCTTCACTGATCACTGAAATTCACCCATCAGAGAAATGGTTCAGCCTTTCAAAATTCTGATATCTCATTGTCAGCTTTTTTTTTCATGTTTTATCTTTAATGTGCATGTGAAACATGGAAGTCATAAGTGTTAATTATTGTTGTCTAATCTTCCTTGAACAGCAAGCAGGATGTCCTTTGCACTTATGCTATTAAGATGTTTGAGCACTGCACTGTGCGTCGAACTGCAATAAGAATACACTGACTATACCGAAGCCCTGGAATGGACTCCGAAAAAGTGGGGGTGCTAGTTGGCTAAGTCGATAGTATGCTGTTCTCTCGTGGCTAGATGGCTGCTCGTCCTACCGGAGTCCGTGTTCGAATCCCAGGTAATTCTCTTGTGATTTTTCTTTCTCTCACGTCTCACTAAAAGTGCTTTGTCTACAATTTTTTCGAGGTTTAATCCTACAATATTTGTTCTCTTACTTTACCGTACCAAAACCTCGTAGTTTCCTATTTATAAAAAATTGTTCCGAAAAAGGAAGTCTCTCAGCAGATTCCACTATCGTGGGGTCCACAGCATGTCATGCCTCATTAGCCAGGTTGAGCTAGGTTCTTGGAACACATGGTCTTGGTCAGCTCTGTTTTACTGGTCATAACAACCTGGTTGTCCCTCCAGCAGTCATCTTTGCTCTCGGGTTAATTCTCTCTGAGTTAATTATAATTAACTACTACAACTATTTGCTCTTGTTTTGAATTCTATGAACTTACCTTGCAGAATGCTCTTCTGATATGTAATGTAATGTAAATGTAAATGTAGCAAAGTAATGCTGATTGATGTGGTTTTTTTTTTTTTCTGACAGATTATTAAGAGAACAAGCTACTTTGACTTTTGTGATTTCCAATAGTACACATGACATAAGTCAATGTCATTCCAGTCAGTTGTAACCCTAAGCTTCTAAGTAAACCATCATGCAGATACATATTTGATACTTTTTATCAGTTTGGCATTAGAAATAAGATAAGGTCTACACTGGATAAGGTTCACTATCCCTGGTGTCTGATAATCACTTCTGCAACCCTATCCCTGGTGTCTGATAATCACTTCTGCAACCCTATCCTTGGTGTCTGATAATCACTTCTGCAACCCTATCCCTGGTGTCTGATAATCACTTCTGCAACCCTATCCCTGGTGTTTGATAATCACTTCTGCAATCCTATCCCTGGTGTCTGATAATCACTTCTGCAACCCTATCCCTGGTGTTTGATAATCACTTCTGCAACCCTATCCCTGGTGTCTGATAATCACTTCTGCAACCCTATCCCTGGTGTCTGATAATCACTTCTGCAACCCTATCACTGGTGTCTGATAATCACTTCTGCAACCCTATCCCTGGTGTCTGATAATCACTTCTGCAACCCTATCCCTGGTGTCTGATGGACTTCTTCTATTTCTCTAGTCCAGGTATTCGACGGTCACTTCTGCTTCTGTTTTCCAACATCTGGTATTTCATTCAT
Source organism: Achatina immaculata (assembly GCA_009760885.1). Lineage (NCBI taxonomy): Eukaryota > Metazoa > Mollusca > Gastropoda > Stylommatophora > Achatinidae > Lissachatina > Lissachatina immaculata. Next base: position 42,695,808 of record CM019721.1, read on the forward strand.
TCGTGGTGTTCCAATACCTGATGTCTTATTCATTCATGGTGTCCAATACCTGGTGTCTCATTCATTCATGGTGTCCCAATCCCTGAATTAACTGAAGATACATAATAGTAATATTTAACATAAAAGAGTTTACTCACAGTTCATTACCATTCAATTTATAACAAAGATTGCAAATTTAATACAAAATGTTAAAATGTAACATCTCTGTCAAGCTGAAAGAAGTTTTGTCTTACAGAAGTTAAAACCATGTATTATTATGTATCAGCATAATGTATATGGAATATGTTTCTACACTCAAGAATCAAACAGTCAAACTGACCAAAGTTCTAAGCAAGTTTTTCTTGGAGACAAAATGCCGAGACGTGTCTAGCAAAAGTCCCCTGTGTGCAAAACGAGGTGAGTCTTGAATCAAGGTCTGGTTGACCACAAACTACGAGGAAAAAAACAAACAAACAAATTAAGGAAAAGTATCATTTCACAGAGCATCTTAGTGCCATAGTAGTTGATGCACTCACTTCTCATAACAAAGACTGGTGGTTCAAGACTGGTCAAAAGTGTCCCAGTCACCCAGCTATAGAAATAGGTACCTGGCTCCTTCAAGTTCTAGGAAAGGAAATGTGGCAGGCATGATGCTGACCACATCACACTGTCAAATGCCAACAGGTCAAGGAAAATATGGACACAAAACACCATATTCCTAAATGCCTCTGAGGTATGATATACTTGCCCTTTTAAACATTTCAAAACCTGAAATTAAATAACTTGAACAATTAAATAAAGACAATAATAGAATAACATATCATTAAAAAAAAAAACAGCTCCTATTACTTGCTTCTGTTTCTTTTCAAATAATAAGCTCTCTTCCCTTATATATCTTGACCTGGTTGGCTGAATGGTTAAGTGCTCAGTTGATACTGTGTTCAAGTCCCAGCAATTGGGATTTTTTACTTGGTACTACCAAGCCAAAAAGGCCGTGGGGTCCACTCAACCTCTAAAAACTGGTACCAGAGAAATCTGTGAAGGTAAATGCGGCCAGGCTTGATACTCACCACATCAGACTTTCATGTGTCAATGGTCTTCAAAATACAAGCCAAACAATGTATCTCCAATATGTCTTAACAGCATGGAAATGGGGAATTTTTTTTTACTTTATCTGATTTTTTATTAGTTTCTGTTAAATGTTAACTCTACATGTCTACATTTAACACCAACTTACCGCCCCTGAATCCAAGCGGTAGACAATCTGGCTAAAAGTCTCTAAACCACGCAAAGCTCCCCAGACTTCTTTGGCTTGTAGGACTGGTGATGGTGCCACTGTCAGAACATCTGATTAAAAGAAGGAGAAAATCTGAACTAGGGTTCGTTAATGTACCTCGTACCTGAGAATCAAAGGCAGAAAACAGATTCATTAAAAATCTTCATCAAAAATCTCTAATTTTGGCATGTCTAGTTTACTTATCTTGAACTTCAATGAGGGGCTGCATTCTGCTGCTGGTCCACCGTGCTGATTCCATTCAGTCAAGAGTCATGGCCTTTCATGGCTAAGATCAAAGTGGCTACGATCAAAGTGTCCTCTTGGCTGGTACCCTGATCAAAAAGCCCTTTGGTTAAGACAAAAGCGTCGTTATTTTTTAACTAAAAAGAGATGCCCGTGGCCTGCCCTGCACATTCGATGCCGGGGGTATGGCCCACATCTTGTTAAGGGTGGACCCAGTTTGCAGTACCACCAGGTCACAGCCTGTTGTTTTCGTTGTCTAAAAAAAAAAAAAAAGAGAGTTTATATATTGTGCTAAGATCCTCTTTCCAAAGAATGCACTGGTGCATCTTTGGATTCATCCATTTAACACCAATTCTGAAAGGAATGAACACCCAAGAGAACTAATGTCCACACAACTTGAAGACAACAAAAGCACCAGACCAGCAAAGAAACTTCAGGGTCACTTACATGACTCATCTGACTGGAGACTTGGGTAGATTACACCGCTACATGGAGTCTGAACAACCACACTCAAGCTGCTCAAGTAATCTGCTACCTCCATCTCTGGATGAAATCTCAAAGAGCTTGACCTGCAAGGGAGGAATCAAACCCAAATATTCAGTAATGAACTATTTCCATTTTTAATGAATTAACACAGAAGCATCTGACAGACATATATAAAAGATAATAAAATAACACACACAGATCCAACATCCTGGGAGAATTTGCTGCCAACTGTACCTGAAGGAAATGCATCTTGGGTAAAATCAACAGAAAAGATGAAGAGATGAATTAGGCAGAGATGAGATTCAAGCATGAAAAAAAGAAATATCCAGCAAAATAATCAAAGCAAACTGGTCTTATTTAAAAGATACATCATCTCATACTTAGAAATGACTGACAAAGATTTTTCTGCATCCTCTACCTATCTTGCCCTGTGCTGTTGTCTACGAAACTCTTCTTTTCATGAATGATTTAATACTGCCTTGCTCTACTGTGGGCTCTGTATTTATTCTTTTCATCTTTTTTCACTATCTTCTATGAAATCTGTCTTGTAAGCTTTCACTATCCACTATGGAATCTGTCTTGTAAGCTTTCATCCCAGTAGTCTCTCACAGAGAAGGCTGGTGGTTCTGAATCCAGCAGGAGGTGACCCAGTTTCCCAGATGTAGAAATGGATGCCCGACTTCTTCTGGAGCTTGAGAAGGAAACCATGTGTGATACTGACAACATAACCACCTAGCTTGTGTCTGACCTCATCTTTCTTCTCAAATCATTCAATAATTCTTATTTTTTTTATCTCATCATTTAAAAATGCCTACCTTTTGACCTGCTTGCCATAGCCACCAAATGTTAAGTCATAGTATCGAGTATATGCAGCTGCCAGCAAACTGCAGTCTTCACCACTGCTTAGAAATCTGAAGTTTTCAGCATCAACTCCAAGAACTGTTGTAGTTGGTTCATACAATCTTGGCAAAGGCCATGGCTGACCCCTAGACTGGGCTGTGGGATAGGTTGAAAGCTTTTCATTGGTGTGACCTTGAGAACTCTGCAGCTGCAAAATTAACAGCCACAGGCATGTCAGCTTTCCTGTGTGACCTGCCATTTTTACCTGGAACAAAAATATGGACAAAGTTTACTAAGGTATTTCACTGAAATTAACAAGAATAATCTAGACTTCTTTCACACATTTGTTCAAATTGTTTGATTTGCTAAACTGCCTTGTTGTCTGATTTTCTGCAAGATTTCAAATTTTCTGCTTTAGATCCAATCTGCCCAGTCTGGCAAAACAGATCTGCATGAGCTGAGAATCCTACTAATCTGATTCCCTTTGCAAGTACATTCATCTGCATATGATATGTGAGTCAGTAAAGGTGCAACTGAGTTCCTCAATGACCAGTTCTCAGATGAAATGGATGGTCTAATGGTGTCGTAGCAGCTTGAAATGTGTCAGCTTATGCCTTGGTAGCTTGTGGACTGGGTCAGCTTATGCCTTGGTAGCTTGTGAATTGGGTCAGCTTATGCCTAGGGAGCTGATGAATTGGATTATCTTATATCGTCTGGCCAACCAGTTTGGTCTTTCATTTTCCCTGGTACAAAAATGAAGGTCAGTCAATGGATCTGTCATATCTGCAGGTATTCATGCCACTGTTGCCTTAGTGAGCCAGTCCGAATGTTCCTTATGGTGCTCATCAAATCGTCCAAGATGCATGTCTGCATGTCATCTTGTGACTTTAGAGAGCTTTTGTCACAGCCATGGTTTCCACTATGAGGCTGCTTATCGTTGGTGGCTAGGCTTGATGCTGATCACATCACCCTCTAATGAAGACTGATCATGGCATTATCATCAGATTCTCAAGGTGCCTCTATTGTATGACAGAACTACCTTTACCTCCTGCTTACCTTTGCCGAGCTATACAATGTGATGAAAACAGATATTTTTGTCTCTTTAATTTACTTGACTACTTAGTTCTTTCGATTTTCTTCCTGCCTTTAACTGGCATCTTGGTAAAAAAAATTCCAACCAAAAAGCTTAATCAGTATTTTATGTAGCTAAAAAAATGGCACGTTCAATTAAGGATGCAACAAACATCATGCATTCTTGTGAGTATTGCAGCTTCGAAAATGGCTACCTCGACAATCTTGTACACTCACTAAACTTTCCAACAATAGTGACAGAACTGAAAAAAAGATAATAATGAAGATGAATAGCGTAGTACGTCAATAATGTAAAATGGTAGCACACGGGTACCTGCAAGGGTATAAAGCTAAACAACACTTACCTATTTCATGAAGTACAGGGACCGAAAGTCACTTGACTAAGAAGATCACATGATCCTCTTAAAATATAGTAACGGTGTCCAGATAATTTTTCAACCAATAATATCAAAACAGGTAATATGGCTCCACTATCGACTGAATAACGTGCGGTAAAGTGGAAGATTAGCAATGTTGTTTTTTTGTACTTTTTTGTAGTGGAATTTAAGATATAATCATTAGTGGACGTCTTGGAAAAGCTAGAACTGATCAAGAAATGGGCGACACTCAATGTTTCAACAATCTGAGGTCGCTTCTTATGTAACATATATTCTTATATCCTTCCCGTGCCATTAATTAAACGTCACATAGGGCTCGCAAGGTAGTTCGCCAATTTTTCTTGTTTTCGGCGAGTTTTTCAACCTCATCAAGGGATTTGGCCTCTCTTAACAATGTCCTCTTTAGAGTTTCACGTAGTCTGCTTCTTTTTCTTCGGCCTGTTGTGTTCCACTTGACAGATTGTTTTGGGGATTTTCTGATCCTTTCTTCTCATCACGTGACCAACATATGTCCATCTCCTTTTCCTGATCACCCATGAGACCGGCTGTTGTTCGCTCATCTGTCTTATCTCTGCATTGTTCTTGAATTAGTTACACTTGACGCCGAGTATTTTCCTTAGGCATTTGTTTTCAAAAGAGTCTAATTTCTTGTCTATTTCTTTAGCTGTTTTCCAGCTTTCGCATGCATAAATTTGAATAAAATAGTCTTAACTTGGTTTTTGTGCTTATAGGAGGTGAAGACGCTAATCAATAAGGCAATCAGCGACCCATATCTGATATGCCAGCGTCAGGGTTAGCAAACCATACCTGACCAAGACCCTGTCCCACCTCTCCGTGGTACCCCCAGTAACAGGCCTAGCCTGGCCAGCGGGCCAGGGATCGCCATAGTCCCCATGGTGGTGGAATCTGCTAAAGAAACATTCCACACCCCCTGCTTTTTAGCTGTATTCCGGGACTGAAAAAATGGTCGCCATAACCCGCTCCCACGCCGATACGATGCTGTGCCTCAACATCTTTCCAGCATCGGCTGCAAATAACAACAGCCCGCAGTTACAAGGAGTTCGTATAAGTACAAGTTTGTGCTTATAAATTTTGAATGACATATGTTCTCAAGATTCTTGAAGATCGATGCTGCTTTTACAATTCTAATTCTAACTTCCTTTCTGGTGTCACCATACTGGTCTATGTAGCTGCCAAGGTATGCAACTTGATTGACTTCTTCAACAGCTGCCCTTCTAAGTGTATTTTTTTCATTTTGATTAATTGGAAGTTTCCAGTGTGACAAGCAAGATGGCAGACGTTTTTTTACGCACTTGTCGGCATCCACAAATCAGCGAAAGTCCGCTTGATCTGTCACATATCCTGTATCGGGAATTGGGCATAAAGCTGACAACCTTATGCTAGGACCAGTCTAGAGGCGACTCAAGATGGGGAAAAAACAAAACTTGTTATGTAAACTCGCAACGAAACCAACCGAGCATCAGGGATGCCAACTCTGAAGAGCTCAAAAAATTTCGTCCACCCTAAACATGTGATAAAGCCTATATTACCAGCCATAAATTTAGTCTCTAGCCTTTGATCAGGCATTTGATTGTGTACAACACCAGAAACTTTAGGAAATAATGGAAAAAAATGGGATTACCAACACATTTGATACAGTTAATATCACTGCTGTATCAGACCAACAGGCAGCAGTAAGAATAAATGGTGAAACAACAACTTGGTTTGACATAAAACAAGGGGTGCACATTGTGGTCCTGCTTATTTAACTTGTACACTGAAAATATAATGAGGAACATTAAAGACAATGTAGACAAAGAATATTATGATACCATAAAAAATTGGAGGTTATGAAATACTAGCGATTAGATGTGCTGATGACACAGTATTACTGTCCACAACACAAAAAGGAATGGAAAAACTACTTATGTCAGTGAAGAGCAAAACCTCTATTTTAATATGAAGAAAACTAAATTGATGACAGTTGACAAAACAAATAAGGCAACTGAAATATGTAACAATGAGAGGGAAATTGGAAGAAAGAAATACATAATATCTCCAATGACTTCAAGAAAGCCTATGACAGCATATATAGAAGCAGCTTATGGAAAATTACTACCTAATAAATTAATCAATCTTACCAGAATATGTGTGAAGGATACACAAAATATAGTAATATATATTTTTTAAAAGTCAGAACCCTTCTCTATAAGAACTGGTTTAAAACAAGATGATACAGTATCTCCATTACTATTCAACCTAGTATTAGAAAAAGTGATCAGGAAAGCGAAAGAAGAAACCAGTACAGAAGAACAAGGTAAAATACTAGGATACACTGATGACATCGACATGGTGGGGGAAACTATGCAAGAAACCATCAATAACTGCATACACCTGAGAGATGTGGCACTAAAAGTGGGCTTGACCATTAACCAAGATAAGGCAGAGTATATGAAGATATGAAGATACAAGAGGCAGAATGATCCAGATTATATAAATGTTGGCGATATGATTATTACGAAAGCAGAAACATACAAATATCTAAGCACAATCTTCAACAGAAGCAACATAGTAACCGAGGAAATTAAAAGCAGGGTACAGATAGGGAATAGAATATACAACACCTGTTAAAATTCAAAACCCTGTCCCAAAAAACCAAAATAACAATCTACAAAACTATAAGACAGTCGTCATGTATGGATCAGAAACATGGAGTACGACAAAAGAAATATGAACAATGGTTGCAGGTCTTTGAGAACAAGATCCTAAGAAGAATCTCTGGGCCGATAAAGGATGCTAACAGTGAAGAATGAATAGCTAGAAAGAACACTGAACAGCTTATTTAAATCCCAAAGAATCACAAATGTCTTGAAACTGAACAGACTACGCTGGTTGGGGCATGTAGAAAGAATGGAAGAGAACAGACAAATGAAAATGATGTATGCACAAAAGGTGAGGGAAACAAGACCAAGGAGTAGACCAAGACAGAGATGGAAATACAACATAGAAGAGGATATAAAAGAAACTGGTGTCACCAACTGGAGAGAGAAGATTAGGAATAGAGAGGAATGGAGGTGAACTTTATCTACAGCAATGAGCCTTAACGGTTCGGAAAGAAGAAGAAGAAGAAGAAGAAGAAAAAGAAGAAGAAGAAGATTGATTGATTGATTGATCTTTATTTCAAAAGGGTTAAGAATTGGGCACGCAGGCCCGGAAGAAGAAGAAGAAGAAGAAGTTTAATATCTTGGATCATTACTAACTAATAACTGAGATACAAAGAGGGAAATTAAACAGAGGACATCTATCGCTCTTCAAAAAGTAAGGTAAAAGGTAAAATTACCGATTCCATGCCATTAAGGCATATTGGGGAATCCAGTGCTAGGCCCCTATTTTCTATGACCTTCGGCACATGAAAGTTGGATGTGGCCAGTATCACGCCTGGCCGCTTTACCTTCCCAGATTTCTCTGGTACCCATTTTTAGAGGCTGGGTGAACCCCGGGGCCTTTTCGGTGTGTACCAGAAAAAAAAATCCCACTGCTGGGACTGAACCCGGTACCACCTGATTAGTAAACCGAGCACCCAACCACTCAGCTAACCAGGCCGCCCTTCAAAAAGTAAAATAACTAAACAAGCTGTGGGGGGGGGGGGGGAACAGACAGAACTACAGAAATAAGATTTTTAATGGCTTACATCTTTCCCATCGCAACATATGCCTGTGAGACCTGGACACTTAACAAAACAGCTGAGAAACACATAAATGCCTTTGAATGTAAATGCTACAAAAGAGTTCTTCAAATATCATGGACACTAAAAAGAACAAATATATCCATACTACAAAAACTTAATAGTGAATAAGGCTGGCTAGTAAAGAGGATTAAACAGAGAAAACTTAAATATTTTGGACACATTAAACGTCATGGTAATTTAGAGAAGACTGTCTTGGACATATGAGAAAAAGAAAGAGAGGAAGACCAAGGCGAAGATGGCTGCAAGACATCGTTGATAATCTGCAAATGGATGCATCAGCAGCAGGGCATGTTGCTTACAACCGAAACGCCTACAGGAGAGCTGTTAGGGAGAAAAGTTTCACAAGGGACATGCAAATGACTGACTGACTGCCTTTGATCTTAACTTTTTCCACCAAATTCTCCAAATTGTTTAGCTGTCTATGACAAACTTAACCTTTGGGCATGTTCATAACTTCAGTGAAGGTAAAATATTTCCATTAAAATTCATTCAAAAGTGAAACTACCTTATACTGGAAAGGGGAGTTGTACATCCAGGAGGGTGGGATAGAGTTCAGCAGCGGCATTTACTATCCCCCTACCCACACCCTTTCCGGTAGAACTCATTACACGTCTTCGCGCCTAGTTCGTTACCTTCGAAAATAAAATATATTAGTAATCTCGAATTTTGTCTAATATAGATAATAAGTTAGAAACAATATTTAAAAAAACTACTCTCTCTCTCTCTCTCTCTCTCTCTCTCTCTCTCTCTCTCTCTCTCTCTCTCTCTCTCTCTCTCATGGTTGACGACAGATTTGAGCTTGGCGAACCGTCTTTTTTTTAATTCGCTTTCTAAAGATCCACAAACCAAATGGTTTTAGCAATCAGTGACCCGTGGCCGACATGATGGCATCAAGATTAACAAAAGCTGACCAAGACCTTGTCCTTCCTCTCCGTTGGTACCCCTCCTCCACATAACAGGCCTAGCCTGGCTAACGGGATGGCGGTCGCCATAATCCCCATAGCGGTGAAGTCTGCTAAACAAAAGGGTTATTGTACACCCCCCCCCCCCTTGCTTTGTAGCTCCACTCAGATACCGATAAAAAATTTTACGGACGTAAAAATAAATGAGAATATGTGACACGTGTTTCAAAACCGGGGACATTTGGGCATCCCGACCGAAATAATGATTCACCGGACATATCCGTAAAATACTGGATTGTCCCATATAAAACAGGACGACTGGTCACTTTAACTTATCTGAAAGATATAATGCATAGTGGCACTTGTTGCCTTTGAAGAAAGTTCTGAAGCAGGTAGATGTTATGTAGTTTGTTTAGCATCATTTTGCGAAACACTATCTCTGCTGGATAGTTCTACCAATGTAGAATATATACCAGATAAGAGGGATGGCGACTGCAGTAAAACTGGTTTAAATAAATAAGGTAGATAGAGGTGTATGGTGCAGTTTTACAAAGTGAGGGAGAAGTGAGCAAGGTGAGGAAAAAAAACGAATAGAAAGTATGAGAATGTATAAATGAAAAACATACAACATCCGATATTTCGGCGTGAGCCTTATTCGAGGATACATACACAACGAAATACAAACATATAGAACTTATCTGAAGTGTCTTACTCCGGATAAGAAGCAGAAATGTGTGTGGAAAAAGGAGGAGGAAAAAAAGGAGGAGAAAAAAAAGCACGCTGCCTACAGACAAAAGATTCCCGATAGAGCCAATCATAACGAAGAAGCGGAGAGAGAGGAGGAGATCGTACATCTGCGGAACAAGAGCGGATCGCACTAACCGAAATGTCCTGTTTGCCCCATGTGGTTGCCAAGGCAAAAATGTTTAGCCACAGGTGTCCAGGCCCTCTTGGAAATCATATTTCCCCCCACCCCTTTCTCCCACTTGTTCTCCTCCTCTCTCTCCCCTTCTTCGTTATGATTGGCTCTATCGGGAATCTTTCGTCTGTAGGAAGCGTGGTTTTTTTTCTCCTCCTTTTTTTCCTCCTCCTTTTTCCACACACATTTCTGCTTCTCATCCGGAGCAAGACACTTCAGATAAGTTCTATATGTTTGTATTTCGTTGTGTATGTATCCTCGAATAAGGCTCACGCCGAAATATCGGATGTTGTATGTTTTTCATTTATACATTCTCATACTTTCTATTCGTTTTTTTTCCTCACCTTGCTCACTTCCTCCCTCACTTTGTAAAACTGCACCATACACCTCTATCTACCTTATTTAGAATATATACCAATATATTACAGTATAGTGATTTTTTTTTAAAGAGAGAAAGTTAAATAAGTCATCTTGGAATTGAAAAGCTGGGAAAAACAAGGCTATGTCCCACAGAATTGGTAACTAATTGTTTAGATTTCATTCGCCCTTAACTCGGTTGCATATCAGGGACTGGACATGGAGCTCGGAGAATGAGAGAGTGAGAAAGCTAAAGTTAGACTTTTAGTAATCAGTCTGTGTCTTAATTTTGTCGGGGCAGGATGTAGTTTTTGTAGTGTAGAATAGGGAACTTAGTATATTGTAGAATTCTGTTGGCGTTGAAGTCCTTTGGGCATCAGTAGACGCCTGGAATAATATATGTTGTCTTGATTTGGAGTATAGTCATGTCATGTTCCTTGGATTATTATTGCCACTGTATCTTTTCAGTCATCGCCATCGTCGTTCTCATCCCATGCACAAATAAATCCATTATAATTAACCTAGCTGCTACTGTGCTGTCTGCCACTGAGAGATTGTCCGTTTCTGAGAAGCTAATCTGTGAGCGTGTAGTAAAACAGACAACGAAGACAGACGACGGAAGAGATGGAGCTCAACTGTTTGAAAGAGTGAAACCTCGACTGTGTGTCGTCAGTACACCAGATAGTACTAAGGAGATAATACAAAGGAAGTATAAACTCAGAGTCCGTAAGAATAATACCTGTAGGCTGAATAAAATCAGGAAATAGTAGAGTAGACAGAACGTACGTTTGCCTGCGTAAAAAGGCACCACACGATTCTTCTTTAAATGCTGGATTTGCATAATCGACCATAGCAACAGCCAGCAACGTTTGTGCTGCAAGGTACAGCTCCATGCGCTGCAACATTTATCTTCAACTGCTGCCTTCGTCTCATTCTTAGATGACGCTGCGTCCTTTCATTGGATCTTCCTAGATCTCGTGACTGATATTAAAATCTCTGTGCCTTAATTTATGCCTTCATCGTGACTTAAGTTCACCATTTGCTTGCGAAAACGGCCGTCATGCTTCATGCTACAGCAGTCCGTCTTCTGCTGCTTAGCCTTGTCGTCATGGATGGTAGCCCAGCACGCTGTAGAAAGTTGATTACATTTATGTTGACATTTGATTTCAATATTCTGTGACAGCAACGAAGGCAGAAACTGCTGAGATTGTTTCTTTCACATGTCTTCATTATGTCGATCATGTTCAGAACCATATAAAATAATACCAACGCGTCTTACATCGTACATCATTCTCGTGCCGTTAAACGTCAAATAGGGATCGCATGGTAGTTCGCCAAGTTTTCCTGTCTTAGGCGAGCTTTTCAATCTCATCGAGGGATTTTATGCCTACTATACTGTTCAAAAAAAAATAAACGCAAAACTACTGTAGTCGTAATGGACACGAAATTTCAAACTTATATCAACATTTTATTTTACGGAATTAATGCTTCATTCTTTGTTTGAAGAAACTTTATGACATTAGCAATGAAATGATGTTCATTAAATTTGGTTTGGACTTTTATTCTTTGCGACTAAGACCTCCGTTTCAGTAAAGTGTATGGCCTCCTCTGGCCTGTATCAGAGAACGACATCTCCTTGACATGGATTCGATTAGCAGTTGTATCTGTTGTTGTGGGATACCTGCACACTCTTACCTCAGTGCAAGAGATTACTGTCGGACATTGGTTGGTGCCACGTCTCGCTGGCGGACTTGTCTGTTGAGTTCATCCCATAAGTGTTCTTTTGGGTTTATGTCTGATGACATGGATGGCCACGGAATGATCTGGACGTTGTTGTCAACGAGGAACTTGGTAGTGAGTTGTGCCACATGAAGCCGAGCGTTATCCTGGTGAAAAATCGACCTTGGTGCAGCCAGAAGTGGAAGGACGTGAGGACATTTGCATGTCCATTGCGGAACTTTGCCTCCCTAATAGCACTCATGTAGACTTCTCGGTTGTGAGCAAGATGGCCTGCTGCTGATGCATCCATTTGCAGATCATCAACGATGTCTTGCAGCCATCTTCGCCTTCGTCTTCCTCTCTTTCTTTTCCCCATTATGTACCCTTCCACGACGGTCTTCTCTAGATTATCATGATGTTTAATGTGTCCAAACTATCTATGTTTTCTCTGTTTAATCCTTTTTACTAGCCAGCCTTCTTCAATATTAAATTCCTGTAGTGTGGATATATTTGTTCTTTTTTGTGTCCATGATATTTGAAGAACTCTTCTGTAGCATTTACATTCAAAGGCATTTATGTGTTTTTCAGCTGTTTTGTTAAGTGTCCAGGTCTCACAGGCATATGTTGAGATGGGGAAAATGCGTGCCCTTAAAACTCTTATTTTTGTAGTTCTGTCTGTTCCTCTCCACATATTCTTTAGTTGTTTTAGTTTATGACGAGCGATAGATGTCCTCCTTTTAATTTCCCTCATTGTATCTCCATTATTAGTTAGCAGTGATCCAAGATATTCAAAACTTTCCACTTCTTCTAATTTTCCCTCATTGATACATATATCAGCTGTCTTGTTTGTTTTGTCAGTTGTCATCAATTTAGTTTTCTTCGCATTAAGATAGAGGTTTTGCTCTTCACTGTTCTTACGGACTGACATAATTAGTTTTTCAATTCCATTTTGTGTTGTGGACAGTAATAATGTGTCATCAGCATATCTAATCTCTGGTATTTCATAACCTCCAAGTGTTATGGCATCGTAATATTCTTTGTCTACATCTTCTCTAACATTACTCATTATATTTTCAGTATACAAGTTAAATAAGTAAAGTGACAATATGCACCCCTGACGGACCCCTTGTTTTATGTCAAACCAAGTTGGTGTTTCACCATTTATTCTTACTGCTGCTTGTTGGTTTAGATACAGTAGTGATGTTAATTGTATCAAATGTGTTGGAAATCCCATTTTTTTCGATTATTTCCCAAAGTTTCTGGTGTTATACACAATCAAATGCCTTTGAGTAGTCTATAAAGGATAAACATAGATTCACATTAAATTCTCTGCATTTCTCTATTATTAATCTTATATTGAATATATGATCTCTTGATCCTCTTCCTTGCCTGAAACCAGCTAGGACCATATTGGCTTATTCCTCTATTTTCTTACGAAATCTACCCATAATGATTTTAAACAGAATTTTGCGTGTCATGACTAATCAGGGCAACAGTTCTGTAATTTGTGCATAATTTCAAGCTACCTTTTTTTTTTTTTTTGGCAGTCCTTTTCCATTCTTTTGGCCAAATACCTGAATGCCATATCTTTTTACATAGTGCATGATAGATTGTTACATATTCCTTTCCTCCTGCTTTAATAAATTCAGCTGTTATCTCATCACATCCTGGTGATTTACCATTTTTCAGAATCTTTATTGCCCATAAAACTTCTACTGTCGGTTCGGGTTCTTTCTCCTCCAATAATAATTCACACTGTTGATTTCTGCTTTCACAGTCGGTTGTTTCATACATTCCTCTGCAATATTCCTTCTATCTTTCTAGAATTTCTTCTGTCTCTGTCAAGGTATTCCCCATCTCGTCACAAATTACATTTAGCTTAGGTGTGACATTTCTCGTCAATGTCTTCATTTCTTTAAACATTTCACTATATCTTCCACACTTCTGATGTCCTTCTATTCTTTCACAACGATCTTGTTTGTATTCTTTTTTGTCTTTTCTTATGTTTCTTCGTACTTCTTTTGTTAAAGATTTATATTCCTTTTTGTTATTGTTTGTTACTTTCCATTGCGTCTTCATTTCTCTGCGTTGTTTTATCAGTTCTAGTGTGCCTGCTGTAATCCATCAGTTCTTTTGTGTTTTCTTTACTGGAACTATGTCTGTAGCTGTTGTTATTAAGATATCTCTGACCCGAGTAACCAAATCATCTGGTGTCATCTCTTCCTGTACAGCCATCAGGATTTCGAAACGGTTCTTCAGTTCTATACCGTATTGTTCTGATATTTTTGTAAGATAAAAGCGAAATGATCTTGATCCCGTAACTGTCTTTTTTATCTTTACCTTCATGTCTGGTATTAATAACTTATGAATCGTGTCACAGTCAGCACCTGGTAAAGTTTTTGCTGATGTTATACTTGATCTCCACCTTTTTGCACTAAAATGTAATCTATTTGATTCTTGGTTTTCTCATCTGGTGATGTCAACGTGTACAGTCTTCTTGGATGTTGTTTAAAAAGTGTGTTAGCAATCATTAGCACAAAAATATACAGGGCGAAGAAATAGAGAGAGGAGATAAAGTATAGATTCACATGAATACTATTTTTTTTAAAAGTTAAATAGAGTACTTAGCTGTAAATTGTAAGATGTAGCTTGTTCGGCGGTGTATGTTAGGAATGGATTTAGTAGAACGTGGATACTGTTTAAATGGAGACTTGTGATACGTGGTCGGTGGGTTGTAACTGGCGGGTGGGGGTGGTGGATGGGGAACCGTGGAGGGGAGAGAGATACAATGTTGACCTAGCCAGGAGAAGGTGAAATAGATGATTAGGGAAGAGCGGTTGCAAAGTGACGCTGTGAGGAGGTTTTGAACTATTTGTGACAAGTAAGAAGGGGGTGGAGTTTAGTGGATAGGTACTATGATAATTGAAGAGAATGTTAAGTATAGCTGAACAGCGAGTTTAACCCGTGCGGCTCTAGCGTCCCATAATTTTGAAAGCAGCGGTTCTCATGCGTCAGGCGGCTTGTGTCATCTGCCTGACATTGTTTGATGGCTGTTACCAGAAAATCAGATCTGCCTCTGTGGTTGGGGCATTGAAATGATTTGGGACTGGTTTCGAAGCATGTTGGGCGATGTCGTACAGATGTTTTCACAGTTCGTCAGCAAGCCAAACTAGCAAACCAAAAAACCACTCAACTAGCAATTGGCCAACCAACCATCCATGCAGTCAATTAATCAGCCAGTAAACCAATCAGTCAACCAGCCAACCAGTTATTCATCCAACTAACCAGACAACTAACGAATTAGCCAGCCCGTTAGTTTACAATCCGCTGATAAGCATGTACAGTCTTTGCGCCATGGACCCTATCCAAGATTAGCTCACCCGCTAAGTCTGCTCTGCTGAGTCATGTGGTCAGAACTTTTCTTTTTATTTCTCTTAAGCTCTACGATCTTTATGGCAATGATGTTATACCATAGACAGCTAAGAAAACCAACGAAGAAGTTTTAATAGAGGCTGGAGTTAAAAGGCAAATTACAGTAAAGATCAGAGGCAGACAAGCGAGATTTATAGGACGTTTTCTGAGAATAGGAAAATTGGAACACATTGTAAAGGTAAAAGGTAATCCTCTCATGCCTTAGAGGCACATAAGGATATGGTGTTAGTGCCCATATTTTCCTTGACCTGTCAGCACAGTAGAGGGTGATATGCTCAGTATCACGCCTGTGGCAACTGGAAAAATTGAGGGAAGAAGAGACAAAGAGAGAAGTTACTGGATGGGCTGTCAGTGTGGCTAGGAAGAAAGTCACCGGCGGATCTCATAATCAAGTCTAAAGACAGGGAATTGTGGGGAGAAATGATCGCCTACGCCATGTCACTTGATTGATTGTTGATTCCTAGTGTTAGAAAACAATCCCTGCCTGTAAGGCGAGATATGCTAAAGTGCACTGTGCACAATCAAGACCGGCTGGGGTAGAGGGGGAGGGGCGGGGGAACCGGCTGGTGCACTGCCCCGAAGCTCGTATAGCTTCCCCCGTTTCCCCATTTTAAGGGGAACGGGGGAGGGGCCAGTCGCGGAAGGTGGGGAGTGGATGAAGCAGGGCGCTTCTACTGGTGAGGACGTATAGTGTCGCCCGTGGATGAGCACCAGCTGAAAATGTCCGGGTAGAAACAGCTTGCATCCGTTTTATGACGTGTTAAGTGAAGCAAGATCTTGAAAATGTTACTGTTAAATCTGAAAGTATCAACAACTGCTTTCTTTGATATTCTCTGAGAAACGAACACACCCAGGTATACAACTCCAGCTTAGATAACAGCAGCACAGAATAAGAACCGCTGACACTCTTCCGCAAAACTACAGAAAACGGAGTGTAGTAAGCTGAAAAGATGTGAAGTACGTACACTAGAACAAGTTTTATTCATGGGTACTAATGATAGATGACGGATGAGGTGAAGTGTGTTACACAAGAAATACACTTAGGCTCCACCACCCCGGCAAGACACAAGTTTGCCATGTGGGGAGGGAGTCATCTACATCTACACCCACACAGAACAGCAATCAAACATCTTGACAATCAAACATCTTGATGAACAAGATTTCTACTTACAGATGTCATGAATTATGCCTCACTGAGTTTCCAAAAAAAAAATCACAACATACATTTTCAGAACCACTAGTTCTTTAACAAAATCTTAAAACAGAACTAATTCTACATTCTTTAGTTCTACACTTTCTACAGAACAAAAATATAAGGCAAACTCAGCACAGTACAAATGCCTACAGTAACAGATCAAACACCATAGCCAAGCTGACGACGCAAAATCACATCATATTGTCCCTAACATAAACTCTCCCAGTCATCATAAACTCAAACTCAACTCAATCCATAACTTAATCCTCTCCCAGAAAAATATGTCCCTTAAATATAAAGTACATTTTCTGACAGAACGTTTCCCGAACTGTCTTCACGAGAAAACTCAACTTCGTGAAGTTGTCTATTTATTTGGCCTTCAGAATTTTTTTCCTACAAAAATCATGTCCCCAAAGTAGTTTCCGTTACTAATTTTGTCTGGTTGTGTCAACACAGACATTCCACTGCTGACACCTAAAAAAAAAAAAAACTTTCCCTAACTAAACTCAGAATAATCCCAGGAAATTTACGCTACCTGTCAAGGTCAGTTGAGCTAAGAAACTTGCCACGTATCACAAACAAGGGACATAATCAGGTAGCTTAACTATTAAAGCTAATTACTTCCCTTACATATACTATCACATGGAGATTAGTTTTGCACCACCTTTATAAAGTTCCTCTCGGAGACTTTTTTTTTAAATATCTCCATATTTTAACGGAAATTTCTGTTTTTGTATCTTTGTGTATTGTCAACTGCTACTTCTTCAAACAATCCCAGCCTTGGATTCCCGGAAAAAAAAGCTCTCGGCTGTCGACATCCTACTTACAGTTCGGTCTGGATTGCTAATTGGTGATGGCCACGTGTGACTTTCTCGCTCCGTGTATACAGGATAAATCCTGCAGCAGATATTGGACTGAAGTTACACAAGCGCACTCATCAATGTCAACTTGACATTCATTGCAAACAGCGACAACTAGGTCAACAGACAAGGTTATCAACAAAATATATTTGCCACCAAAACAGCGTCTAAGTCAACGTGGACCAGTCGCTTCTTGTTCTTATTTCAATGGTGCTAGACTGGGATCTTTGTTCTTCAAATAAGTGACGATGATTGTGACGATATGAGGCTGTAATATGATGTCATGATTATTTATTCTCTATCCATTAAAAGCTACAGCGATGTGTCTTTCTTTCAGATCTACTATACATTATAAAATTATACAGATGAAAACCAGAAACTTCTCTCATTAGCACTGGTTGTTGAATTTTGTTGCCTTGCTAAATATTGTCTGTCTATTGAGGGCTTATACTTCAATTTGTCAAAACATTTGTGTGGGTCACGTGACTACGAATACAGGAACTCCTGCCAGAAGAATAAATGGAAATTTGGTGATGCTTTTAAAACTGCACAAGGTCTTCGTGATATTTGCTGTTTCCTTGAAGTGTTTTATTACACAACTGTAAGTTTATTGGACATCACGTAAAGTGATCAAATACATGCATAAAAACATCTTATAATAAATCATATACATATATATATATGTGTGTATATATATATGTATATATATATATATTCATTCATTCATTTGCATGTCCCTTGCGGAACTTTGCTTCCCAAACAGCACTACTGTAGGCCTCTCGGTTGTGAGCAAGATGGCCTGCCGCTGCTGCATCCATTTGCAGATCGTCAACGATGTCTTGCAGCCATCTTCGTTTTGGTCTTCCTCTCTTTCTTTTTCCCATTATGTATCCTTCCAATACGGTCTTCTCTAAATTATCATGACGTTTAATGTGTCCAAAATATTTTAAGTTTTCTCTCTTTAATCCTCTTTACTAGCCAGCCTTCTTCAATATTAAGCTCTTGTCTCTCTCTCTGAACCTTAAGTGCCCAGGGCACATGGGGCTTCCGCAAGGGTTTTCCACAAATGCCTTTCCTTCGCCTTTTTTTCTGCTCTTGCCCAGGTGAGCCCTCTATTGCTCAACATCCTTTCTGTTGTTCTTCTCCATGTCTCTTTTGGTCTACCCTTACTTCTGCTCCCCTGTGGTGTCCATCTTAGTGCTATTTTTGGTAGTGAGTTGTCAGTCATTCGGAGCACATGTCCCAACCATCGCCAGCGTCTTTCCTCAATAATTGTTGTCAGTGGTTTCATCTGCATTTCTGCTAATAAGATGTTATTTCTTATGGTGTTTGGCCAAAATATTTTTCTAATTCTTCGTAAACATTTAGTCTGGAAAGAATTCAACTTGTTTTCTATGGTTTTGGTGATTTTCCAGCATTCACTTCCATAGAGTAGTACACTTAGAACATTACTCTTAAATATCCTGATTTTCATATTTATGCTTAGTTTTTTTTTTTATTTCCATATAGTCTGCAGCATTGCAAAAGCCTGGTTTGCTCTAGTAAGTCTGCTGTTGATGTCCTCTGTGTTGTCTCCATTTTCTACTACTCTGCTGCCAAGGTATACAAATTCGTTGACCTCCTCCACTAACTTGTTATCTACTCTGAGTACATTTCTGTTGTTCACATTTTGCTTCATTAACTTTGTCTTTCCTACGTTGATCTTTAGTCCTATGTTGTTTGCATTCTGAGTTAGCTTGTTTATTTTATCTTGCATATCTTTGTGACTGCTTGATAATAGACAAATGTCGTCCGCAAAGTCAAGGTCCTCCAGCACTGTGTCAAGGGTCCATTGTAATCCTCTGCATTTGTCTGATGTTGCCTCCTTCATTAACCAGTCTACTGCCAAGATAAATAATGTTGGTGATAGTACACATCCCTGTTCACTCCTGTTTGTACCCTAAAGCTGCTGGAGGTATGTTCTCCACAGATAACTTTGCACTGAAAACCCTCGTATAGGGCTTTGATTACATTAACTATTTTATGGGGGAGGCCATGCCATCTTAGGATTTTCCACAGTGCATCTCTGTTGACACTGTCAAAGGCTTTCTCAAAATCTATGAATAATGCATATGTTGTGCTATGCCACTCATTTGCCTGTTCTAATATGTGTCTAAGTACAAATATGTGGTCTATGCATGATCTTCCTTTCCTAAATCCTGCCTGCTCTTTCCGAAGTTTTTCCTCAAGTGTTGGTACAATTCTATTGATGATTATTCTGCAAAATACTTTACTGTGAGTGGCAGTAGGGTAATGCCTCTCCAGTTCCCGCAATCTCTGAGGTTACCCTTCTTTGGTAGTTTTACTATAAGCCCAGTTTTCCACTCCTCTGGGGCTTTTTCTAGATCCCAAATTTGTTGTAATATCCGGCAAAGTTGTTTTGGTGTTTCTGTTTCTTCTGCTTTCAACATCTCAGCAGTCACTTCATCTTCACCTGGTGCCCTGTCTGATTTTAGCTTCTTTATCGCCTCCTTTACTTCATTTATTGTTATTGGTCCTGTATTGATGTTTAGTTCCGTTTTTGCTTCAGGTATGTCTATTTACATTCAAAGGCATTTATGTGTTTCTCAGCTGTTTTGTTAAGTGTCCAAGTCTCACGGGCATATGTTGCGATGGGAAAGATGCATGCCCTTAAAAATCTTATTTTTGTAGTTCTGTCTGCTCCTCTCCACAGATTCTTTATTTGTTTTACTTTCTGAAGAGCGATAGATGTCCTTTTAATTTCTCTCATTGTATCTCAATTATTAGTTAGCAGTGATCCAAGATATTCAAAACTCTCCACTTCTTCCAGTTTTTCCTCATTGATACATATTTCATCTGCCTTGTTTGTTTTGTCTGTTGTCATCAATTTAGTTTTCTTTGCATTAAGATAGAGGTTCTGCTCTTCGCTGTTCTTACGGACTGACATAATTAGTTTGTCCATTCCTTTTTGTGTTGTGGACAGTAATAATGTGTCATCAGCATATCTAATCTCTGGTATTTCATAACCTCCAAGTGTTATGGCATCGTAATATTCTTTGTCTACATCTTCTCTAACATTCCTCATTATATTTTCAGTATACAAGTTAAATAAGTAGGGTGACAATATGGACTCCTAACGGACCCCTTGTTTTATGTCAAACCAAGTTGTTATTTCACCATTTATTCTTACTGCTGCTTGTTGGTCTAATACAGCAGTGATGTCAACTGTATCAAATGTGTGTTGGAAATCCCATTTTTTCCATTATTTCCCAAAGTTTCTGGTGTTGTACACAATCAAATGCTTTTGAGTAGTCTATAAAGGATAAATATAGATTCACATTAAACTTTCTGCATTTCTCTATTATTAATCTTATATTGAATATATGATCTCTTGATCCTCTTACTTGCCTGAAACCAGCTTGGACCATATTGACTTCTTCTTTTAATGTGTGTGTGTGTGTGTGTGTGTGCGCGCGCGAGCTTCACAGGTTCTTCTTCTTCTTCGTACGCACATTGGCAATAATGCGTGGTACCACGATTTTTGCGAAGCGCCTTTTGGCTGGGTACCTCCGACTTCAGCACCTTTCCTTGCTAGGGCAGACTTGCTCAGACTGCCATGAAGACAGTGGTGTAGGCTGGCTGGCCTAAACTTTGTTTTACAGCCTCTGGTGGCTGTACTTAAGCCCCTTCTCCACGTCAGATCCAGCATGCAATGCTGGCTGGCCAGACAGCTTTGAGACAGTTCCGCAGGGACACTCCGACTTGGGGATGAGGAATCTGATGAATGCCTCAACGATATCCATTCCCCGCCACCTATAGTCTGTTGGCTCTGTTTTGTTTACATCATTCTGATAGCCAATGTTGTAAAGACAAATAGGCCTGTCACGTCCTGGATTCAGTGGTTTCACACGAGATTTTCCTCATCCCTGCCAGTGATCTCCATGCCCCCATCTGTCCACCATCCTGACATTACAATTAGTGTTGATTGCTACAGGTTTCTGGGCTACAGGAGTAGGTCAGAGTTTTTAAGCAAACAGACCTATGTTCCCTGTCTCACAAAGACTATGTTAAGATAAGTGTGTTCTTAACATAGTTATTCCCAAGAGGAAAGGGGAAGGAAGGTACTTCACAGCGGAACATAATGTAGTTAGGTAAACTGCGAGGGGAAGTCACTAAGTAACTCGCAAATTGAAATATTTTATCAGTGGCGGTTATCAGATAGTATTTAAATATATCCTTAGATAGTACCATCATCCAACTTTATAATAGTTGTATGTATAGGGCGCTGGGAGTTACGTGCGCATGCGCAAAGCAATAGCAAAATGGCTACCCAACTGTTAGTGTGTAACAAAGAAGAACAGAGAAGTGTAGTGCGATTTTTGTGGGCTAAAGGACATTCATAAGGAAATGATTACAATTTATGCTGAAAAGTGTTTATCACGTAACTCGGTCTATAACTGGGTAAAAGAATTTTCTCAGGGACGCACCGAAATTGTTGACAAAAATTCAAGATTACGCCTTCTGCGTAGAAGGTTATGTTGACAGTGTTCTGGGATTATCAAGGAGTATTGTTAACCAAGTTCCAGAAGTATGGTGACAGTGTGAATTCTGTATCGTATTGTGAAGTTCTGTCGATGCTACCGGATGCAATTCGAAGAAAACGTCCTGGTCTGCTAATTAGAGATGTACTTCTCCTTCATGACAATGCCAGACCAAATACGGCTCGGTTAACCCAAGAGAAAATTAGCCATTTGGGTTGGGAAGTTCTTGAACATCCACCCTATAGTCCTGACTTAGCTCCAAGTCTTCTTCTTCTTCTTCGTTCACTTCTACCACCAAAAACCGCACTGTGAACCTACTGAATTCACGCATGTGGTCCTCGTTAGGTCCCGTGGTCCCCTGTATGGTCCAAAATAGACCACACGAGTTCCACGAAAGGACCACAAGGGGTTCAGAGTATCACAGTGCTTTAGCCTATATTCTTGGTGGGTCTCGGAAGCGGGATTGCGTGACACCGTGGTTTTCATTGCACCAGTTTGGTCTAGGGTTGGACTTTCTCACCGGAAGACCTCGACGTGTTTGGGATATCAGTGCATCACCGCCGGGTGAGAGGTGGTTGCCCATCCAGTCCAGGGTTGGACTTTCTCACCGGAAAACCTCAGCGTGATTAGGATACGCAGACATCCCCGCCGGGTGAGAGGTGGTTGCCTATCTAGACTTCCCTGGTCCAGTGTCTCCGACTTCAGCATTTTGCAGTCGTGGCCGCTACCCTTCCTAGTTGTGACCAGGATGGAGCTTTTGTCCAGGAGGACGAATCCTCGCCACTAGTGACTTCTACCCCTGGGTTGAGCCGGTTTAGGCATTTCCCAGTATGGGCGTGTTTGGGACGGGACCGACCTCTATGGCAGAGGTACTGTGACATTCATAGCCTTCAAGATTCACCCCTGGTATGAGCCGGTGTAGGCAAAATTCACCAGTATGGGTGTTTATCAGGCGTTACCGACCTCTAGAGCGGAGGTGGCATGACATGTCTAGCCATCGAGTTCCACCCCTGGTGTGTGCCGGTTTAGGCATATTTCACCAGTGTAAGTGTATTTCGGACGTGGGCGGCCTCTAGAGCAGAGGTGCCGTGGTATAGCTCTCGTAGCGATACTACTGGACATACCGGTTAAACTTCACTTTCCACCACCTTTTCCCATCGACGCCGCACAGCAACCTTTATTTCTTTTCCGCATTTACTTACTTAACCGGGAGGAGCTTCACTCCACGCGCGGCATTTGAGGAGTCAAGCCAGCAGTGTCTTAACCTCTGGGACAAGCCGGTTCATGCATTTCACCTGATATGACTGCACTCAGGACGTGGCCGACCTCCAGACCAGAGGTGCCGTGATTTGACTGTTTGTTTCGCTTTATCCTTTTTACCACCTTTTCCGCAGTGATGCTGCGCGGCAACCTCATTTGCAAATTTCTTCATTGGCCGGGAGGAGCACCGCTCCACGCACGGCAGCTGAAGATCTCGCCAACAGCGGTTAGCTCCAAGTGATTTTCACCTGTTTGGGCCATTGAAAAACCACTTTGGCGGGAGAAAATTCCTAGAGGTGGAAACAGAAGTAAAAAAAAAATGGTTAAGAAATCGGACTCCCGATTTTTACGCCATGGCAAATGTATCAATGTTAGTGGCGATTGCGTTGAGGAATAGGGGAGTAATGTAGGTTCAAAAATTAAAAGTTTTCAAATTACTGTCGCATTTAGTTTCTTTGTAACAGGCATTTGCGAGTTACTTAGTGACTTCCCCTCGTAAATTAGTCAGCTAATATATGCAGAATAGTAAATTGCAATATCAATCGGAATATCAATCATGTCCAAGAATCGTCATTGGAAACCTGACTGTAACACATTCACCGACATACGAAGAGAATTCTACTTACATTCACCAGTGGGTTTTCCAGTTAGAGAAGTACAGTACAATGAGTAGCTTGTGCATGTACGGTCTTGGCAGGGATCTATCACTTTCCCACAGATGTGCGGCTTTAAAAGAGACTATGGTTGACCTCAGAACACGTGCGCTTAGATAGCAAGCAATATATTGAGGTCAAGTTTGGGTACAACTCTGTTATACTGTATTTCGTGTGTGCGTGCGTGTGTGCGTGCGTGCGTGTTCGTGTGTGTGCGTGCGTGTGTGCGTGTGTGTGTGCGTGCATGCGTGTGTGTGCGTGCGTGTGCATATGTGTGTGTGCGTGCGTGTGTGCGTGCGTATGTGCGTGCGTGTGTGTCGCTAAAGTCTAAATTAGTTTAAAGAATGGTTTCATTGTTATATTTCTTATATTGCTTTATTACAATCTGCTAGTGTATAATGAATGTGAGAATGTAATATAAGTTTATTACATATAGTTACATAAATGAGAGTGTGGATTGTATAGACAAGAGATGACTTCCTCCCCCCCCCCCCTTATTTTTCATGCTAATTATGTTCAAAATCTAATGCTGAATGTCTGTAACTGAGTCATCATCATTGCCTTTCACTTCATTGAGAGCATAGGCCACGGATAAAGGCCCTTCAGTCATCCCTGTTCTTGGAATTATTGTTTGCTTCCTTCCATGTGTATCCCTTGTCTCTGAGCACTGTCATGCTTTCTCTTCTCCAGGTAAGTCTGGGTCTTCCTCGTTTTCTATTTCCTTGAGGATTCCATGTCAGTGCCTGTCTTGCTATGCTGGTGTCGGGTTTTTTCAGTGTGTGGCCAATCCACCTCCATTTCCTAGACATGATTTGTAAGTTCATAGGTTCTTGTCCTGCCCTTTTCCAGACATCCTCGTTCCTGATCTTGTCCAGCCATTAAATGTTTAAAATCCTTCTCAAGCAGTAGTTTATGAATGCTTGTATCCTCTGTTGTATTGTCTGTAAAAGAGTGAAAGTTGCATAGAAAGGCCTGCTTGCACAATTTTAACCCTTTGAAAATAAATTTTGTTCGTTCGTTGAGCAAAGGCAGCGGCGTACTCAACAGCTGGAAGAAGACCAATTACTAATCGCCACACTGTTGTGAGGCAACTCCCCAAATATTAAAATTAATGTTATCTATATGTATTATTCATCACGAACTCACTAGTCAGTTTTTAATGTATGTGGGCACTTTAGTGGACATTTAGCCTTGACATTTCTGTAACTTCTCGTCGTACGATATTTCACGAGATCTATCTCTAACCGTATTTCAGAGTCTCGATGAGACGAGACTGCAAGTCTAGATCATACATTTGCAGATAACAACTTCAGCAACACCCATTTCACCAAGATAAACATTCCTGACCCCAAAACAAAACAAAAATTAAATTTATCAAATCTTTTTAACCCTGACCTACTTACCGGAGGTTATGATTTGTTGTCTGATAACTTAGAATTTACTTGTAGCGATCATAATCTTCACCGGTTTTTTTTCTCTCCCCGTGGCCGCATCTTGTTTTCTGTTTATCAGTATTTTACAGTTGCTTCTTTATTTTTTTGCCCTTTCGGCTGCTGTTTGTAGTGTAGAAAGTTATTTATGATACAACAGATATGCTCAGTACTGATCTAGCTATGCCCTGATCTCCTTCGACTTTGACTTCAGATAGACGTAAATAATTGCACCATATCGCCGTTATATACCTTGCGGTCAAAAACATTCAATTTCGACTCAGCGTATTTTTTAAAACCAGGTTCGGCTTCTTATAGTTATCTCCCATTCACTTGGCCTCTGGTTTCAAGGAGCATCACTGGGAGGTGCTTTAGGGTCTTGGTCTGCTATGGTCGCGTAACCCTGGTGCACACAGTGTCAGCTATGGGTCTTGAACCACTTTCATTTAGCCTGAGCAGTGGATCTTCGGCCGCACTGCTTTATGTTGAGATGCCTTTCATCGAGCTGAGATGACCGTCAGTTGGAAATGCAAATTAAAGGAACAGAATGTCTGGGATCAGCCTGGGCAGGCGGACAGGAGAGAAATAAAGATAACAAGAAGATAAGCGAGAACATGCGACGGAGTGGCGAAGACCTTAGCGCACGAGTCTCATGGCGTTGGTTTGAGTCCAGCTGGAGGTGTCCCAGTCATCCACCTGTAGAAACTCAGCTTCCCTTGGAGCTGGGGAAGGAAAGCTGGCCAGGTAGTAGGATGCTGACTACACTGCCCTCTTTGTCTTCCGACAGGCCAAGAAAAATATGGACACTAACACTATCTTTACCTTACAAAAATGAGAATTTGTACCACCAAACAAAATGGTAAAATGCTGCATCTGTTCTGCTTTACTGTATGAAGCAGAAACACTGACTCCTACGCAGAAGACGTAGAGGAGGATAGATGCGGCTGAAATGTTGATATACAGAAAATTTAGGTCATATATCACTGACAATGAAAACAACAAATGCATAAGTACTGCAACAACTTCAAATACAATATGAATTTTCTCACAGAAATAAGGATCAAGAAAACAAAATACGTCGCCACATCAGAAGACATAACAATATACTGAAGACAACAGTGAAGGAAAGGCGGAAGGAAAAAAAGCGCAAGAGGCAGACAGAAAGAAAAGAAAATGGAAAGATAACATACAGAATGGACAAAA
This sequence comes from Achatina immaculata, assembly GCA_009760885.1. NCBI lineage: Eukaryota > Metazoa > Mollusca > Gastropoda > Stylommatophora > Achatinidae > Lissachatina > Lissachatina immaculata. Next base: position 42,722,320 of record CM019721.1, read on the forward strand.
TACAGCCTGGCTGAGGTCACCATCAAAGCAAAGGAGTGAGAAAACTGGAGATTCATTACCCGCCAATCTTTGTTCTGAAGACGGCACATGTTGATAATGATTAACCTCCAGATGCCAATAGCATCAAAAGCCAGGCCATGAAAGACTGCACGCAAACCACTCGGCATTCAAACATGAAGCTGATACAAATGCAAGAGCTAGCCAAGATTATAACATCCTAGCCCCCCTCTGTGCTAATGACAACAAGATCTGGTCTTGTTTATTAGTGTTGGTATCATTTACTTTCATTTTAATCCTCAATTCTCTTTGCTAATGACAACAAGATCTGGTCTTGTTTATTAGTGTTGGTACCATTTACTTTCATTTTAATCCTCAATTCTCTTTGCTAATGACAACAAAATCTGGTCTCATTTCTCAGTATTCATATCAATTTTCCATCATGGTCCACATCTTAGATCTTCCCTGGGAAAACTTCCCTTATCAAAATATGCCTGTGAGACGTGGACACTTAACAAAACAGATGAGAAACACATAAATAAATGCCTTTGAATGTAATTGCTACAGAAGAGTTCTTAAAATATCATGGACACAGAAAAGAACAAATATTGGAGTGATTATTGGGACAACTGTCCATGTCCACTGACCTTTGCACTATCATGAAGTATATACTACAAAATGAGAATGCTTTCAACCATCCAGCTAGCTCGGTCAGTACAGCATAAGTTTTTTAATACAGGGGTTACGGATTCGAGCCTCACTTGTGGCAAAGTGTTTTTTGTTGTTTTTTTTTTTACATTTTAAAGTTATACTTTAGAGTATGACACTATTTATTTGTCTTTAATAAGAACAATTATACTTTTAACTTTTAGAAAAACTAGCAATTTCGGATGTCCACTGACCATTTGTTCCATATGGAGTAAACATTCCACTCCGAATTTGGTTAGGACCCTGGCTCGACTGTCTGTCCTAGAAGAGTAAACGTCACACCCCGAATTCAGTTAGGACCCTGGCTCGACTGTCTGTCCTAGAAAGAGTAAGCGTCACACCCCGTATTCAGTTAGGACCCTGGCTCGACTGTCTGTTCTAGAAAAGAGTAAACGTCACACCCCGTATTCAGTTAGGACCCTGGCTCGACTGTCTGTCCTAGAAGAGTAAACGTCACACCCCGAATTCAGTTAGGACCCTGGCTCGACTGTCTGTCTTAGAAAGAGTAAACGTCACATCGCGTATTCAGTTAGGACCCTGGCTCGACTGTCTGTCTTAGAAAGAGTAAACGTCACATCGCGTATTCAGTTAGGACCCTGGCTCAACTGTCTGTCTTAGAAAGAGTAAACGTCACACCCCGTATTCAGTTAGGACCCTGGCTCGACTGTCCTAGAAAGAGTAAACGTCACACCCCATATTCAGTTAGGACCCTGGCTCGACTGTCTGTCTTAGAAAGAGTAAACATCACACCCTGTATTCAGTTAGGACACTGGCTCGACTGTCCTAGAAAGAGTAAACGTCACACCCCGAATTCAGTTAGGACCCTGCCCCCACTGTTTGCCCTGGCTCAACTCAGGAGCAGGGATTAGGGGAAAGAAATTCGATTGAAGTACCTTACCAAAATGCTTGTATTATTTGTTGACAATGTTAGTGGCATGGGGTCAAAGGCCACAGTCAAGGTCATTGTCCCCATAATCACAGCCAACAGATATATATCCATAGTTCATTCATTCCTTTGCATGTCCCTTGCGGAACTTTGCCTCCCAAACAGCACTCCTGTAGGCCTCTCGGTTTTGAGCAAGATGGCCTGCTGCTGCTGCATCCATTTCCAGATCATCAACGATGTCTTGCAGCCATCTTCGTTTCGGTCTTCCTCTTTTTCTTTTTCCCATTATGTATCCTTCCAATACGGTCTTCCCTAAATTATCATGACGTTTAATGTGTCCAAAATATTTAAGTTTTCTCTCTTTAATCCTCTTTACTAGCCAGCCTTCTTCAATATTAAGCTCTTGTAGTATAGATATATTTATTCTTTTTTGTGTCCATGATATTTGGAGAACTCTTCTATAGCATTTACATTCAAAGGCATTTATGTGTTTCTCAGCTGTTTTGTTAAGTGTCCAGGTCTCACAGGCATATGTTGCGATGGGAAAGATACATGCCCTTAAAAATCTTATTTTTGTGGTTCTGTCTGCTCCTATCCACAGAATCTTTATTTGTTTTACTTTCTGAAGAGCAATAGATGTCCTCCTTTTAATTTCCCTCATTGTATCTCCATTATTAGTTAGTAGTGGAGATACAATGAGGGAAATTAAAAGGAGGACATCTATTGCTCTTCAGAAAGTAAAACAAATAAAGATTCTGTGGAGAGGAGCAGACAGAACCACAAAAATAAGATTTTTAAGGGCATGTATCTTTCCCATCCCTGATCCCAACAAAACTATATCCATAGTACAAGAACTTTAATCTTGCCATTTCTTTTCTCTCTAAGCCAAACCTTTCTAATCCCCAGTAAATGAAATATGGAAAGGGGCATATTTCTAAATTCTAGGCCAAGGTCAAAGTATCCATGAGACTAAAAAAAAATCATTTTTAAAAACACATTTTAAAACTTATACACAGGGAAAAATAATTCATGTAAAGTGCATAAAAACACAAACTAGTGCCTACACTAAAACATTTGTGCTTTCAGTGATGTGAGTTTTTTTGTTTTTTTTTTTTCCTCTCAATGAATGCTTACACCAGGAAATTGTTTCACTATCTCAATATGGAAATCTAAAAAACTAAACATAAATAAAAAAATCAGGATATTTAAGAGTAATGTTCTAAGTGTACTACTCTATGGAAGTGAATGCTGGAAAATCACCAAAACCACAGAAAACAAGTTGAATTCTTTTCAGACTAAATGTTTACGAAGAATTAGAAAAATATTTTGGCCAAACACCATAAGAAATAACATCTTGTTGGCAAGAAATGCAGATGAAGCCACTGACAACAATTATTGAGGACAGACGCTGGCGAGGGTTGGGACATGTGCTCCGAATGACTGACAACTCACTACCAAAAATAGCACTAAGATGGACACCACAGAGGAACAAAAGTAAAGGTAGACTAAAAGAGACATGGAGAAGAACAACAGAAAAGATGTTGAGCAATAGAGGGCTCACCTGGGCAAGAGCAGAAAAAAAGGCAAAGGACAGACATTTGTGGAAAACCCTTGCGGAAGCCCCATGTGGCCTGGGCACTTAAGGTTCAGAGAGAGAGAGAGAGATCTCAATAGTTGATTGGCATAAAAGTATTAGTCATAAAGTGGGTGTTATGTACACTTATATCAGATGTAAATATCATTTGTAATTTATAACAAACAATAGCAAAGCATTATACAAGGGCAATTACAAGAGAGAGCGGAAAAAAAACAACCTTGTCATATTTATTCAGTGGTTAAGTCCTTTATTTGCAGTTACTTTTTTTTTTCTTAAAACCTGCCCTTGTACTTTCACTGTAACTCTCAGAAAGCCAGATGTGATCACATAATGTATGCAAATGTAATTTCATTGTTTTCACTTAGAGACACTCATACACATAATGTATGATGAAACACAAGGAAACAAATGCACCATGTATGCCATCTCTCACAATGTCTTGTGCTCTCTGCACCCAAGCACGTTTCTATTTCCAAAGCTTTTCCACATATCTTGCTGGAAAGCAACAGGAACATAAGCAGAACTACAGTAGAAAACAACATAAAAACATGTAACATTTTTACAGACATACAGATCAGATATGTTAACTACTTTTTCTAAACAGATATTTGTACAACATGACAAACAGGAACAAGATTCCATAAAGCAGTGAAAATTCAAAGTACTTCATGGCATGAACATGTCAGAAAATCACTATAAAGCACATGAGTCTACTAATTTGAGCTTTACTTAATTTTATTCTTCATTCAACTTTCATCTCCATAATACATATGCATGAGAACTACTTACAGAGTGAAATATTTATCAAGACACTGTATGATAGTCACATACAGACTATGAAATCCCAAAAAACTGCAAGGAAAACAAGGATAAACTGTGAAACCAGAAACTGAAAACATAGGAAATGACTGGCAGACAAACATGTCTATTTCACAGCTTTTAATGGCATTTTTCACACCTGGAAGACGTTTTTAGCTGACATACTTTAAGGACAGAGTATAACACCTGCAATGAATACGAATCATGCTTCACCTCGGCAATTAGCACGGAAAATGTGCCTTGCCTACATTGCACTTTCCCATTTTTGAATCTGCTAATCAGCTCCAGAGGAAAGAAAATGTCCACACGTCTGAACATCTAGCAAAAGTTACTGGGGATGCCAGAAGGTGAGTGGGTAAAAGAACTTCACCACCAAATGCCTTTGTGTATCTCTCTATTTTTTTTCAGGGTTTACTCCCTTAACTCTTTCCGTGCGTTGGGTCGAATTTTCGACATTTCCGGTGGTCCCAAGAGTGTGTGTGGTTGAAAATTCGACAACTGATTGTTTCGTTAAAACAAGCGGTGTAACATTTAGATTGTACATATTTCGTCCGCGATTCCGGTGACACTTTCAAAATGGAGAATGCGTGCCTAGTTACGAGCGATGCCGAGTGAGAACAAGGACGCGAAGCATGGACATTTTTCAATTTTTGACGATGTAGATAGGGGTATGGACATAGCCTATGGCTGCCCCGCTGCTCATGAATGTTTTCTAAATAGATCTAGACATATTTAGACGACTGGAGAAGTAGTTGGAAGTAGTTAGGAGGTTATTTCAGACATTCATTCAGCGAAAATGCCATACGGAGTCACAATACGAGATCGACAAGTAGATCTACACATCTTAGATGGTAAGTAGGGGTAAGTAGCGCGAATCTAGACCTAGCCGATGGTGAGCTGGCCACAATCAGTGTCTAAAAACATCACATTACTTCTTTTTTCCTAAAAAACTCTGCATTTATGAAATTTTCATTCATTTAGCTACACTTTGACACATATTATGTATACGGAAGTACATGGAAATACTGTTTTCCATTCCATTTTACAACTAGACCCCCTTACTGACCAAGACCCGTGTTTTACTCCCGTACGCCATGACACGTCTGTGTTTCTTCTGCCGCATGGAAAGAGTTAACTTTCGATTCTCCCAGGTCAATCACAAAGGAGTTGACATAGACTATTAGTATCGGTTAGTCATATAACAGCTGCCAAATTTGACCAGCTGGCCAAAATAAAACACCTAATACCTATACTTTATGACATCACGCAAAGGCGGGGGGGGGGGGGGGGGGGGGGGGGGGGGGGGAGGAGAGAGAAGAGAAGAGAAAGATGCTGTCTGATTTGACAGTCAGCAACCCATAGCTATTAAGCTATGTCAGAGTTGGTAAACCATAGCCAACCAAGAAAATATCCCACCTCTCCACTGATACCCCAGTAACAGACTTAGCCTGGCTAATGGGGGCCAGAGATCACCATAGTTCCCACGGTGCTGGAGTTGGTAAAAAAAAACATTGCACACTCAGAAAAACAGACGTCATACCAACTCCCAATCTGACATGATGCCATGCCTTAACATCTTCACCACATCGGCTGCAAAGAATGCCAGTTCACAGTTCCAGGAAGACAGAAGAAAAAGAAGAATACATCATGTAAAAATAACTACAATCCATAGATGGCATAAAAAGTAACATTAAATTTAACAGACATAATCAGGCAACAACTACACCTGACAGATGAAGATGCAGAAGCAATATACAAAAATGTACAAAATACACTCAGCAGATAACAACTACATTCGACAAACATCGTGAAATGGTTCCCTAGAGCGGAAGTCTCGCCATGTCGGCGGCAGGTTGTTCTGCAGGTACTTGCCACACTTGTGACACGGGGCAGAGAAGAGATTATAGTAACCCTGAAGCCACAACTGTGGATCACAAGCAACATACTTTAAAAACATATTCCCAATTAAACAAGTATCATGGTTATAACTATAGTACGTCTGCGTTACATCATAGTTACAACTATAATGTGTCTGCATTATATCATGGTTATAACTATAATGTGTCTGCATTATATCATAGTTATAACTATAATGTGTCTGTATTATATCACAGTCATAACTATAATGTGTCTGCATTATATCACGGTTATAACTATACTGTGTCTGCATTATATCACGATTATAACTATAATGTGTCTGCATTATATCATGATTATAACTATAATGTGTCTGCATTATATCATGGTTATAACATATCTGCATTATATCATGGTTATAACTATAATGTATCTACATCAGTCAGTGATAATTCAACATTTAAATGAAAAATTAATTGGTCATATGCAAAAAACGCTGGTCAAATGAACTTAGTGGCTACTCTTCATGATCCATGTAAACACCACTACCACCGTCCCTCATCCATCCAGATCCTAAATCTGGAAAGAATTTCTTTTTTTTTTTTTTTCAAACACCACACAAAAACAGTACAACTGAAGATTTTTCTTCCTTTGTTCTACATGCCAACACACAATGCAGGTACTTTTTTTTCTTTCTTTCATCTACTCTTCCATTTTCTACTCCTTTTTTTCTTTTCTTTTAGTTTTGTGCCTCAGCATTCTTGTGTTCTAGACAACCTCCACTCCCATTAACTGTTCCTATCCACCAACAGCCTGTGTTTAATTTTACGATAACAAGCTCTCATGCCTCTCTGTGTTGTAGGTAACTTCCATTCCATCAATCTATCTCCCCTTATCCTCCACAGCCTGTTTTGTTTTGGGATGATAAATTACTTTTGCCATTTTCTAACACCAGAAAGGTCCCCATAAAATGTTCCCTTTTATTTTATCTTTGTTGTGAACAAAACAAAGTGATGTCTTTGCTTTCCTATTGTTACTAATCTAGAAAACTGAATGGTGCATTAAAAAGAGAAAAAAACATTTCAACAACACAAAGAAATTCTGAAAAGACAGAGAATACTGATATACATACAAAGTATGACTTGATGGCCAGGTCTGGTTTGGCTGGAGCATAATAATGTAATGAAGCAGCCACTGCATGATCTGTTATCTGTATGAGGTGAAAATATAAATATGAAAGAACAGATAAAACACATGCCTTTTGAAAGTTCAGATGGCATTATATTATTCTCACTGACACAGTATCAAACACCGGTTTTTCCCAATGGTAAATATAGAATTAAAAATACTGATGAAAAGATGTACAACACTAGCATTTACAGATATATACTTGTACATTACTTAAAGCAGTCGAAGAAGAAGTTTGAAACGAAAGTGGTTTATACATTAGAAATTACTTGTGCAGTAATAAAATTAAAAACTGCATTAATGAGAAACAAGTCTAACCTTTTGAAAAACTTGGTATCTTGAATTTGACCAAACATCAACCTGTAAAAATTGTTGATCAAACAATCAAGCTGTAAAATTAAGGACCAAACATCAACCTGTAAAAATTGTTGATCAAACAATCAACCTGTAAAATTAAGGACCAAACATCAACCTGTAAAAATTGTTGATCAAACAATCAACCTGTAAAATTAAGGACCAAACATCAACCTGTAAAAATTGTTGATCAAACAATCAACCTGTAAAATTAAGGACCAAACATCAACCTGTAAAAATTGTTGATCAAACAATCAACCTGTTAAAAATTGTTGATCAAACAATCAACCTGTTAAAAATTGTTGATCAAAGAATCAACCTGTAAAATTAAGGACCAAACATCAACCTGTAAAAATTGTTGATCAAACAATCAACCTGTAAAATTAAGGACCAAACATCAACCTGTAAAAATTGTTGACCAAACAATCATTCATTCATTCATTTGCATGTCCCTTGCGGAACTTTGCCGCCCAAACAGCACTCCTGTAGGCCTCTCGGTTGTGAGCAAGATGGCCTGCTGCTGCTGCATCCATTTCCAGATCATCAACGATGTCTTGCAGCCATCTTCGTTTCGGTCTTCCTCTTTTTCTTTTTCCCATTATGTATCCTTCCAATACGGCCTTCTCTAAATTATCATGACGTTTAATGTGGCCAAAATATTTAAGTTTTCTCTCTTTAATCCTCTTTACTAGCCAGCCTTCTTCAATATTAAGCTCTTGTAGTATAGATATATTTGTTCTTTTTTGTGTCCACGATATTTGGAGAACTCTTCTATAGCATTTACATTCAAAGGCATTTATGTGCTTCTCAGCTGTTTTGTTAAGTGTCCAGGTCTCACAGGCATATGTTGCGATGGGAAAGATGCATGCCCTTAAAAACCAAACAATCAAGCTGTAAAATTAAGGATGGACATTAAAAAAAAAATGTTAGGTACTTCTGAGAATTCACTCTGTGCATCCCACCAACTATAAATTGCCACATTTACCTGTGCACTTATCCCATTAACACAGTTCCACCGAACTGGAAACTGGCATGGCAGTTTAGCTACAAGATGCACAACTGTTTACTTCATGCTACAGAGCTTGTGTGCTCCAGGAAACTAATCAAGTCAAAGTTTCAGTCTAGCCTGAGTGATGATCATTTACACCTGTGGCTTAAGACTCTCAGTGGTCAAATCTCGATGTGGACATCAATACTCTGGCCTCCAAAATTCAGGTAAGAGTTTGCACAGAGAGACCAAAGTGCTGAGATGCCGACATCCAAAATTAGTTTTTGTTATCCCTGGTAAATGTAAAGTTCAAATACTGTAACATTAACAGCTATGAGGGGTGATTGATAAATTCTCTGCATAAGGTACAAATACTTGAAACGCACAGTTGATATTAGGCGCATTTGTAGATCAGGTTAATGTAGGATTAAACACAAAGTTTCAAGAAATTAACTGCGACCAATTTTTTTTTACAGGCTACTAAAGTGGTAAGGGGCAGCAGAAATTGAGAAAATGGATAACGTTTCTCATCGAGCAGTCATTCGCTACCTCTGCATCAAGGGCTTATCATTGAAGGAGATCCATGAGGATATGGTGGAGACTAGGGGAGAGTGTCCCTTCTTACAGCACAGTGAAGAAATGGGCAGCTCAATTCAAACATGGAAGGGAGAGTCTGGAAGATGATCCCAGTCCTGGAAGACCAAGAACAGTACCAACCGATGAAATCACAGGCAGAATCCATGACATGATAACGGAGGATTGACAACTAACTGAGCGGTACACTGCTACTGAGTTGGGCATCTCCCAGGAACGTGTTCATGCCATTATTCACAACGATCTTCAAATGACAAAGGTCTCTGCTCGATGGGTCCTGAAACTTCTTGAAGCTGATCACAAACAACAGCGTCTCAACATGTCAAGAGACAATCTTGGCCATTTTTCTGCAGATCCTGAAAAGTTTCTTCAGCAATTTGTGACTATGGATGAGACTTGGGTTCATCATTTTCAACCAGAAACCAAAGAACAGTCAAAACAGTGGAAACATCATGGATCCCCGCCTCCAAAGAAAGCAAGGGTGGTTCTGTCTGCAGGCAAAGTGATGACTTCCATCTTTTGGGATTCAGAAGGTGTGCTATTGGTAGACTATCTTCAAAAGGGCAGAACGATCACCAGGGCCTATCATGCTAATCTTATGAAGCAACTGTGGGTCAAACTGAAGGAAAAGCGTGGAGGGAAATTGATGAGAGGAGTCATCTTTCATCAAGATAATGCTCCAGTTCACAAGTTGGCGGTGGCAATGGCTGCTATTCATGAATGCGGCTTCCAGCTTCTTAAACATCCTCCTTATTCCCCAAATTTGGCCCCTTCAGGCTATTACCTGTTTATAAAACTAAAAAAGGAGCTCAGTGGTCACAAATTTGCTTCAGATGATGACGTCATTCATGCTGTAGACCACTTTCTACTGGCACAAGATGGTGACTTTTACAAAGAAGGGCTTTCTTTTTACAAAGAAAGACTTTTAGTAAGTGCATAAACTTGCAAGGGGACTATGCTGAGAAATAACCCAAAAAAGTTGTCCACAAATAATCTGTTGCGTATTATCCCGAGAACTTATCAATCACCCCTCGTATGTACTGCTCTGCATTCTACTGCTATATTCAGTTCAAACATACAAAAGCTTAAAATGTCTTTTCTTTGTTCTTTGTCATCTCTGACAGACCTTAACCTTCCCACATCCGAATCACTGAAATTATTTGAGAAAATACACTGAACCAACATCATGATGGGCTGAAATCATGTCACAGCCACAAGCTGCCAACCCCAAATATCTAGCCAGCCACTTTTCTCTTTGCCTGCATGCAACCACCTTGCTTCCAGGCAATGAAAGTAAGCCCAACATAAATATAAATGCAACAAGACTAAAAAAAAAAAAAAAAAAGAAAGCAAAGCTATATAGCCTACCTGTCTATCATCATTTTCAAACGTTTCATCAATGCCTTTGACTTTCACCCACTCAATCATCAGACCTCGTAGAACTACAACTGCTCTGAGGACACGCCGTAACTCAATCTGCACAAATCACAGATTTATATTTATATATCCATCACCGCAGATTTATTTTATGAAAACATCAATTTTTATTGTCATTATTATATCATTCTCAATTGCAAGCAATAACAATTAAAAAAAATATTACCACTAAACAGTCTATGATTCTTTCTTATATATTTTCTTAAATGACTCATTTCATCATCCGAGTTCTGACTGGCTTGTGGTCTATCCAGGTTATACTTGTGATGTCTGCAAACATCAAGAGGACTTCACTTTTTCTAAATTGATTCACATAATCTCTGATTAGGCATGTGCAGGGCTGGTCACCATCAGGTTAAACCATGTTACATGAACTTTTCACACGATTCTGTGAAGTTTCTTCAAATGGTGTGGCCATTTAGAATGCTTTTTCCTCTAGCCATTTAGAAAGCTTTTCCCTCTAGCCATTTAGAATGCTTTTCCCTCTAGCCATTTAGAATGCTTTTCCCTCTAGCCATTTAGAATGCTTTTCCCTCTAGCCATTTAGAAAGCCTTTCCCTCTAGCCATTTAGAATGCCTTTCCCTCTAGCCATTTAGAATGCTTTTCCCTCTAGCCATTTAGAATGCTTTTCCCTCTAGCCATTTAGAAAGCCTTTCCCTCTAGCCATTTAGAATGCGTTTCCCTCTAGCCATTTAGAATGCTTTTCCCTCTAGCCATTTAGAAAGCTTTTCCCTCTAGCCATTTAGAAAGCTTTTCCCTCTAGCCATTCAGAATATTTTCCCCAAACTTTCATTTGCAAAATGAATTGATTTCACCCTTTCTTTAGCTACCACCTCTGCCACCATGAAACTCTGTGACAGATTTTTAAGTCTTTGCCTTGTAAGGCTGTTATGTCTTTCACCAAAACTCCCAAGGACTCACGGACCTACAGTTTAGGCTCACCTGAATATCCAGGCTAATGAATATCAACCTAGGAAATTTTGTCTTTATTTTTAGCATGGCACTGAATACAAGTGGCAAGGACCATGAGAGCTGTCCTGAAATAACAGCCATCTTGAAATAAAATCTATCTCATGTCAGGTTGAGTTAACTACTTTGTATGTACTACCTGTAAAATTGCAGAATTTCCTAAAGGCCTTGATATGGATATGTCCATTTCTTTATGTGTCTGACACAGAGAAGCAATGAGCTGGTCGACAGATCTGAATATAAAAAAAAAACAAAAAACGCAGAATTAATCATTAATCAAACGATTTTCTAAAATCTGCTTATATGTAAATTACTAGGGGGAAAAAAAAAGCATTGTTGGTTCAGAAGATAATAGTATGACAATAAGAAACTCCATCTACTTCTTATTGCAATGAAGACTTTACTAGCGGAACAATGCAGATATCAAAATGTACAAACTAGGAAAAGAGTAGTAACAGCTTTATTACTTAATGAGCACACAGATGTGACGTTTTGGCGTCAGCCTTAATCATACAAAAACACACAGGACAAAGAAATAGAGGAGATAAAGTATAAATTTATATGAATGCTGTATTTTTTTAAAAAATCAAATAAAATGAATAGAGCACTTAGATGTAACTTGTAAGAAGCCATGGTTTGTCTAATGCTGTGTGCCAGAAATGGGCACAGTGGAGTGTAGAGAATATTTAAATGGAGGCTTGTGATGTGTGATAGGTGGGTCATAACTGAGAGTGGTTGGGGGGGGGGGAACTGTGGAGGGGAGAGAGAGTGATACAATAGTAATCTAGCCGGGAGAAGGTGAAATATGTGATTATAGTTAGGGTAGAGAGGCTGTAATGTGATGCTGTGAGTAGGTTCTGAGTTATGTGTAACAAGTAAGAAGGGAATGGAACTTAGTTGGGAAGGATTGTGGAAGAGGAGAATGTTAGGTGTAGCTGAATAACAAGTTCAAAACATGTGGTTCCAGCATCCAATATTCCTGAATGTAGTGGTTCTCAAGCTCTAGGTGGCTTCTTTCATCTGTGTGACCATTGTTTGATGGCTGTTACCAGAAAGTCAGATTTGCCTCTGCAGTTGGGGCCATTGAAATGATTCGACATTGGTTTTGAAGCATGCTGGGTGATATAATACAGATATTTCTAGATGTGGTCCCCTAATCTGAGGCCAGTTTCACCAATATAAGTTATGTGCATTTCTGACACACAGCGTCGGACAAGCCACAGCTTCTTACAAGTTACAGCTAAGAGCTCTATTAATTTTTTTTTAACACAGCATTCATGTAAATTTATACTTTAATCTCCACTCTCTATCTCTTTGTCCTGTGTGTTTTTGTATGATTAAGGCTCACATTGAAAAGTCACAACTGTGTACTCGTTAAGTAATAAAGCTGTTCCTACTTTTTTCCTAGTTTATACATTTTGGTATCACAGCTTTACCGCAGTGGCTCCATGTATAGTTATATACTCATACACTAATTATTGTGTGTTACTAAATGCTAAATCAGAGCTAATGAATTGATCCTGGCCAAACTGGTATTCTACAACCAGTGTACTCCTGAAAAAGAGACTGTTGTATTACCATTGGCTGGCAAATGATATTAGGATCAGTACGTTCTTTATGTAAATGGAGCTCAACAAGAAACTAAATCCTTCAGTGAACTCGACATATTACAGGGAGCTACCATATCCCTAGTGGGATCTTTCATCTAGTGTCACCATAACCAAAAGGCCCCTGGCATCCACCCAGCCGCTAAAAATAGGCACCAGAGAAATCTGGGAGGGCAAATGTGGCCAGGTATGGTACTGACCACATCACACTTTCATGTGCCAATGGTCTTGAAAATGTGAGCCTAACACCATATTCCCAATATGCCTTAATAGCATGGAAACTGGGATTTTACCTTTTACCATTACCACAGCCCTACAAATTCTACTCAATGCCTGTTTTCCTTGATCCTGACCATTGCACCATATGGAAAGAGGTCATCTGCCATTACCAATTCCATTCAATGCCACTTATTTGAAGATCATGACCATAGCACCACCTGCAACGAGTTCTAGCCCAAAGTTAATTCTGCTTGATGTCTGTGTTTCAAGATTTTACCACAGTGTCAAATGAAACGAGATCCACATTCATTTACAAGCAGATCACTGACAGGTTAAACATAATTTCTTAAAACAATTAACTCTTTTTTTTTTTTTTTTGGTAAATGGTAATGAAAATATTTTCTGTGGTTTCTCATACTTACGCAACAGGTACATAGCAAGCTGCATGCATAGTTCCCTTTAGAATTTTTGAGCTGGTGAACTTTGGGGAGTTGGTGCGCTTCAGCGAGTTTTGGGACAGAACAGAAACCGCATGGTTTGCAAGATCATGCATCTGTAATCACAAGTCAGACATACAGTTCAAAGGTAAAATGCTGGATATATAACATATATGGTATAATGCCTTACTAGTAAAAAAAAAAGCCTCTTTTGAAAACAAATGCCTCAGGTAAATACTCAGTATAAAGTGGAACGAATTCAAGAACAACGCCGAGATAAGGCAAATGAGTGAACAACAACCTGTCTCATGGGTGATCAGAAAAAGGAGATGGACATATATTGATCACGTGATGAGAAGAAACAGAGAATCCTAAAACAAGCCATCAAGTGGAGCACAACAGACCGAAGAAAAAGAGGTCGACCACATGAAACTCTAAAGAGCACATTGTTAAGATAGGACAAATTAGTAGGCATAAAATCCCTTGATGAGGTTGAAAAGCTCGCTGAAAACAGGATAACTTGTCGAACTACCATGTGAGCCCTATGTGACATTTAACAGCATGGGAAGGTTGTAAGATGTAAGTAAAAAGTTGGGATTCTGTAATTTGCCTCCTTCATTCTTTTCTGACTGTTGGATGAAGTGGCTCTGAAATAAGCAATCACATGCGCTTACTCTAAACTCATCATTCCTCATGTCATACAAAAATTTTCCTTCCCCTGTCTTAAACTAATGTCTCATAATGTATCGCCACTTAGGACAGTAGGCAGTAACATCCTTCCAGGGGTCTGGTCTATAAACAGCACTTTTATAAGACTCTTAAAAAAAAAAAAAGTGGTACAGAAATGACAAAACAGATGAAAACACACATAACAAAATAGGATCACAGCTTATCTTCCCATTTTGATCCCTAGTCTCTTGACCAGACTGGCCAAATACCAGGACACCACGTGGTCAGCTCTGGTTTGCTAAATTTGACCAATATATCATGCAATCTGAGCAGTTGACCTTTGAACCCTGGGGTCAATATAAGAAACCCACCCTATACACTCTGTGGCTACTGCTCACTAGCAAAGCGTCCTTAATATCTCAGCTTTAAAAATACCCCCAGCAAACACTGGGAAGCCAGCACATACATAGTGTAAATGTCAGTTTTTTAAAAATTTGACAAGATAATTTTGATATATCTGTACGTCTGTAGTGTTTTTATACTACAGATATGTTGATGTGAGGGGGCTAGTTGATGGAACTTGCTTTCTCACCTACATCCTGATACTAGAACCTACCTGGTGACCCGGCTGTAGAAACTGGTACTCAATATATGACTAGTGTGTAGGGGTGGGGGGAGGAAGGGAGACAGAATTACTCTATATATAGAAAGAAAATTTTCCCACACAGCAAGGCATGCTGGACTGCTCTTCTTCTTCTTCTCCTTCTTCTTCTTTTGCGTTCGAGGTTGTTGGTCACATTAGATCCTGATCCCTGTTGACATGGCAAAGCCCGCAGTCCTCTCCAGATCTTAATAGGAGCCTCAAAGCTTTTGCCCCAAGCTTGTGTCCTCTGGCCATGTCTCACACCTCAGATCTGCATGGTTTGGGCACTCTTGAAGAGCACTCCCATCACGGAGATGGAGAAATACATACAAATTCAACTTTTTTTAGGTCAGGCGCAAAGAAAAACTAATGATCCACAAGCAAAAGTTAATATGCCTGACAACCCACCCTGTGAACAAAACTATACAGGAGTTCACCAAAAACAGACTGAAAAGAACCAGCTTCAACCATCTGGACTGCACTGGACATGTGGCTGTCACTTTTAAGAATGGAAAATTAATATCACACACAGATCAACTCCTTAAAAAAGGAACTTCACCTAAGTAAAAATCATCAAGGAATATTGGGGTTACATTGTTAGGTCTGTATTTCCAAGACCATCAGCACATGAAAGTGTGATGTGCTTAAACTTCTCCTCAAGTACGTGAAAAAAAACATAATACAAATTCACGAAAAAGCTGATAATTCTGAGAGTACCTTGTTAGTCCACTTGTATGCTTGAAGAAGCTGTGAATACATCACTGTGTTTTTGTCCACTGGGTCAAGGCTTAGATTATCAATGTTAGAAAATGACTGCACTGGACTGATAGTGGCTCCTGTTTTCTCCAGGTCACTGTGCAAAAGGTTACAAATCACAGATATAATTACATCAATAGTATGCATAAACATGATGAAATATATTAATATCATATTCATTCATTCATTTGCACGTCCCTTGTGGAACATTGCCTCCCTAACAGCTCTCCTGTAGGCCTATTGGTTGTGAGCAAGATGGTCTGCTGCTGATGCATCCATTTGCAGATCATCAACGATGTCTTGTAGCCATCTTCACTTTGGTCTTCTTCTCTTTCTTTTTCCCATTAGGTATCCTTGCAAGACGATAGATTCTCTAAATTATCATGACATTTAATGTGTTCAAAATATTTAAGTTTTCTCTGCTTAATCCGCTTTACAGCCAGTCTTATTCCATATTAAGTTCTTGTAGTATAGATATATTTGTTCTTTTTTGTGTTCATGATATTTGAAGAACTCTTCTGTAGCATTACATTCAAAGGCGTTTATGTGTTTCTCAGCTGTTTTGTTAAGTGTCCAGGTCTCACAGGCATTTTTGCGATGGGAAAAATGCATGCCTTTAAAAATCTTATTTCTGTAGTTCTGTCTGTTCCTCTCCACAGCTTTTTTAGTTGTTTTACTTTCTGAAGAGTGATAGATGTCCTCCTCGTAATTTTTAATTTTCTTTTGTGTCTCCATTATTAGTTAGTAGTGATCCAAGATATTCAAAACTCTCTGCTTCTTCCAATTTTTCCTCATTGATACATATTTCAGTTGCCTTATTTAGTTTTCTTCGCATTAAGAGTTTAGCTCTTCACTGTTCTTACAGACTGACATAATTAGTTTTTCCCTTTATTTTTGTGTTGTCGACAGTAATACTGTGTCATCAGCATATCTAATCTCTGGTATTTCATAACCTCCAATTTTTATAGCATCATAATATTCTTTGTCTACATCTTCTCCAACATTCCTCATTATATTTTCAGTATACAAGTTAAATAAGTAAGGTGACAATATGCACCCCTGAAGGACCCCTTGTTTTATGTCAAAGTTGTTTCACCATTTATTCTTACTGCTGCTTGTTGGTCTAGATACAGTAGTGATGTTAAGTGTATCAAATGTGTTGATTGGAAATTCCATTTTTTCCCAAAGTTTCTGGTGTTGTGCACAAGCAAATGCCTTTGAATAGTCTATAAAAGATAAATATAGATTCATATTAAATTCTCTGCATTTCTCTATTATTAATCTTATATTGAATATATATCTTGATCCTCTTCCTTGCCTAAAACCAGCTTGGACCATACTGACTTCTTCTTCTATTTTCTTACGAAGTCTACCCATTATGATTTTTAACAGAATTTTACTGGCATCACTAATCAGGGCAACAGTTATGCAGTTTGTATATAATTTCAGGTTACTTTTTTTTGGCAGTGGTATGAATATAGTTCTTTTCCATTCTTTTGGTCAAATACCTGAATGCCAAATCTTTTTACACAGTGAATGATAGATTGTTGCACATTCCTTTCCTCCTGCTTTAATAAGTTTAGCTGTTATCTCATCACATCGTGTGATTTACCATTTTTCAGATTCTTTATTGCCTACAAAACTTCTTTAAATTCTGGTTCGGGTTCTTTCTCCTCCAATAATAATTCACACTGCTGATTTCTGCTTTCACATTCAGTTGTATCATAAATTCCTCTGCAATATTCCTTTTAACGCTCTCACCGGCATGCACAAATCAGCGGAATTCCACTTGAACTGTCACATATCCTGTACCTCGAGTTGGGCAATTATTAAGGCTAACAACCTTATCCTGGGACCTATCTAGAGGTGACTCCAGATGGGAAAAAAGATATCGTTACAGAAACTTGCAGAGAAACCAACCGAGCATCAGGGATGCCAACTCTGAAGAGCTCATTCGTCGGCCCCAAACATGTGACAAGGACTGGATTCTGGAATGTAAGAACGATGGCAGCACCAACAAAAACTACTCAGGTCATCAAAGAAATGGAGAGATACCATCTAGACATACTGGGCATCAGTGAAATGTGATGGCCAGAAGCTGGTAAAAGATTGGCAGAAAATGGTAAGTTAATAATACATTCAGGCAGAAACAACGGTAAACATCGAGATGGGGTAGGTATTATTATTTCAAATGTAGTAGCAAAGACCCTTGCAGAATGAGAACCAGTGAACAGTCGTATAATAAGAGCACGATACAACCTAAGACACGGAAGAATGACAATAACACAGTGTTATGCACCCACGAATGACGCAGATGATGAGGTGAAAGACGACTTCTATCACTAATTACAACAAATCATCAACAAAGTCCCTAAACATGACATCCTAATTACTATGGGGGACTTCAATGCTATGGTAGGAAAAGATAACACTGACGTTGAAAAAGTAATGGGAAAAGAAGGAATTGATATGGTTAATCAGAATGGAGAAAGATTCACTGAAATATGTCTAATAGAGGACATGGTCACTGGAGGCCAATATTTCCACACAAAGAGATACATAAAACAACATGGATATCTCCAGATGATAGAACTAGAAACCAGATAGATCATTTTTGTATTAGAAAGCAATACATAACATCTCTCACAGATGTAAAGGCTTACAGAGGTGCAGATGTTAACAGTGATCACAACCTGTGTATAGGGAAAATAAAACTAAAACTGAAAAGCCAAGACAAGAAATCAATACACAGAAAGATAAACAGCCACAGCCTACAAGAAGAGAAAACTAACAGTAATTTCAATCAGGAACTTGCCAATCATTCTATAACACCCAGTGAAGTAGAGGAGATAAGTATAGATGAATTATGGCATTCTTACAGCACAGCCATAATCACAGCAGCAAAAGCAAGCGCTGGACTCCAAATAAAAAAGCATGGATATCAGAAAACACATGGAAGTATATACATGAAAGACAAGCAGTCGAATTAGACATGTTGAATGCAAAAACAGATCTTGGAAAAGATCTGGCGAAAGCAACATACAAAGAAACAGACAAAAAAGTAAAAAGTTCAGCTAGAAGGGATAAAACAGAATACATAGACAATATGGAGAAAGAGACAGAGAAAGCAGCAAAAACAGGAGACAGCAAAACTTTATATAACATACAAAAGAGGCTAACCGCTACTATTACATCTAAAGAAAGACCAATCCTTAGCAAAACTGGAACCCTATTAACATCAAGTAAAGACCAAAAGCAAAGACACTTGCAAAAAATACTTAATCAACCATACCCAAAAGAATTGTTAAACCTTGAAACTGACTTACCAGCCCAACAATTAAATGTCAACATAGATGAAATTACATTGCATGAAATTGAAACAGCAGTGAATTTAATGACTAACAACAAAGCTGCAGGTGAAGATGAAATAACACCCAAAATGTTAAAAGCTATCAATAATGACAACATGAGACAACTACAGAGAATGTTTAACAAGATTTGGAAAGAAAAAAAAAGGTCTCCTCTAAGTGGTAAAAAGGAATCATTGTTAAAATACCCAAAATAAGGCAACCTTAGTGACTGTAACAATTGGAGAGGGGTAACCTTAATAACTCTTATCAGTAATAATGTGAATTCCATGCAAGAAAAAACAGATAGCCTGTCTTCACTGGCTAGCAAAATAGGACTTGAAATTAACAAGGACAAAACAAACATAATGAAAATTCCTCTCAATCAAAATGGAAAAATACACATAGAAGGGACAGATATTGAAGAAGTCAGTCAATCTGCGTACCTTGGCAGCTACATAGACCAGGATGGTGACATTAGAAAGGAAGTTAGGATCAGAATTGCAAAAGCAGCATCAATCTTCAAGAATCTTGATAACATATGGAATTCAAAAGTTATAAGCACAAAAACCAAGTTAAGACTATTCAATTCAAATGTAATATCCACCCTCATTTATGCATGCGAAAGCTGGAAAACAACTAAAGAAATAGAAAAGAAATTAGACTCTTTTGAAAACAAATGCCTTAGGAAAATACTCGACATCAAGTGGAACGAATTCAAGAACAATGCACAGATAAGACAGATGACTGAACAACAACCAGTCTCATGGGTGATCAGGAAAAGGAGATGGACATATGTTGGTCACTTGATGAGAAGAAATGATCAGAGAATCCCAAAACGAGCTATCAAGTGGAACACAACAGGCCAAAGAAAAAGAGGCAGACCGCGTGAAACTCTGAAGAGGACATTATTAAGAAAAGCCAAATTAACAGGTATAAAATCCTTTGATGAGGTTGAAAGACTTGCCGAAGTCAGGAACAATTGGCGAACTACTTTGCGAGCCCTATGTGACGTTTAACGGAACGGGAAGGATATAAAATATATAAGAACCTTAATATTAGTTGTGTCAAAAGTATTTTGCAAGGTCGTTTTGAACAGACTTAAAGATATAGTGGATACCGCAATGAGAGAAAAGCAAGCACGATTTTGAAAAGGGAGAAGCTGTCTTGATCAGATCTTTACTCTAAGAATAATACTTGAAGAACATATTGAAAAGCAGAAACCATTAATACTGAACTTCATATACATTAAAAAGGCATTTGATAGCATACAGAGAGATTCACTGTGGAGAATTTTAAGTCTATAAGGAATACCATCTAAAACTGTCAACATCATTAAGGACTTCTACAATGAATATGTTTGTGCAGTCAAAACAGAAAAAGGAATGAGTAAATGATTTCAGATTGAAACAGGCATGAAGCAAGGATGCATACTGTCGGTTTTGCTTTTTTGGAATTACTATAGGCTTTATAATGAAAAAATGCTGCACAGGTAACACAGGTATTGACTGGATACATGGGACCCCACTAGAAGATCTTGATTTTGCTGATGACATAACTCTTATCAGTAACAATGTGAATTACATGCAAGAAAAAATACTGGCTAGGAAAATAGGGCTTGAAATTAACAAAGACAAAAGAAAAATAATGAAAATTCCCATTAATCAAAATGGAAAAGTACATGTAGAAGGGGCAGATATTGAAGAAGTCAATCAATTTGCACACCTTGGCAGCTACACAGACCAGGATGGTGACACCTGAAAGGAAGTTAGAATTAGAATTGCAAAAGCAGCATCGATCTTCAAGAATCTTGAGAACATATGGAATTCAAAAGTTATAAGCACAAAAACCAAGTTAAGACTATTCAATTCAAATGCAATATCCACTCTCAATTATACATGCAAAAGCTGGAAAACAACTAAAGAAACAGAAAAGAAATTACTCTTTTGAAAACAAATGCCTAAGGAAAATACTCGGCATCAAGTGGAACAAATTCAAGAACAATTGCAGAGATAAGACAGGTGACTGAACAACAACCAATCTCATGAGTGATCAGGAAAAGGAGATGGACATATGTTGGCCACTTGATGAAACAGTCAGAGAATCCCAAAACAAGCTATAAAGTGGAACACAACAGGCCAAAGAAAAAGAGGCAGACCGTGTGAAACTCTGAAGAAGACATTGTTAAGAGAGGCTAAATTAATAGGCATAAAATCCCTTGATGAGGTTGAAAGGCTCGCCGAATACAGGAAAAATTGGAGAACTACCCTGCGAGCCCTATGTGACATTTAACGGCACGGGAAGGATATAAAATATCGTCCATCTTTCTAAAATTTCCTCTGTCTCTGTCCCTATCTCGTCAGAAATTACATTTAGCTTAGATGTGACATTTCTTGTCAATGTCTTCATTTCTTTAAACATTTCACTATCTCTTCCATACTTCTGATGTCCTTCTATTCTTTCACAACAATCCTGTATGTATTGTTTTTTTGTCTTTTCTTATGTTTCTTTGTACTTATTTTGTTCAAGATTTATATTCTTCTCTTTGTTATTTGTCATTTACCATTGCATCTTCAGTTCTCCATCAGTTTGTTTTATCAGATCTAGTGTGCCTGCTGTAATCCATCCATTCTTTTGTGTTTTCTTTACTGAAACCACGTCTTTAGCTACTGTTATTAAGATATCTCTGGCCTGCATAGCCAATTCATCTGGTGTCATCTCCTCCCGGACAGCCATCAGGATTTTGAAATGGGTTTTTCACTTCTATACCGTACTGTTCTGGTATTTTTGTAAGATCAAAGTGTAGTGGTCTTGATCCAATAACTGTCTTTTTTATCTTTATCTTCATGTCTGCTATTAATAACTCATGGTCCAGGTCACAATCAGCACCTGGTAAAGTTTTTGCTGACGTTATACTTGATCTCCACCTTCTCTGCACTAAAATGTAATCTATTTGATTCTTGGTTTTACCATCAGGTGATGTCCATGTGTAAAGTCTTCCTGGATGTTGTTTAAAAAGTGCGTTAGCAATCATGAGCTCGTTTTCCATGCAAAACACTATTAGACTGTCACCTGCCTCATTTCTATGTCCTATGCTAAATTTCCCCACAACATATCCTTCATACTAATGTACTTCACAATAATTAATGTATGAGTATATAACTATACACGGAGCCACTGCTGTAAAGCTGTGATACCAAAATGTATAAACTTGAGAAAAAAAGCAGGAACAGCTTAACTACTTAATGAGTACGCAGTTGTGATGTTTCACCATGAGCCTTAATCATACAAAAACATACAGGACGAAGAAATAGAGAGAGGAGATAAAATATAAGTTCACATGAAGGCTATGTTAAAAAGAAAAAAAAAATATCAAATAAAATGAATAGAGCACTTAGCTGTAACTTGTAAGAAGCTGTGGCTTGTCTGACGCTGTGTGTCAGAAATGTGCATGGTGAAGTGTAGAGAGTATTTATATGGAGACTTGGGATGTGTGATAGGTGGGTCATAACTCAGGGTGGTGGGTGGGGAAAACTTTCATGGTTTTGTCAAAACAACATTCAGTTTTTTTTTAATGTAAAATTAAATACACTTTACAAATATCAGCTGGAATGCCAAGTGGCATGGAGAAAGAAAAGATTCTGAATTAATCAAAAACACCAAGGATTTACAATATGGTGATGTGTGATCACCAATTCTATCTGGCATGGCACATAACAGTAATATCAAGCTTACTAAACCCTGAATGGACATAAGATGTGTAAATACCAACTTAGAAACCTATCTCCTGCAAGCACAATTTTTTTTTAATATATAAAAATAATTTTGTGATGCTTTGTGGTGAAATGGTTAGTGCGTCATCTTCCCATGGCTGGATGACTGCTCATCTTACTGCTAACTGGACTTCTAGTGTCAGTCATATTTTGAGGGGTCAAAAGTGATTATTTGAAGCAGGGCCAAGTTAAGTTAAATTCTATGAAAAGGAGAGAATGTTTCTGTGCTATAAAGTCAGAAGTAATGGACAATTATTAAGGAATCAGACAGCAGGAAAAAAAAAAAAAAATAGAAGGGTTAGAATCAAAGGTTTGGTGTACCAACTCTTCTGCCCTGGTTTGAATATTTTATGGAAAACTGTCCAGTGTCTATTTTGTGTCTAGTGGGTTTAGTCTTGCGGCAAATTCTCCCCTCTCATTGATCTGGGGTTTAAATCTCAGGCATGGTACTCCTGTGCTTTATCTGATTAGGGAAAAATTCAGGTGAGCAAATCCACTAGTTGTGCTATTTACATCAATCATCTATATCTGTAGCAGGTTTAACACACACACATACACAAATGCTGTCCAGCCAATTCTATGTTCACACCCATTTTCACTTCCTCTCCTCTTACATCGTACTACATACTATTTCTATCTGCATGTCTTTTGCTGTTCCACCCCTTTGTTTCAAATCTTGTCGCTCTCAACACCGATTTTCTTGTACGATCACTTCGCGTTGAGCTGTAAACTTACCTAAAATCATGACTTATGACTTCCAATGATTTCTTAAGAGTTCTAAGAATGGCTCTATGTTTGTCCTGTTGTTCCTCCTTTTCGCCCCCAGCCACTGACGTCTCCTTCTGATTCTGGGTGACAGTTTTGCTGTCTTTTGCAGCTTCAGTTTTGGTATTGGCTCCATCCGTGTCCTCTTTCTCTGCTTCTTCGACATAATCGCTGATGCCGTCTGATAAATCTTTGAAGACCTGTCCAACGCCATGCCTCAGCTTCTGAATTAGACTAATACACTGTACAATTAAGTCTACTTGGCTTTGATCCTGATTCATATTTAGTAGTTCCTGTTCAACGTTTTACACATTTGAAGATTTTTTCCGTCTCAGATACAGGAAGCACATCCCAGTATTGCCAACTCCGTGTACATGGAAAAAATACGCTTGATGACGCTTGAACAAAATGCTTGTAAACTCGTAAAAAAAGGCTTAGAATTGTCCTTTAAACAGAATCCCTTCAAATATTGTAAAAATTAAAACTTATCATAGCTATTATAAACGAGTATGAGGTCGGATAATAATATTTTTAAAAGTAAGACTTCGCTTTAGCGATTTCTCGAAAAGATTGGCATTTTTGTTGTGGACCGGTGCGCAGGTTAATTGTTACCCCCAACGTTTTTTTTTTATGTATTTCAACTCTGCCTTTGTATCTCATAGTTTGTTCCTGTCATTTTAAAAATATTAGTATCTTCCGTTATCTTTACCATGAAAAAGATCATAATTTTTTAAAGTGAAAATAAATATCATCGTCATGTGTCATTGTCAAATGGAATACTGGTTTGCAAGGATCCCCAGCTAGCTCTATCTTATATCCTTCCCGTGCCGTTAAACGTCACATAGGGCTCGCAAAGTAGTTCGCCAATTTTTCCTGTCTTTGGCGAGTCTTTCAACCTCATCAAAGGATTTTATGCCTGTTAATTTGGCTTCTCTTAATAATGTCCTCTTCAGAGTTTCACGCGGTCTGCCTCTTTTTCTTTGGCCTGTTGTGTTCCACTCGATAGCTCGTTTTGGGATTTTCTGATCATTTCTTCTCATCAAGTGACCAACATATGTCCATCTCCTTTTCCTGATCACCCATGAGACTGGTTGTTGTTCAGTCATCTGTCTTATCTCTGCATTGTTCTTCAATTCGTTCCACTTGATGCCGAGTATTTTCCTAAGGCATTTGTTTTCAAAAGAGTCTAATTTCTTTTCTATTTCTTTAGTTGTTTTCCAGCTTTCGCATGCATAAATGAGGGTGGATATTACATTTGAATTGAATAGTCTTAACTTGGTTTTTGTGCTTATAACTTTTGAATTCCATATGTTCTCAAGATTCTTGAAGATTGATGCTGCTTTTGCAATTCTGATCCTAACTTCCTTTCTAGTGTCACCATCCTGGTCTATGTAGCTGCCAAGGTACGCAAATTGATTGACTTCTTCAATATCTGTCCCTTCTACGTGTATTTTTCCATTTTGATTGAGAGCTAGCTCTAATGAAATGTTTATTTTGTTAGTACAGTAAAGCCTTTTCCTGCTCTTTACAGTGTGCAGCTTTATGACAGTGACTGTAGTTTTCTTCACATTTGTGAGGACACACACATATACACATACACGAGATGTGATCAAAAAGTATTCGGACTGAATTATTAAAAAAAGCTACAAGAGTTACAGATATGTAATTTAATCACTTTCGACAGTCGCCAATTCGAAGCACCTTTTGAAGTCATCTTCTGATGCGGGGAACAGGTCAGGAGACGTCGGAGTCTTCCACTGAGAAGACTGGGCCTTAGTTTCGGGGTCATACCCCTAAACCCACGATTCATCACCAGTTATGATTGTTTTTAAAAGTTTTCGTCGCTTTCGGCTCATTCAAGCAGGTCACGAGCAGCCGAAACAAGGGCCTTTTGATTCAGATATGACAACTGCGACGAACAGATTCAGATACGTAAGAACAAAGCACAACTGTAAACAAAAAACACAAGTTAAGGAGATGTGACTGACGCTACATGAGCGGTATATGCCAAGGTCAACCTGTGCCTATTCCCTTCCGTTTGTGTAGTCTGGATATATATATACATATATGGGTTTAAAAAAAGGAAGTAGCGCGTCAACTGCCACAAAGAGCGCGGTGCGGCTATTGAGCACAGCTAGCGATAGCTCTTGACAAAAACTGCCATTTACCCCGTACCGCTGTAAGCATTAGTCATCGAGCTAGAGCCGGTGAAGTGACCACGTGCACACGCTGTTTTTGAATTAGTGACAAAATGACAATGAAGAAACTTGAAGAGCAATATGTGTGTGTGCGCGCGCGTGCGAGCGCGTTAGTGTATGAAATTTTACTACAAACTTGGTAAACATTTTACAGAAATATGGCAATTACTTAACCAAGCGTGCGGGGAGGACTTATGATTCGAAAGCAGTGCTATAAGTGGCCTAAGCTTAAAGAAAGCAGAACGTCGATATCTGAATATCCCAAGGCCTCAACGACCTTTCTCGTCAACAGACGACGATCATATCAAGAGAGTTCCTGCTGTGGTTTGTGGAAATAGTCGTTTAACTATTCGGGAGGTTGCTGACGAAGTGAGAATTAAGATCTTGCCATCACATTTTTGACTGAACAACTTCAGATACGTCGCGTCTGTGCACAATTCGTGCCGCATTTTCTGACTGACGATCCGAAGAGCACTGTGTGGAAATCAACCAGTAACTGCTTGCCTATGTAAATGGTAATGGAAACTTTCTTAAAAAGCATCATAACAGGAGATGAGACATGGGTTTATGGTTGACACCAAAGATAACCGTTCTCACAGAAGTACCAGGTATACACAAGAAGGACTACCTACAACACTTCAGATGAAGACACTGATCCAGGAGCTGATTGACAGCAAATACAACCCAGCTGAATGGACACATGTGTACACAGATGGGTCTGCAGAAAAAGCAGTAAAAATGGAGGTGGTGGCGCTTACATAAGATACGTAGATGGGAGACAAACCAAAAAGGCCTTTGCGACGGGAAAGATTCCCTCCAACTACAGAGCAGAAACAACAGCCCTCCTTGAAGCCCTCAGAACACTTAAAACAGAAAACCAGCACCCACCACACAAAATAGCCTTCTTCACAGACTGCAGGGCACTTCTGTAATCTCTAAAAACAACAAAGGCAAACATACAGGAAATTACAGCAGAACTGAAGCACCTTACACTGTCAACAACTGTGGCCCTGCAGTGGGTACCATCCCACTGTGGAATAGCTGGCAATGAAATAGCTGACATCCTATCCAAAGCTGGCAGCAATCAAGATCAAACCAGTCATCCAGTAAACTACCAAGAGGCTAAAACCATAATCCGTAACCAGTACAGATCTGAATGGAAAAAAGAAACTGAAATACAACAATGAACCAGATCCAATACATCAATTACAAAGACATCAGCAAACCATCCTCTTTCGCCTGAGGACAGGCCACTGCAGATTACTGAGCCACCTGCATCGACTCAAAATGCCTCACACAGACGAGTGTCCATGTGACAGTGAAGTCCAGACTCTAGAACATATCCTACAAGAGTGCCCAAACCATGCAGACCTGAGGCGTGAGACATGGCCAGAGGACACAAGCTTGGGGCAAAAGTTTTGGGGCTCCTATCAAGATCTGGAGAGGACTGCGGGCTTTGCCATGTTGACAGAGATCAGGATCTGAAGTGACCAACAACCTCGAATGCAGAAGAAGAAGAAGAATGATGTTGACACCAAGATACATTCTTCTCAGTGGATGGGGAAATGATCTCATAGACAAGAAAAAAAAGCGTGGATGAGTCGGCCGAAGAATGAAGTGTTGTTGTTGTTGTTGTTGTGTGTGTGTGTTTAATTACAAAGGCACTGCCCAATACGAATTTGTACCATGTGGTCAGATGGTAAACAAACTGTTGTACTAGGAAGTTATAGCACGTTTGAGGGATGCTCTAGCAGGAATAGGCCTGGACTGTGAGAAAATTAAGGCTTAGATGTTGCGCCACCAAAATGCTCCGGCTCCCTCGCGTCGCTCCTCATCCAAAGTTACCTGGCACAGCATAAGATATCCCTTGTGCCTCATATACCTTACTCTCCAGACTTGACCCCAGCATACTTTTTTCTTGCTTCCCAAACTTAAAATTACTTTGAAAGGACGTCCTTTCCAAACTATAGCGGAGATTCAGGAAAAAAAAAACGATAAGAGAACTGCGCGCTATCATAGAAAGTGCGTTCTAGGATGCATTCAAACAATGTACAAAACATTGGAAACGGTATATCGCCAGTAAAAGGGATATCTTTGATGGGGACTGTGCTGATGATTTGGGAAGTTGCATAGTTATTTTGCCCTCTGCACTGAAGAGTTTCCTTTATCAGTATTATATTACAGCACCTCTTGGGGTTTTCTGCTAGTACACGTATTAGACAAACTTTAAAAAAAAATTATAATTAGTCATAACACTTGACTGACATTTATTTGTTTTGCATTTGAGGAAATGGAGTATTCTCATCTCGGAAAAGATTCTTCTCTTTATATCAAAATAATTTTTTTTTAAATCCCCATTTCCAGGCCATTGAGGCATATTGGGGATATGGTATTTGGCCCGTATTTCCAAGACCACTAGCACACGAAAAAGTTCTGTGGTCAGTATCATTCCTGGCCGCATTTACCTTCCCAGATTTCTTTGGTACCCATTTTTAGAGGTTTGGTAGACACTGGGGCCTTTTTGGTGTGGTGATACCAGAAAAAAATCACCATGGTAGGACTTGAACCCGGTACCACCAGATTAGTAGACAGAGTGTCTAACCACTCAGCCAACCCTTTATATCAAAGGATGATGATAATCTGATGTCAAATCTTACTTTGATGTGTCTAGTTGAGTTAGCCTGCCACTATATGACAGTAAGCAATATGACCAGTATCTGTCAAACCCACTGCCTTATGGGTATCTGAGACAAGTCAAAGGTTACAGATATATACAGAACCTTGAAGTAAAAATCCAGAGGAAGGAACTGTAGGGCAGATGCTAATGAGGTTCTTTATCTTTCTCATCTTCTGCATTCTCTATAGCTCTGTCACTTTTCTGATATATGGACCATGTCTTTCCTTTGGAGCTGATTAACAGAACTGGGAGGGGCAAATGCAACATGGACAAAAGCATGTTTTTCTTACCAGTTTGCCCAGGCAAAGCAGGTTATATATAATCACTGGTTATGTCAAACTCTATTTAAGAACAACACAGAGATAAGACAGATGAGCAAACAACAACCTGTCTCATGGGTGATCAGAAAAAGAAGATGGAAATATGTAGGCCATGTGATGAGAAGAAATAATCAGAGAATACCAAAACAAGCTATCAAGTGGAGCACAACAGGCTGAAGAAAAAGAGACTGACCACATTAAACTCTAAAGAGGACATTGTTAAGAGAAGCCAGTTTAGTGAGCATAACATCCCTTGATGAGGTTGAAAGACTCGCTGAGAACAGGAAAACTTGGCATACAACTATGTGAGTCCTGTGTGACGTTTAACAGCACGGGAAGGATGTAAGATGTAAGATAAATACTTGTAAAATAAGCATTCTTTTCATATGTTTCCACATCTACATGGTACCATGTCTTTTTTTAAAAAATGAATGTCTTCTAGTCTCGTTTTTTTCCATTTTTTTCTTTCATTACAATTACGATGACGACTATAGGAAGATTCTCTCTTAAATCATTGGATTGTACAATATTTTTTTTTAACTGTAAAAGTTACTTTGGCTTTCCAAAACTTAAAAATCTAACCAATTATAGATGACTTGTGCTGACTAGTTATAATATCCAATCAAAGTTTTGCTCAAGAGAATTTCATTATCTTTATTTGAAAACCAATAAATGTGATGCATTGATATTTTGTTCCAAAAACAAAATTTACACAATAATTTTTCTTTGGAACTGTAAGGGTATGTAAAAGATGAACATGCAATGAAATTCTACTTCAAATAGAACATAACAAATTTAATGAATGATAGTTTACTGATCATGACAACTTCATCACGTGTTTAGTATGCCATTTTCCCTTCCTGTCAAGGACATACAAAAGTAACATAACACTGTAGTTTCATGTGTCTGCATTGGCAGTTTAATGAAATTTATATTTATTTTTAAATGTGTCAGCAGATTTTCATTGGAACACAATGACCACTACACAATGCACTTTTATCTATTTTAAAAAAAAACCATTAAAAGCTTTTAAATAAGTACTGCTGAAAAATAAAAGATGAGGCAGAATGTATGTAGAAAATCATAACTATATAATGATTATGAATGAGCATGAAATTCAACAAGTATGATTATTTTAATCTAGCAGTTAGTATGAGATTTTTAGTTTGGAATGTGACTTTCGTATGAAAAGATGTTGTTTTCTATCACTAATTTAGTATGGCCTACATATTTATACAGGGGCAGTTGCACTAATACTGGTGAAACTGTGTTTGTGGTATCTGTTTTTATAAAGTTTTTGATGCTGTGCTTGTATTATCTATTTTAGTAAAAGTGTTGGTGCTGTGTTTAAGGTATCTATTTCAGTTAAGGTGCTGAAGTATATTTGTAGTACTTTACTTCAGCTGTGTTTGCTGTACCTATATCACATTCTCTATTTCCTTTGTAAATATATTACATTGGACAAAAGTACAACCAAGCACATATATCAGTTGTTGAGTTACTGGTTAATTAATTTTTATTATTGATCTTTGTGATGACTAAGAGACTATAGCTCTCTACACAGACATCTTTGGAGTTGTATTTTATTGATTCAGCCTTTTTAGTGCATAATTATAAGTGTAATATTATTTGTTTGTTTATTTAATTTAATTTTTAATGTTTTCTTTTCTGTTTTCATTCTTGCAAGCTAAACATTTTCTTTAATATATGCAAAACATTGTTAATAACAACAATAATAGTTTATGTTCATTTCTCTTTCTTATGATGTATAACATCAAACACATTTGACTAAGTGGGTGTAACAAAATTATTTTGTAAAATATGGATTGTAGTTTCAGTTTTGAAGGGGGTTATTTAATTTTGAGCAAAGGAGGCTTGTTCAATTTTTTTCTTTTGTGCATGAAAGGATAGATTTAGTTAGAAAAATAAACAACCACTAACTTTTTTCAGATCAGACAAGAACACTGAGTATTTGAAATGTCAATAATTGTGTTTATCTAATATTCACAAGTTATAGATAAGGAACAATTTCTTGATTCAGTTTATTAAAGTACTGATAAGATTTTTTTTTCTTTCTGATGAAATGAGTTTTGAAGTGGCACTACAGACCTGTTGCATTACAAGGTGTAATGGCCAAACTGCTCACATCTTTTTAATTTGTTCAGTACATAAGATTTAACAGGTGCCTTTCAAAAACAGAATCTCATGTTTCTAAGTTTATAAGTTCACCAATACCAATCTATTATAATTTTAAAGTCTTTCTAACATTTCTGGGCACATAATCTATCTAAACTGTGAATCAAAAGTGAAAAATACACACAAATAAAACTGAGCTAATAGCTTTCTGCAGTTTTTTTGTTTGTTTTTTGTTTAAATAGAATATGCTTCCAAAGTCTCAAAATGTTACAGAAAATGGTAATTGCAGAATTTTCAAGGTAAAATATGCTTCTCATCACAAAATAGCATCCGCAGCTAGTTGAAAAAATAAACATGATTTCAGCCTAAATAATTATAGTCCAGTGCTGCATTTTAAGATGCAAAGGTTGTAAATAAAACCCATTAATATTTTATAGATTTGTATAAATATTTACACACGCTATACATGACCCCTGAGAAAAATAAGATCTTTACAAATATTCTCATCACACAAACTTATGGCCAACTCACACACACATGAAAAAATTTTTAGAGGTATACTGCCTTAAATTATTGTAATTAAAAAAAAAAACTACATAAAGATGAGAATACATTTCTACAGTATTATATTATTTCAGAATTCAGAATCAAGCATCATCACATTCAGGACATTTCTTTACATGCTCCGCTGCATACTGCAGCATTCACAGAAGAGTCTGTCCACTAATGGTTCCCGTCAAATGTTGGTTGATATACATCTTTTGCCCACTTAGTTCAGATTTACTTCCACCAACTTTGCTCTGTCTCAGCTTCATTAAGCTCTGTTTATGCACATTGTCCATCCACTTCCTCCCTTCATTCTCCCACAGTCTGCCTAATACAGCCTTCATAATGTCCTCCTTATCCATCCTCAGTCAGGCTTGTATTTCTTCCTGTCCAGCCAGCCTATCAGTCAACTAATTTTCATGCACATCCACATGCCATGGACAGAAGATTCACATTAACCCCTTCACATGTGAATGTCCCAACAGGTTCTCTCCAAAGAGAGTTCTTCTCAATCTTCTTTAACACCCACATGCCATGGACAGAAGATTCACATTAACCCCTTCACATGTGAATGTCCCAACAGGTTCTCTCCAAAGAAAGTTCTTCTCAGTCTTCTTTAACATGTTCAGCGAGTCTATATTTTATTCAACCAAATGTGAAGCTGCAAATGCCTTTTTCAATAACTGCAAACTGTATAAGGAATCTAAAGAGAGTTATTAACAATGCTGTTATTAGTGTATTATGTTTTGCGAACAGATAGATCAGCATTCATCATCAGTTTATAGGCTTTCACTTCATGATCCCATAGTATAATTGTGGACTGATCTGACATTGCTCATGATGTACTGCAATTGGCTGTAAAGTGGAAACCGGAGCTGTTAGTACAAAGATAAACTAACCGGCAACACACTGGGTAAAACCTGCATTTTTGAATAAGCAACCAAAAAAGCAGGCTCAATACACAGGGAATGGTTTCTTTGTCAACTGTTCACATAACAATTTGAATAATCACTCCCATCTTTGCTACTCGTTTATGGAAACAAATGAGTAGACTCATGTGGCTGGCGACATCTATAGTGGCAAATGAGACATAATCTAAATTCGACACATTCTGTTAACATACTCATGGAGAACAGCAGGATGGAAGATTCTGACCCTCTGTGACATGACATCTCCATTCAGGATGTAAGTGTTGGGAGTAAAATGTTGTGATGAACATAAGGGCACTATCTCTCTATCTCTTTCTTTCTTTCTCTCTCTATCTCTCTCCCCCTCTCTCTCCCTGGTCCATGCCCATCAGGCACTGGTTGTCATTGATTTCCACAACCATCTATCCTTTGGTCTTTCTATAAGATGTGTTATAACATGTCTTTCAAAAGACCTTGATAACCATATAATAAGATGTGTTCTGGACAATGCTCATGCCACTCTTTTAGTTCATTAAGTATCTTTTTTCTTTGTCTTCCTCTGTCCCTTTGCCCCTCCAGTTTTCCTGTTATCACCAGGTGCTCCAGGTTGCCTCTTCTCAAAACATGTCCTACAAATCTGGACTGTCATGTTCTGAATTTTGTCACAATTTCTCTCTTTTGCCAAACCTCACTTATAACTTCTTCATTTGTTTTCTTAGCCATCCTTGGTATTCTCTTCATTCTTCTTAGGAACCACATCTTCACTGCTTCCATCAGATTTTGAGTTGTCTAGGTTACTAATAGCACCATAAGAAATTTAAATAAACATAGAATTGGTGTTTGCTGATGTTTTACATTGAGAAATATATAAAGGAGGAGATTGGAGCACATTAGGATTTGCTTGGAGTGCAAGGATTATAATCCTATGTGATAAATGATAATAACAATATTATTAGTTAACAATATTAACACTAGTGAGAATAAGCTATAACATAACAACAGTTATACATTTTAGGTATAAATATTGTACAATTTTTATTTCAAAGGAGCCTTTGGGATTTCTAATTTTAAGTTCTTTTTTTTTATGTTTCAATTTCATAAAACAGTGTCCTTTATTCTTTTCATTCAACCTGTTACTTTGCTATCATGAAACCTTTGCAACAGAAACTATGGAAAATTACCTTCGAAAGGAACATATTCTACTGTGTTTTAAACTTTGAAAAACAATTAGAAATTCTTTTTTGTACTTTGTGTTGCCTTCTCTGACACACATGCTTGGTACTAATCTTGAAGAAAGATGGGCCAAGCTTTTGTATCTTTAACAACTTTTCTCTATATCTATAAAATACATCCTTTTACCCCTTGGATGATGAAATAATTTAATTAAAGACTGGTGAGCAGCCTACATGACACTTTGAGTAATTAAAAAGATGCAGTGACATCTAAAAGAAAAAAAAAAAAAAAAAAAGCGCTATCCAATTAAGGTAATAATAATTTATACAGCATGCAGACCCTCCTTAATAAGAGGTGTTAATAAATATGTTAAATTTTAATGATATAAGGAAGATTATGTCATGAAAATATGTAAACTTTGTGAAAAATAAAGACTGAGATCACATAACAGTTGTAACTCCATCAACAATAGCGACATAATTGTGTAGATATAACAATATAAATTTCTAGCAATAAGAACAGAACATTATAACATCAAATTATTAAAACATCAATTAAGTAATAAGAACCTCTAACATTTTTACAAAATATTTTGCAGGTAATTGTTGAATTATTTTCCCAATTTTTTTGTTGTTGCCATTTCATGGTTACAATACAAAGCTAACTATTTGACAACTAACTTGCTACACAATGTGTTATTTTCAGGAAGTAAATTTACACAACATATGGGGGAGGGAGGGGGTGAAGATGCCTGATAAGGTAATCAGCGACCCATAGCTGATATGCCAGCATCAGGGTTAGCGACCCATAGCTGACCAAGACCCTGTCCCACCTCTCCGTGGTACCCCCCGTAACAGGCATAGCCTGGCAAATGGGGCAGGGATTGCCATAGTCCCCATGGTGGTGGAGTCTGCTAGAGAAGCATTGCACACCCCCTGCATTTTAGCTGTACTCCGGGACTGAAAAAGTAGCCGCCATAACCTGCTCCCACGCCGATATGATGCTGTGCCTCAACATCTCTACAGCATCTGCAGCAAAGAACAACAGCTTGCAGTTACAGGGAGTTCGTATAAGTACAAGTATACTAGTGGTGCATTAATTTTTCAAAAGACCTTAATAACCATATTTTCACAAATTTCTCATTTTTCAAAGTAGAGAAAAATAACAAAAAACACTGAGACAAAAATAGAAAACTAAGGATTTGAAAGTAGTGGTTAATATATCTAAATACATGAGCAATAATTACACTTAACTGCTCTCAAGTACTGCTATTTCGTTATTTTTTTCCCCAAAGATACTAATTAAATATATATCTTTCATGCAGACCTATGTCTTGCCATAGAAAATAAAGAGGTTAAGAACTGACTCAAGTATATGAGTAATGAAGTCAGTATGTGATCTATTGTATTTGTATTGTAATCTTGTATGTGGACATCTTGTTAATGAGATCTGGAATGAACGTTAAGAAATGAATTAGCATATGTGAACCTAACAGGTGTATGAGGTGAGTACAACATTTGTAAATGTAACAATGAATGGTTATATAGTAGAGTTTGTTAATACATCTGAAAAAAGATAAAAAATATCTTTGTGGTATATCATAATTTTTTTTTTTTAATGTTAGCTCAGCTTAGGCAACTGAAAGGTCAAGAACTGACTGGAGTTGATTTCATATTTCACACCCCTCACACAGAATGGGTTTCTTAAGACAAGCCAGACATTCATACAAGAAAAGTTTAAGAAGTTATTCTACTATTGTAAAGGATTCTTCCAATATTTACAGGTAATTAGGTGCAGTTTTATTGTCTTTCTTCAATTTTCATTGCCTCCAGTAACTCACTAATTCTATAACAAATGATTTGTTCTATTTAAAAGAAGTGTTGTGAAAATGGGCAATGCTCTCCTAAATATTTTTGTAATTTCCTGCAGTTGCACATTTAGAATTATGTATTGGCATCTTTACAAAAAAGAACAAATATATCCATGCTACAAGAACTTAATATTGAAGAAGGCTGGCTAGTAAAGAGGATTAAAGAGAGAAAACTTAAATACTTTGGACACATTAAAAGTCATGATAATCTAGAGAAAACCGTTTTGGAAGGGTACATAATGGTAAAAAGAAAGAGAGGAAAACCAAGGCGAAGATGGTTGCAAGACATCATTGATGATTTGAAAATGGATGCATCAACAGCAGGCCATCTTGCTCACAACCGAGAGGCCTTCAGGATTGCTGTTAGGGAGGCAAAGTTCTGCAAGGGACATGCAAATGAATGAATGAATGATTGCCACCTTTGCAGAAAGAAAACTAAATTTAAAACAATTTTTCACAATCACATGGCTCTCAGTCTGAAATGTAACAGTTAAAAAAAAAATCTTTAGTTCATCATCACTTTGTTGCTTCATCTGAAGCATTTGTCATGGATTTCCAACCTACTTTCTCTGGTCTTGATGCGTGTCAGACATGCTGTTCCCTGCTCAGCTCAAGATTGTGTATGGCTATTGATATCCTGGTGTACTGTAAATGTTTCATTTCAGACAGTTTACAAAATATATGTACTTCTTAATGTGGTCAAAATATGTTAGTTAGTCTAGTCCTAATGTTCTTTTGTTACTTACACTATCAGTTCATTTGTTCCAGTATAGTAATTTTGTCTTTTCTATTCTTGTATTATCTTCCACTCTAAACATACATGTTTCATTTGCCACATTTTCTAATGAAATGTCAGTTCCTCTGCATGCGTCAGTGCAAGAGGGAAGTGAACAGGGTTTTCTGTTGGTACAGTTGCTTATTTAATCTCTACACAGAGAAGAAGTTCATAAATATGAACTGAAGAAATATAGATATTAGGTGTGCAGGCAGCATGCTGGTGAACATCCATTAGACCTGCACTAACCAATGGGCAAAACAGACAGCAAAAGTCAGAAGAGTGTATTGGTATCAAATATCAAGAAAGACACAAGTAATGGCTTTCAACAGTAGAATAATAAATAAAATGTCTACAAAAATAGAAGAATAAGTAACGAAATATTGATTCAGTGCAGAATTTTATTGATGTAATTATAGAACACAAGGATAGCAAATCTCTTATGGAATAAATAGCTTACTGTAAAGTGATAGTGCAAATGGAGATCAAAAGAAGTATCATGAACAACAGATTTTAAAAATGCTTACCTCTAGGGAAATAGTAGCTAAAGCTGAGATTTTGTCAAGCTTTGGATTACAAATTTTTAAAACCTCAGAATGTAGAATGTAACAAAATGAGATATTATGTAGCTTACATTAACTGAGTCTGACAGTGTAAAGAGAGGGAATTTTAACCACAAATGTTTACAGTAAAAGTCAAAATTCAGCAGTTGTTTTAAAAATTATAAAGTGTGAGTGAATGAGACTGAGCTCTAAGTGATATGAAACTATATACTATTATGAGAATGTATATATTTCACTTACTGTTTTTTTTATCCTATACTCTATACTATTATGAGAATGTATATATTTCACTTACTGTTTTTTTATCCTATACTCTATCCCTGTATTCACTAACTTAACACAGAGTGCAGCAGTACAAATAGAGTAAACAGGTGAATTTGTTATTTCTTTATCCTCTCACTGGTTTTACACAGTCTTCAGTGGAGGTCTGCAAACCGGTGTGACCTGTTTTGTTCTGTAAGATATATTAAAGGTGTTTCAGTTCAAAGATGTCCTGATATATCTTCTTCTTCTTCAGCTTTCTGACCCTTCAAGGCTCATTGCTGCATATAAAGTTTGCCTCCATTCCTCTCTATTCCTAATCTTCTCTCTTCAGTTGGTGACACCAATTTCTTTTATATCCTCTTCTATGTTGTCTTTCCATCTCTGTCTTGGTCTACCCCTTGGTCTTGTTTCCCCCGTCTCTTGTGCATACATCATTTTCATTTGTCTGTTCTCTTCCACTCTTTCTATATGTCCCAGCCAGCATAGTTTGTTCAGTTTCAAGACATTTATAATTTGTGGGATATATCTTAGGTAACTTAATTTCTTTTGCTCTTGATTGAACATTGGGTTTCTGTATCAACTTCTAACAATGCATTCTGTTATGTTTTATCCTCTCTATCATGTCCTTTGTTTTCATGTTATCTTCCAACATGCTTTTTTAACTGGTTAACTCTCTTATCAGTCTTTTAATTTCTGTTCAGTGGCCTGCCTATTTTGTTAGGACTCATCTTATTGGTTTGTGCAGCTCTTATCTTCTATCTTCTTTATTTTGGTTACCTTGTTAGTTTTTTTGGCTTGTATCTTCTCTGTTTTGATTAGTTTGAGTGGTTCTTATTTTTCTTGTTCTTTTGGTTAACTTGATAGTCTGAGTGGCTTGTATCTTCTCTATTTTGGTTACCTTGTTAGTCTGAGTGATTCTTACCTCCTTGTTCTTTTTGATTACCTTGATAGTTTGAGTGGCTTGTATCTTCTCTATTTTGGTTACCTTGCTAGTTTGAGTGGCTTGTATCTTCTCTATTTTGGTTACCTTGCTAGTTTGAGTGGCTTGTATCTTCTCTATTTTGGTTAATTTTGGTTACCTTGTTAGTCTGAGTGATTCTTACCTTCTTGTTCTTTTTGATTACCTTGATAGTTTGAGTGGCTTGTATCTTCTCTATTTTGGTTACCTTGCTAGTCTGAGTGGCTTGTATCTTCTCTATTTTGGTTACCTGGCTAGTTTGAGTGGCTTGTATCTTCTCTGTTTTGGTTACCTTGTTAGTTTGAGTGGTTCTTATCTTCTTGTTCTTTTGGTTAACTAGATAGTCTGAGTGGCTCTTATCATATTTATTTTAGTTACCTTGTTAATCTGAGTGATCATTATCTTCTTTTTCTTTTGGTTATCAGTTTCTAGTTGTGCAGCTGAATCATTCTGACCCAAATATCTCAGATTAGTTATTTTTAGTTTATTTAATCTTCAATGTGTACTAAAGACTTATATTTTAAAAAAGTGCCTGTATTAAGTTACTGGTTTAAATTTAATAATATGTCTACATTTATCTTTTATTTGAGGATGTGCATTAAGGAAGGCTGGCATTTCAGATGAAGGAAGTGATTTTCTGGGAGCTCTAGTTATCATTTAGACTCTGCACACTTGAAAACTTAAAATGTATGCACTGCTATCCAGTCACTTAATGTGTCTAGAACATTATGCATGTTCCATCTCAAAACTATTACATTTCAGTGTACATATCCTGCAAGTTCAAAACATACAATTTTGTGTTGTAATAACTTCTTTGGCATTGAAATGGGAAAAGAATTGCTTTAGTATCTTATATCACAGATCTCTTCTTGGTAGGTTTTCTTTTATTCAGTTTGTCTGGCATAGTCCGTAACTTTCAAGATCTGTATTAGACTATTTTAATGTACGTTCTTGATTTGTACAGGGCTTACTCAGTTTTTGTACTACGTTATTCTATTCTGAATTCTGGATTTGCAAAGGGTTGTGGATTTCTGCTTACAGTTATTGAGTCAGAGGTTTTGTTGTTTTTAGCTTTCTTATTGTTTTAGAGTACTTAAGAAAGAGAAAATGTACTTTCATAGTACATGCAATGAGATGAGGGGGCTTTGAAAATATTATAACAACAGGAAAAATAGAGTGAAGAAGAGCCAGGGGAAGACCAAGAGAAATGATACTGGACAGTCTGATGCGATGGTGTGAGAAGAGATCACCAACTGAGCTGATGGCCTACATGAAGGATCATGTACTCTGGAGAAGCATAATAGCCATCGCCAGTTGGCACGGCATCTGATGATGTTGATGATGATGACTGTTTTGTAGCTGAAATGAGAAAATTGTACTCATATTGACTGTAGCACATAAGTGCTCTCACATCCATTGCTAAAAGTAAGTTGTTGATGTTCATATGCCTGAGATGAGATGTGACCATGAAAGACTTTCAATATTTAACATAAGGAATGCAACCTTCATCTCAGGGGTGTCCAACTGGTGGCCCAATGGCCTTTTTTTTGTGACCTCCAAGATTACTATAAAAATATAATTCATTTGTTTTAAATTAGCATTTTGTTTCTTCAAAATATAAAAAAAAACATTTTTAAAAGACCTGAAAAAAGCTAATTAAATACAATCAATTCACCTTTACTTCATCAATGTCATTTTATGTAAATTAGGAAAAACTAACTGGTTTAGGTGAACCCCACCACTTTATCTCCACATACAGTTGTGGCCATTGAGGCCACTTTAAGTTGGACACCCCAGCTCTGTCTTGTATGTATTCCAGACTTATCCATTTTCAAACCCATACATTTCTACTTTTATTCTCTTTCCAACAAAATGTTTCACAGGGATCTTGATAACAGACAGTATAACAAGTACAAATCTTTCCAGATCACCATAGGAAGTTAAAATAAATCTATATCAATAATTTATTTTGTCAGATGGTGCTATATACAAATGAGAAAACATCTTTCAGTGTAACTGTTTAGAGTTTCCATACATGATGTGAGATTCTTGGAATAAAACACATGAACAGAAACACATTATATTGGCCACTCTCTCTCTCTCTCTCTCTCTCTCTCTCTCTCTCTCTTTTCTCTCTACTTGTCTCCCTTGTGCTCTTTCATGCATATGCACACTAGAAGAATATCTTACAATAACTATCAACCAATAACATGATAGTATTATGCAGTTATTTACATGGAATATATATGAAAACAATGAAGCAGATTAAACATTGCTTTGTTCCCAGTGCTGGCTGTTCTGTAGCTTTCAATGTATAATTGTTCATAAGCTCATACTAAATGACCTGCCACTGTATGATTCTTTATTTGTTTTGTTTCTATCATTTCACTTTTTGACTTTCCATCATACCTCCATGTCCAGTGGCTCATTATCATTTCCCAGCATGCCTTTATCTTCTCATTTTAATATTCACTGTTAGCAGATTTTATCCGACAAATAAGGAATATATGGTCTTCATGGAAGGATCTAGAACTACTGACTATTTTTATAAGTTACAAGTTTCATTTTAAACAAGATTAATGAGTAATTAATCAAATTATTCAAATTATAATTTGGTGATTCAGGAAAGATCTGGCATTTCTAAGAAAAAAGAGGAATTTTCTAAAACACAGACAAAATTATATATGAAGCAAAATTGGGTAA
This sequence comes from Achatina immaculata, assembly GCA_009760885.1. Classification (NCBI taxonomy): domain Eukaryota; kingdom Metazoa; phylum Mollusca; class Gastropoda; order Stylommatophora; family Achatinidae; genus Lissachatina; species Lissachatina immaculata. The sequence continues at coordinate 42,763,022 of CM019721.1, forward strand.
TGTCTAAAGCCACGAAATTGAACAAAGGAGTACAAAATTGCAAAGAGAAATAATAAAAAACATAAAAACCAGAAATCTTAAATACTATGGCCATATTAAAAATATAATACAATAATGAAAACTGCACTTGAGAGAAAAATCAAAGGTAAATGAGCAAGTTTTAACAACATCTTTAACAACATTGTTAAAGATAAGTGGACAACAAGCAGAGATGTTCTGGATTCAGTTTGGCTGGATGTTCCATGAAAGCAAGGGAAAGAACAACTTGGAGATCCACTACAGTCAGCTTTCCCTGAAGAAGGATGTTCCTTGCTACAGTCTGAATTTTCATGGCATTAATTTCTCATAGCACCAGTTTGCCTGGAACTGCCTCAGTTTTGTCCCTTTTCTTTTAAAACAGATCTGAGAATGCTGACTCCTATTTTCTTATAAATGAAAATACAAGAGGTACATTTCTACCTGTGCTCTTGAACATACATCTTGACCGTCAGTAAAAGGAGTCCTTATTCATACAAAAACTGATAATCATGTCTGTAGTCTGTAAAAACTTAATGGAAGCTGCTATCTTTTTTTTTTTTTTATGATCTGGCATCCATTGATGGTGCAACCAAGTCTGTCTCATTCAGAGAATCTGCCGTATTACTTGATTTTCACTAGCCTGTGAGAAACTTGAAATCATGACCAATCTCAAGGGACACCATAAGCTGTGATAGAATCATTCTTTCTCTATTTCTTCCAAAAGTCAGATATTTGGAGTTATTCATCTGCTTGTCTACCTGTTATTCACCATGAGATATAATCCATTCTTGGACAGCAAAATAAATAAGAGAAATGAAAAAGCTGCCTCACTCTGAGGAGTTCTGAACATGTATGGTGACTCAGCAAAATTACAATCTTATGTAATAAATGGTGAACTATAAAGTGATAATGCAAAATGGAGATCAAAATAAGTGTCATGAGCTCACTTTCAACGTATTTTTAAAATGCTTACATCCAGGAAAATAGCTCAGCTACCTAAAACTGAGGTTTGCCAAGCTTAGGATTACAAACTTTTAAAATCTCAGAATGTTGAATGTAACAAAATGAAATATTAGGTAACTTACATCAACTGAGTCTGACAATGTAATGAGAAACAACAGTCAGTGCTCTGGAGAATGGCAGTGATGATATCACTATTTCTGCCAAACAAGAGAATCAAAAAGTGTTTTCACCTGGGCTGCTTGAGGGGTCAAGAAAAGATTGCTACGAAAGACAATGTTAACGGAATAATGCAGTCATAGATGAACTGAATGGATAGGATGTTAGTGTCAGTATTTTCCTTTAAGCTGTTCACGTACAAAACAGTGATGCAGTCAGCATAAGACTTAGTTGCCTTTCTTAGTAAATTTCAGTGAGAGCCAGATATTTATTCCAATGACCGTAGAAAGGGTTGTAATCTTAAAACTGTGGTCTTGCCATGAGCTGTTATATCTGAACACCTTATAAAGGCAACAAAGACTGGTGTGACTGTGGCACACTGATAGCTGCCCCTTGCAAAAAGATACACCCTATGAGGTGCTTGAATGCAGGAAAAGTATGACCAGGCAGGCCAAAGCAGTTTTGAGAACAGATTCAAAACAGAATATTAAAGTCACATGTAAAGACACTGCATCTTAATAGAAACATTTATGAGACACTATTAAATATTTGTGTAAGAGGGAAATAAAAGAGACTTAAGTTAGTAATGACAGAAAGTTAAGATAACCTCAAAAATTTAAGCCAGATGTTAAAGAAAGGACTAAGTGTGGCAAGGACTGCTACACAACCACTGCAGACACTGTAATGTTATAGGATCAACAATGCAGTCACCTACTGAAAGAAATCTTAAAGTCTTATGAGTTAAAGAGACAAGAAACAGTAACTATTTACATGTTAGACTGCTTCTAACCTTTTACTATTCTATGTCTTAAGATTCATTAGACAGGTCAGTTTTGAAAGTCCAGAGTTTTATTATGCAAGTAGCTCTATTAAAATTTTTTTAAAAAGTAAATTTTATTTTTAACTGTATCTGGGACAAAATAAAACGTTAAGGCTAGTTATTATTTAACACATTAAATTATCTTTATCAAATGTCCATGACAATATAATAAATTAAAGGTGAAAAAAATAAAATGAAACTGACAAAGGAAGATGTAAATAAATCTACAATTAAAAAAAAAGATGATAAAGCTTAATTCTTTAAAATAATTTCTACACTTCAAAAAGATAAGAAAGAGTTAATTCTTTAAAATAAAAGAATTGTATGGTAAATATGCAAACGATAGTTAAAAACAGGCGAACCCATGATAGGGATTTGTTTCACATAGTTACCAGATTCCTTTCAAGGGAAATAACTCAATATTATACGTGGCATGCATTAGCATTAATCTCATTTGAACATTATATCACTATTATCTGTGCCACATACGTCCCATCCCTCCCCCCATCCCTTGACCCCAAATTCTGACGGGGGTTGCATACGCTTGTAATAAATTTATGGTGCGTCTTTACATTTGTAACCGTTATCATTAATTTTCACCTGTTTATAATACAGCCAAATATATCCATACTACAAGAACTTAATATTGAAGAAGGTTGGATAGTAAAGAGGATTAAACAGACAAAACTGAAATATTTTAGACATATTAAACATCATGAAAATATAGAGAAGACAGTCTTGAAAGGATACATAATAGGAAAAAGAAAGAGAGGAAGACCAAGGCGATGATGGCTGCAAGATATCGTTGATGATCTGCAAATGGATGCATCAGTAGCAGGGGATCTTGCTTACAACCGAGAGGCCTACAGGACAGCTGTTAGGGAGGCAAAGTTCCACAAGGGACATGCAAATGACTGACTTACTATAATACAGCAAAAAGTTTGATTATCATTTCAAGTAAACTGCACATTTATTTATTTATGTGATCGAATATTATAAGTCCAATGCAATGCACAGATGGTTGATACTTTTAGATCCACCAAGGCGTAGTAAGCTCACAGCAACATGAGACCCCTCCACCCCAAATGTTTGAGCATCTGATCACATACGTTTACTGAATGTGAGCAGTTAGCTGAAGCGTGTCCTTTAACGAACATTTAACCTTCATCAGACCAACTACGCAGAACACGATATTTGGAATCAGGTCACAGCCTTTGTCAACGATTGGTACACTCCATCTTGTTAACACAAACAGCATCATATAACACCGGAATACAAACAAGTAAGCCATACATTTTTCCAACAGCCAGATTTGTGAATGTTTTTATCACAAAAAAATTAACCCACCCTATCACATTATGCTGTGAATATTTACACGTTATCTTCGCACATAAGATCAGTCCTACAAGTGATGATGTCAGGAAGGTCGTGGACATCTGTGGTCGACCTCTGATACATGGAGTCAAGGTCTCTGCTTCCTTCTCTTTTGATATTACGCCCTTTGAATATGGCGCCAAATTTCGTACCATTAGCATCACCATTTGAAACACCAGCAGAGAGTTGGTTTTTCTGAAAAGATGCAACAGGATTAGTTCAGTTTCCATGAAAGAGAAAAAAAAAACAAACAGCAAAAACAATTTTTTAAACATGAAATAAAATTACGGCATTAACAATTTTTGCTTCTAATAAAGAGGTGGAAACTTAATTTGATAATGAAGGATTCATGGGGCATTTATTCCTCTCATATCAAATGTGCGCTGCCCAAATTATTTATTTTCATACTTTATCTTTATGCATATATTCATATTACTCGTAAAATGTTTAACCATTAAAAAAAAATCACTGTATTCGTTCTGATTTTTAGAGAGTGACAAATGTTTACTATTTGCAACCGTAAAGTGATTTAACACATATTGTATGATTAATCTTTGAAAAATATAAGCAATTCAGAAAGACAGCAAAGCAATGGCTATGACTCTAATAGGGCGAGCAGCTACACATATTTATCCACTAGGCCATCTCACATCTCCAAAAACTAAGATTTTCGATAGCCTAGTCTTTAACAAAATTATTTGAAATCATGACACCTGGAAATTCCATCGTTTAAATTCAGTCTCTCGCAGGCATACAGTTTGAGACACACGTGGTCTCCTACAAATGTCTAATGTCACTGGGCAACAATAACAACAAATAAACATTTTTTTAAAATAAAAGGTAGCTTCATGTACTGTTCAAAAAAGAAACGTAACACTACTGTAGTCGTAATGGACACGAAGTTTCAAATTTGTATCAACATTTTATTTTATGGAATTAACTGTTCAATCTTGGCATGAGGAAACTTTAAGACTTTAACAATGAAATGGTGATCATTAAATTTGGTTTGGACTTTTATTCTTTGCGACTGAAGCCTCCGTTTCAGTAAGGTGTATGGCCTTCTCTGGCCTCTATCAGAGAACGACATCTCCTTGACATGGATCCAATTAACCGGTGGATCTTTTGTTGTGGGATGGCTGCTCACTCTTCCCGCAGTGCAAGAGACAACTGTCGGAGATTGGTTGGCGTCATGTCTCGCTGGCGCACTTGTCTGTTGAGTTCATCACATAAGTGTTCTATTGGGTTCATGTCTGATGACATGGATGGCCATGGAATGGTCTGGACGTTGTTATCAGCGAGGAACTGGGTGGTGAGTTGTGCCACATGAGGTCTAGCGTTATCCTGCTGAAAAATCGACCCTGGTGCAGCCAGAAGTGGAAGGACGTGAAGACGAAGAATGTCAGCGACGTGTCGCTGGGCATTCAGGAGTCCTTCAATTTGCATTAGGTTACTTCTTCCCGTGAAATTGATAGTCCCCTACACCAATACACCTCCACCACCATGTGGAGGAGCCTCATCCACGCAGTTCCTGGTGTAGCGCTAGTGGACTGTGCGATAAACTCCTCTTCGTCTATCGTGTCGCTGGAGTAGAAAGAATGATTCATCATTAAACCAAACCCTTCTCCAATCATTCCCAACGGTCTATTGACGATGCTGGTTCGCCCACTGCAGTCGGTTCTGGCGATGCCGGTCCGTAAGAACAGGACCTCTGTAGGGTCTTCTAGTCCAAAGACCAGCGTCGTGCAGCCGGTTCCTGACCGTTTGATCTGAAATTCGACGAGCTGCTGTCATTGACTGGACTGTTGAGGACGCAGATGCAAATCGATTCCTGAGGTGACGCAGCTGTATGAAGCGGTCTTCGGCAGGAGTTGTGACTATGGGTCTTCCACTGCGCGGCCGGTCTGCAACTGAGCCAGTTTCTTGAAATCGTCTACAAAGGCAACTAATGGTGCTTCTAACCACATTAAATTATCTGGCCACTACACTTTGTGACTGTCCAGTCTGTAAACGTCCAATGATGATGAGTCGTTGTTCAGCAGTGGGATGAGCCATATATGCGCATTGAATTTCAAATTAATTGATTCGAGGAGCATAGGCATTCAATAACATGGTCAGTGAGTTTTGTGTTCATTAAGTTTCAAAAGATTCTCGCCAACCTCCCATGATTTATTGTCAAAAATGCTGTTTTGACTAGTGTCGCTTTTCTGTGCTCATGAATCATCTGCTGAGTACATTTCAGGTCAGCACGTGAAGTTGATGTCCAAGTGAACGTTATAGGCAATTTGCCCTTGTCTGATCAGCAAACTTCAGTTTAAATCGCAACATCGTATTTGTTGCGCTTCTTTTTTTTTTTTTTTTTTGAACAGTTATAGTATGGTTTCATACACAAATTTTCAAATGAGAAACAACGAAGCTTTCACACAGTAAAGTGATTTATCACAGTGTTCTATGGCTAACCATTCGAAACTACGGCTAAGTTTCGAATGTTAACCATACAACATTTTACTAAATCATTTTACACAGACATCGTTATGAATGTTGAGTAGAATATGGGGTTCTGCTTGAAGAACTAGAGTAGATCAAAGATATAGTCTCTGATCAGTTGACTTTACCACAGCGGATAAGACATTTCGCCAGCCAAGATGGAATAGTGCTTCTGTTTGTTATGAATAACACGTAGATAAGAGTCTTAGCCAGCTCTTGTTTCCTTTGATCTACAGCAGGGGTCTTTAAACTTTTCAGTTCGAGGGCTATTTCGTCGTCACAGCCAAAGCAAAAAAAAAAAAAAATCAGTTTTTATATAGGATTGAATAAGTTATATTATCATTTTTTTTTTTTGGGAGGCGGAGTGGGATAAGCATGATATGGCTAAGAACAAGGAATAAATGTGATAATTACTTCAAAGGAATGATGTATTTGCATTGGGAATTCACATAAAATAAGTACACATTTTAACCCGCAGTAAATACTCTGACGAAAGTAGTAATGACTTAAGTGAAGCAGGAACAGCAGGTTATTAATTTGTTAATTAATGTTTATCTGTTTATAGACATTTAACACATGTTAACTCTTTCATTCCAGAGCTGGTTTCCATGCTCAGTTAGAATAAATTTTGTTGAGAAGTGTTGGTAGAAAAAAAAACAGTTTTTAAAAAAATCCTAATTTTCATCCATTAGAGCGTACCCGGGATACGATGTTAGGCCCGTATTTCCACCATCTTCGGCACAAAAGCAGTGTGATGTAGTCAGTATCACGTGTAACGGCATATACCTTCCCAGATTTCTCTGGTATCCATTTTTAGAGGCAGAGTGGATCCAAGGCCTTTATGGTGTGTACCCCCCCCCCCCCCAAAAAAAAAATCCCACTGCTGACATTTGAACCCCGTACCAGGTAGAAAACAAGAAGCTGCTCTATAATTTACAACAAAAAAAAAATGGTTTGGGTTAGAAATGTGGTAGTTTTCATTTTATTTAGAGTTTGCGTAAATATCACTCTGATCATTGATTAGCACAGGCGTTCAGGATCTACCAACACTACCGGCGTTGTTTTGGAATGAAAGAGTTAATCTTAAACGAGAATCTGTTCAAGCTTGTGGCAAGCAATAAGAAAAATAAAGCACGCCTCTTCAGTAAAAAGATAAATGAAATTTAGAATATGTTTGTGGTTATCAATAAATTTAGAAAAAAAAACAATGTACAAGTGTGTGTATTGTAATATGATTACCGATTTATGACCTCTAAAGCGGTTTCTCAAGTAACTGAATATTGCTTAAATAAACTGTTAAAGCATGTTCTGGCAGGGCCATATAAATATAAATAACATAATAAACGTTTCGTTATTTACATTAAAAATTACTCCTTGGAAGTAATTTTATAAATACACTATCTTTAAAAATCTAACAAAAGAATAAGTCTTACAGAATAAATATTATAAATCGAACTAAAGCACAGAATAACCTAAAATATGCTTATTATTCTTTTTTTTTCATGTAAAAATCTTCTTAGACTGTACTTGCTTATTTGATCCTTATTAAATGTAAAACTTGTTTGAATATTATACACAGCTTTAACTAGAAAGGACACAGAATTAAAATTAAGCTAATTTCCTTTAGCACGAATAAAACATTCTGTCATATCTAAACACGTATTTCGCTATAAAGCTAAGGAGAATTCGCTGCAGAATATTGAATCAATACTACGTTTACAAAAATAACAGTGGAAGTGCATAAAATGGTTTAGTACAATCAGTTATTCAGTTCGTTTATATGCCTTTTTTCAGCAGCGATATCAGTACAAATGATAAATTTAAGAGAAAAAAGTTACAAAACCCTCACCAAAAAACATGCAAAAAAGTACAAAACCCCCACCAAAAACATGCAAAGTTCACAAGGTATACAAGCACATGCAGGTAAGAAAATATGTAATAAAATGCTACATAAATTGTTGTACTCTGACAGTCAACCTCAACAATAACTTACTTTCTATTGAAGCTATGCTATGATACTAATGCTACAAAATAATCCATCGTTATATATCTTCTACCACTTAGTTCTGCTGTTGGTTAAAAAAAAAAAAGTAAACTTAAATAACTTTCAATTTCTCTTCTTTTTGAAAGAAAGAAAAAAAAGAAAGGCTCACCCCCCACACACACACACACAGAGCAGTATATTGTGTGAGCTAACCCCCACACAGTGCATAACGTGTGCAACTCAAGTTTCAGATAAACGTTGCGTAAAAAATAAAACAAAACAAAATAAAAACCCCAGCAAAATGGTAAAATAAACAAAAGAAAATTCTGTATACTATACTTTTTATTTAATAAATTAAAAAAGCTGAATTCTATAGTTGTACAGCAGTTAGAACAGAGGTTCTCAAACTGTGGGAAATTTCCGGTGGGGGAAAATTGGGACCACTAATTGATGACAGAGTCATATTTTTGGAATATTTATCTACATTGCAGAAAGTTCAATTTTCTAGTAATCTGAGTCAGTCCTTCTGTTATACCCCCCCTCCCCCCACGTCCGTCCGCCCCTTTCCTTCTCTCCCCCACCAGCATCCCCCAAACTGTACAATTTCTCAATGACTGAGAACCCCTGCATCAGACAAAGCAACTGACTCTAACCATTCCTTACGGACTGAGAACCCCTGCATCAGACAAAGCAACTGACTCTAACCATTCCTTACCGACTGAGAACCCCTGCATGCAACTGGCTCTAACCATTCCTTACCGACTGAGAACCCCTGCATTAGACAAAGCAACTGACTCTAACCATTCCTTACCGACTGAGAACCCCTGCATGCAACTGGCTCTAATCATTACTTCTTTTACGCAAAACAGAATGTTTTCAGGAAATGTTGAAAGCACTTTTTAAATGCGAGTGTACAATGTAAAGCTGCTTTTCTGTGAGAAACGGATAGGGAATTTGCAACCCCTGATCAAAATGCCAGCCATCCGAATTCAAGGGAATGAAGGAGGATGCCTTCATTTGTTACCTGAGATGCACTTGAACTTGGCACCTCCGTCAAGGAGGTGAAAACGCTCATGGATCGACTCATCCTCCTCATGCTACTGCTGTGAATGAGTCGGCGCTGCCGGTATCTCTCCCAGTGGCGTTTGAAAGTCTGGCGTACCTGTAGACAAGGGGCAGTAACTGGAAGTAATAAAGGAATTTCGAAATGGGGGAAAAAAGAAAAAGCCGACTAAATCCACCGGCTCTAGTCGAGCTTCATTTGCCTTGGGAGATAAGTTCAAGATATGTTTTTTACTGTCAGTATGTCATAAATAAAAACGAAAGAAATATGTGATTATAAAGAGTTTTAAAAAATACAGAAACTAGGATCATTCGTGATAGATGTCTGAGGCTTTTGATGAAGCGTATGCTTCATCTGTCAGTTAATGCAAAAAAAAAATGACGATAATCTCTTAACCATTCTCAGGTTAGTGGTGGCGCTACGAGGTTTTTGAAGCAGATACAACTGTACCCGTCTTTCACTTTGCATGAATTATTTTACGAAATATCGATTTTCTCAATATAAAGTTCGGCGTTTTATACCCTTTTCCTATATAAATATAACATTAAACACACTTTACAGACCATCAGCAGAAAGTAAATGTTTGTGTGAATAAAAATGTACAAATATACTCACATGATGAATCAAAGTAAAAACTGGCTGATTCTCTCTCTCTCTCTCTCTCCTCTCTCTCTCTCTCTTCTCTCTCTCTCGTCTAACCATTGAAAACCTTGGAGCGCCTCGGAGAAGATAAATGACTGTGTTTCTTTTGTAAAGCATGCGTTGTGAAGTTTTTTGTTGGCGAATCTCATTCGACCAAGACCCTGTCCCACCTCTCTATTGGTACCCCCAGTAACAGACCAAGCCTGACCAACGGAGCAGGGATCAGCATAGTTCCCATGGTGGTGGAGTCTGATAAAGAAGTACTCCATACCCCATGCTTTTAAGCTCCACCAAAGGGCAGGAAGGAAGGGGGGGAAGCCGTTGTAACCCTGTCCCTGTCCGTCAAGATGCTGTGCTTCAACACCTTCACCTCATCGACTACAAAGAACATCAAGCTGGTAATTCCAGGGAGATAGAAGAAGAAAAAGTTCCAAGGATAAGACAAAGTTCTTCTGAAACGATCGACATTTTCTGATGTGAAAGTATAGTTCTTCAATAAACCACCCGACTGTTTTCAATGAGAATTTTCACATAGTAGTCAGCGTTACCACAGATTATTAATGGTAAATGGATACTTGCAAACTTTTCATAAAATGTGTGAAAATAATGTAGACGATAAGAAAAATTACGACGAACATTTTCTTTTCTGGCACCACTACCTGAAAGAGTAGAAGGAAAGGTAGGGAGGGAGATTTAGAAGAAGAGGAAAGGAGGAGGAGAAGAAGAAAAAGAAGAAGAAGGAGAAGAGAAGAGGACGGACGAGAGAAAAAAGAAGAAGAAGGAGGAGGAGAAGAAGAAGAAGACGGAGGAGGAGGAGAGAAAGAAGAAGGAGGAGGAGAAGAAGAAGGAGAGGAGGAATAAGAAGAAGGAGCAGGAGAAGAAGAAAGAGGAGAGGAAGAAGAAGGAGGAGGAGAAGAAGAAGACGAAATAATGTTTGAATAAGTAAAAATATAGCTGTGTTTTGCAAAACGGGCTGAAGAAATTTTTTTTAAAAATTATCTTGCTTCAGTGAATGTTGTGCTACGAAAACTATAGCGGCCATTAAGAAAAAAAGTTTTAAAACACAAAAATTCCTGGTCATAAATACTAACAATTACACCGCTTGAGTTATCGAGTACATCACAGGCGGGGCTTCCGAGAGAAATTTTGTAAGCCGATGTAAAACTCTTTGTGGCTGTACAGAAGAAAAAAACTGGGCTTGTTTCATGGACAGAAAAGAAAACAAAGGAAACTACATCCACTGAAACGTAAGAGAAATAATAAAAAGACAAGAACTAAAGAGTTAAAATATCTTGGCCATACCAAAAGGCACGCTACGACAATCAAAAGTACACGCGAGGGGAAAAAGCTAAAGAAAAACGTAGCAAAAAGAATACAACGGTATAGATGAGTGGGCAACATCGAAAGATGGACGGGATTCAAG